>OY725506.1:415000-1153633 GCA_963281255.1 Aphrocallistes beatrix | reverse complement strand
TAATGGAAGGTGTCCAGTCAGCTAGAGGGGTAGAATAGAGTTATTTTTAGAAGAACTTAGTACGTATTGAATTATATTATTGCGACAGTACAAAGTATTAATAATCAAATAGTCTTGCTTTGATGATTTATCCCTAGATTGATGGTGGTGCAGCATAGGCGTAGAATTAGCCATAGTAGGGGTCCGGTCCATAGGCGCAGTGTGGGTACCTGGGGGGGGGGGGGGGGGGGGGGTGTATGACAGGACTTCACACAAACTTATAGGTTACAACTAAACCCCAAAATTATGTTAATTGATTATACTATATCTCAATTACATTTTTATTCCACTATAGTAGATCGATATTTGAGCGTCTAAGATTAAAAGAATTTTATGGGGGGGCAAGCCCCCCAGGTTTTATTTTATTTTCCAAAACTTGGCGCCTATGGTTACAAATGTCTATCATCTTTATTGAACAGCTCAACCTAAATAGTAACTTTAGAACAATATTTGACTCTGCTAAAAGGTCCTTCAGCATCAGAGATTTCTTTCAAATAATGCGAATCGGAAATATTCGTTCAAGGAGAAAGCTTCAGCTAAATATTCTCATACAGCATCTGAATTGTGTGAAATGTTGCTAACTGCGTACTCGATTTGCGAATAATCTAGGCTATTGTACCCGAGAATAATGGTTTTGCGATTATTTCCTTCTCAGCCCTGCTCAATTAGCAAAATTTCAGTCAAAATTACTGAAATTTTGTCGTTTATATACTTCGCAGCCAAAATATATTTTTGAGCTGACTGATCCTAATTCTCGAATTCTTTAATTACAATATAAACTACTTAAGTAGTATAAGTTCATAATTAGATTTGGTTTATTTATACAATTATCAAATTTGGACATTACAGATGGGTAAGAGGAATTTATCAAGAAAAAGACATCACAATAGTCATGTGTACCGACCTAGAGAAAAAACAAGACACAGACAGAGAGAGGACAGATATCATAGGGACGACAAAAAAAGAAGTCACAACCATGTACACACATATAGAGAGGACATGAAAAGAGGACACAACAATCTGTATCGACGTAAAGAACATTTGAAAATACGACACAAGGAATCACATCGAGATGAAGAACATTTTAAAATAAAGGACGAGTTTACCGATAAACGATCTATCCAATTACTCGAAAAGAGAATTATTCGTTCTAATAATGAGGAGGAAACCTCTCAAAATGATTGGTCCATTACGCTACAAAGAGAGAGAGGTGTGAAGAGGGCCAGCAGTCCTAAATTATATGAAAGAAGTAAAAAAATTAGCAAATTTTACACTCGACATAATCAAAAAAAGCAGAATCTAAATATTTTCTGGAGAAAAGGGTCACCGTTTAGTCAGTTCTTCTCAGCATATTTTTCAGTAAAAAAGGAGAAATACATTTGCACTGAGCAGTACATGATGGCGGAGAAGGCGCGTCTTTTCGGAGATAAAGGAAATTTAGCGAATATTATGAAATCAAATAATCCAACGGAGATGAAATATTTCGGTAGACAAGTTGGAGGATTCGACGCTGACATCTGGAACATGTGTTGCCGCCAAATCGTGCAGGATGGAAACCGAGCTAAATTCACACAGAATGAAACTCTGCTGCAGAAACTCTTAGAGACGAATGAGGAATTCTTCGCTGAGGCAAATCCCTTCGACAAGATTTGGGGAATCGGAATAACTTCAACTGACGCGAATGTGAATAACCCCAGGATGTGGAGAGGGACGAACTGGCTGGGAGAGTCGCTGAACCAAGTCAAGTTCCAGATACAATCCATTGTTTACATCGAAACGAACAGAATGGACGCTCCTCAGCAATCAATAGAAGAGTTGTTCCAAGTCGGTTTGTGCGAATGGTTTGAAAAAATGGGATGTGATATTAAAATCGACAAAAAAAAGAATTCAGGTGTGAAAAATAAGCCTCAAAAGTCGAAATATGACCTGAAAAGAATCGAAATAGTTTCATCAAAATCGGATAACTTGAAATGCCTCGCTTGCAGGTACATAGTCACAGACTGGACAAGAGAAGAGATTCTGGACTCGCCCAGTGTTCTAGCCTTATTCATGCGTTTAAAGAAGGAAGAGTTAGAAGCAATCCCTGGTTATTTCACATGCCAATTCAGGGATGATTCTATCAAATCATGTATGAGCGTCTCCAAAGTGCTCAAAATATTGCATCGGGAGTTTAGAGCTATTCGGGACTTTGTGGTAGAACAGGATTGGATCAGGAGGTACGCTTGTACCAGAGAGCGACCTTGTAGACCTCAGAAGTTCTAATTCTATGTCCCATCTCCTATAGGGAATTCTTACTGGACTTTATGTTTTATTTACATGTTGAAATAATAAATTATCTAATGAGTAACTGGCTCTTGTCTGAAATATTTGATGATTAGAAAAAAGAGGGGAACAGTCTGAAGATTTTAGGATCGAGATAAGATTGAGACAATATTGACAATATTGAGACGAAAATTTGACCTAAGGTGTAGAATATTAAAATAAAAATAAATTAATATACGATTAACTATGAAGAAGTGAAAAACAAAGTCCCCTACAGGTGCCAAATATTGATTACTTTCGCTAATCCATTTCAATTCCATTAGCAAGGATCTGAGAGGTCATTGGCGAAGAATCGAGAGAAATACTGTATCCTTACTATTAAAACGATTAATATTTATTTGTGTGTATATCTATCTGTCTGTAACGAATTGATTGAAGAAACTGCCAGGCATAGAAAGCTGATTTGTGGCATGTTGGAGTATTTTGGCTATGGCTCCACTAAGGAGCGAACAGACGGACGTCGCACGCCGATCATGACATAAGGCATCTATACGAGGAGCTGCACTAAATGCAATAACAAAAACATTGTTTTTATATATAAAATTAATTTAAAACCTTTCGAAATAGCTGAAGATTTGAGATTAGCCCCGAATATTATGAGAAGAGAAAGAATGCTACTTACGTGGTTATAAGCCAATATACTATCGGTACAATGGGAGTAACATTACTGGAATGCAATAAATAACTACTAAAAGTGAATCGAGGTTATAAGAGCACTAAAATGCTGAAAACAAACACAATCGCGATAAGTGAATTGCTGCGGGATTCGCTGATGTTACAAGTAAGTAAGCCCAGCCTCGTAGTAGATCTTGTAGATCTTCTCCACAGCTCGAATCAAGGCCGCAGTCCTCAGATCGATCCCCAGGCCGGACTCTTTCGCGATCTCCTTGATATGCGCGGCAGCTCTGTCCATGGTGTTCTCCAGCCCCGACTCCACGATGGCCTCTTCGTCTGCACCGGAAATCCTGTCTAGGAAATGGGGAGTGGGGGAGATGGGAATCGAACCTGGCCCGGCGCCGAACTTATGCTCCAAGCTCTTTTGCACGCTATCCAACAGAGCAAAGTTAGTCTCACGCTCATACCGCATCGTCATCCGTCCGAAACTCACGTGGTTCAGATTCTTCAGCCACTCGAAATACGACACCGTCACTCCGCCCGCGTTAGCATACATGTCCGGGACCATGAGCACATTCTTGGCTAGGAGGAGGTCGTTAGCTTTGGGAGTCGTGGGTCCGTTTGCCCCCTCTACGATTATTTTCGCCTTGATAGAATCAGCATTGCCCATGTGAATGGACTTCTCTCCGGCACATGGTACCAGGATGTCGCACTCATGCCCGAATATAGCTCCCTCCACAAACTCTCCCCCAGGGTACCCTGACACGCCCCGGTGCTTGTTCTTGTACTGGATCAGATCTTCTGGGTCTATTCCGTCCTCGTTGACAACAGACCCGTCATACTCCATCACACCCACCAGCTTACAGCCCGCCTTGCACATGTAGTGAGCTATGTAGTAGCCCACGTTCCCGAACCCCTGCACCACGAAGGTCTTGCCGGGGAAGCCTGGCACTACCTTAACCGCAGACATGTACTCCGGGTCTTGTATGAAATTCCTGAGTGCGAAGAACAGCCCCAGACCTGTGGCTTGAGTGCGGCCATGGATACCTCCCTGACTGATAGGTTTACCTACACATGATATTCATTATACGTATGTATCACCGGAAATAGAACTCTACCTCTCTCGAAGGAAGGTCATTAACTTACCTGTAACACAAGCATGTGCGTTGATATCTAGGTGCCCGATGGTGTGTGCATAGGTGTCAGCTATCCATGCCATCTCTCTCTGTCCGGTGCCCATGTCTGGAGCAGGCACGTCAATCCCTGGTCCCAGAAATCCCTTCTTCGACAGCTCGATCGCGAAACGGCGAGTGATCCGCTCGAGTTCTTCCTCCGAGTAGTCCCTGGGGTTGATCTTCACCCCCGCCTTAGCTCCTCCATAGGGCACATCTACCGTGGCATTCTTGTAGGTCATCAGGGTTGCTAGGGCTTTCACCTCGTCCATATCCACATGCTCGCTGAACCTACAGCCGCCCTTGCACGGGGTCTTGTGCTGGCTGTGCTGAGCTCTCCACCCCTCTATGCTCACGATGGAGCCGTCGTCTCTGCGCAGCGGGAATGTGACACTCACCACGTGGTTACAGGCGCGGATCGCGTCCAGGAGACCTTCTATCTCGCCCCTCGGGCGTCCAGTTATCCGGATCTCGTCTCTGATGATGTACTCCTCCGCTTTCTTCAGATACTCTGAAACCATTGCACTGAAGCTAGGGTTATCCTCTTGAAGGCTGGAGCTGAAGGGGCGGGCACATATGCTGCTACATTGCGTAGGGAAGTAGCGGGGGGTAGAGGGACGAGAGAGTTGTTGGATTAGTCTCCGGAATGCCATGCTTTCATCTAGTTATATTACAATGGCTGAAATGAGAGTATTAGAGTTTATAAGATAAAAGTAGAGGTTTTATTCGGGATAGAACAGCTGCTTTTGATTCAGTGAATGACAAATCGAATTCATTACGACTGCATTGAATCTGGTCAGACCTCTCAACTCTTGGCTCGTGTGTCTCACGATTTCCGCTTTTTTATGAGACATTAGACATCTCACGATTTAGAACATGCCATCACACGATTCAGGTAAATTATACGTTGAGAGGCGCTGGTATGATATTCTAGTATCAGTTTGCGTCATGATGTCCATCCATTTCCAAGTTGCAAACGGTACTTGGGTGCTGTATACATTTTAATGCGTAGGATCAAACAAATGATTTACCTTGGAACTTCAAAATATTATATTCGGAATCGGAATACGTATATACCTTCCAAATCCCTTAGATATCTGGAGCTGGAAGGCAGTTTAAAAAGCTATTTGTTCGTTTAGACACCAATTTGCATATATTTGACACATATTTCCATTTCGAAAAACCTTTTGAAAAATTCTTATTTTGAGCTAAAAGCGAGTTCTCAACGGCTATTCCTAGGATATTTTAATATGTAGATTTTCGCACTTTACGTAAAAGTGATAATATGCGAATGGTATGAGTTACTACATAAGTTTATATACATATTTTCGCACTTATGGAAAAATATTTCATTTTGAGTTTAAAGCGAGTTCTCAACGGCTAATCTAGGGTATTTTAATATGCGGAATCCGATTTTCACATTTCAAAAGTAATAATGTGAATATTTTACGAGTTATTAGCATATGTATATATATACATATGTATTTTCACACCTTTTGGAATATTCTTATTTTGAGCTAAAAGCGAGCTCTCAACGGCTATTATAGAGTATTTTAATATGTAGACTCCAAATTTTCACACTTGGAATGCCCTAAAATGAGTATTTCCCGATGTATTCCGATATTCACATTTCATGTTCCTTCGAGTCGCTTCCTGGAGCTGCACTATCGGTCTGTCGATCGACATTTTAAAAAATTGTTTACTCTATGCATCTATTGTGAACAATAGATGCATAGAGTAAACACATGTAGCTACACATGTAGCTACACATGTGGCTACACGTGTAGCTACACATGTAGCTACACATGTAGCTACACATGTGGCTACACGTGTAGCTACACATGTGGCTACACGTGTAGCTACACATGTAGCTACACATGTAGCTACACGTGTAGCTACACATGTGGCTACACATGTAGCTACACATGTAGCTACACATGTGGCTACACGTGTAGCTACACATGTGGCTACACGTGTAGCTACACATGTAGCTACACATGTAGCTACACGTGTAGCTACACATGTGGCTACACATGTAGCTACACATGTAGCTACACGTGTAGCTACACATGTAGCTACACATGTAGCTACACATGTAGCTACACGTGTAGCTACACGTGTAGCTACACATGTAGCTACACATGTGGCTACACGTGTAGCTACATAACTTGGACATATATATAACTTGGACAAAACCTGGACAAAACCGTTAATGAGGAATATGAATTAAATTTTGAGGTTTTGTCCAGTTTTGTCCACCCAAGAGGTTTTGGACAGGACGGTTTTAACCTGGTTAAAACCACTAGGTTTTGTCCAAGTGGACAAAACCTGCCAACCCTGGCCGGCTCACTTGCAACACATGTGGCTACATGTGTAGCTACACATGTAGCTACACATGTAGCTACACATGTAGCTACACATGTAGCTACACGTGTAGCTACACGTGTAGCTACACATGTAGCTACACATGTGGCTACACGTGTAGCTACACATGTAGCTACACATGTAGCTACACATGTAGCTACACATGTGGCTACACATGTAGCTACACATGTGGCTACACGTGTAGCTACACATGTAGCTACACATGTAGCTACACATGTAGCTACACGTGTAGCTACACATGTAGCTACACATGTAGCTACACATGTGGCTACATGTGTAGCTACATGTGTAGCTACACATGTAGCTACACGTGTAGCTACACATGTAGCTACACATGTAGCTACACATGTAGCTATACATGTAGCTACACGTGTAGCTACACATGTAGCTACACATGTAGCTACACATGTGGCTACACGTGTAGCTACACATGTAGCTACACATGTAGCTACACGTGTAGCTACACATGTAGCTACACATGTGGCTACACGTGTAGCTACACATGTAGCTACACATGTAGCTACACATGTGGCTACACATGTAGCTACACATGTAGCTACACATGTGGCTACACGTGTAGCTACACATGTAGCTACACATGTAGCTACACATGTAGCTACACATGTAGCTACACATGTAGCTACACATGTGGCTACACGTGTAGCTACATAACTTGGACATATATATAACTTGGACAAAACCGTTAATGAGGAATATGAATTAAATTTTGAGGTTTTGTCCAGTTTTGTCCAGTTTTGTCCAGTTTTGTCCACCCAAGAGGTTTTGGACAGGACGGTTTTAACCTGGTTAAAACCACTAGGTTTTGTCCAAGTGGACAAAACCTGCCAACCCTGGCCGGCCCACTTGCAACACATGTGGCTACATGTGTAGCTACACATGTAGCTACACATGTGGCTACACGTGTAGCTACACGTGTAGCTACACATGTAGCTACACATGTAGCTACACATGTGGCTACGCGTGTAGCTACATAACTTGGACATATATATAACTTGGACAAAACCTGGACAAAACCGTTAATGAGGAATATGAATTAAATTTTGAGGTTTTGTCCAGTTTTGTCCAGTTTTGTCCACCCAAGAGGTTTTGGACAGGACGGTTTTAACCTGGTTAAAACCACTAGGTTTTGTCCAAGTGGACAAAACCTGCCAACCCTGGCCGGCCCACTTGCAACACATGTAGCAACACGTGTTGCAACACATGTAGCAACACATGTAGCTACACATGTGGCTACACGTGTAGCTACATAACTTGGACATACATATAACTTGGACAAAACCTGGACAAAACCGTTAATGAGGAATATGAATTAAATTTTGAGGTTTTGTCCAGTTTTGTCCAGTTTTGTCCACCCAAGAGGTTTTGGACAGGACGGTTTTAACCGTCCTGTCCAAGGTTAAAACCACTAGGTTTTGTCCAAGTGGACAAAACCTGCCAACCCTGGGGCCCACTTGCAAGACATGTAGCAACAAAAATATTTCATAATTTGGACCCAGGTTCAAATCTCCACCATATAAGGAATATATGGCCCAAATTTGGTGCAATTTGGTCCAATAGAATTCCAGGAGCGAGCAGACCGACCGATCATGACATCATGCATCTCCTATGCTTGTACATAGCTGCACTAAAAACCCTAGCCTTTTAATATATAAGATATGTATGCGTAATTTTCATATCCATGCTGGTGTTTTAATGGATCTGCACTTTTGGTCTGTCGCGACAGACATGTATAAATGATTATTTAATTAATTAATTAATTAACATTTACATTACACAAGTGTTGTTGAGAGGTACTAGATTACTTTGGTCAATTAATTAATCTATTCTATGTGAAGTGCAGATAAAGTCTGCACAGTGTGCAACATCTTAATCATGAGTTTAGTTGAATTAACTCAAGATTACAAATTGAAATATATTCCACAGTTTAACACAAATATAATTATTTAAGGAAGGATAAAGAGGCACCAAATGGTGACTAATGTGGATACGAAGCGTTCGCCAGCCGCAACAAAGCGCGCTTGTAAGATATCCACATATCTTCCTCTTCTCCCAGTACGAAAATCTGAATCTAATCGAATTTGATAGACAGCGGAGTATATCATAATATAGTTCAGGATCATATGAACATCATCCATCTCATTCTTATCAAACAGTCTGGATAATCTCATGCACATGAAGTTTTCTGCTTTGTAAACGTTGCGATTACGTAAAAAGTTGCAATATAATATTCGAGATAGGAGGCGGATGAATTTATCAGATCCAAAACGTCAGTGAGGTTACTTTCTATACAATTTAAGGTTTCTCCTACGTATGTCTAGCGACAAAATACTTCTTAAATTTTACACGTTTCGTTTTAAAATCAAATTACCAGAAACACTAAATGTGCTAAAAAGATTTTGTAAGTAAAATTCAAAGAGAAAATGACTGGCTCGAGTATTTTAGATGGTACTTACCAATTACAGTGTTCTATAGGAATAGAATTACATACAATATATCACAACGCGTCAAGTCTAGGCAAGGACAAGTTGAACAAATCAATATGGCAGCTTATTCAATTTCTGTTTTGCAAAGGCACCATTACGCAAGCTTAATATTAAAAGAGATTTGATATTGACGTACCATTCCAATGATGACTACATACTCCTAAAAGACTGAAAGAGAGAATAGGATATTTGATGATACTACCTATAACCACACCTGAATAGCAAACAGTCATCGTAACAGCTAGCTAATAATAATCAGATTTCATTCATTACATGATGCACACTCCTAGTATAAAAGGTATTAACTATTTCTGAATTTATAGCATTTTCGTTCTGATTATTTTGAATATTATCACCGATCTAACCTTTTCAACGAATCCCAAGGTAGGAAAACGAATAAATAATTTAAACAGCAATTTATTCGAATTTTCAATTTACATCCTAAACTATGGCTCATTTATAGAGAGTCTTGGATGTTTGATACGTATGTAGAAAGAAATATCAATTTAATTATTTCTCACACAGATGGCAGCCAAGTTTCCACAACTATACCCAACCCCTAATTCCACCCCTGCCACTCTCACCCCAGTGACTGCAGCCGTGAAGCTGGCACAGACGGGAGCTGTGGGAGGAGTAGCAGCTGCTCTGTCACAGATGCTGCACCACCCTGTCTACCAGCTCAAGAACCAAATGCAGAATCAAGGCTTCTCCATGAGAGGATTCATCAGCCAATCCCTCGCCAACCCGGCTAAGACCCTGTATGGCGGTATAACGCAGAGGATATTTGCAGTAATGCCGGAGAAAGCTCTCAAAATGCAAGCATTTGAGATTTCCATTCTAATGCTAGCTTACGCACAGAACTCAGAAACAAAGAGAGTGTCTTCTTGGCTGATAGCTGGCAGTGCTGCAGGTAAACCGTTAAACTAAATCCAATCATAGAAATAAGGGATAAGTATGATATTTTAATTCCAGATTTTAAAACACATATTTTTGGGGTATTACAATGCTCTGTTAGTACTTAACTGTTGCAATTTTAACAATTATTAACTATATTACTTGAAACTATACAATCTCGTAGTTTGTATACGAATTGTTGAAATAAGCGTGAATCAGATAAGCCATATTCAGTTGCAGTGCTCCCTATAGGCATGGCTACTTCACTGGTGATTTGCCCTTCAGAACTTGTCATGGTGCAGGCTACAATGAAGAAGATTAACTTGAGACAGTTTGTAAAGAAATTTGGTCTCTTGAAGCTGTACAGCGGAATGTCTGCAAGTCTGTGTAGAGACATCTCATTCAACTCTCTCTTCTTCACAGTCAGACACTGGTTGATAAACAGATGGGAAACAGAGCAGAAACACCCTGCGACCAAGTTCCAAGCTTATTTAGCAGGAATATATGGAGGTAATTAACAACATTACATGAGTGAATCCTATTCGTTAGTTGCTTTAAATCAGCAGAGTTAGGAAATAATATTACATTCATCTAGGTATCACTGGTGCCATTCTCGCTTGTCCATTCGATGTAGCTAAAACCCGTCTACAAACAAACGTGGGACAATCTAAGCGTGGGAATGTACTGACCATACTGAGGGACACTGTACAGAGAGAAGGAGTACTCTCACTATGGAGAGGTGTCGTCCCTCGCACTATTGTCGTGTCATCTACCCTCTCTTTTTTCTATCTCTTGTTCGAAGTCATCAAGAAGAAAACAGATTGTATTTAATCACTATTATTATACTCATTTGTGGCCATATCAGCTTAAAATCATTAAATATAAATTATTTTTAAATAGTTTTGAAAAATATTCGATAAAATCGCTAACTGTGAGATAATAATTGGTACTTTAGTGTGATGGATAAACGAAGCCTTTGATTAGTCTATGATAAACTTGTATTGAGCAGATAAGTTTAGATTCACGATAACAATTAACTTTTGAGAATAAAGAAAAATATGTGATGGAAGTGCAAGAGTGGATTACGTACGCACAAACTGTCTACAAGTCACCGAAATTATGCCGACATATTTTGATAAAATTCCATAAAGATTAGATACAAACTAGGAATATTTAACTTAGAACAATCTTTTAAAGCTCAAGATCACAATTTGAACCCTTCTTAACTGAAACAAAAATATATCACTGAACAACTAATCGTATATGATTACATTTATTGTATAAACTCATACATAGGAGCATACAACAAATACGCCTGTACCATCTACTAGTTTACAATGCACCATTATGAATACTCATGCTGTATCCATACGTATATAGAGAAACTTAAGTTAATGCTCATGTCCAATCTCCTCATGAGGATGCCAGATTGCGATTCCAGTGAGAAATCCAAATCCGATGACGAATGCAATGATCTTTATAGCGTCGATCCACCACTTCTCCTCAGTTTCATCGAAGAACATTGGTATTAGCTCCCTTATGCTCAGGTAGAGGAACGTTCCAGCTGTTATGCTATTGAATATCACCTCCACCAATTCAAATTCCGTGTTAATGTTAGAAATGCCAATGCCAACGAAGGCTCCAATTGGTGAAGCGATAGCGAATATGATTACCACAAAGTAGTAACGTATGCGAGTGAAAATGTGCGAGTTTTTAAGCATTATGATACACAGGCTGGCTGTTACCATGCCCTTATGAAGGATGATGAAGACATAGATCTGGAACATAATAGCTAAAGTTCTGCTAGTGCCGAATCCCAAACCTTCGAAAACGGAGTGGATACTGAGAGCAATTAGGAAAACTATAACCACGTACCACCTCTCAGTGCCTAAGGATATGTCGAAATGACTATGCCCGTGTTTCGGTTCGCATTCATTTTGTACAAGTACTTGACTCTCTTCACCATACATCTTCACTTCTCTCTTTGGCACTATTCCTCCTTTCCTTGCAACATAGCGCTTGCGCTCATTCATTCCGATATGAATAATCTTGTCTATGATGATTAGACAGAGAATTGTTACTGCACCGATAAGGAAAGGAAGGAAAAACTCGGGCTCCTCAATCGACTCCACGAAATGTTCGATCGCCTCCGCGTAAATATGCACCAATCCTCCTGAGAGCATTAACCCCGAAGTGAGAGAGCCGATTATTCGGAGTATGCTTTCAGAGATGAGTTTCTTACGATGCAATATGTCAATGATAACTGCAGATAGGACCACTTCAATGATCATGGTAAGGGCGAGAGACACACGAATGGCTATCCACTCCGGACTGTTCACGTCAATGGAGGTAGCATTCAGCATGCTCATGTTCAAATGCTCGTCATGGTGATCATCATGATCGTTCTTATGGATATCTGCCATGTAGATATTATGGTGAATTTATTTCTAGATTAAATTTACCACATTTTTTTGTATTTATACACCTGGTGTTGTGTCTACTTTTCGGTTAATCTTACAATGTTGAAGATAGATATAGCAACCAAGAATGTAATAATGGCTAGTGCCTGATTTTCTATTCTAACATTAGAGCAATTTATTGCATTGCTTGCCATTGCTAGTAATTCTGGATTATGAAGAAATTCCTTATACTGTACTAAGCAAAAATGTCAATTTAAAGAAAAATTTATAGCAAATTTCTCGTATTTTTCAGTTAGTTTCTGTAGTTTAAAGCACTTAAGTTAAACTCAACTTTTATTGAATTTTCAAATAATCAAACTGTGAAATCGTCAGATTTAAAATCCTCTCAAAGTAAGACAAGCAATGAACTAGTCCAAATGAGATTGAATGAGAACAGAAAAATAATTGTCAGCTAATTGGAGAATTAGGAAATCAAAAGTCAATCATTCACCCAATAATCACTAGATTTGTCCGAAGGTTCGTTGGGCCCGAAACGAGAGCACCAAATAATTAAATGTTTCGTGTCAGTACATCTAAATTAAATGGATTTTGAGTTTTAGTTAATGTATCCCCCAATTGGTACGTAAATTATCCTCAAACAAATCTTTCCAATGGCTATACTTAGTCAGGAAGCAATAATAACAATCAAACTCTAGAGAGCCTCATGTGCTGCTACCAGGCCAGCACTCTATAACTTCAACTTTCTAAATTCATCTTAAAACTCATTAGACACTAAAAACAAAATTAGCTATCGTATTACTGTTGTGTGGTGTTAGATTATGTTTTAATTCAACTTTATTAGGCAGGATATTAAGATGGAAGATAACACAGGAATATGATGTACAAACATACCTGGAAAATGGTCTGAACACATTCAAAATAAATAAAGTGATGTTGGTATTCAAATAAAATCCCAATAAATAACTACTGACCATAAGATTAAGTAATATTCAATCATGCATTTGCTAATTATAAAGCAATATTAAAAATTACATTAAATATGAATCAGGCAATAGCCATTATTACATTCTTATCTATATCTATAATGATATTTTCTCAAATTACCTCTAAACCAGTAGGCACAATCTCTAAATCTACATAAGCCAAATATAACTAATAATGGATAAATTGTGCCACACATAACCTGAAAATAAATTCACCACCATATCCATATGGCAGATATCCATGAGAACGATCATGATGATCACCATGACGAGCATTTGAACATGAGCATGCTGAATGCTACCTCCATTGACGTGAACAGTCCGGAGTGGATAGCCATTCGTGTTTCTCTCGTCCTTACCATTGTCATTGAAGTGGTCCTATCTGCAGTTATCATTGACATATTGCATCGTAGGAAACTCATCTCTGAAAGCATACTCCGAATAATCGGCTCTCTCACTTCGGGGTTAATGCTCTCAGGAGGATTGGTGCATATTTACGCGGAGGCGATCGAACATTTCGTGGAGTCGATTGAGGAGCCCGAGTTTTTCCTTCCTTTCCTTATCGGTGCAGTAACAATTCTCTGTCTAATCATCATAGACAAGATTATTCATATCGGAATGAATGAGCGCAAGCGTTATGTTGCAAGGACGACTGGTAATGTAATGGTAAAAGCCAACCCTGTACACACTGGAGAGTTAGAATTGAAGAAAGAGACAGAAGTGGAAGTGGAGTTTAAAGAAGGGGAGGGAGGGGAAGAATGTAAAGCGAAACACGGGCATAGTCATTTCGACATAGCCTTAGGCACTGAAAAGTGGTACGTGGTTATAATATTCCTAATTGCTCTCAGTATCCACTCCGTTTTCGAAGGTTTGGGATTCGGCACTAGCAGAACTTTAGCTATTATGTTCCAGATCTATGTCTTCATCATCCTTCATAAGGGCATGGTAACAGCCAGCCTGTGCATAGTAATGCTTAAGAATTCGCACATTTTCACTCGCATACGTTACTACTTTGTGGTAATCATATTCGCTATCGCTTCACCAATTGGAGCCTTCGTTGGCATTGGCATTTCTAACATTAACACGGAATTTGAATTGGTGGAGGTGATATTCAATAGCATAACAGCTGGAACATTCCTCTACCTGAGCATAAGGGAGCTAATACCAATGTTCTTCGATGAAACTGAGGAGAAATGGTGGATCGACGCTATCAAGATCATTGCATTCGTCATCGGATTCGGATTTCTCACTGGAATCGCAATCTGGCATCCTCACGAAGCGATTGGACATGAGCATTAACTCAAGTCGCTCGACACAAGTATGGATACAGCATGAGTATTCATAATGGTGCATTGTATAATAAATAGTTGCAGGATTGTTTTTTGTTTAATTGTATGAGCTTAGAATTACGCAAAAAGTTAAATTGATTAATTGATGTCCAGTTATCGAACATCTTAGGAAGGGGTTTTAATAGAGTTGCGGGAAAAATATGATATTCTACATCTAATTCCGAAATTAGATCTTCAATTGCGTTTAGGGAAGATTCAACTACAAATGTCTCCATCTGTTAGTTGATATCTCATACTTCTACATTTTGCGATATATTGTTTAACGATTCCTTAAGTGACAAACTAAAAAGTCACTTTGGGAGATAATTTTTCCCTTCTGTGGAGGAAAATGTAATATAGTAAAATACTGTGGAGGAAAATGTATAAAATAGAGCTAATAATTCGATTATTTAAGAAGCTATTTAAAATTCGAGCAATGATCAAATATTCGCTGTAGGTATTCTTCACTTTATAGAACTAATATACGTAATGTAAAAAAAAGTCTAAAGAATCTTTCATTTTGCAAATATGCAAATGAAGAAAAATATAATTCGCACTTATGAGACAACTTCAAGATGTAAATTTTATAAGTAACTCCATTACGTAACATCAAAATATCGCAATCAAAAATGAAGATTAGAAATCCATTTGAATTCTATTCTTAGAATTTTAATTTTAATGCTTCCTAATAAGAATTAAATTAGATTAATAATGATATCAAATAGAGTTAATTGGGTCTAAAGATATAATGGATTAATAATCGCACTATTCCATAATTATTAATTAAAAAAGCAATCACTGAAATTATTCCATATATAGTATTATGTGGAAGGAAATAAGTTCTTGGTAAATAGATAATTAAAATGTTTCCCATAAATATTTAAGATTATCTCGCAGATTGCTATACGTTGACAAAATGACTTAGTTATTGGCAATTCGTTCCAGGGACGCAGCCGCGGGGGGAGAGGGGCAATGGGGGCAATGTCCCAGGGGGGGGGGCATCCGGGGCATTTGCACCGAGTTTGATTCTGCGGCCCCAGATTTCATTTGACCTAAGCCAATCATTGTACGGACCCGGATTTTTTTCTTTGGCCCCGCCTCACCCTGGGCTTGGTAAATTATTGCGACCGCCCCTGAATTCCCTCCTCCCCCTGGCAAAAAAATTATTTCTAGTTTATAGTCCAAATTTGAGGATTCTGGGCATATTATGAGGCAAATACTGTCAACTTCCAAGGGACAAGGCCCCTGGACACCACTGGGGGCTTAAGGCGCTCCTCAGACCCCCCTCCCCTGGGGACTCGATCTGCCCCTTAGAGGGAAAATTCTGGTAACATCCCTGCATCCCTGAATCAAATATAAAGAATGAGGCATTGATGTGTATTTGATGTATGCTTATGTAAAATGAATAAAAATAATGAATAAATAGTTATAAGAACTGAAAGTTTGAGATAGAAATCGTGAGTGATTAAGTGACTGGGTGTGCAGTTGTGGTGTTATTTTGAGGTATTAATGACTTCATTCGTAGACTGGTCTAGTAGCAAATACGCGCGCTCTAAGATGTCAATTTGTCTCCCGGGTTTAGGGGGTGGGGGAATGACAGGTGCGGCATCTGCTTGTTTTGGCATCATAGTGTCAGGGTATTGGAATAAGTGGTAGCAGGTGTCCTTAATGTGTTGTCTCGAATTCTATAGCGGAAAGACATGTAGATAATTACCCGTTAAAAGTTGTATACTAATGACTCATCAATATCTACTACAAAGTACGAATTTTCATCCTTTAGAAATTGTGAGATCTAACCGGGTACATTCGGAGTATGTGGACAAGCTTCAGAAGCAGAGGGACGAACTATATCAGTTGGCAAGAAAGAACGACCGAGAGAGTCAGGCTAGGGCCAAAAAGCTATACGATAGGAACAAGAAGCCCGTTTCTATAGAGGAAGGGGAGCAGGTGTTTGTGCGAAGGGAGGCTAGGTCGGATGGATTGGAAACTATGTTCGACGGACCTTTCAAAGTCCTCCAACGTCAAGGAGTTACAGTGAAGTTGGCGTTACGTACTAGCACCAAGTGGGTCCACCTTAACCGGTGTAAGCGATATCTGAAGGAGGACAGAGTAGTCACCTTACCAGGCAACATGCCAGTCAGCAGAGAAGGGAAAAGAGAGCCGAAGGGTGAAAACCAAGAACTCGTCGTTAGGGAAAATAACGAAGAAACGGCTGAGACTGAAACGAGCGAAGCGGAACCTGATTTGCTGACTGGAAAAGAATCAGATGTAGCCAGCCCAAACGGAGAGAAAGGAAACGCACTGGAGAGGAGACACCCGCAGCGTCAAAGAAAACCAAACAGGAAATATACTGAACAGTACTGGGCGAGTCGGCCACCCGCGCTGAAGCAAAGCGAGGATAACATGGACCCCTTTTAAAAGGGAGGTGGTGTTACGGATATAGTTTAGACGGCAAGTAAGCGGCACTGCTAGTAGGCAGATAGCTATTATAATAAGTAGGCGTGTTTAGGAACTGAATACAGTAGTTCACAGCTTAATTGTTATTTATTGTATTGTACTAAATACATTACATATACGTTTATCCCTTTCCGGAACACAACAATGACGATAAAGTTTAATCGTATATTGATTATGGACTAGAGTCGCATAATTAAAGTATATTTAAAAGTACATTCACGTTATTAGGACACTGGGCATGGATATGGGAGATTTGTATGATATTGATGTCTAATCTCGGAATTCAAACTAATCAGAGTTACTAGATCTAATTGTACACATGTAAGGTGTCCAATTCCAATGAGAAATTGCATTATTACTGTTAATGGCAACTAAAGTCTACTGGTTAGATGGGGGTGGTGTTATTATACTACGTAGACCAATTTAATGCGGGAAAGAACTGACTTTGAAGCTCTTCGAGTCCGCAGTATGGAGGATGCAAGCGAATCCAATGATGGAGTAAGGAATGTCCAGGAAGTCAGGCCGGTACATGCAGAAGCAAGACTTGAGTGCGCTGAGAGAGAGCAGCTTGTTACGCTGCGTGTCTCCTAGTTTCAGAGCTGGAATGACGCACTCGATGAACTCCATTGGAGTGGAGAGTTTCGAGTATTCCCAGCCAAGCTTCTTCGCGATCTATAAATTAGGAGAAATGTAGTATGTAATACAGTGATAATATATATTATTAATCTGTCTTACTCTATGTCTATGTCAAATGTATTTACAATTAAAGCTTGAGGGGTATAAAATTTTGAACAAAATAGTTCATTCTATTCTACTATTTTGAGTGAACTCTTACAAGAAGATGCAAAAACGCCCTATGCAGAATTGTGTACAAGTAGATGCCATGCTGTTGCCATGTTAGAATGGCAGATCTATAGTAGAGTTGTAGAATTGCTGTTATCCCTGGCTTCATTGTAGTATTTCTCCCATATTGTATCGCAAAGAATACGTATACTGTAGTATGATTTCAATGCAAGTACGGACGATAATATTATTCGTGATGAGTAATGGTAGCTATTATGTGGTCCATATTTTTCTCTTGTCTTTTGCTTTATTGACAGCGGCGTGATGGCTCGCTAAATTCTTAATTGGGCGACATGAACTATGTCGCCTTCTGTTCTACCACCTAGTTATTATGGTTATATGACTACGCACATTATAAAATGTCTAGCAACATCAGTGTACAATAATTATGCTTATTAATACTAGTAAATGAAAGAGACAATACAATACTACTGATAGACCGAGTAATTGAGATATGAGTGAGGGCAGTTGAAGTGTTTGCAGCTGATTGGATTAATATCTCTATCCAGACATATCCTAACAGCACTGATGCAGTCATGAGTACACATCAGTCCGGGCGTATGTCCGTCTAGCACTGAGTTAAACGCAGCTAAGATTCTCTCCGTGCTGTACCTGCCCCCTGGGATGATATCGGAGTCCTCGAGAATAGAACTGATGTTATACTTTGGGTATAGATCTTGAATAGTTAGGGAGAAATAGGATTCTTGGTTTGGGAATAGTTCGCTTTCTCCTGCTACGGCGCACGTACCGTGTTTCCTCCACTCATGTTTCCAAAAATCAGAATTTTTCCAACTTTGTAAATAGGAGAACCAGTAAGCATCCATAGGAATTCTTAAACCGGATAGCAAGTTCAGATTAAACTCCTCACCGACACAAAAAGAAGGAACCTTGATGCTACTGCCTTCATTTGGCCAGAGACCGTGTATGGTCCAAATAGGAGGTACGTGAGAGAACTTGCACTCATTGCCTACTTCCTTGCAAAACTGAGGAGCCCAAGTTTGAGTGAATACGAAATGATCGAATGAAGCTTCTTTGTTTTCTAAGTAACTTTTCCCATCTATTGTGAGAACTAAATAAGTGACGCAGTAGATGCAAGAATGGATTGCATCAGATATACGCATATTCCAGACAAAGAGATGTTACAGATCAGAATTTCACATTCTTTTGTACTATCCAACATTTATACGTATAATTTCTTTTGATTACATCTTCAAAAGAATATCATAAGCTTAAAAAT
Source organism: Aphrocallistes beatrix (assembly GCA_963281255.1). Lineage (NCBI taxonomy): Eukaryota > Metazoa > Porifera > Hexactinellida > Sceptrulophora > Aphrocallistidae > Aphrocallistes > Aphrocallistes beatrix. Next base: position 1,134,434 of record OY725506.1, on the reverse strand, counting down.
TCCCATTTATGAGTCTCCAATGCAATTGCATCATCATCACTGCATCATTAGAACAGCTGTATGGGCATCATATCATATGAAGACTTCTTAATCAATAGAATGATACTTACATAGATTAGTAATACAATTAAATATAAGGTTTATAAGATATAGTAGAGATACAATACTTAACCAACCTTGAACTCCTCGTGAATGATGTGTATAGTGGTTAGCTTGGCTGTCTCGGCTAGCTCTTCAGGGCTGAAAGGCTTGTCGTTTAGTACCCCACTAGCTATGCACAGACATGTGGCAGCTGGGACCTTGAATGAGTAGAGGTACTCACTCTCATCTGAGAACAGCATGCTCAAATACCTAAACAGATAATTAAAACTACAGTCGACTCCGCTTAATCGGGTCACTGCTTAATCGGGTCAACCGCTTAATAGGGTCACTTTTGGTAGGACCGGAATAGTTCTCACACATAGAAACTAATACAAAATATTTTCGGTTAATAGGGTCCTCCGCTTAATCGGAGCAAAATGTCCTCTGATCGATGTGACCCTATTAAGCGGAGTCGACTGTATTACCTTAGCTCTATGAATAGTCGAATAGTTACCTATCGTAGAGAGCTACAGCTAGCTGGAACACATCGTAGTAGCAGCATTTCCTCGTCTCTACTTCAGACTGCATCAGGTGCTGAGCTGTGTCAAACATCCATCCAACATTGTCAAGTCTGTATCCGTTCAGTTTGGAGTTGGAGTGTACCTTATCAATGAACCAAGCTCCTTCCGGTGTGGATGATAAAGAACTCTCGTTATTCAACAAAATGTGAATAGCCTCGGTCTAATGAAACAATAACGGCCATGATACACGCAAGCAGTAGAAGAGCAGTCTACCTAGACTAGTATTACTTTATAGCTCAGCATCTTCTTGCTCGTCTTGAGAGGAGATAGAGTAGGGCCCAAAACGTCTGGAGAGTAAGCGGTTTGAAAATCTACCACAGTGCCAAAGGTGGAGATAGGATTTTCCAACTCGAAAGCAGCCGCATTAGCGCAGTCCCCTACAGGTGTTATGAGTTGAAGGTTTGAGTCAGCGCAATTCGTGAAGGGGTCACTCGCATGGAGAGCTGTCTCATCCTGGAATAAGTTGCACCCGATACTGTCTGTGCTCCATTGCAGTGAGTCTATGGAGTCCTGGGTACTGGTGGTTTGAGAAGATTCACTCCAGCTCACCTCCTCACAGTTGGAGGGGGTGGGGCGGTACACAGGACCAGGTCTATACATTGTTCTAGGTATCTACACAACTTCAACCAACATACATAGTGCAAATTTAAAAATGTCGATCTGACAGAGAGATGTACAGAATCAATACATGTACGTAGAACTATCATAAGCACACTTTTGTAGAAAGTAAAATGTGGCAGGATTTGAATCTAAAAAGTCGTAGTAAATGGCAAACAAACAGAATCGGTTACAAGCTCTCCAAATATAATTTCAATGAACTTGTCAAGATAGACGCCCGTAAGGTGCCTATAAATTACCTGGTTTTACCAGGCGCGAAACGGCATCTCATGCGGACATAAAATGTTCTCCAGCCGCGCAACTTATACGCGCGAAGCGGCTTGTATTGTATAAATCTGTAGAATGTATAAATATTGATTTTATTTTATGGAACTGGTCCGATTTATGGCCTGGGAAAATATTTCGTATGGTGTAATCTTCCTTTATGTGTTCCTATTTAGTCTATCTCATAATGCATAGCAAAGTCACTGCTCGTATAAATACATTATAAATTGAATTGTTCCATTCCCATCAAATAATCACCAACTTCTAAAATCTTATTTTCCATAAAAAAATGGAACTAACGTCTTCTATTTTTTTAATTTCTTTACTGGTAGTTATATTGGCAGTGATTTTCAGAAAAGTGAATTTATATATTGATAATAAAAATATCATAAATCGATACGATGGTAACTCAATTCAAATTTTTCAAAAGAAATTTCATACTTCTTTCACTGGATACAAGTTGTTGATGGAAACCTGGAACAAAGATAGCAAACTACACGAGGAAGGCAGGAGAAATTGTGAAAAAGAACTAAATGCTAACATGAGCAATCTAATAGGAATTCATAATTATATATCAAATCATCCTGAAATTAATAGTATTGAAATCAAAAGGCCAATATTTATCATCGCATGGTTAAGGACGGGTTCGACATTTTTGCATGAACTGCTGGCTTTAGACACGAACAATTGTATTCCCTACGTTTGGGAAACTTTCCACCCCCTTCCTCTGTCAAACAGTTCAGATTTGAATTCAGACATAAATCAGAGGAAGGCTTTAGCAAGTCAAGAAATAGAAAAATTTTATGTGGGTGAATTCAAAGACTATCGGAATATTCACGATTTCTGTGCTGAAGACCCAGCTCAGTGTAATAAAATGTTTGAGAGATGTTCGATCAATAGACGTAACCTGCTGATAGGTCAAAACATGGAAGAATACACTGAATGGTTTCTAAGCTTGAAGAATGATCAGATTGATGAGATGTATGAACTCTACAAACTAGAGCTCCAATACCATATGTTCTGCAAACGGCAGCGTGAAATAGGACGTAAGCAGTCCGAAGATAAGCAATGGTGCCTCAAAGATGAGATTCACATGTACTTTTTGGAAAGTCTCCTCAAAACTTTCCCTGACGCAATAATTCTGAACTTACATAGAAACCCAATACATGTGCTAGGATCTATTGTCTCTACATATCATTTCAGGATGAGAAAGCAGTACCTACATACAGATATCAATGGCGAAAGGTTAGCACAGAGATGTCTGCAACAAATGATTATTTGTAAAAATAGATTCATGAAAGTGCGGTCACGCATGATGGAGCTGACAGGAAGAACAGAATCAGATGTATTTATTGACGTCAAGTTTCAAGATCTGTGTTGCGATGCAAAGAATGTTATCGGAGCAATTTACAATCGACTCGGAAAAGAATGCACAGAGAAGCACTTTTCAAAAATAACTCAATACCTTTCGAAATCTGAAACAAAACATGGAAAGCATGTATATGATATAACGGACTACAAGCTGACAGAAGAAGAAATCCAAAATCAATTCCAGGATTATATTGACAAATTTCTCTGAACCATTAGAAATATTTTTAGTACACGTCTCTAGTTAAATATCTAAGTATTCATTCTCAAATTTATGTAGTTAGTTATAATGAATATCTTCTAATTCAGCTATTTTACGTAGAACTTGGGTTTTTAATCCTGGGATTTCGGGATTGCCAAATTCTGAATCCAGGAACTAGTAGCCCTCAAAGAATTGGTATGCTACATACTACGGGCGTCAATAAGTTCTGATCATCCTTACTATTAAAACTCGATTAATGTATATTTATATATATATATCTGTAACGAATTGATTGAAGAAACTGCCGGGCATAGAAAGCTGATTTTTAGCATGTGGGAGTTTTTTGGCTATGGCTCCAGTAAGTTCTGAGCTCAGAACAAAATGTCGACTCATCATGGAATTATGACGTCATTGTCACATTTTTAAAAGTTAAGCAACACAGTTATTCGAGCATAACTCAGCCATTATAGGAGATAGAAGGCTGAGATTTTAATAGAATCTGTATACTAACATGCCTCATATATGGTGCAGCTATCATCAAAAAATGATGACTCATCACTTTGTTATGACGTCATCATTACTCATCAAAAATTTTAAATATTGATAAATTTGGTGATTTTTTCATGCGATATAGATTATAATTATAACAGTAGACAGACCTATTTAGAGATGTTATCTCCCTTATAATTAACCAATGTGACCCCAGGCGACCGAAGGGAGCCTCCGGCGGACACAAAGTGTCCGCCAGCCGCGCAGCGAAAGCAAGCGAAGCGCGCTTGTTATTAGATAACTTGGCTGGATTGTATTAGTATCTTAATTCGCTCATAGAATATGTTTATTTTATCAATTACCTAAAAGTCAGTTTTATTTCATCTTGATATTCCATATACTTATAGATTTACACATAATTTTGTAAAACCTATTTTGCATACTAATCAATTATGGCGTCATCAAAGAAGAATTCTAATATTGAGCAGAGATCATACGTCATGATTCGTACTCTGCTCGGGAAATCTGCGCACGATATACATGTTGACTTGGTGCAAGTCTATGGTATGAAAGGTGCTCTATCTTATCCTGGAGTCAGACGATGGACCCAGCGCTTTAGGGTAGGTAGAGAGTCTGTGGAAGATGACCCTCGGGCTGGAGCACCTGTTACGGCGGTTGTCCCCAAGTATTCCAGTACTATTAAGGAACTCGTTGATTCAGATCCTCATATCACTGTTAAAGAGTTAGCTCATATTATTGGGATCTCAACGGGAAGTGTTGATCACATTCTACGGTCAAAACTAAATCTATCAAAGGTTCGTGCCCGATGGGTCCCTCATTGCTTGTTGCCGAAACCTCTTAAAATTGTATAAAGGAGCTGACCCTCCCCGTTTATTTGAAGTAGTTATAACTTGTGTTATAACACGTGTTATAACTTGTGACACTCTTGATCCTGTTATAGCCCGGTCCTCTGATAACATCATTTTCTATGAACCAAATGTCAAATGAAACTATTCTCTGATCATTTCTCGCCTTCTATATCTTCAAAGGAGATTACCTTCCGACCTAAAGCAGTCGGTTTCCCTCTCTTTCTTGCCGACCTTACTTCCTCTGATCTCCTTATAAATACACCTGAGCAACTTGATGATCTTTTTATCTCATTATTTATAGATTATCAACCAGAGATCTCTCTTTCGCAAAGCGAATTCACTTCATGGCTTACATCAACAGCAACCTCTACGACCCCATCCTGACATCGCTGTCCTCTCACAAGAACTTTCCAATTTCTTTGTCCTGAAAGAAACAACATCTTAACCATCATTCTTTTTTCATTAAGTCTCACCCCTCCGACATGCACTGCTACACCAATGATCCTCAAATTTATCTTTCATTTAAACCCGATTCTATTACATCTGAGAAGCTGCTCTCTCTGCCATCCAACCCTGTCACTAATCTCCGTTCTTGGCTTCTTGACAATAGGCTGCCATTAATGACTCCAAAACTGAGTTCCTTATCATCGGTACCCGTCAACAACTCTCCAAGGTTCACCTTGATAACATCTCTGTTGGCAATTCTCTAATCTCCAGGGTTGCCGTGGGAATGAAATTTCAATTCCCACTCCCATCCCATTCCCATAGGAATCCTATGGGGATCTCCACGGGGAAAAAAATCATTCCTACGGCAACCCTGATGGGAATCCCTATAGGAATATTGTGGGAATTCCCATGAGGATTCTTATAGGACTCTGTTGGAATCCCCATAAGAATCCTGTGGGAATTCCCATAAGAATCCTGTGGGAATTCCCATGGGGATCCCCATAGGAATCCTATGGGGATCCCCACGGGGAAAAAATCATTCCCATTCCCATCCCATGGGTATGGGGATTCCCATTCCCACGGCAACCCTACTAATCTCGCCTTCCAAAGAAGTAAAGAACTTGGGTACCTGGTTCGACAACCTATCGATGTCTACCCAGATTCGTAAAGTTGCTTCTTCCTGCTTCTACTTCATCTATATTATCTGTCGAATCAGAAAGTATCTCTCCACCAAAGCATGCGAAACTATCGTCAGGGCGCTCTTGAAACATTTCGTCTTGACTATTGCAACAGTCTTTTGTATGATTCTCCCTCGTTGCTCGACTCCAGTGTGTTCAAAACAGTGCAGCCTGTCTCAGTGCTTCCCTCAGGATTATTCGAAGGCGCATTTTTAATGCGGTTTATTCGGGCAAATTACATTATTTGCCATTAAAAGTACGTTATTTGATAAACTAAGCGAGTTAAACAGCGCGCCTTAACGCGCTCTGCGGGAAACACTGGCCCTGTCTTATTCACGATGCATCAAAAGCCATTCCATCGTCCCTCTTCTCAATATAATCCCTCCACTGGCTGCCTGCAAACATGGCATCACTTTCAAAATCCTCAAAGCCCAAGTGTAGATTTTGTATTTAATTATAATTTCTATTCCTATATTAGCAACTGTTTTGTGAACAAAACCAGAGTTGCTTATAATATTATGCGAATTCCACTGTAGGTAGAACTATAATAATTCTATTTTTCTAAAATCCGGTTGGATTCGAGCTTAAAAAGTCCTAACCAGCAAATCAAATCGTTTACAAACTTTACAACTATCATTGCAATTATTAACTTATAATGAGAGAAAAATGCAAGTCAACTCTCAAACTAGTGAAATAATAATGCCAATATTTGGTTGCTGAATTCCCTAGTTTGTAGTGCAGTAATTCTTCTCCCTGAAACAACCCAATTGGAATATACTACTTCCTCTTATCCATGTTCGTACCAGAGTACGGTCTACTTTACAAATAATTTCGTTAGGAAATACACATCACCATAGTTTAATACAAGTTTATTATAGTATATTTAACATAGTATTTACATACACCACTGAACTTTGGTACAAATCTATACTTGGTTAACCAGATCAATCTACCCTTTCAATCTTAATGATATAAAACAAAATACAATTATACACAAAATAAAATAAATCTTGAAATACAAATCAAATTGATAAAAAATAGTTCAATCTGGAGTCTGTCTGTGCTAGAAAGTAGAAACCAAAATTACCCATAAAATAGAGAAGCATTATTCAGCGGATTTGGGATAGAGAATCGAGATCTCACAATATAACTAAATCAAGGGGTTTTATAAAGTGAGTAGACGAGTTGATCAGTTTGATTGGGCTTAGCTAAAGTTATAGTGAATTCAGGAGTTGAAAGACCCCGGTGGTAGAGAGGATATGTAAGTTGAAAAGTGAGATGACTGACCGGATAGATGGTTGGGGGGACGCACTTGCTGGAAATAGGTATTAGTTAGCGCAGTGGAAATCTCCGAGTTGGGATGAGGATACTCTATCATTCGCTGGCTGCCAGTTATGAGGGTCGTTCCGTCTGGAATTCCTGATTCCACAGCGGCGGGGATGTCTTGCTGGCTGACAGAGAGAAAGACCGAGGAGTTGTTCGTGTTTACTGAGGGTGGGGGCACTCGTGAAATAGACATCTTTTCATAATCGTATTCGGACCTATTCAAGGATTGATCTGTCACGATCGAAACCAAGTCGACTGTGGGCACATCGAGGGAGAGGGGTGCAGACCTGTAACCAAAGCATAGCGGGGCAGAATTGTAATGTTCGTCCAGGTGCAACTGAATATCCGGAGATTGATTGGTGAACTGGGTGTTCGGCACTGGAAGCTGTCTGATGATACCAGACTTCCGAGGAGGATCGAGGATGGGGCGAGAAGAATTGTTCGACTGTATTTCTGATTCGGAGTAGCTGGGACTACTGCGATTTTTCTCAAGGTCTTCTTTCCTATTTCTTTTTATCTTATATTGAAAGCCTCTGTAGAAAGGTCTGTGCAAGCAAATCAACCAAATGATTAAGATGCCTATGCAAACGATGAACAGAAGTATGATGGCCATTATTAATGCCAGCAGGATGCTGAAGTATGACTTTTCGAAGACGTCTAACTCATCCGATGTCGTACTTGAGGTGCTGGGCAGAGAGGAGCGTGGAGTCATACAGTTCAACTCATCAGATCCGTCGAGACAATCCTTATCACCGTTACAACGCTTTTCTATCGGAATACATATCTTGGTGCTGTTGCACAGTATCTGGTCAGCTTCACATGAACCGGTGCAGTTCGCTTCATCAGATCCGTCCATGCAGTTACGTATGCCGTCACACCGCCAATCAGAGTCAACACAGTCAGTGCCAGGGGTGCAGGAGGACACGAATGGACACTTGAATGGTTCACAATTCAAAGTAACTGAGCTGTTGTAAGTGTACAGTGGGCAGGTGCAGGTGAAGTCTTCACTGTTGTGTGAACAAATTCCTTTACAGGGATGATTGCGACACGGGTAGGAGTTATGCTGAATCTGCTTGTCAACAGTGTGTCCGATCATGTCATGGATGTTCCCAACCGAGGTCACGTCAGTGGAACCGCTGGAGAGTGTGAGGAGGTTGAAGTAATGGAACTTGGTTATCATTGGCTGGGAGCGTTTCTCCCACCACACAAGTTCATCTCCACTGATTGCGATCTTAATTTGATCAAAATCGGACTCCGTTACATTCCGTCCTAATTCGCCAAGAGGGAGAGTTTCATCGAGGAAAACAACACTTTCTGTCTCAAAATTGTACTGCGCAATGTTATGCATGGCGTAGTCGTACCAGAACAAGCTATTGTGTTTATGGCTGAAAATGAGTGAGGAGGGTCGACATACGTAGTCAGAATTAACTAGAACTTTATCATTCTTTCCGTCCAGGCTGATTGAGTGAATGGAAGGAGGGTCCGACCAATCTGAGAAGAAAATGCTACTATTCACTGGGTCTACAGCTAGGGCTCGTGGCTTGGAGGCTGGGTCATGAAATATATAACCAGAATGTGGACTGTCTAACTTCGTGAACTCGATTGAATCTCCGTCACTGCGTGTCCAGAAAGCGTACTTCCCAACCCACTCAACCTCAAAGTTGAAAATCACTGAATCGGTATGATTAATGCTTGTAATTATGCTCGGCTTCATCTCTCCTTTATTAAGTCCGTATGACTTTACGACGGATTCATTTTGAGACGCGTCACTAAGCCAATATATCACATTGTCGATTGGATCAAATGATACGAAACGTGGGTTCTGAAGGGTACCAACAGGGACAGCCTCATCCACCACATAAGGATACTTATTGAGGGCTAGAATGTAATGGTCTGTTAAGACAAAAAGAAAAGTTTCTCGTAACTGACAATTCCTCCCATCACTCGACAGCCTCATGTGCACTGGACACTCACAGGAGTACTCTTGAGGTGCAACCCCTGTGCTCGGTCTACCTAGCAGACAGAAGTGTGAACAACCGCCGTTATTGATGGCACAGTAGTGCTGCCTGGGCTGAGAAGAGATGTGGGAGAGGTAGAGAGCGCCTGGTCTGTATGTGGGCACGATGACTACCTGCTCGAATCTGCCTTGCGGGAGGTAGTGCTGCTGCAGGAAATAGACGTTAGGGAAATTAGCTAGAGAGCCTGCAGAATAGAACTTATCCGGGCTTGCTGCTAACCCGTAGATATTGACGTCGAGATCGAAAAATGTCAACACATCATCACTGCAATCGGGAAGCGTGCATTTCAGTACTGTGGGTTTCCATTGGGAGAGAGCAGATAAGTTCCTAGCCCAAACTAGCTCGTTCAAGTTATTTTCAAACAAGATCGCTTGCGCTTTACCCTTTGTCCGAATTATTTCGCGATTATTTTTAGCGTTGCCATACATGGACCTGATGCTAAGCGGGGAAGATTGCGTGCTGAAGTAAATCTCACTTGAGATGGGATTCGATGCCAAAGCGAGTGGAATGCTGTCTCTTGCATGGACCAAAACCTTCTGTAATGAACCGTCAGATGTCGATACCCCCACGACACCAGACCTGTTATCCGACCAGTAGAGGTTATCAGACAACGGATCAAACGCTAGGCCATGTACCGAGTAGAATCCACCTTGTATCACCTTCAGATTGCTCCCGTCCTCATCTATACGCCCAATGACCCCCTCCACAGTGTCACTCCAGTAGATATGTCTCCTCCGTACGTCCCCGGTTATGGAGGAAGCAGTACCGGATGTGGTTTTCAATTCAGGTTTACGCGAGAAAATTTCAATCGAATTTCTATGAATTACTTTAATTGTTCCAGGCTGTGACATGTACAAAGTCTCCTCCACCTCTTCACAATGCGAAACACCGTCAATTATTTTTAATTGGAAACCAGGACTGCAAACGCACGAATACTGGATGCCTGCGTAGGCTGGCAGACACAAGTGCGGACATGTCCTGAGGGTATCGCGTATGCAAGCTGACTCTCTGTCTCTATCATCTGGTATATGCGCTAGACCCAGTAGGCTACTGGAATACCGAAGCAGGAGTGATGTATCGGAAAATAAACTCGTACAATTATGCGATTTCAAACTCAATACCGTTGGATTATCGACAGCAATCGCAGTTACAGCCTCTGCATTGAAAACTAGGATTGGAGTAGGGACCTGTTCAGTAATGTTTAAACTATTTATACCCTCAGAACCAGACCAATACAGCAAACTGCTGCCAGCGTCTACTGCCAGAGAGTTAACACTGGTCAAATTCTCAGCCAGCACCTGAGGAGACACGCTAGAGTCCACATCCATATCTGCTGATAGAATCCTGCAGAAGCCGTCCACTTCTTCTACCCAGTAGAGCTTAGACCGTACCAAATCTGCCACAAGATTAGAAGGGGGTCCCTGGATGACGTCATTATCGTACAGTACCTTCCTATGCTGTCCGTTGGTTCGGCTTACTTCAATGCGTCTCAACATGCTATCGCTCCAAAACAAGTTATCGCTCAGCCTATCTACCACCAAACCGCTAACTCTACCCAGCGTCTCACTCACGAGTGTGCTTGTGAATCCAGTCTTGACGCTGCCAGTTCTAATGAGAGAGTATGGGATCCCGTGATAAACGTGCTGCTCACTCCAGTACACTCTATCCTCTGCTGCAGTCACTTCTCCTACCAAGAGAGGAACATACCCACTCAGCGGGAGGAGAGTCAAACTCAGACTGTCTGAGTTTTCTCTCCGTAACACGTGTATCCCTTCTGAGGTTGCTAACACGGTAGAGCCTTCTAGGTGTGAACTGTCACAGTCCTCGTCCTGCATTCGCTGCTTCTCCCCGTTTGGACAGGAACAAGTTAAGTCCGTGGAGGAGGTGGGTAGACACAGGTGTGAACATCTGCTGTATAAACAGGGATTGGAAAGTTCTCCATTAAATAGCTGGTCTAAGGTATCAGGGATAAACCGGATCTTGCGTACGTTCTTGAGGTTGGAGAATAGGAGAGTTGGTGTTTGAGTCTGTGGAGTAGAAATATCTACTGCGCATAGTTGGTTTGTATCGGCGTCAATGAAAAACAACCACTTTCCGTCTGCTGTTACGATAAACTCCTCGAAATAGTTGGGATCATCCCACGTTATAATTTTTTCCGGATCGTGTGCTAATCCTGTTAGATGAGAGCGCCATAGCTCCAGGCGTGAGGAGTCCCTTTCCAGTGTAAACAAGTGTGATTGCGATGTGGCTGAGTTAATGATTTCCTTGTTCCCGCTCTCCCGAACCTTATTCGGACGTGTGTCATTGAATCCGAGTTGGTACACCAGTCCTCTGCTGGAGGAGTAGAGCAGCTGATAGTTCACGTAGTCGTAGGAGAGCGAGGTTATCGAAGCATCACCAGTCCTGTCTGTTGCCAAGATTCTAGGTGTGAGAATCCGCGCGCTGATGTTTGAAGCAGAGACTTGCATGGAGGCAGACGTGGAGAAGAAAAGATTACGACACCACGGATCAACAGCTAGGTTCTCAATCCTAGAGTGTTTCTGTATGGTGGAATGATAGGGCGTGGGGTGTAGTGATAGTCTATGTATCACGTCATCTGACTGTGTCGTGAAGTATAAGAAAAACTCGCAAGTCGCTATGGACGAGATATTTTCATCTGTGAGTGAGTGGTTCAAGGTGAATAGGGGTTGCAAGCTTAGTGTTGTGTTATCAAGGGACTTTGCGAATGTTGCCACAGAGAATCTGTCATCCGTCTGTAGCACTAGCTGGTAGTCTGCTCGGCAGGCGCAGAAACTCACGAGGGTGATTAAGATGCAAATAGACGCTTTCTGCGTATACATTTGTGCTAATATAATTGAAAATAAACAGTTCAAAGCAATAAGTCGAGGAACTAATTAAGGTCTAAATACTATTATACAGAACCTATAAGATGATTTTTCTACACCACCCACATAAGATCGGGTTAACGAGGTAAGTACAACCCCTACAAGGAAGCTAATTAAACCGGAGTATACTTAGTAGTGGTTATGAATAACAGTGCTTATCTGGACAAATTTCTTGGTATACATCCCCACTATCTTACACGAACTTGAACTCTAACGGACTGGATACAACCATTAAGGAGTTGTGCTACAGAGCTGAAACAACTAGAAAATCGCTGGCATCTGACCATTTGGTACGGCACGAGTTTGTAATACTAGTCTATTTCAAGACCAGAAAGCAATACACCTTTTAAAAAATAAGGAAACATATCTCAAAGTTGAACTACCTTAACATTTTCGCTTTCTAAGCCTCAAAGTTCTTTATCGGGTCCTTATTAACGTACTGTGTTTTTTATCGTGTCTATTGCAAAATTCCTTCCGTAGCACACATGTATTGATATGATTCATGTATACGTAAGTATCTTCTAAGATTTGTTCCGTAATAATGATTCGCCCAAGCTACGGAAGCATTTTGCTAGTCTTGTTGCAGATCCCCGAAATATCTTTCTTGAATAAATATTATCAGTTATAAAATAATCGGGAAGAATTTAGATCAAATGCTTCCAAAAAAGAAATTGAAATATAACAAGAACACTGTCTTAGCGCTAGATGTGTGGTTATATAGAATCAAGATTCTTCCTTAAACATGAAAAATGTGGATAATCATAGAGTGTGTAGCAGAAAAAAGCTAAAGAATATTATCAAAGGCCGAATCAATTACAGATCGCTGTATTAGATCACTGATTACACACAGTATCATGATGCTATGACTTGCACAAAGTAGTCAAAGGGTGGGAACATATTTTAGCATATGGAGATTACTGTGGTAAAAGAGGAGCGTATATATATAGTAACTCGAGCTGCAAGCGATGGTACAAACTTCTCCATTCAGGAAAGTTGGTGTAAGATACTTTTGGCAGCTGGTTCAGATATGTAAGCGATATGTTGGGGTTTATGCGAGGTTAGGCAAATAATTAGTTCCAATTTCAGACAAAGAACATTCCTACGATGTGAACAGCTCAATAAATTCCATTGAATAGAAACACAAAATCAATATATGTACATCAGAAACAGTGTCTGATATTTTAAAACAAAAATCACGTATTCGTATTGAGTAGAAACTGTTATCAACTATTTGAAACAAGAAACGAATGGCAGCTGGATACAATTATCAAAACGGGAAAGAAAGTTCGCCTGATCCACCTCAGTTTCCGCCAGATGATGGCCAGCATACACAGAGAACGGAGGAACTCCCGACTTTGCATTGTGAGAAATGTAACGATTTTCAATGTGAGAGTGAAGCTGAGCTAAATCATCATCATGAAAGAGAATGCCAGGAGAGAGATATAGATTGCCCAAAGAAATGTAAGATGCAATTCAAAGCGAAGGATTTCGAGAATCACATACCGAACTGCGCGGGATTGACAAAGGTAGATTGTCTGTATAAGCGAGAAGGCTGTGATTGCCAGATATTCCGATGCGATATGGACACTCACCTTGAAGGTAGAGCGGGCGAACATCTGAAATTGGTGCAAGAAGATTTTAATAAGATGGATCTGGCTAATGCGGATGAAAGGGATGAGATTAGGAAAGATGTAGATGAAATAAAACAGGATTTTGACAGTGAAAAAGAAAAGCTTCTCGAGGTAGGCGAAAATGTTGCAAAGTCAGAGGCAGAAATTGAACAGAACAAAACGAGTATACAAGATTTATTCGAGATGGGGCAAGAATTAAAATCTGACCTTGAAGCTGAAAAGACAGAAATAGTCGTATGTAAATCATATTTTCCCAAAATAGAGGGGAATGAATCAGAAATCGAAAAGCTAAAATCACGAATTTCAAATATTGAGCAACACCTATCAAATTTTGAGTCCCACCTAGGAAGTGCACTATCCAAATTGAACCAGAATATCCACTGGATTGAGACAGCCGGACAATCTGTGACAACGCACAAACCACAAAATCGCAACGTCCTAGTATGGAGTGTGGATATTGCTCCTATGAGGCTGAATCCAGGCATGAGCGTCAACAGTCAGAGGTTCTTCACAAGTCCTAAAGGCTACTGCATCAGTGCAAAGCTGTTGATCGGGAGAGCAGAGGTAGCACCGAGACATTACCAGGAGATCATGTGCATTACTGTCACGGTAGAACACGGGGAATGGGACAAGATGCTGAAGTGGCCACTGTCGGGCTTCGTTTCCATAGAACTACTCAACCACAATGCACCCACTGATCACTACAAACCAATGACCATGATGGAATTCCAGCAGGTGGAAATGCAGCCGAAAGGGAAAGAAGGCGAACTAGCGTATGTGCAAATTCCCCTCCAGGCTATAACGCAGGTACCGGCGAAGAACTGCTACTTGAAGAATGACATAGTACACGTGCGAGTGATGGTGAATAACAACTACAAGGTTCCAGAATGGCTGCTATGAACTAGAGTTTTGTGATAATCATGGATATGACTAGACTTGATGTCTTCAATCATAAAGCATACTTCATTACTTTAATAACTAGAATTAGGGTCATCATGTAGGAAAGAGTGGGGGCAGTATTTGGGAAGTATACAAAATGTATTGGTTAATTCTTATTATTAACCATAATATCATATTGCAATGAAAGACATTTTTTTGAAAAAAGGTTTTGTAGGCATGTTTTTTTATTATAAAATGAAGACAGGATTTGAATTATTTTATACTAAGTTACTTAATATGCCGAATTCTTTTTTCAAAAGATTCAAAAACCGGATTAACATCCATGTTTTCACAGCAAACACCGTAGCAAGCCTAGGCTATCTTCATCTGGGATTCGGGCTTGCATATCCGTCTCCAGTAGCCAAAGAATTGTTCCAACTAAAGCTGGTGGATAGCGTCAGTTACCCACTCTTTTCTTCAACCCACGTACTAGCCATGGCTCTGGGAAGCTTGATTGCTTCACCTCTCTTGAAAATATTTGGAAGGAAGTTGGTAATCGTGAGTAATTCCGTACTGGTAATGCTAGGCTGGATGCTCATAGTGGCTGGGGATAATGTAGGTTTTCTTATCGCGGGAAGAGTGGTGACCGGGTTCAGTGTAGGGATGTGGGTGACAGCGATATCTGTATACATGGGCGAGGTATCTCCGTCAAATATTAGAGGTTTCTACACAGGCTTTCAGTCCATTGCAATTCAGGTCGGTTTAACATCTGCATATTTCATAGGAATAATTCTAAGCTTCCGCTGGTTAGCAGTTATAGGTATAATTCTCTCATTAGTACAAGCAGTGTTGATGGCACTTCAGCCGTATAGCCCGAATTGGCTTATCTCGAAAGGAGAAAAACGCAGGGCGATCAAAACCTTGAAGTATCTACGTAGTAAACGGAGCGAAGTTGAGCAAGAATTCAAAGCTATTCAAGACACATTATCGTCTAGTAAACAAGCAAACATCCGACAACAAATAAAACTAATCACAACTCGCTACCGACTCAAAGCTTTGCTAGCAGGGTCATTTCTCTGTTTCGCGATATCCAGCACCGGAAATGACGTCATATCAGCCTATACCGCGCCTATTCTTGAAGGAAGCAAACTTCTCTCTCCTAAAATAGCAGCGCTGATAGCCTGCAGTTTTGGTCTAATCGGTAGCATATTCGTTTCATTTGTTGTAGATAAGATTGGTCGTAAAAAAATGGTGCTTGTTTCGGCAATTATCGTTATCCTAACTCATTTTTCCTTGTTTGGATATTTCACAGTAGAAGATCATTTGGCTTGTGGAGACTTCACCAATGTAAGCGATATCATGGGTTCGGCAATTTTAACAAATGCTTCCACGAGTTTTACAAGTTCTTTGTGTAAATACCTCGATATATGGCCAATAGTGAGTTTAGGCATGGTGAAAGCAGGCATCACTTTAGGCTACTCCTCTGTGGGTTATATCATAATGAGTGAAATGTTCCCAATACATACGAAGGAGCTCTCTGCAGGCGTTGGTTACACTGTATTTTCTCTCCAGTCATTCTTTTTAATATTAATCTTCCCATTCTTAAGGGATAACATTGGTAGTGGATACACTTTCCTCGCATTCGGAATACTAAACTTGATTGACATGGTATGCGTGTTGTTATTTATCCCAGAAACAAAACAGAAAACAGTGGAAGAAATCGAGTCATTGTTCAAGAAGAAGACAATATTTTGCCCATATAAATACAATGTTAATTATTCATATACTGTAAACAAGTAATTGATCAGTCTATTCATTAAAAGTATATCATTAAAGGTTATATACGTACATAGTATTTATTCATGATATGGTTATGCCAGAACTGGCATAATCACGTGAAAACTCAGCAAAATTCCACAAACAAGTTTGACACAGTCGATTGACTATCATATTATCTCAGTAGTTCACGCTCTATTGCACAATTATTCGCAGCAGGATGCTAAGTATTACTCTCAAAAGGGGCATAGAGAAAAGGCATTCATGCAACAAATGCAGGTCATGGTATATTCAACTGCAAATACATTGAATTTCAAAGAAATAAAGGAACATATTCAAGCAAAAACTGGAACTGAGTTCCAAAAAGCTCAGTTCCATTGAACTGAAGTTGACAATTATTATTAAAACTCTATTTAGCCTTGGGGTATTTTCTATTTATAGGATATACCCCACACTGGGTTTCCCCGCCCAAAATGACTTAGCCGGAAATGAGTTAGCAAAATTCCTAATCCGAATCGGGTTTTAAACTACGTGTATTAAATTGTTAATAAAATGTGATAGAATTGTGTGGCAAAGAATATCTATAATATTATCATTGAATAATTATCTGTTGCTGCATAATTTTTATATTTTCTTAAAACTATTAGTTACCTAACTTGTTTACATTTAGAGATTGTATAATCTAGCGGAGTAATTAATTAATTCATGACAAATCAAATTATATTACAAGCCCATAATACCAATACAACAACTTAACTATCCAATATTTCTTTGATTTCTCTAAGCAATTTCTATGAGTTCTAGTCTGGAGTTTCTTGGAACTCGATTTCCATACAAGTATTCTGTTAATTAAGCAAATACCGTATTTCCCTGAATAAGCGCCGGGGCTCGAATAAGCGCCGGGCATTTTAGTTCTCTGAACATCATATCAAACTATTATTCTCAGTAGTGGCATAGATACAAGTACTTTTTGAAACATTACATTAGCCTTTTTTAATAGAATTAACATTCTCAGTTGTGGCAAAAATAAAAGTGCCAATCAATGTAGTAAACAAAAAAAAGAGCGCCGGGTCAAAATAGAGAATGAAAAAAATAAGCGCCGGGTCTAAAGGGTGAACGAAATAAATAAGCGCCCGGGCGCTTATTCGAAGCAATACGGTAGGTTGAATGATATTGTGCTAACCATAATTTAAATATTCACCTCCATTTCTTAAAATTTGATCTCTGT
Source organism: Aphrocallistes beatrix (assembly GCA_963281255.1). Classification (NCBI taxonomy): domain Eukaryota; kingdom Metazoa; phylum Porifera; class Hexactinellida; order Sceptrulophora; family Aphrocallistidae; genus Aphrocallistes; species Aphrocallistes beatrix. Next base: position 1,117,095 of record OY725506.1, on the reverse strand, counting down.
TTCAGGAGTATTAAGAATCTAAAATAAGATTCTAGAGTTGAAATCACAGGGTACTATTAATGATATCATATGCTTTCATTCAAATTACTTGCACCTTGCACCTTCACCCCCAATCATTGGACCATATCAAGCTTGTCTGATATTTCCATCAAGTAGGTGATGTTTTCAAGGAAACCAAATAGGTATAGCTATATACGTGTATATATACATATATATAGACTGCTCGTACACATCTTTATTGTATAATTGTTAATCAGTAAATTCACTATGTACAAGCTCAGTGCTTTATTCGTCCTATTCGTTATCTACGTCGTGCAAGCACAAAATGGAGTAGCCAGGTTTGACACGGGAGGTGTTGAAGGGAGCATTTATTTTACTCTTCTCGGAGATGGATCGGTTCAAATTCGCACCATGTTCTCTAACCTGCCTTTCTCCTACGCACTCCCATACCACGTCCACGAATATCCAGTGGATTACCGCCTGCTTCCAACGACGAGATGCGGATCAACAGGAGGACATCACGACCCGACCGGGAGACTAGCAGCATTCGGGGGTCTGTATAGCCAATACTGTAACCAGAATAATCGGAGCGCGTGTGAAGAGGGAGATTTGAGCGGCAAATTCGGGAGATTGGTTAACGGAAGTTTCATGTATACCGACGACAACCTAAGTACAAATGGACGCTACGGTATCCTCTACAGGTCCGTGGTCATCCATCGGGTAGACGGAAATAGCGCACCCAGATACGTCTGTGCCAGCATCGAGCCTACAACCAGTCTCAGCGAATCAATCACCGCAAAAGCTTCTTTCTACGGACGCGCAATCAGCGGAGACATCTATTTCTTCCAACAACAAGGTTCCTCCATGTCTACACAGATATACGCCAATCTCTACACGGTCGGGACTGCCAGGAGTTTGACAGCTCTAGAATGGTCCGTAAAAGTAAGTCCGCCGGGATATGAAAGTCGTAGGGGCGGCTGTAGTAGAGTAGGAACAGCTAATTTCAATCCGAGTCAGCGTGCTGTCGCTAATTGTGATGCAAGCATGGCCAACACCTGTCCTGAATATGCTCTGACCACGAAGCACGGATCCCTCGCCATAGAAGCATCTGGGAACCAATATTTTTTCACTGAAGTAAGCGGGATATCTCTCTACGGTTCAAACTCTATAATTGGAAGGTCCATTACCTTCGTTCGAGGAGGATCCGAAATCATCGCATGTGCCGCTATAGAACAAGTCAGTTCGATTGTCCTACAAGGATCGATTCCGAATGGATTCGCTGTCACTGCCACTCAGTACTATCCATTCAGTGCCGCACGAGTAGCCACTTCAGGAGATAGGGCGAGCCTCACTACGCTATCTCTACAAGCGAGGGGTTATATTGCAAATGCAGAGTGTGTATCCTCCTCCGACGTGTTCAACCCTTTTCCCGCCAACCCTAATACACCGGCTGGTGCTCAAGTAACGCGTGATGTCGGACCGTTAGGGAACTTTCTCACTCAAATCCCTGCCAATAATATGGAAACGATCGACACTTCTACTCTCCCACTCTCCGGCCCATACTCGGCTGCAGAAAGAACTTTATACTATGTGAATGGAGCGAATACAGGGTGTGTGAACTTTGGCTATTATCTGGGAGGGCGTACTGATAACGCGTTTGTGATCAGAGCATATGGAACCTTCTCAGACGTTGCGGATTGTAGAATCCACTTCACACAGCTTGTGACCGGGACGTCCTATCTTCCCACAGGATCTGTTGCTACGAATCCCAATTTCCTATCTGGCGATGTCCTTATAACGGACAACTGCACCAAAGCAATGACAAGAGACTACCGATTCATAGAATATTCTGGCCAATGTACTCAGACTTTCTACAATCCATACTTAATTGATGACGCTAATGCCCAATACGCTTCGGAATGTTTGAGGGTGAATCAACGCAGATGTTTGGTGGGTGAAAACCTAGCACAGGATACGGACAATATGATGAGAAGTGTAGTCGACACGAACCTCGAACTAGCGGGTGCCTATGGAGTAGCATCAGACGGAGTTAGGGTCCGAGTGCTTGGACAGTTCTGTGCGGCCGTTCGAGCAGAGGGCCAGATGAGTGCTACCTACACAGTCCAAGACTGTGAACAATTCAATTCAAGGATTAGTAACGCTATTGAGGGATGCTCTGGCGTAGGAGCGAATAACTTCCTAAGCATCAACTGTACAGACAATAATGCTGGGCCTATGACTGTGACAGTGAATACGGTGTTCGGTTCAGCAAATAATGCAGACGCACAGGCCTGCATTGCCAGTTGCTTGAACGCGGGGAATAGACTCGTTGTACCGCTTGTCTCACTCCTAATTGGTACCATCATTTCTATTATTTTCATTTGATACTATTCTTATCAATGTTTCGTAGTTTTGTGCTAGGTTAAGAGTGAATTGTATCTACCACTCTCAAATGTCTTAGTAGTCTTCCTTTAGTTTTCTATTTGTTTAACTATATTTCAATTACAAATGTAATACTAGTAGTTCGTAGTGGTAAATGAAAACTAGAATTCCGAGGTTTGAAATTTGAATTATTCATCTACAGAGTAGAACTCGGTTAAAACGTACCAGCCTGGGAACAGGAAAATATTAACTGAGGTAGGTCTTATCCGTATGCAAATCTTCGAAAGTGTTTCCTCATTTCTCATTTGTTTTCTACTCTTTGGGAGTTATTGATCTTTTGAATATTCAATTTAATGATGATGATACTTCTATGAAAAAATATTGGTTCCTAGGCATTCATATTTAATTAAAATTCAAATATGCTAGTGTGGGAATGTAGCGAAATCATTTTACACAGATCACGTCATTGTATCCTACTTGTGTACAGTCTATTTAATCAAATTTTGATTGATTCAATTCATCATAAAGTATTAATATTCAACTAATGATTAAGTAAAAACTTCACATACATACATGTACATACAGACTCTATACAACACGTGACGCAAAATCATTTCATGTAAACAAGCTATTATTAACGACTGTCGTACCACATTCAATTTCAGTCATTTAAAAAAATTCATTAGATGACATAGGTCACAGGGAGCGGGAATAAAATATATTCTTAGGACAAAAGTTGATATCTAGTAAGTACTTAATAGCTTATTGTAAACCAGACCACTATGAAACTTAAGGCGCAGGATAATCAATTGAAAAGTATTCCAGGATGTACCGCTTAAAATCATATGACTGCGAAATATTGATAAAAACTCTGAAAATCAAATATTAATTAAAGTTAGAGTATGTACATTTTTAAGGAAGTGTAATTTTAGTGATCGATTGTAACGCTTAGGTTAATGTTGTCTTGAGAATTTAAGTGTAAAAATGTCGAATACCCCAATGGAAATAACAATTAATATTCAACAGAGAGATATTAAAATAAACTATGATATTATTAGCTGTATTTTCAACTACAAGTGGTAGATTAGATTTATAAATTGCGAGATTAATATTTAGAGATCTTATAAACTAGAATATACAAATTCATGAGTATATCATTCACATGGTATCCATAGTTTGAATCTTAACAGTAGAAACAAGAGAATACTGAAGATCAGATATAATCCATCATCTCCATTATAATCAGTCAAGTCAAACAAGTTTATCAACAAACCAATCAATCCACTTTCTCATAATGTTCATCCCCACTATTCTCAGCATTGTCAGCCTCTAGCTGGACTGAGGGTGCTTCTGCGCCCTGAGCATGCTCTGCTATCTCCTCTAGTAGCTGATCGTCAGCACTCTTCAACCCAGCTGCTCTGTAAAGTATGGTAGTTATTATGATATACCTCGTCCGCCAATTAGAATGAGCATGTCACATTTAAATATTTCACCAACATGTGTTTGTAAGGCAAAGGTTTTTATATCATGTATGATGAGTAAACTAGAATACTGAAAAATTTAATGGGCTCACGAAACAAAGCATTAAAACATGGTACGTACAGTAAAATTCGAATTTAAACCAAACCATATTATCGATGAAGTAAATTAAGATATCCTGTCCAGATTCAGTAATGGCTATGGCAAATGATGTTCTGTCTCGTTCGTCCTAGCAATCCACCAGCTATGATGACAAAATATTATACTACTACCCATAGAGCTGATGCTAATTACATTAATTAAAAGATGGATACCATTCTGATTGACTGTTATACCAATGGTCTCCAAACTTTTTTCCAAGCGTACCCATAGTTTTTTTAAACTTTCTGTGTACCTCCAAAAGTTAACTCGTGCTATTATTAATAATATTTTGAGATATACTAATTATCATTTTGAGAGTTTGCGTACCCCAGTTTGAAGGTCACTATGTTCTAGCATAAGTGAATGCTGCTATGTTCTTTCAAGTGGAAACGAGAATCTCTCGCTAACCCGGACACCATTCTTAGAATCTGAACACCAAAATCACAACTTATTCGCCTCTACGTTTTGAATCGACGTTTATAAATTATTATCTTTCAATAAGATTGACAAACATCGTTAAAAAGCAATCATAACGAAATACAGATTCCAAATGTATAAATGGTAGTGAAATTTATTATCAATTAATTTGTATGTCAACTCACTTTGCATCTGCTACCCATAGTCCTGAATCCACACATCTCTTCATGTGATACTCAGCGTCTTCTTTAGGCAAGGAATTCAGAACTTGATGCAGCTTTGCAATGCTTTTACTCTCAAAACATTCCTTCAACTCCTATAGCATTCATATAATAGAAAGCCGAATCAACTTGACAAAATAAAGTTTGTTTAGTTGCATGCAATTACGTATAACAACATATCAGGAATATTCGCAATAAGCTTCAGTACTATTTTGAATAATCAACACATATAATTAACCAGACACATCGATTTATCCAATTTAACCAGGTTATGCCCATATAATCAGCCTAATTTGTGTCATTGTACAAAAAAGAAAGAATAAACGGCTGTGTGGTTACAAATTTGGTTCACAAATTGGTCATACACGTAGTACTCAATTAAAAGAAATTTCCAAACAATATTTAATTTATTTATAATGCACGGTGAAATTAAGGTTGTTACGGATGTTACTGGACATAATATCCAATTACAGATCAATTAGAACTTGAATAGTCTGAATTGAGTCATAACATGTGTTAATAAGATATAGGAGTGACCACATATTGCTTGTAACAACCTTTGGTAAAGTCTCCATTACTTCCACGGGGTCTAGTCCTCCCGGTCCCAGTCTCTTCTTCTTCTCTTCCTAAGACATAGAAACAAATTTCTACAAATGATCACTATTCTTTGAGTAAATTATAATTAAATTTTCCTTATATCGATCTTGAAATCAAACTGAGAACTAGAAATATAAGCACTATACATCCCGTACAGATGACTAACCTCTTCGTACTCCTGAACAGCCTTTTCTATCCTGATACGAGCTCGCTCCTTGACTCGCCCAATAAAGGATTCCACTTCGTCTTCATAAGCTTCAATATACGTCTTCTCAGCCAACTTGATCCTGCGATAAAAAGCTGTATTAGATATTATTCCGAAAATTTTATAACCACTCCTCTCTCTCCCTAATAAAGACGGGTACTTAAGGCTATACAAATGAAATCGGCGAGATAGTATTATTATTATATTAAGCCCATAATGGCAACAAAGTGAATCAGTTTTAGATCAGATTGAGTAACTCCGTCTTCTGTTCTAACGCTGATGAAGAGAAAATAGCCGCCCCAGTCTGAATAGATGACGAAAGGCAAAATATACGCTATACTGAGGCAACTGAACCAGATACAAACTTAATTAATATCACAGAAGAATCTGATGCATCCTGGTAGAAATAATCCTTCACATTATAACCGTTTCAAGTTGTATTCTCCCTTCATGTTTTTTAGAAAAGAAATGATTCAGTTTCAAGATTCCCAATTCCAAGCAATTCATTATCTCAAGTTACCGTAAAAAATAAAACGTATTCGCAATATTGAAAATAACCACAACGCCCACCCACCAGTTATTTTTTTTGGGTTCGAGAAACACATAAGGAAGGTTGAGAGGATAAAAATGAAAAGCATGTGTGGAATTTTGAAATCTAGTCAGATTCTCAAATATCTCCTAACGTCACTGGAAACTCCAGATGGCACCGAGCTTTTCGAAGTAGATTGTTATAATCATTGTCTGATGTTACGCCATTAACAACATATCCTATTGCATTTGGGTACATTGCAGATTCTTATGGCAATTTAAAGAGATGTTTTGGTGACTTTAGTTCTAGGTGCCAACCATTATTCATTACTGACTTTAATTAGAAAATGTCAACTGAGATTTTTTGCTCTTTGCTGTTTATATGATTTGATTGCAAATTTAATAAATGAGAAAACTGTCCTCTGTGCGGATTATTAATATTATTAGCACACACAGGATATGCGAAGCTAAGTGTTTTGTTGAATTAACGATGTCTGCATCGATCCCAAACGAAAGTTTGGTGGAGTAAATAACATTTGGGTCGAGCTTATCTCTTCGGTTAAGAATGAATGTGAAATTAGGATTCTATCTAGTTTTGTCCATTAAGATATCATTTAATGGTCTCAAGAATATACATAATAAAGTGTATAGTGTCTGGTTGAATTGTATTAAAAGCTACGGGGACTGATGTATGTATGTGAAAGTGATGTTACGGTTGAAGATAGTATGATATCTTAAGTGTAGTTTTATTATTCAGATATATTGCTCAAAGCTAAAACTAGAAAATAGCAGAAATTCTTCCATAATTATGTGCCTTAGCCATTAAAGGAATGTATTTAACATGTAGATGTCTGTTCAAATAGGTAGATATCTACTTTCATGTATATATCATGGTGGGAGAATATGTGTAGACGTTAGCATATACTTTAGCAAAAATCTATAAATGCATTTAATAAATCCAGCAACTGTGTCATAACGGTAAGTAATATTTGGCAATTTAATACCATGGCAACGAATACACAAAGTGACGCAATGGAGTCTTATGATCCAGAAGCTGGCATAATGAATTTAGCCGCCAGAACAAGGGATTGGGATGTGGTATGGGATGTTATTGATAAAAAGTCCTATCTTGTCAATACAATGAGAGATCAGGATGAATGGAGAGTTCTGCATGAAGCTACTCACTCAGGAAACGAAGAGGCTGTTCGAAAGATACTGTCTACCCCTGGGTGCAATCCTACCCTTGCAGATAGAAAAGGCAGGACAGCAAATGAAATAGCTACAAATCCACATTTGAGAACTCTCATTCAGGAAGCACAGCAAAAGTATCTGTCTTTGTATAAGAGCTATGCTGATTTGTTAAAAGAGGATGAAACTGCAGTAGCAGAGATCCACTCTGCCATTGAAAGAGGGGACTTACCACAGTTAATTAATTTATTCAACACAAACCAACACCTCGTCAACATGGTCTCCCCGTTGACAGGCTTTGCAGCACTGCATCAGGCGACAGTATTAGATGACGTTGATTCGGTGGAAACGATACTCGACTATCCTGCCTCTAATCCAGACGTCAAAACTATAGAAGCACCGAAGAACGAACACGGGTCTGGTAGGACAGCTGAAGAAATTACTGACAACGGAGAGATCAAAGAACTCATTAGCTGGAAGAAAAAAGAACTAAAAAATGAATACTACGAATCCCCTACTTTCGTGGATATCGGTGACAGCAATCTTATTCTGATGGCGTATGCTTGTCCCACAATGGAAGCGCACAGAGGCTTACTCTGCTCCGATCAGTTCAATTCGGACCTACATATCCTTTTCAACAAGATGATTGAGGATATGTTCACATACATCCATTGCAATGCTAAATGGGAAGCGGTTAAAGAGATAGCAAAAAGAGAACTCTACAGATATGCACGCGATCTAGCAGCAGAATGTGATGGAAAGAAAACGAAGGATAGCTTTTACGAGCATTTGATAAGAATTTATACTAACGCAAAAACAAAAGTTTATAGTAAAGTCAACAAAGAATTGCGTAGTGCAATGCTTAAAAAATCGAATCCAGAATTTAGATCTTATTGTGCACTACTGAATGCGATCCTCTTCTATTGGGATGAGCTAAAAGGGTACACCGAAGCTACGTACCGGGGAATGAAGCTAAACCCAGATGAAATCAACCAATATACGGTCGGGACGGAGTTCGCTTGGTTAAATTTCGTATCAAGTAGCAATGTCAAGCAAGTAGCAGAAAATTTCATGGGTGCTAATTGCGTTTTCGTGTTTGATAATAGCTTAAATTGCGAATGGTCTCCTAAACCCATCGAAGAATTCTCTGAATTTAAGAGTGAAAGAGAATATATTTACCCTGGAGGAGCTCAATTTCGTATAACAAACGTGGAAAATTTAAAAGGCAAAACGTACATCTACTTAGAATTAATATGTAAGAGTGAGATATATGTACCGAGATCTCCACTAGATGATGGCACAGAAGTGAAGGATAAGTTTATCAGGAACAAAGCTGTAAAAAATGAAAGTCTTGAAATAATTCCTGTCAATCTTACAGCAAATAAAACACAAGATAGCGATATGGTGATTCCAAAAGGGGTTGGACAGGATGAAGAGAAAATTCGTCCTACTGAGGGTCCTACTCCTGCTGATTCTACACCTGTTAACAATCCAGCAAATGAGCTGAAAGATAGCGAGATAGAGACTTCGAGGAGGGTTGAGGAGGTTGAAGAGAAAACTCAACTAACTGATGATCTTATTATCGCTGATCTACCAGCAAATAAAACACAAGATAGCGAGGGGGAGATTCCGAAAGAGATTGGACAGGATGAAGAGAAAACCCGACCCACTGGTAACCCTATTCCTGTTGACCTACCAGTAAATAAAATAAAAGACAGCGACATGGCAACACCAAAAGCGGTTGGACAAGATGAAGTGAAAACTCGACCCACTGATGATCTTATTCCTGTTGATCCTCCAGCAAATGAAACACAAGAGAGCGAGGTGGTAACTCAGAAAGAGGTAAGACAAGACGAAGAGAATAGTAGACCAACTGATGATCCTACTCCTATTGATCCACCAGTGAATGAAACACAAGATAATGAGGTGGTGACTCAGAAATCGGTCGGACAAGAGGAAGAAAAAATTCGCCCCACTGACGATCCTACTCCTGTTGATCAACCCGCAAATGAAACAGTAGATACAGAGGCAGTGACTTCAAAAGAAGTAAAACAGGATGAGGAAAAAACTAGACCAACTAACGATACTGTTGATCTCCCAGTAAATGAAATAGAAGATAGCGACATGGTAACGCCGAGAGCGGTAGGAGAGGATGAAGAGAAAATTAGACCCACTGACGTTCTTATTCCAGTTGATCTACCAGCAAATAAAACACAAGATAGCGAGGGGGAGATTCCGCAAGAGATTGGACAGGATGAAGAGAAAACCCGACCCACTGATAACCCTATTCCTGTTGACCTACCAGTAAATAAAATAAAAGACAGCGACATGGTGACTCCTAAAGCGGTCGGACAAGATGAAGAGAAAACTCGTCCAACTGATGATCCTACTCCAGCTGTTTTACCAGCAAACCAAATAGAAGATAGCGAGATAGTGACTCCGAAAGCGGTAGGAGAGGATGAAGATAAAACTAGACTAATTGATGATCCTACTCTTATTGATCCGCCAGTGAATGAAACCCAATATAATGAGGTGGTGACTCAGAAATCGGTCGGACAGGATGAAGAGAAAATTCGTCCCACTGACGAACCTACTTCAGTTGATCCACCCGCAAATGAAACACCAGATAGAGAGGTAGTGACTTCAAAAGAAGTAAAACAGGATGAGGAGAAAACTAGACCAACTAACGATACTGTTGATCTCCCAGTAAATGAAATAGAAGATAGCGACATGGTGACTCAGAAATCGGTTGGACAAGATGAAGTGAAAACTCGACCCACTGATGATCTTATTCCTGTTGATCCTCCAGCAAATAAAACACAAGATAACGAGGGAGAGATTCAGAGAGTGATTGGACTGATTGAAGAGAAAATTCGCCCCACTGACGATCCTACTCCTGTTGATCCTCCACTGAATGAAAAACAATATAGTGACATGGTGACTCAGGAATCGGTCGAACAAGATGAAGTGAAAACTCGACCCACTGATTATCTTATTCTTGTTGATCCTCCAGCAAATGAAAGCCAGGTTAGCGAGGTGGTAACTCAGAAAGAGACAAGACAGGATGGAGAGAAAACTCGTCCTACTGATGATCCTATTCCAGCTGTTTTACCAGCAAACCAAATAGAAGATAACGAAGGAGAGATTCCGAAAGTGATTGGACTGATTGAAGAGAAAATTCGCCCCACTGACGATCCTACTCTTGTTGATTCACCCGCAAATGAAACACCAGATAGAGAGGTAGTGACTTCAAAAGAAACACAAGATAGCGACATGGTGACTCCGAAAGTGGTTGGACAGGATGAAGTGAAAACTCGACCCACTGATGATCCCACTCCTGTTGATCCATCAACAAGTAAACTTCAAGATATCGAGTTGGTCACTCCGAGAGCGGCAGGACAGGATGAAGAGAAAACTCGTCCCACTGATGATCCTACTCATGTCGATCTACCCGTAAATGAAATAAAAGATAGCGACATGGTGACTCCTAAAGCGGTTGGACAAGATGAAGAGAAAACTCGACCCACTGATGATCTTATTCCTGTTGATCCTTCAGCAAATGAAAGCCAGATGAGCGAGGTGGTAACTCAGATAGAGGCGAGACAGGATGGAGAGAAAACTCGACCAACTGAAGATCCCAATCCTATCGAACCTTCAGCGAATGAAATACAACATAGGGAGATCGTGCCCAAAAAAGCTGTCCGACTGGTTGGAGAGAAAATTCTCCCTACTGATGATCCTATCCCTGTTGAAGTAAATGAAACACAAGATAGACAGGCAGTGCCTTCAAAAGAGATAAAACAGGGTGCAGAGAAACCTAGACCAACGAACGATATTCCTGTTGTTTTCCCAGTAAACCAAATAGAAGATAGCGACATGGTAACGCCGAGAGCGGTAGGAGAGGATGAAGAGAAAACTCGACCCACTGACGTTCTTATTCCAGTTGATCTACCAGCAAATAAAACACAAGATAACGAGGGAGAGATTCAGAGAGTGATTGGACTGATTGAAGAGAAAATTCGCCCCACTGACGATCCTACTCCTGTTGATCCTCCACTGAATGAAAAACAATATAGTGACATGGTGACTCAGGAATCGGTCGAACAAGATGAAGTGAAAACTCGACCCACTGATTATCTTATTCTTGTTGATCCTCCAGCAAATGAAAGCCAGGTTAGCGAGGTGGTAACTCAGAAAGAGACAAGACCGGATGGAGAGAAAACTCGACCCACTGATGATCCCACTCCTGTTGATCCATCAACAAGTAAACTTCAAGATATCGAGTTGGTCACTCCGAGAGAGGTAGGAGAGGATGAAGAGAAAACTCGTCCCACTGATGATCCTACTCATGTCGATCTACCCGTAAATGAAATAAAAGATAGTGATGAGAAGATTCCTAAATTAGTCAGACGGAATGAAGAGAAAACTCGATCAACTGAAGATCCCAATTCACCAGTGAATGAAACACAAGAGAGCGAGGTGGTAACTCAGAAAGAGGTAAGACAAGACGAAGAGAATAGCAGACCAACTGACGATACTACTCCTGTTGATCCTCCACTGAATGAAAAACAATATAGCGACATGGTGACTCAGAAATCGGTCGGACAAGATGAAGAGAAAACTAGACCCACAGACGATCCCACTCCCATTGACCCATCAATAAATGAAACTCAAGATAGCAAGTTGGTCACTCAGAAATCGGTAGGAGAGGATGAAGAGAAATCTCGACCCACTGATTATCTTATTCCTGTTGATCCTCCAGCGAATGAAAGCCAGGTTAGCGAGATGGTAACTCAGAAAGAGGCAAGACAGGATGGAGAGAAAACTCGTCCTACTGATGATCCTATTCCAGCTGTTTTATCAGCAAACCAAATAGAAGATAGCGAGATGGTGACTCCGAAAGTGATTGATCTGATTGAAGAGAAAATTCACCCCACTGACGATCCTACTCCTGTTGATCCACCCGCAAATGAAACACCAGATAGAGAGGTAGTGACTTCAAAAGAAGTAAAACAGGATGAGGAGAAAACTAGACCAACTAACGATACTGTTGATCTCCCAGTAAATGAAATAAAAGATAGCGACATGGTGACTACGAAAGTAGTTGGACAGGATGAAGAGAAAACTCGACCAATTGATTGTCAAATTCCTATTGATCCATCAGTAAAGAGAATACAAGATAGCGATTGGAAGATTCCGAAATTAGTCATAGAGAATAAAGAGAAAACTCGACCCATTGAAGATCCTAATCCTATTGAACCTTCAGCGAATGAAAAACAAGATAGGGATATGGTGCCCCAGAAATCGGTTGGACAGGATGGAGAAAAAAGTCGACCCACTGAAGATTCTACTCTTGCTGATCTACCAGTGAAAGACAAACAAGATAGCGAGAGGGTGACTGCACAAGCGGTAAGGCTGGTGGGTGAAAATAAAACTTGGCCAACTGACGATCCTATTCCTGTTGTTCTCTCAGTAAATGAAATAAAAGATAGCGATGAGAAGATTCCAAAATTAGTCAGACGGAATGAAGAGAAAACTCGACCCATTGAAGATCCCAATCCTATTGAACCGTCAGCGAATGAAAAACAACATAGAGAGATCGTGCCCCAGAAAGCTGTTCGACTGGTTGAAGAGAAAATTCGCCCTACTGATGATCCTATCCATGTTGATCCACCCGCAAATGAAAGACAAGATAGCCAGGCAGTACCTTCGAAAGAGATAAAACAGGGTGCAGAGAAACCTAGACCAACGAACGATATTCCTGTCGTTTTCCCAGTAAACCAAATAGAAGATAGCGACATGGCAACTCCGAGAGCAGTGGGAGCGAATGAAGAGAAAACTCGACCCACTGACGTTCTTATTCCTGTTGATCTACCAGCAAATAAAACACAAGATAACGAAGTGGTGACTCAGAAATCGGTCGGACAGGATGAAGACAAAACTCATCCCACTGATGATCCTATTCCTGTTGATCTACCAGTAAATGAGAGCCAGGTTAGCGAGGTGGTGATCCCGAGAGCGGTTGGACAGGATGGAGAGAAAACCCGACCCACTGACGATCCCACTCCCATTGACCCATCAATAAATGAAACTCAAGATAGCAAGTTGGTCACTCAGAAATCGGTAGGAGAGGATGAAGAGAAAACTCGACCCACTGATTATCTTATTCTTGTTGATCCTCCAGCGAATGAAAGCCAGGTTAGCGAGGCGGTAACTCAGAAAGAGGCAAGACAGGATGGAGAGAAAACTCGACCCACTGATGATCCTACTCCCGCCGATCCATCAGTAAAGAAAATACAAGATAGCGATTGGAAGATTCCGAAATTAGGTGTAGAGGATAAAGAGAAAACTCGACCCATTGAAGATCCCAATCCTATCGAACCTTCAGCAAATGAAACACAAGATAACGAGGTGGTGACTCAGAAATCGGTCGGACAGGATGAAGAGAAACCCCGACCCACTGATGATCCTATTCCTGTTGATCCACCCGCAAATGAAACACAAGATAGGAAGATGGTCACTCTGAGAGCAGTGGGAGATGATGGAAATAAAACTCGTCCTACTGAAGATAGTGCTCCTCTCCCAGGAAATAAAACACAAGATAGCGAGGGAGGGATTCCGAAAGAGATTGGGCAGGATGAAGAGAAAATTCGTCCGGCTGACGATCCTACTCCTGTTGATCTATCAGCAAAAGTAACAACACAGAACAATATTTGTAAGGAAAGATATTGGTTTTCTAAAACATATTATTTCAATCTTGTAGTGTTTGATACAAGTGTCAAAATTTAGTCATGTTCCTCCTGCTTTCTGTTTTAAATCGCAGTGTACCAAAACTGTTAACTTTAATTTATATCATTAATGCGTATCTCCTATGGATGTGAAATGGGATTTTAAATTTTATTCAAGTTTTCAAATTTTTCAAATCGAAGCTAGAGGTGTATTCTAACAACTGCCATGAGTAGTTGGTAGATATAGTTATAACTTTAAATAATGTTTTTTCCCAATTATGATAATCGATATGACATTTTGGCTTCATTATATCTATTTAATTAGTAACAAAATAAGAGTGATGGAAAAAAGTGAATGACGACACCCCACGTGAACACAAAGTGTCCACAAACAACGCAGCGCAAGCAATCGAAGCATATTATTTGCATTTATATCTCTATGATCTGAGATTATCTGGGTCTAGTCAAATATTTGTGTTTGAGCATAGACAATATAGACAATAAACATTAATTATCCTAAGTTTAAGTAAAATTTATGGACTTCCTAATTACGAACTCCGAGTTGATTGGCTCTAGAATATAATTGACTTCACTTCGATCGAGTGATCAAGTGGAAATATAGAATACCACACTCCACACAGTCTCAACATCATTCTATAGCCCTATAACATTCACAGACAAACAATTGAATATTGTGTATTTATCAAACAATACACACCTTTATAAGCAATAGTTTTACAACTGTCTAGATTTTCAAAAAACGATCATCTGTATGCATAAGCATAAAACTAAATTCTTTGTTAAGAAAAGTCGAGTAGGAGTCGTTCATACAATTTAACAATACTGAATGTGAACATTAGATAGTACTCGAATTTTTAAGGGAGTGCTCAACAAAACGCTGGTGACTAGGTAAATAATTTTAGATTTTCTTCTAGCTAATTCTGCCAGTTTCAAAACCCTCTATCCACAAATATTGATTATAATTATTTTGAATCAGTTGTACATACTAGTTCTGATCTAAAGTATGATTTTCTATTTAGAATCTAAATAAGCATTTTGAGAACCCTTTGGATCAGATATTTTGGTGCCCCATGAAAAATAGTGCCATTTTGGGTGATTTTGTAAAATGTACCTGATTTGACCTCGTGAAATAATAACTTTCTCTCGTTTCTGATAATGAATTCAATGCATTTGTGAAAGATTTCCATGGTGAATGAAAGGTATCTGGTGCTAAATCGTCATGGATCATCGATTATGAGGACTTTTTTTTACTGAAGCAGTGGGACCTGATTCGCGATTTTCACTGCATGCCAGGACACATTTTTGCCTCACAAAACTAACCATACAAGATACAGTTCCAGGACTTAGACTCAAAAAATCTTTTAAAATCATTGAAAATATTCGAATTACAATCTCTAAAGACCATAATAGTACTAAGATTGCTTGAGGATAACAAAATTTATACCTAATGAAGCTTGTAACAGAACTTATGTGTCACCTGTAATATAATCTTCATTATACTTCCGTTTCAAATGAATTTGGTTATGAAGTCAAAGTCTCAAAGAAATACTACTATTTCCATTTTATAAGAACATTAGGATACACAGGTGGGTGTAAATGCAAATCAACATGAGGTGACAAATATGTATGGATAATGGATCCTTAATTAGCATGACCTCAAGCAATATAATTTTCAGGTGATAACTGATCATTATTGGTGAAACCATTGCAACCGATAGATTTTAATTATTTGGCATGAATATACTTTGTATGTGCTGAGTCTGTTGACGTGATAGAGTGGAACTCGAAATATATGACAGAATTGATATGATTAGGCGAAATATTGGCGTACGTACCCCTAGAAAAGGTCCTGGCGTACCCCGGTTTGAGAACCACTGATTTAGATCTCATACAATGTGTACCGACTCACTATTTGTAACATAAAATCAATTTGATTTAAATTCAGTCGTTTTAATTGAGATGTTCAGTTGCTGCAGAATTTGAACAAAAATGCAGACTGGAAATTTCCGAAAACTTCTATAAAGCGTTTAAGAAATGTTCAAATCTTCCTATCAATGTAAAATTTTCACATTGTCGAAACAAAAATAATCTATTATTGCAAGCATTTAAAGCTAATTTTGAGTCGGAAAATAAATATTCACAAATATTAATCTAAAGTAATATCGCAGAGAATCAAGTCTTACCTTTCGAAGAACTTAGGAATGCAACTTCTGGGATCAATTTTCAGCTGTTTCCCCAACTCGAGAATGTAGTTGAGGCAGATGGTCTGTCGAGCCACACGCACCATCAGCGAATGTTTCTAAACGGTGAGCGACGCGGGAAAGTAGATTGGATTGCAGCATAATGAAATTACTCACAACTGCAACAGGAATGGAAATAGAAACTTATTAAATAATCTAGCTACTAGTCTCTAATATATGCAAGCTTGTAAGGAACAGACAGCAAACTGAAGATAACGCACAAAGGATGCTGAAATGTGGCGTAATGATGGATGCTAGTAGGTTCTATTGTAAAATGATCGTGACAGAATAGTGCAATTTCACAATTGAGTGTGAAATAGATTAAACATACAAGCACTTGTAAATGTAATTTACTACCTCTTCCACTTCTAAAGATATACACCAGAGAGTCAGGTACCCAGCTGTGTCATCGCAAACGAGCTCTGGGTTTCTGATCAGAAAGTCCTTGCTGCCAATAGATAAAACATAAGTTGAGGTTTTGTTATATTCCTTTGTTATTTCGATTTGGTCAAGGTATAAACTTATTTTGTTATAGTACATTATGTGCCAACGGTTTCAATCCGTATTTAGAATATGGCGTGTGCATCGCAACACAATTCGATAAAGAGAATCTCTGAATAAAATGGCTACCTACCTGGTTTCATAATCCCTGAACATTCCAAACTTCTTTATTTTATTTTCATGCTCATTCATAAATTTTTGCTATAAGACATTAATAAATCAAGCTTAGTCGATCATATGATCTAACTCGCTTACCTAAACACAAACTTACAGATTTCTTCATGCGCTCCTCCTCTGTGAGAGATTGGATTTCTTCCTTCTTCACATTCAAGAGCTGTAACCACACAATACATAATGATAAAATAATTTAAGGGTTCAATTTCATAGGTGCAACGGCGTTGTTCCAGGTAGTCACAATCATGTCAATATCCTTTGAACCAACAGATGAACATTGCCATAGAAATAACGTTGGAACAAGATACGTGTGCAATTATGGGAAATTTAGTCTATGGGCAGATGTGCGCCCTAGATTACAAGACAAACTATCTTGTTACAGTAGTATCCGTGTGGTTAGTGTCCAGCCTATGGAGTGCAGGGTGGAGAGAAGGAGGGTAGGCCACACACAGAGACACTGATAACTTCACACGTGCATTAGTAAATATGCGAGTGTTAAATCCCATCATAGTATATTGCAAGGTAATGATATAATTAGTATGTAATTATTTGAAGGGAGAACATAAACTGAACAATGGAATCCATGGCAATCAGTGGGAGTACTGGTTTGTAAAGATGTTTTTAAGTGCTAATGCAGTCATGTAGGTGGGAAGTATTCCATTACGAGAACCTGACTTTATAACAGGCAAGGTTTCATACTTTTATAAGACAATTAAGATATGAAGTTGTTAATTAATTTGAGGCAGATTGAAATTACGATATTGGTTTCAGAATAATTTAATATGCCAATGATTAGAATTTGTTTAGTAATTCTGTAAAAAGGATTGAGCTATGTTATACGGTAATTTACCGTTGAATCAAACCCATCACGGCATATCGTATCAATATTCAATGGCTGAGCTTTCTCTTGCTTCAATAGTTCTTGCTCTTTCTCTTGAAATTTTCTATCCTATTTAATAGCAAAAAATGTGAAACAGGCCTAAAGTAAAAAAAACAACCAAAACTCTGATCTCATCCGAATCAAATACCTTCTCCTCGAGCTCCTTGAGATACTTCTCCAGCTCTTCCTTGCTCTCCTACATAAGTTAGCAGGTCACAGGTAGGACATGTAATTAAGTTCAATGTAGGACTTGAAACAGAATAAAACAAACTTTTGAGTTGTTTGTTCTCTGTTTTGTAGTCTTTATTTCATCCTTCGTCCTGATTTTGGGATAATTATAAATTTAGAAAGGAATTTTGATCGAAGTTAAGAAAATATAGGATTTAATTTGTGTATTTGAAATTTTGATATACAAAACAAACAGGAATTATTAAAATCCACCACTTTTAATAAGGAAAATAATGGAAATATATCGAGGTCGAATAGGTAGGAGTAACTGCTTACTTATTCCATTCTTTCTCGTGAATGCGGCGTTCCATGTCTGCTTTCTCCATCCGCTCGACTCTCGATTCATGTCTCCACTTGAAAAGTGAGGGTGTGTGTATGTTAGGATGGGTATCATCTTCATCATCACTCACCTAACACATAATTCCAATAATTAGACATTGTACATTGACAATCAATCAGACACACAAGCTGATTCAAACACAACATTGTGGTAGATGGCAATTCAAAGAGTTGAGGAGCAGAAACAATTTACCCTTTCATCTGAGAAGGTTGATTCAGGACAAATATTAATTTGAAAGAAATTGTATTCTGATCATCAACCGAACACAATAATTCCAATTTGGGTTGAATTTATCATTTCAAGTTCTCGGAACCGTTTTCTTCAAACATAGAAACAATATAATCAGCAGATTGCGAGATCCAATCAGCTGAATACTTTCAAATTTGAGCAATACGAAATCTCATAAAAGCCAGTCTATTGACAACCTTGTGCTAATTGCTATTGGTTGATTTTCTGTCAGAACTTGAATGCGAAACCTCACTACTTAACGTAACATAAACTTTCGATATATGAACACTTATGAACACTCAAAGGAATGGAGATAAGGCACTTCAAAGTTAATGATGTAATAAAAATCAACATTTAACACTATGTCGATAGAATAATGAAATCTGACGAATGGATAATATTTTGCTATCAGAAAGATTGTAATAGCTTGCTATCGAAAGAGAATATACACGCAACGAAATATGTCACGAATTAGATAATAAGAATTAAGGCATAAAAATGTAAGGATGCCATCAAAAACAATTAAGTTTTGACTTTAAATTATGTAGAATGACTTTACCTCGAGGTTATCCCATTTGCTATAGTCGACCATCTTTTTCTATTGCAGCTGTGGATAATAAAACTAATCTCTAAAAAGTGCTATAACTTCAAATACAATCGATATGCGTATTGTACAGAAGAAGGATTGCCGTGTAGGACTCAACAAACCACAAATTAAACAAGTCTTTGAATGATTCACGAAGTGTGTCTAGGACAATAACTACATGATCCGCTCACTCAACCAGCTGGACAACATCAAATAAACCGTATATCTATTACGTTTACCACCGACGAACTATAAGATAAATTCCGTGCTTGTAATATTGCTGTTGCGGTTTGGTTAGTCAGAATTTGATAGACAAAACTAGATATGTTTATTCAGGAAATTTTACACGGTTGTCATTTAACGAATTAAACAATTGATTTATCTCTCACCGTTGAAATTTAAATACACGTACTACAATTAAAAATAAACAAAAATGACTAACACCTATCCGAAAAATATTAAAAATTTATATCAAATGCCCAAGGCAGATATTACATTTATTTCTAATCAATTAACCTAGTCACTTTATCCGCATTATATACACGTGTGTTGAGATGATCTAACTGGGTCAAGAGCATATTCACAGACCTTAGATCTGCTCCCATAAGATTTAAAATATTATATGAACAGTTGGTTGAATTCTTGTAATCTTTTTTGGAAACATCAAAATGTTGGGATTTTTGTCCTTCTTTTTTAGAAATAATTGGAAAGGTGGACAGGTGATCCAAACTTCGAGGTATTTCCAAAATGCACATATGATCGAGTGAATATAGTATACGGTAATTATCTATGGCCAGTGCTCAGTAGGAACGGGGGAGATACTCGCATTATTATTATTGGCATAGGCAGTGGTGTGTGACGGCAGAGTGAGGGTTCCTCTGGGGCGATCGAGTACGTTCTAAACCCCTGTCGTAGACATCCCAGGGTGTGTGAGTGAGTCCGATAAAACATGAACGTTTGACAGTTTCAATTATTGATTTACTTAGTAGTTACATTCCAGGTGTTTGTCCATAAATTATTTTATAAGACACTCAATCCATCCGGATCCAAAAAGAGGAAGCTGTTTTGCTTGAATCAACGCTCGGGTGAAGAATATCAATCACATCCGAAGTTACCGTTATTTTTAGTATCAAAAGTCTCTAAAAACGATAATTAGGGTCACTGAAATGTTGAAATTGCTCTGTACCGACACCCGCAGGATTCGCCCCCCTGGATACCTAGGTTGAGTATCTTATTTATTTTCTCAATCAGATTCGCAAATTTTTATCTTGTTTAAAAAATTCTTAAGGGAGTACCTATTTTCTACTCAGCGTGGATAATTACCTCTGAAGATTCTCTAATTCGATATTTTATTTCATAAGGAAATACTTAATCCAGTGTAGCAAGGTTCTTATACAACCTTTTAAAAGCTGGATTAATTCACTTCTCTGAATTTATTTCAATAAATCTGAGACTTGCAAAACAGTACTTCAGATCGTGCCATGGATATAAACGGGGAATATATTTAGAACATAAAGCATTGAACTGAATTTAGCTATAAAAGTTATTTAATAACCAATACATTGCGTAAACTGAGGGAACAACGAGCAAGAATGTCTGGGTGGTATACGTATATAATGGTGACGAAACTTGCAGGATATTACTCAATTGTTAGAGCAAAGTCTAAATTAATCATATAAACTATTTGACTTTATCTTAACTATATTGCAACAAATTGATTACATAATGTAAACATTCCACCAGGAAGTTTATCTTCGGATATATCTAGCTTCCGACAAACTAATTTGAAACGTGATGTATAGTACGTACAACCATAAATTTAACCATTAGGATTACGAAATATTCAATATCTCACAATCAAAGAATGGAATGTGTACAACAAAACTAGCCTCATACATTCGTTATAGTCATTACTACAAAGCCATGAAAACTGGGGATAAGAATGTATAAAGATAAAGCAAAGACACGGGAATGTGGTTGTATAAGAGAGCGTGGTTGGCGTCACGAGCTGTTACAGCAGTTCTTGACTTTCTTAGGACGCTGATCATACTGCGCACTTTGATTCAAGTCCCCGGATATCTGTGTGATGTAGGTTTCTCCGTTGCATACCCCCCGCTGTGGGAGCTGCACAGGATCGAGGCTGTTGTCTAGAGAGATGATGCCCTGTGTTCGCAGAGTGCCGAGGAATATGAAACAAATTCAGAAGCACCTACGGGTGATAAATATTGATACTTTCACTAATCCATTTCGAATTTTTTTATTTTATGAATGCATTGTACTTAAGTAAAACAAAAAATATCCATGTAAGATAGAAAATACGATATTTGGAATCTACACCCCTAAAAACCCCAGATCAACAATTGAAATTAGTCTCTAGCTTAATTTTAGGATTTGTTTACATTATGTATCTATTGTAAACAAACCAATACAAATATCCTTACTATTAAAACTCGATTAATGTGTATGTGTGTGTGTATATATATATCATGGAATTATCACGTCATTGTCACCTTTTTTATAATTAGAAATTTCAGTTTTTCGACCATAACTCAGCCATTTTAGATGCTAGAAGGTTGAAATTTTAATAGAATGTGTATATTAATATATCTCACATATGATACAACTATCGTCCAAAAATGATGACTCATCACTCTGTTATGACGTAATCATTACGCATCAAAAATTTATAAATTGACAAATTTGAAGATTTTTCGAGTGATATCGATTTTAACAGTAAGGCAGATGTATTTAGAGATGTTATCCCCCTTATAATTAATCAATGTGACCCCAGGCGCCCAAAGGGCGCCTCCGGCGGACACAAAGTGTCTGCCAGCCGCGCAGCGCAAGCAAGCAAAGCTCGCTTGTTTATCATAAATTACATCAAAAGCGATATTAGGAATGCAGTAATTACCGTTTTCCACAAAGTCAGAAGTGTTCCTTCTTTACCCCATAAGGATTCATGACCATTAACATTATGAAGAGCCTTGGTGCCATAATGGCACTAGAAATCGATAAATTAGTAAATACAATAAATTCAACTTACTCTGATTCACAAATAAAAATTTCCGTATTATTTTTTGATCATATCACAATCGATAGCTTCCATTTTCGATACGTATTGAGGGTATGCAAATAAGTACAATTTGAATAATATATTATAATTTAACACAAGCGCGCTTCGCTTGCTTGAGCTGCGCGGTCAGCATTTGTATCCGCCAGAGGCGTCCTGCGGGTGCCTAGGCTCACATTGATTATTTAGTGAAGTGTATTAATACACACATTATATTAAAATTTCAGCCTTCTATTACCTAAAATCGCTGAGTTATAGCCGAAAAACTGAAATTTTCTAATTATAAAAAAGGTGACAATGACGTCATAATTCCATGATGAGTCGACATTTTTCTCTGAGCTCAGAACTTAGAGGAGCCATAGCCAAAAGACTCCGACATGCCAAAAATCAGCTCTCTGTGCCAGGAAGTTTCTTCAATCCATTCGTTACAGATATATCCTTACTATTAAAACTCGATTAATCTATCTATCTATATATATATATACGTATATCTGTAACGAATTGATTGAAGAAACTGACAAATTTGGTGATTTTTCTTGCGATATCGATTATAACAGTAGGACAGACGTATTTAGAGTTGTTATCTACCTTAAAATTGATCAATGTGACCACAGGCGCCCGAAGGGCGCCTCCTGCGGACACAAAGTGTCCGCCAGTTGCGCAACGCAAGCAAGCGAAGCGCGCTTGTACACCATGAAAAAGAAATGTGGATGCCATTGCCTGAATATGACATGACAAATATAGGACGTTATCAATACTACTATCAAATGAATTTCTGGTGGAAATCCCAAATTTTGCTGTTAAGAGCGCTAGGTGGTATTTTTCAATGGGAACAAGTGGCAAGGACTCCTTTATGATCACCACTACCAGGAGCGCCGAACTTTTCGGAATCTATGGGGAATTTTGGAGTTCCAGGGAGGGCTCGAGCCCCCCCAGCCCCCAAGTTCGGCGCCTATGACCACTACGCCCGCTTCGAATCCCTCTCAAGAATCCTGGCTATACCAATGGTAATATTGCAGTAGATAGAGTCAGTCGTCAATTTACCATGGGAATATATGCCAACTTGAGTAATGATACCTGCAGGACGCGGCGTTGAATTTCGCGCGACATAATGGGGAAATTTCATGTAAAAACGAGACACTCGAGAAAATTAGTCCATAAAAAGAGACAAAAATGCGGGATGTCCCACCAAGAACTGTGTTATATGTATATTCGTGAGAACATTACAGAATGTAGTACCTGTATTCTCCTTCGCGGAGGTCTCTACGAAGAGAGCATTGATCGTGGCTGCGTACTGCCTCCCTTCTTTCTCTGACACCTGCCGTTGTTCCTCCAGGTCACTCTTGTTCCCGATCAGACAGAGAGACAGCGTGTGCTCCACATTCTGCTGCAGCTCCTTCACCCACTCCTTCGCCAGGTCCAGACTTCCCGAGTCAGTGATGTCGTACACGACCAGAGCTGCGTTAGCGTTACGGTAGTACATGGGGGCCATGGACCTGAACCGCTCCTGCCCCGCCGTGTCCCACAACTGAAGTTGTACCCGATAGTTGTCCAAGTTCATTCGGAGTGTGAAGAAGGATGCGCCAATGGTGGTGTTGACTGTGTTAGAGAACATCTTGCCAACGTTGCGCATGACCAGGGAGGTCTTGCCCACTCCCTGCGTGGCGAGGCACACCACTTTCGCTTCTAAATTCTGCATAACACCACTAGCCGTACTATAGAGTTAACAGACCCATTACACTTGAGTATATCGTTAACAGTGATTTGGTTGCACTGTGATACCATCTGTTCCAGTGGACATACCAAACATACGTGGCAGGATATCGTGTGGAAATGGATCCACGTGATTATGCCTATAATAAAACCGTATCTCTATTCGAACGGAGGTCCCATCATCCTGATGCAGTTTGAGAATGAGTATGGCAATTTTGGAATTGATTCAGAGTACATTGCGAATCTTATTACTGCGATTTCTGAAGCTCTCGCGGGGCAAGAAGGGGTGAACCTCTTTCACGTGTGACGTTGAAATGATACTGACTGTCCTATAGTTAACAACAGCAACACAATTCCTCCAGCTGCTGCTGTTGCTAGCTTGGGTAACATCTTCACAATTTAGAGCCTAATTAATAAATAAATCTTCTATCTTATATATTAAAATGCTAGGATTTTTTTCTTTTGTGTTTGTCCGAATTGATTGAAGAATTGGGAAGTCATAGAGATGTGAAAATTGGCATGTAGGTGTCAAATGATATGACTACGATTAAGTTCTAAGATCTATGCGAAATCTTCACATCTCTGCAAAAAAATGGAAAACAATTTTTCACACCTTCTCTATACAAAATAAATGGCTACACTATCACAATAGAAATCATTGTACAAGTACGACACTACAATAGATCGTCATTGTTATTAATACTTCAAAGCCACAACTTATGTTTGATATCTTAAATGTATTATATTGTATGGCAATAAAAAAGATTATCTGCATATTTTCACACCTTTATATACATATGTTCACACCATTTTATGAATTTTGAAAATAATGCTAGAGACTAGCTTCCAACGGGTGACATGGGATTTTCAGGGGTGTAGATTTCGAATATCATATTTTCAGATCTATATGATAAATTATTTGTTTACTTTTGTTTACAATAGATACATAAAGTATACAAATCTCAAAAATAGGCTAGAAACTTGCTTTAAACGGTTGACATGGGGTTTTCAGGGGTGTAGATTTCGAATATCATATTTTCAGATCTATATGATAAATTATTTGTTTACTTTTGTTTACAATAGATACATAAAGTCAACAAATCTCAAAAATATGCTAGAGACTAGCTTCCAACTGTGGTCATGGGTTTTTTGGGGGTGTAGATTTCGAATACGTATCGTATTTTCAGATCTATATGATAAATTAATTGTTAACTTTCGTTTACAATATTTATTTAAAGTAAACAAATTCAAAAAATAGATCATTCCTATGGGTAATTCCATGGCAAACCAGCCGATGATTTAACCAACCTTCTCTGATTTGGCTAAAGCACATTGAGAGTACCGGTTTCCCTCATATACATCTACTGGGTGGGAAAAATACTGACTTCTGGATATGAAATGATGGCCCCAGACATAGGAAGAGTTTTACCATCTTCAAACTCCTTTGGATCATTTAGTATATCAACAATTTCAGACCAGCAACGTGGACACAGCTTGGTAGCACTACCAGGTATAACTGAATGTCAAAACTTGACAAATCCATTACCGTAATTTTAGTAATAGTTTGTTTACCTATTAGACAATATTATAAATGGTTACAAAAATTTCTAGATGATTGCAGACTTACCTCTGATATGTATTTTTTCTCCATGATGTTGAAAAGGATCAATGCAGAACTGGTTAGAGATGAAAATTTATCAAGGTAGACTTTTTATGATGAAGGCAAATAGTATCCATTCGTATCCATCTTTTTTGATTCCTGTTCGCCATACTATTAAGCCAATATCTTCCTTTGGTAGGTGAGTAATTGATAAGAGTCCAACCTTTCCGTGAGTATTTGTGGTTTTGTGGCATACAGACTGTTCGATTTCGCCAATTGAGCAAAAATGTGTATTATTCATGTAATAAATATGAGTACGCGTGAAATTTTAAGTGTATATAATTATATTAAAAGTGATGATTTGATAAATGATATTCTTTAAACTGTGTCTTAATATATATTTTAATATATACTCTAACCGGACAAAAGTATTTGAAATCCTACTATTTTCCATCATAACTAGTTATAGTGGGTCTATTCGTGGAGAGATATGTAATCAAACTGTAACAGATACTGTAATTTTTCGATTTCAAATTCATATATTATACATTCGAATTACTCAGGTTTGAAGCCTTATATTGCTATATCAATTATTATCAATCTATGCCACTTTTCACTCCCATTACCATTAGACATGATGGCGTGAAGTGGCACAGTTTGATGAATCTTAAATGAATAAATCAATTGAAGGCATCTAACCTGAGTAATTCGAATGTGTAGAATATGAATTTGAAATCGAAACTATAATATCCGTAACTGTTTGATTACATCTCACTCATGAATAGACCGACTTTATAACTAATTATGATGGAAAATAGTAAGGATTTCAAATACTTCTGTCCGATTACAAGCGCGCTTGGCTTGTTTGTGCTGCGCGGCTGGCGGACAGTTTGTGTCCGCCGGAGGCTCCCTTTGGGTGCATAGGCTCACATTGATCAATTATAAGGTAGATAACATCTCTAAATAAGGTTGTCTTATTGTTATAATCAATATCACTCGAAAAATCACCAAATTTGTCAAATTTTTTCTTTTTTTTGATACGTAATGATGACGTCATAACAGAATGATGAGTCATTATTTTTTGATGATAGTTGTATCATATTTGAGATATATTAATTAATATACACATTCTATTAAGATTTCAGCCTTATTACCTAAAATGACTGAGTTATAGTCGAAAAAATTTATAATTATAAAAAAGGTGACAATGACGTCATAATTCCATGATGAGTCGACATTTTCGTCTGAGGTCAGAACTTAGTGGAGCCGCAACGAGCCCTTTTTTGAGGAAAATAGGGAATTTTCTCACCTTTTTTATACATTTATAATCCATCGTAAGAGATTTCATGTGTGATAATTAGACATCAAAGATGGATTATCCTTACTATTAAAACTCGATGATTGTATATATATATCCTTACTATTAAAACTCGAAGATTGTATATATATATCCTTACTATTAAAACTCGATGATTGTATATATATATATATATATATATATATATATCTGTAACGAATTGATTGAAGAAACTGCCGGGCGCAGAAGGCTGATTTTTGGCATGTGGGAGTCTTTTGGCTATGGCTCCAGTAAGTTCTGAGTTCAGAGCAAAATGTCGACTCATCATGGAATTATGACGTCATTGTCACATTTTTAAAAGTTAAGCAACACAGTTATTCGGGCATAACTCAGCCATTATAGGAGATAGAAGGCTGAAATTTTAATAGAATCTGTATACTAACATACCTCACATATGATGCGACTTTCATCAAAAAATGATGACTCATCACTTTGTTATGACGTCATCATTACGCATCAAAAATTTTAAAATTGACAAATTTGGTGATTTTTCGAGTGAAATCGGTTTTAACACTAAGATGGACATATTTAGAGATGTTATCTCCCTTATAGTCGACCGAAGGGAGCCTCCGGCGGACACGAAGTGTCCGCCAGCCGCGCAGCGCAAGCAAGCGAAGCGCGCTTGTATATATCTATATATCTATATCTGTAACGAATTGATTGAAGAAACTGCCGGGCGCAGAAGGCTGATTTTTGGCATGTGGGAGTCTTTTGGCTATGGCTCCAGTAAGTTCTGAGTTCAGAGCAAAATGTCGACTCATCATGAAATTATGACGTCATTGTCACATTTTTAAAAGTTAAGCAACACAGTTATTCGGGCATAACTCAGCCATTATAGGAGATAGAAGGCTGAAATTTTAATAGAATCTGTATACTAACATACCTCACATATGATGCGACTTTCATCAAAAAATGATGACTCATCACTTTGTTATGACGTCATCATTACGCATCAAAAATTTTAAAATTGACAAATTTGGTGATTTTTCGAGTGATATCGATTAGCACAGTAGAACAGACATATTTAGAGATGTTATCTCCCTTATAATTAACCAATGTGACTCCAGGCGACCGAAGGGAGCCTCCGGCGGACACGAAGTGTCCGCCAGCCGCGCAGCGCAAACAAGCGCGAAGCGCGCTTGTATATATATATATACATACACAATAATCGAGTTTTAATAGTAAGGATGATTGAATACTGCTATTTTGAGTCTATAATTTGATCGTTAACAACAATTAAAGTGTGTTATATGCTACGATCTATCAATTCGATCATAAAATAACTTTTAACGACATCGACTGGAATTGATTATTTATCAAGTATAATAATCTTTAGCAATGTGAACTTTGTGTATTCAAATTGAGCTTACATTCAGATTAGTTGACTTAATACGAAGTAAATTATATTTATCACGAAACTATTTCTGCTACAGTTCTGATTTCATCAATGTAACCGTAGACAAATGACAATTCAGCGTACTTAGTATAAAACAAGAAAGCGACGTATTGTTTCTCTAATATCCGCAAGCGCCCACTGGGTAAATCTGCGGACACGCAGTGTCCGCAAGCCGCGCAGCGCAAGCAAGCGAAGCGCGCTTGTAACTGTATAAAACAGGTGAGAAAATTTCCTCAAAAAAGAAAATACTTTGGTTCATGTTGAAATTCCCTATCTATACTAGTCCATCCCTGGTCCAAGTTTTTTGAGCGCGGCAGTGCCATATGTATAGATTACTATGGTACAACCATAAAATTGACCATTAGAATTACGAAATACTCAATATCTCACAATCAATGAATGGAATGTGTACAACAAAACTAGCCTCATACTCCATTCATTATAGAAGCATGTTAGTCATTACTACAAAGCCATGAAAACTGGGGATAAGAATGTATAAAGATAAAGCAAAGACACGGGAATGTGGTTGTATAAGAGAGCGTGGTTGGCGTCACGAGCTGTTACAGCAGTTCTTTTCTTTCTCAGGACGCTGATCATACCGCGCACTTTGATTCAAGTCCCCGGATATCTGTGTGATGTAGGTGTCTCCGTTGCCTACCCCCCGCTGTCGGAGCTGCACAGGATCGAGGCGGTTGTCCAGAGAGATGATGCCCTGTTTGGTTGGGTTTGAAAGAGCAGAGTCTGGACTCATGGATTTCAGTTTCTCTTTGTGCCTTTTGATTAGTTCCTGTGTCAACTGAAGAAAAGCCTCTTTCACACCTATGAATTCATATAATCAATACGGTATATAAATGGAGGAATTGACCTGGAGATAGATTTAGACAATTATTCTTAGATTCTTTTAGGATATAATTTTGAAAAATAGGTATGAGAGATCGTGAATATTGTGTTCAGTTTTCTCGAGGCGATCTCAAGTTACAATTACTTATAATGACCTCGGAACTAGATATCGTATTAATAACAAACAGAATTTATCTCTTCAAATAATTCAGATTATGTAAACTAACGGATTATGAACTGGAGATTTGCTCATTTATGATTTGCACCTAGTAACCATGAGTGGTAATTACCGGGTGAGGGGAGTTGTTATGAAGGCTTTCTCAAATAGCTCAACTATTTACCTCTTATCCTATATCATGAGTCCACATTGTCATTCTTGTGAGCTCCTATAATTCTAAAAACCATGTTGCATAATTGGGCAAGAATTAGAAATACGTTATCAATATTAAATGAATTTCTGGTGGAGATTCCAACATTTGGTGTTAAGAGGTGGTATTTCTTAATGGAAAAAAGTGGCAGGGACTCCTTTATGTATCACCACTACGCTCACTTCGAACCCCTCTCAAGAATCCTGGCTACACCAATGGTAACACTGCAGTAGAGAGAGTCAGTTCGTCAACTTACCATGGGAATAAATGCCAACTTGAGTCATGATAAAAGCGGGACGCGGCGTTGAATTTCGCAGACATAATAGAAAATTATTATACTTGGACTCAAAAAACGCGGGACACTCGAGAAAATTAGCCCATAAAAAGAGACAAAAAGTGGGACAGTTAGCATGTATGCATTCTTGTGAAATAACTGTGTTATATGTACATTCGTGAGAACATTACAGAATGTAGTACCTGTATTCTCCTTCGCAGAGGTCTCTACGAAGAGAGCATTGATCGTGGCTGCGTACTGCCTCCCTTCTTCCTCTGACACCTGCCGATGTTCCTCCAGGTCGCTCTTGTTCCCGATCAGACAGAGAGACAGCGTGTGCTCCACATTCTGCTGCAGCTCCTTCACCCACTCCTTCGCCAGGTCCAGACTTCCCGAGTCAGTGATGTCGTACACGACCAGAGCTGCGTTAGCGTTACGGTAGTACATGGGGGCCATGGACCTGAACCGCTCCTGCCCCGCCGTGTCCCACAACTGAAGTTGTACCCGATAGTTGTCCAAGTTCATTCGGAATGTGAAGAAGGATGCGCCGATGGTCGGGTTGACTGTGTTGGAGAACATCTTGCCAACGTAGCGCATGACCAGGGAGGTCTTGCCCACTCCCTGCGTGCCGAGGCACACCACTTTCGCTTCTAAATTCTGCATAACTCCACTGCTACTCTAGAGTTGCAGAGGAAATAACTGAATATTAAGGTTGTAAAGACGTACAAATTAGATGGGGAGAATGATCGCTTTATTGCTGCGTGCAAATCTTTATTTCAATTAATACTTTTCATCTAAATTTAGCCAAATAAGTAAATCATATATAAGGTAGCTATTAATTAATATTTGGGATCTAAATATCAGATAAATATTCAAATAATATCTATGATTTCACAATCTGGATGTATATACTTAAATATCTAAGAATTCCAATTAATAAGTATCACTACAAGTCTATCTATTCAAGACCTTAGGATTAGTTAGTGCTAGAAGCTAGTATATGTATCATTGCATATAAGACGTTGAATAGAGATGACTCATGGATCATTTCAAAAAGAAGGAAGCGATTAGAAATGAAGTAACTGAAATTTTTTGAGTGCAGAGCATCCTAGAATCCACAAATAATTAACCTCAAAGAATTATCCGCCATCGAGTCTAGAAATTTCTCTATAATTTGCTCTACTTTGCAAAGGATAAATTGACTCTTCTGTATTAACAACAATCTATCTACACATCGTCTCAATTTAACAAAGATTCATTTGATCAATCAAATTGAATGTTATATTTTGAGTAATCACTTATCAAATTCCTAATTAAATATCAAACTGCAGAGCGGCTAGCGAACGTAGCTATAGTGTCGCCCTTCGGGCGCCTGGTAATATTATTGAATTGAGAAATCTCTACGGGTGCCAAATATTGATATACTTTCACTAATCCATTTCAAATTTGCTTACATTATGAGTGTTTAGTACATATACGTATAGCTTCGCAAATACGATATCGGAACCACCGCAAAGCCCAGGTCAACCGTTGAAAGCTAAATCTATCAATTATCTCATCTCTTACCACGCACGTATAACTAAGAGGAAAATGTATGATTAAATTGTGTCTCGATGGATAATTGGTAATTACTTCACTACAAGTAGCTCAATGAATCACTGTAAGCCTAACAGACACTCATACCATACTCAGTAAATTATTTAATGGAGACAATAAGACATCTGGCACGAATTAATAATATTAATTAAGGCCAGGGGCTATTCATGAATCCTACAAATGTACTTTCGGGTGATGAGCAATATTCAATCTCAAATAGAGTGACCACGTTTCTCTCAGGATAAGGCTTGAGCAAGGAGCCAGGAACGTACAGGGACAAACTGGGACCTTTATCAGGCCAGTATCGCCCTAAGTTAAAACCGTTAATGAACGCTTGTCCCTTGCTGAAGAGAGGGTTTATATAGAGGTAGGTGTCAGTGCGGTTGAGTTCTTGCTTCAAGTGGAGGTAGCCTTGGTAGAAGCAGAGCTGTCTGTAAGGAGATTGCTCATACCCATCATAACTGAAGAGAATGAGCGACGCAGGATCCAGAGAAGAAAGAGGAATTGAGTACATTTCAACACTAGACACGATATCACCGTTAATCCAAATAGACCCAGATATGCCCTTCCTTTCTCCGTTCATTGCTCTGCCATGGCTAAACCTACCCATGTTCTCTACAAATATATCTATAATCTGTACTGGCTCTGTACAGTTCTTCCATAGCAGTAATGATTTGATCAGGACGTTGCTATCTAGTACACCTTGAGGCTTATTGTTCACGAACACAATCCCTCTGTCACTGAGGTGTTTCATGTAGAGGTACATCTTCTCTGAGTCATTGCAAGGACTTAACACACGCACTCGATACAGAATGTATCCACTGCTCTGGTAGAAATGCTCCATTGATAGTGGCATGCTGTACACAAGACGCGTGGCTAGCATGTCCAAGTATTCGGATTGAAGGATGCTCCCATAGAAGTTCACAGTGATGACACCGTACTTCGATTTAACGCTAGCGGGAGGAACAGGGAGTAGATCTCGCTTCCTCCTAACAGATAGGAAGTTACGGAGTGAATAGTACTTCGGGGTAGGATCTCCCGCCTCGTTTAGAGGTGCACCGGACTCAAAATTCGTCATCACATACTTGTTCCTGCCGATGGCACCATTCTCAAACCCAAAATTAGTGCCCCCTTCGAACATATACAGATTGACTGAGGCCCCAAGATCTAAAGCTGCATCTAAATTCTCAATAAGGGCAATGCAACTCATCTGACACTGTTTTCTACCCCAAATTTCAATATTTCCTGTCCTCAGTTCTGAAACAACAAGAGGACCCTTGCTCCCAAATTCACGCAACTTAGCAAGAGTGGAATTGACATCACACTTTGTACTACAGGTTACAGTGGTAAGGAAACCAGGCACAGACCCACGCTCTAAAGCAGAAAATCTCGGCTTATCAGCTGTGAAGATAACTACTTCATTACCCGCTAGGAATTCTGTAACAAATGACGTCATATTAGACATATAATACAGTTCCCTTCCAAAACTCCCATATTCGTGTTCTAACTGTAACATTATAATAGGTCCGCCATTAGAGTACAACAACGGGATTATTTTCTCAAACAGGACTGCAAACCATCTCTGAACATAGAACAAGAAGAGAGGCTCAGTAGATCTTAGCTGAGTACCTTCCACTAGCAGCCAGCTGGGAAGCCCGCCTAGATCGACTTCACATCCAACATACGGACCAACTCTCAATATCACGAGCAGGTTCAACTCATCGGCCAACTCTATGAATCGGACTAAGTCTAGATTGTCTTCAAAAGAGAATGAAATCGAAGTAGGCTGGTGCATGTTCCACATGACAGACGTCTCTATGGCATCTAACCCAGCTGCCTTCATTTTGAGAAGGCGGTCCCTCCAATGGGAAGAGAGGACCCTTGTATAGTGAATGGAACCAGAGACATATGAGAAAGGACGAGAATCTTTAACAAACTGATTTGCATCATAATCTATGTAGAAATTTCTGATATTCTCTGAGGTGAAAATACATTTAAATAACAATGAAATGCTAAAGAAGATTAAAATATTATTATTCAAATGCATTATCAATATGTGATGTGAAAATTTTTGAGTTTTAAATATCTGAATTTTAAACCTATTTAATGAAACATCAGCTGAACTGAGCTAAGCCAAAGAGTATAATGATATCAGAACTGAAATAGCTCAATCATCAATTTTGCTAGGACTGAATGTACTAAATGCAGTACATGCGTAATTATGAGCTAGTTTGTGAGATTTCATTTAGAATTAGAATTTCAACCTTAAAGTATTACACGTACTTGAACTAGCAAAGGCTAAAATGTATATTATATTTCACATCTCAAAAGAATCGACAAATCCAATAAAAAGCAAATAGTATAAACACATACGATATAGTAAACAAATAATGTGACCAGTAAGAAGGCTAATCACTTCCCCAGATCAGGCACATCCAGAAAGGAGACGAACGCATCAGTAGGGTTTGTACAGTTGTCTATCTCGAATAGAGTAATGGTATTGGGGGAGTCGGTGGAGAAGAGGACACCAGGGACATACAGGGACTTCTGCGGTCCCATAGCAGTCCAGTAACGTCCTAGATTGAAGTCATTGATAAACACCTGTCCCTTGCTAAACTGTTCTAAATATAGGTACGTGTCATTCTGACTCTTGGTCTCTGCAGGGAGGACACCATGATAATAGCACAGGTGTTTGTCCACCTGTGGATTAAACTCAAACGGTTTCAGCTTAATCTGATCCAGTGACGCCATTGGGAGTGAGTAAACTTCCCATAACTTAATGGATTCATCCGTTTTATTGAATTCTAGAATTCCCTTGACTTCAGTATCTAACAGAGAATGCCCAGTGAACACATCTCTATGCTGGAAACATATACGTCCCATATTCTCAACGAACACCTCGATCGTCTGGTTCGTAATAGAACAGTTCTTATAGAAAGTTACAACCGGGTTGGAAGTGCGGTTTAGTACGGTGACCAGCTCCCCATTGAAGAAGAAGTGCGCTCTATCTTGAATGGTTATATTGACTGTAGAAGGAGAGCCTTGCTTACATTTCCCAGTAGCAAAGGTAGTTTTGTAGAAAATGTAACCAAAACTCTGATCAATCCACTCCATCGTAACGGGAGATGAGAGAATGTATAATACTGCGTTCATTTTCAAATTAAATTCATCGCGAATACTCCCGAAATAACCAAGAGACACCTTACCATATGCGAGCTTCTTCCTGCTCTCAGGGGGTTTGGGAAGTGTCGCATTTCGGTATTTCCCGATGAACTCACGAATAGCGAAATATTTGTCGGTTAGATTACCTCCCTCAGATATCGGGGCGTCGTAATCATAGCTTGTCGTCACTGGGCTGTACTCAGCATCAGCACCGTTCATGAATCCGAAATTAGTCCCACCGGTGAACATATAGAAACTAACCGACCCGTTCAACTTGAGGATATCATCTACAGAAGTTAGAAGCTTGTCCGTAGCAATGGTATGGTGCTGGCCACCCCAGTAGTCAAGCCATCCAGTGTATAACTCTGAGTTCACGAATGGATTTCCAGGCATGAATTTCCTGAGTTCTCCCACAGCTTCTGAGACATTCTGCTCCACTCCGAAGTCAATAGTAGCAAACACCCCAGTCTCACTGCCCCGCTTCAAGAGTGTAAAATTAGCTCCGTCCACGGAGAAGAGGTTCAGTCCGTTTTCTTTTGGTAGAGCATCGTTGAAAAACGTGATTAAGTTAGAAATGTATTCCCAGTCTGCACCGAAGCTGCCATACTCATTCTCAAACTGCATTAGAATGACAGGACCGCCGTTCCGATAGAGATAAGGCTCGACCATGGGGAGGAGAACATCCAGCCATTCATAAACGTAACTCTGCCATCGCATATCAGCCGAACGCAGCATTATATTCTCCGTAGTTAGCAGCCAGCTAGGCAGTCCCCCTAGATCCCACTCTGCGTCTACGTAAGGTCCGACTCGCAGTATGACGAGCAGGCCTTCCTTGTGAGCTAGGTCAATGAAACGGAACAGATTCTGTCTGCCTCCGAAGTCGTACACTCCGTGACGAGGCTCGTGCACATTCCAGAACACGTACGTCTGTACTGCGTCCAACCCAGCTGCCTTCATCTGCTGCAGTCTCTCCTGCCAGTACTCAGGCAGGACGCGGGTGTAGTGGAACTCTCCGGAGAAGTACCTGAACGCTTTTCCGTCCTTCATGAAACTCTTGCTGTTCCAATCCGGTACAAAGGACCGATTGGAGAGAGGAGGAGACATGCGGTCAGGACTATCTGACAATTTCACATGACGTTGACATGATACCGACTGTATGGTAGTGAATGTTAGAAGTACAGTTACGACTATTAGACTTGATATTATCTTCATAATGTAGTACAAGTTCCTAGATAAAGTTTAGAACGCTTTCAGAGTTGTCAGATCAAATCTGTTAAGTTAAAGTAACTTTCAAAAGGCCGAGTATAGCTTCAGAAAACTCCTAACCAGAAGTGTGAAATTTGCACTTATCATTTGTGAATAGGCCATGAACTTGCTTAGCGGTCATCACATTGAATAATCGCAAAAAGCCAATCGCAAAAGCTCTTATGACAACATTTATAGATATTTTCATGTCCTATTAACATTGTGGTGTGAAATATTCTTTTACAGGCGCTCCCCTATTTTAATTTTGAGCACTATACCACTGGATACCAGCGCTTGCGAACACTGAGTGGAGCTTCATTTAACACATCAACTTGAGATGTGTTAAAATGTGCATTTATAGATGGTTAATAGTTCATTAACTATTCATATTACGAGGGCTGTCCAAAAAGTTCGCTAACTTTTTACTGTATTTAATACACCCATTTTCCTAGACAATTGTTAGCCTTTTAAATCAATATATCCATCGATGTACATCATTTTATTGCTATTATCGACCATCGTAAATTGTATACTTAGTAATTTTTTTCTGATTGAAGTTGGATACATATTCACTCTAATGGAATTTTCTGATATTGGAAAGCGAAATGTCATTTGGTTCCTGTGGAAGCAGGGGAAAAAAGGTGCTACAATTCATAGGGAGATGTTGGATGTCTATGGTGATAATTGCCCTTCCAGCGTCATGATCTACAAATGGATCGATCGCTTTAATGATGGTTGGGATACACCTGAGGATGCTCCACGTAGTGGCCGTCCGACCACCGTATCCACTGAATTAAATACGACACGAATTGAGTCTGCTTTAGACGAAGATCGAAGATCAACTTTGCGGCAACTAGAAGAAACTCTGGGGATATCAAAATCGACCATTCATAATGTTGTCAGTCAAACTCTCGGAATGTCGCGAGTTTCCGCTAGATGGGTCCCCAAACTCTTGACTGATGAGCAAAAGCGGCGACGAGTGGTGGTTTGTCGAGATTTAATCAGGAGCTGGCAAGGTGAACGCAATTATCTAAGTCGTATCGTGACCGGGGATGAAACTTGGGTTTATCACCATGAACCAGAGTCAAAGGTACAAAGTAGTCAATGGAAGAGGAGGTACGAGCCTGTGCCTATCAAGGCCCGGACCACAAAATCCGCTGGGAAAAGAATGGCTACCTTTTTCTGGGACAGTGAAGG
Source organism: Aphrocallistes beatrix (assembly GCA_963281255.1). Classification (NCBI taxonomy): domain Eukaryota; kingdom Metazoa; phylum Porifera; class Hexactinellida; order Sceptrulophora; family Aphrocallistidae; genus Aphrocallistes; species Aphrocallistes beatrix. Next base: position 1,080,193 of record OY725506.1, on the reverse strand, counting down.
AATCATTCTAATAAACTGGCTCCCCGAGAAAATGACTATTAATAGTGAGTATTACATCGATGTACTCAATGATCTGCGTGTAGCTATTAAAAGTAAACGACGAGGGAAGTTAAGCAGTCGAGTTCTGTTACAACATGACAACGCTAGACCCCATACAAGCCATAAGACAACGGATGCCATTGCTTCCTTAGGCTTCGAGCTCATGCCTCACCCTGCTTATAGTCCAGACCTGGCCCCGAGTGATTACTGGCTTTTTTCAGAATTGAAAAAGGCGCTTCGTGGAAAGAGATTCGATAATTTTAAAAATCTCAGTTCAGCTGTTGATCACTGGGTAGATAGTGTCCCTCCAGAATTCTTTGCAAAAGGAATTGAAAAGCTTCCAGAAAGATGGCAAAAATGTATAAAGCTCAAGGGACAGTATATTGAAAATTTTGACGAGGATGTTTACTAATATATCATATATTTGTTGAATTAGCCTAATTAGTTAGCGAACTTTTTGGACAGCCCTCGTATAACTCTGATTATGAAATATTCTGTGTAAGCCATTGAGATCATTGATAACTTTATTAAATTTGAATTTACAGTTATGAAAATCGAAAATGTTAGAGCTTCGCGTAGAAAATAGATCTACGCCTAAACCAGATCCGAAATTTTGCTGAAATCGGACTGTTAGGTTTCGCATGATCGCGATACGGACGGAGTTTACTTAGTTCAACTTCAATAAAATATGAAAAACCCGGGGTCCAGTAAAAAGGTGGACAGTTGGCATGTCTGGAAATCGTAAATATAAAATATAGTTTTTCGTTAATTAATAATAAAAGTCAAATATATACAATTTACTTCCAGTTAAAACATCCTTATAAAAAACAAAAAAAACAAACTACAGTAATCACTTCCCCAGATCAGGCACATCCAGAAAGGTGACGAACGCATCAGTAGGGTTTGTACAGTTGTCTATCTCGAATAGAGTAATGGTATTGGGGGAGTCTGTGGAGAAGAGGACACCAGGGACATATAGGGACTTCTGCGGTCCCATAGCAGTCCAGTAACGTCCTAGATTGAAGTCATTGATAAACACCTGTCCCTTGCTGAACTGTTCTAAATATAGATACGTGTCATTCTGACTCTTGCTCTCTGCAGGGAGGACACCATGATAATAGCACAGGTGTTTGTTCACCTGTGGATTAAACTCAAACGGTTTCAACTTAATCTGATCCAGTGACGTCATTGGTATTGAGAAAACTTCCCACAAGGCAATAGACTCGTTTCTCTTGTCGAACAGTGTAATCCCCTTAACCTCCTTATCGAATATAGAATGCTCAGTGAACGCAGTGTCTCTTTGCTGATAGCAAATACGTCCCATATTCTCAACGAACAGCTCAATCTTCTGGTTAGCAATCGAACAGTTCTTATAAAAATTCACAATAGGCTTGGAAATACGATCCAGAATGGCCACTAGCTCTCCATTCAGGAAGAAGTGAGCTCTGTCCTGTATAGTCAGAGTGATGTTGGAGACAGAGCCTTGCTTGCAGTGCCCAGTAGGGAAGGTGGTCCTGTACAGAATGAAGCCATAACTCTGATCAATCATCTCCATCGTGACAGGAGAAGAGAAGTTGTACTTCTTAAAATTGTTCAAATTTTCTTCATCAAAGATACTTCCGAGGTATCCAAGGGACACTTTACCGTATGCGAGTTTCTTTCTACCCTCAGGAGGTTTAGAGAGTGTCACATTTCGGTAGTTCCTAATGAAATCACGAAGAACGAAATATTTATCAGTCAAATCACCTCCTTCAGATATAGGAGCGTCAAAATCAAAGCTAGTAGTCACAACCATAAACTCTTCATCTACGCCGTTCATATATCCGAAATTAGTCCCACCAACAAACATATAGAAGTTAACAGACCCATTAAACTTGAGTATATCGTTAACAGTGATTAGAATTTGGTCTGTGGTTACACTGTGATGCCATCCGTTCCAGTAGACATACCAACCAGTGTACAGCTCAGAATTCACAAATGGGTTACCACCCATGAACTTCCTCAGCTGCTCCACTGCGGCAGTTACATTCGTATAAATTGGAAAATCAACCGTAGCTAAAACCCCCGCCTTGGAGCCACGCTGCAGGGTGACGTAATCAGGAGCATCTGTTGAGAAGAGGTTCACCCCTTCTTCCCCCGTGAGAGCGTCAGAAATCGCAGTAATAAGATTCGCGATGTATTCTGAATCAATTCCAAAACTGCCATACTCATTCTCAAACTGCATCAGGATGATGGGACCTCCGTTCGAATAGAGATACGGTTTTATTATAGGCATAATCACGTGGATCCATTTCCGCACGATCCCCTGCCACGTGGGATCACCCGAACGTAGAAATATGTTTTTGTTGGTTAACAGCCAACTCGGCAGTCCCCCTAGGTCCCATGCCGCACCGACGTAAGGTCCGACTCGCAGTATGACGAGCAGGTCTTCCTTGTGAGCTAGGTCAATGAAACGGGACAGATTGTGTCTGCCTCCGAAGTCGTACACTCCGGGACGAGGCTCGTGCACATTCCAGAACACGTACGTCTGCACTGCGTCCAACCCAGCTGCCTTCATCTGCTGCAGTCTCTCCTGCCAGTACTCAGGCAGGACGCGGGTGTAGTGGAACTCCCCGGAGAAGTACCTGAACGCTTTTCTGTCCTTCATGAAACTCTTGCTGCTCCAATCCGGTACAAAGGACCGATTGGAGAGAGGAGGAGACATGCGGTCAGGACTATCTGACAATTTCACATAACGTTGACATGATACTGACTGTATGGTAGTAAGTAACAACAACAACACAATTCCTACAGCTGCTGCTGTTGCTAGGTTGGATAACATCTTCACAATTTAGAGCCTAATTAGTAAGTAAATATGAAATAATATTAAATGGAAATATTTTAAAATGCATTCTAATACTATTATGTAGTTCATTGTGCAGACCAGCAGCAGTGCTCGATTCTTTACCCTAGGGTTCATATAGCTCTGTTTGGATGTACATCATATGCATTATTTCGGTGAGACTAAACTATGCATTGAGTATTATAATATAGGAGTTTGGATACAAATTTTTCGCGTACCTAGGTTAAATAAAGCTAGAGTTCACATGCCTGTAGGTAGGCTGCATATGTTCGGATGAAACTTCGTGCCACTGACAAATATGATGCTCGTATTACACAATATACAGTATATCCTGAATAACATAAGGCAATATGCAGTATATGATTGTAAAGCAGTGGAGAGTGTATGCAAATAGGAATGATTCATTCCTAAAGCAATAAGCTAAGTAATTAGAGAAAATGCTCATAGTATGACTCATTCCTAAGCAGATTACTAGTCCAATAGCATTATTAGTGTATTAGATATTATGGATTCAGGAGAGAACTCACTACTAGACTGAGTCACTCCTAAAAGCTAATTCTATAGTATTGGGTCTATGGAAGCAACACAACACTAACTTCAATATAAAAAGGATTATTTTGAAAAATCTGAAAAAATAAAATCAACAAAAGGATTCTACTACAAACAATTCAAAACAACTGAAGAATACAACTCTTCATTATTTCTGGACTAAGTAAGTAATACTACTATATTCATATTATCTAAATACAAATAATAATACGTACAACGAGTGAGGAGCACTAAGGGAGAGAAACGAGAAATATTGAGAAATTAACAAATAATATCTACGTATCTACAGGTCTCTGATACATTTATGCAGAATGTGTTAGAAATTCGTGCCATAATCTTAATTTCCAGAATGAGAGGCTTTAAATACTATCATAAGAGGGGGAGATGTACGTATACGTCGTATAGTGTGTCTAAATATTTTTGTGCTTGAAATATTGTTGCCAGTGCATTGCAGTTGATCACGTGTTGGAGCAGATACAAATTACAGCGTAGCCATCCTCCTAGGTCGCACTCGTACTTGTTACTGTCATCGATGCTGTATCATATACTAAAATATAAGCATAATATAATCAGTTTTCCAGACATATAAGAAATATTTATTTATACCTTTAATTTTTGTAAAAGAGGGAGAGACTAATTTCCAAAGTGATTTATAGGAGAGCTTTTTTAATTCATCTAGCCATAGCCTACTATAATAAGGCCTCAGAGTAACTTGCGAATTTGGCACCAGGGATGCAGTAGAAGATGGTTGAAGAAATACATGAGCTGCCTTAAATCATTAACCAAGCACAATAGAGCTTAGGAATGTATTACCAGCATATATAAATATGGTGTCAAAGCACCCATATCCGTTGTGAAAATTTAGATTAGTCATCAAATGCTTGCGCAACAGGCTATATTTGGGTCAAATTTAGTGATTTTCAGAGGTCGTTTAAGGGCACTTCTAAGTATTTTTATTATAAAGTTTATCGCATAGAACTGAGAAGTGAATGTGTTGATACTAAAAATTTGGAATTTTTTATGGAATGTTCTTACATTCCAGTGTTGCTATGGAAACGTGTTTTGGTCAGTTGGGGCTATATCTTGAAAACAGCGATAGCTAGACATCCAAATTTGATCCCATTTGATAGCAAATAGGCTACTTCCTATTTAGCTATAATACAATTTCTGTGTCTAAATTCAATGGTTTACGAGATATTCGACAAATTACCAAATGTGACCAATATGATAAATTGTCTAATAACTCGTAAACCATTGAATTTAGACACAGAAATTGTATTATAGCTAAATAGGAAGTAGCCTATTTGCTATCAAATGGGATCAAATTTGGATGTCTATCGCTGTTTTCAAGATATAGCCCCAACTGACCAAAACACGTTTCCATAGCAACACTGGAATGTAAGAACATTCCATAAAAAATTCCAAATTTTTAGTATCAACACATTCACTTCTCAGTTCTATGCGATAAACTTTATAATAAAAATACTTAGAAGTGCCCTTAAACGACCTCTGAAAATCACTAAATTTGACCCAAATATAGCCTGTTGCGCAATCATTTGATGACTAATCTAAATTTTCACAACGGATATGGGTGCTTTGACACCATATTTATATATGCTGGTAATACATTCCTAAGCTCTATTGTGCTTTGTTAATGATTTAAGGCAGCTCATGTATTTCTTCATCCATCTTCTACCGCATCCCTGGTAAAGTTACTCTTAGGCCTTATGTATAGTAGGCTATGATCTAGCATTTATGAGAATGTAGATTCAAACAACATATTTTCGTAACTATTGCAATGATTTTGTATAATAACAGGTTAATTTTCATACAGTGGAATTCGCTTTTTATACAGTGGAATTACAGTGCAATCGCATTTCACCTGGGACCTGTAAATTGGTTGTTACATGTAATAGAGCAATATTGCTAATAAGCGAATTCCATTGTATACTTATAGGATTTTTTGTTGTTGTATGTTTGTTTGAATTGATTGAATAATTGGCAAGTCGTATAGATATGAAATTGGCATGTATGTACATGTCAAATGCTGAATATACGAAACTTTCGCATCACTACAAAAAACAGAAAAACATTGACTGATTATCATATGAAGTATACCCTTCATTCAAACTTATACGATGAAAAACCTTTTTAATAAAAGAGGTCCCAGGCGCCCAAAGGGCACCTCCGCGAACACAAAGTGTTCGCTAATCGCACTATTCAAGTGCGCGTAGCGCGCTTGAATTCATAAGATTCAGATGCTTATTAAAAAAGTCGAAAGAGGAAGGAAATAACTTAACTCTACATATTCATATCCCCTGATGTTCATAAAGAGTAGCAAGAACAATAGCTATATAACTTATTTAGATATTCCAATTCAAAATACTCTTGTTGTCGTCATCCATTGATTATGGTGATAGCAATCTAAATATTTAACTTCGCCTGACAAATATGATGCTCGTATTACACAACATACAATATATTCTGAATAACATAACGCAATATGCAGTCAAATGTTATGATTCTATATCTGATTAGGAACGAACAATGGCAAGTTGTCTTCAAACGAAACCACTCAATGAGCTGAGTGAAGATGAAGTGGCTGCACTCCTCGTGGAAATCAAATTCGGAAATATAAAAGAGAAGTTATTTTCAGGAAATTTCGGAGAAATTAATGGAGAGATGATCAAGAAGTTAAAAGATAAAGATCTAAAATCGGAATTTGGGATTTCCAGTAAGTTAGAGCGAAAAAGTTTCATTAATAAAATGAAAACATACAAGAAAGAGGGTGTGCCATTGGCTGTGTTACCAGCAAATATCATTCCAAAAACCCCAGTCGACAAATCTTTGTTGGAAAAGCTTTTGAAGAAGAGTGAAAAAATAAAACATGAATGTACTCCTGGAATGGATATTCTTGCATTTCCTTCAAAAAAGGTTCGAGTCAGCGAATTAAAAAGGCCGACACAAGGAAAGAATCTCAAAAAGATTATCATAATGGGTGAGACCGGGACTGGGAAAAGCACACTTCTGAATGCATTTGTCAACTACGCAGCAGGAGTAGAGATGGAAGATCCTTTCAGGTTCAGACTGGTCGTGGATGAATCTGGTCAGTCGCATGATCAGACCAAGAGTCAGACCACGGAGATATCGGGATACCTCATTGAAGATACTGAGCTAGGATTCCCTTTACAGATATGGGACACGCCAGGGTTTGGGGACACGAGTGGGGTGGAAAGAGATGAAAAAATCAAAGATCAAATAAATGCATTACTGAAAATTGAAGATGAATGTCATGTAATCTGTTTCGTAGTAAAAGCAAACGTAAACAGATTGACAGACATTCAGAAGTACATCATCGACAGGGTGTTGCTGTTCTTCGGGAAAGAGGCTCTGGAAAATATCTACATACTCGCTACATTTGCAGATGGTAATCGTCCACAAGTGTTGAGTGCAATAGAGAAGAGTTCTCTTCCATTTGATGAAAAACGTTGGTTCGCATTTAACAACGGAGACCTATTCACGACAGCTTCAGAAAGGACATCATTTACCAAATCATACTGGGACATTGTCAATATCAACATCGCTAAATTTTTCCACACTTTGAAACATCTCGTTCCATTTAGTTTGGTATCAACAAAAAGTGTCATTGAAGAAAGGGAGAAACTTAAAATGAATATCAGCTTGATTCGATCAGAAATTGATAGAGCAATAGTAAATACGAATAACTGTGATGAAAATTTAAGGAAGTTAGAAGCAGAAAAAGACGAAGTTGAACGTACAAAGAAATTTACAAAAACTGTTACTGCTACCCTAAAAGTTCCCATTCCAACAAAAAACATAACAACATTTTGTCCAAACTGCACGCATACTTGCCATGAAGATTGTGGAATTCCAAATGATGCTGATAAGGCAGGATGTTGGGCAATGACAGGTGGAAAATGCAGAATGTGTCCTAAAAATTGTATTTGGGATTGGCACAGAAACATTCCCTATATCTACGTTGACAAAACTGATATACATGATGAAATAATGAAAGACGTGAAAAGCAAACATGATAACGCGATTAAAAATGTGACAATTTATGAAAAATACAAAAAGAAGTTTGAAAAAGAAAAGAAAGAGGCGGAAACCGATTTAGGGAATTTGATCACAAAAATCAAAACCCAGATGGATAAACTGAAAGAAATTGCCATTCTTTCACACTCTATGGATATGTACAAATATTTTCAGACTCTTGCAGAAGCTGAGAGGAAACGAGGAAACATTGAGAAGGCCCTACGATTTGAGAAATTAGTTAAAGATGAACAAATACAAATAGAGAGTGGGGACCTAAAGGTAGAAGAAATAGTGAAGAGTTTTGGGAGTTCAAAGATAGCCTAACTACTCCCCAGATCCTAATAGTAAGTGCCAATATTTAGATGGTATAGTCGTGTGCTTCCTAACTTTAGTTAAAACTAAACTTGAGACTAAACAAAAACAGTATTTAGATTTAGGACTTATGTAGAATAGTGTGTGAATCAATATGGTTTGAGAACTTTGAAATTAATCTTCATTTACCCTATTACCTATAAATTTTTAATCAAGGGGAGATATTATACAACGGAGATTTTGAACATTTTCAGTGCAGCTCTTATAAGGAATGCCCTTAAGGCATATACAGAATACCACATTCATCCGGTCATCTGTATGTAAGTACTTACGCTCGATCCAGCGAGATATTACAAGTACTTAGATTTCTGACAAATTTCACATGCAGGCCTTCAATTATCCTATCAGCTTTTACTAGTATAACGGCCCAAGTTGGCATATATGAATGTAAATAATTATGGAGTTATATCAATGCATATTATTTCATATCTTCACACCTTTAGAGCTTAGAAATAGGACTTTCGGAACAGTCATAGGATTTAGATTCGGAGTTAAGCCGTTTTTAAAGGCTTGACCTAATTCGACATCCATATGAAAACCAACTAACCATTGATACCTTATCTCTACTTTTCGAAATGTTACTCAATTGATTGGTGCATTTGATACTAATTATTTTCTTTTTTATATAAAACCTAGATATTAGTACTCAAATTAGCTCACATAAAATTTCCAAGATGAGTCAAAATCCTGATTATATCAAGGTCGCAAACCTCAATGAAGTACAAACTCAAAGCATTCTAACGAATATGTTATCAGAACTTGATCCATCCACACTAAGTGGCCTAGGAGAGCTAAATGGAGAGTTTCTACTGTCGTTAACTGACGAAGATCTAAAGGAAGAACTGAAAATTGAAAACAAAGAAATAAGAATAAACTTCCTCCACAAACTAGAAGAATACAAACGAAACGGAGTTCCAGTAATTGGAGATGAAATTGCAACAGTGGAATATCAATCGAAAGCATGCCTACAAAACAAGAATCTAGAAATGCTAATACAACTTTTGGGAGAAAGTAAAGACGTGGCTAAACAAAATACTTATACAAAGAAAATTAAACTTTTAACTGTCACAATACTAAAACTTCCAGACGCAACACTCGAAAATGAGTATGTGAAACAGATCATTCTCCTCGGTGAGACAGGAAGTGGAAAAAGCAGTCTCATTAACTCGATTGCTAATGTGATGTTTGGGATGGAACAGAAACGTGAATTCAGGTTTAAAGTAATTGAAAATGAAATACAAACCGGAAAAAGCTCGACCAACTCTATACAAGGCTACAAGATAGAGAGCAAATACTCCTCCTACAGTTACATCTTCTGGGACACTCCTGGATTCTTCCATACGGATGGGTTCGAATGCGACATACAACTAGCACAGGATTTCTCTAAATTCTTGTCAGAGATTGAGAGCGTAGAGGCCATTGTAATCGTTGAAAAATCCAGTGATATCCTAAAAAAAGGGTCTAGTGAAAAGTTAAAACAACGAAAGACTTACCTTTTCAACCAGATGATATCAAACTTCGGAGAAGACGCAATACCACACACCTACCTCTTCCTTACATTCCCATCTAGCTGCGATGAACAAGTACCCAGCCTAAGCCAATACTCATATCCGTTCAATATCGATCAAGTCTACATCGTGAACAATTCAATCATGTTTGAAAAAGAAACAACAAACAAGGAAATCAGTAAGGTGATTTGGGACAAGAATGTGTTCAACTTCAGACATTTCATTGACAAAATCCATAGCAACGGAGGATTAAACTTGAAAACCTCCACCATACTTATCCTCCAATGCAAAACAGAACTTGGACAAAACTGCAGTGGATTTGTGAAAAAAATTAGAGAGCTACAAACTAACTATCAAGAATTCGAACAATTAGAAAAGTTACGTGAACAAAACGAGAAGAAACTCAAAACCAATGAGAACTACAACTACGAAGAAAAGTCGCTACAAAAGGTATCTATACCGACTAAACGGAACACAGTTTATTGCAAAATATGTATTCATACTTGTCATGCTGATTGCCTCGAAATGAGAAAACAAAAACCTAATTTAAAGGAATGTGAAGCATTTGACAACAGTGGTTATTGCCAGATTTGTCCGAAAAAGTGTCATACAAAAAATCACATTAACCATCTTTATATAATCGAAGAACAAGAAATTACTGAGAAAAAAACAGATGAAAAAATGAAACAAAAATTTGATGAGGCAAAAGGTGATATTGAGAAGCTTAAAGAGAAAATCCTCCTGCGGGACCCAAAATACAAACAACTTACAAATGATGCAATCACCAGCATCACGAATATAATGACAAGTTTGGAGAAAGTGATCAAACTCACTCCATCTTACTCGCCTAATAGCACATATGACTATCTAAAGCAAGTAAAAGAGCAAAACAAAAGTATCCAGAAACTCTTTTCAATGGAAATAATACATCAGTTCATATTGCAATATATAATTCAAACTGTTAATGAAAGCAAAGCAAAGATGACAAAGCAGATGAAGCAAGGAGAAGAGAAGACCTACTATAACACCCTGCTAGAAACCCTCAAAGAAGAGATAACACTCCTTGACAAAGAGTTTGGAGGGACAATGATTTAAAGCGTCATGATTCTTTCTCTGTGTGTGTGCGTGTGTGTGTTTTGGATAGTGATCGTAGGGCTCTGTGTAGAAAAAGAAAACTTGTACTTGATACTTTTCCCGTTGTAAGTATGTATACACTGCCTGAACAAAAGTATTCGTACACCCTATAATTCCCCATACAAATAGACTGATTCATTTAGCGAGTCAAGAATATTTAATTTGTGAGAGATACACTTAATTTGACTTCAAATTCGAATTCTCCACACTCAAATTACCCACTTTATAAGTTTTCAACTTAATTACTCTTCTTCAAGGTTAAGTATTTTCAGCATTTGCTTTCCTATGCCACATGTCGCGAGTGATCACCATTGTATATGATGGCATTGGTGGTATGAGGTGGCACAGTCTGAAAATTTTTAACCCTGTGGGAGTGTAAACAAGTTGAAAGATTAAAAAGTGAGTAATTCGAATATGGAGAATTCGAATTTGAAGAGTTAAATTAAGCGTATATCTTACCAATTAAATTCCTTGATTCGCTAAATAAATCAGTATCATGACTATTTGTATGGGGAATGATGGGGTGTACGAATACTTTTGTTCAGGCAGTGTATGAATTATAGTATTCAGTTAGGATTTGAGAATTTAGAGTTTGTGAGAATAGAAAATCTCTGGGGGTAGGACAATATCAAATAGTTAAGTACAATGTACAAAAATTTATAACATAAATTTTTTAAAGTATACTTTAGAACTCGGATAAGATTTTTCAACCTCGAGGGAAATATTTAGTCATATTCAGATTCAAACTTCCTCTAGTACATGTACTAATTTAATGTTATCTATATATTATAATCAGATAATTATCCCAAGGAGATCTTAAGTTGGCACAAAGCATAAAAAGGAAGTAATATCGCATATTTACAACACTTAATATTCAATGATCATTCTTATGAGAACTTAAAATATTTTCTTGTTAGAGCCTTGTGAGAACTGAAATAATATTAAATAGAAATATTTACAATGTACCTTGTATTCAAATATTACGTACCGTAAACTGGGGCGACTTTGGCCACATGCCAAAAATCAGCTTTCTTCTCCCGGCAGTTTCTTCAATCAATTCGTTATATATATATACAAGCGCGCTTCGCGCTTGCTTGCGCTGCGCGGCTGGCGGACACTTCGTGTCCGCCGGAGGCTCCCTTCGGTCGCCTGGAATCACATTGGTTAATTATAAGGGAGATAACATCTCCAAATATGTCTGTTCTACTGTGCTAATCGATATCACTCGAAAAATCACCAAATTTGTCAATTTTAAAATTTTTGATGCGTAATGATGACGTCATAACAAAGTGATGAGTCATCATTTTTGATGAAAGTCGCATCATATGTGAGGTATGTTAGTATACAGATTCTATTAAAATTTCAGCCTTCTATCTCCTATAATGGCTGAGTTATGCCCGAATAACTGTGTTGCTTAACTTTTAAAAATGTGACAATGACGTCATAATTCCATGATGAGTCGACATTTTGCTCTGAACTCAGAACTTACTGGAGCCATAGCCAAAAGACTCCCACATGCCAAAAATCAGCTTTCTGAGCCCGGCAGTTTCTTCAATCAATTCGTTACAGAGATATATATATATATATACACAAATAACAATCGAGTTTTAATAGTAAGGATATATATATATATATATATATATATATATATATATATATATCAAGGTTGAAACCGCTTCAACCAAATACCATTTTAACCGAATAATGGTCAGACCAAATAATTTGGTCAACCGAATATTTGGTCAACCAAATAATTTGGTGAACAAATAATACTTGATTATATTTTTGCATAAATTTTTATATATTATATAAATATTTATACAAAAATATAATCAAGTATAAGTAGGCCTATTAGATTTATTTGTGTTCGGACCACCTCATGTAAGAACGTGTGATTGTATTGGGAAAGCATTCAAATCATTTGTTTGACCAAATATTCGGTTGACCAAATTGTTCGGTTGACCAAATTATTTGGTACTCAACCGAATACCAAATAATGATATTTGGTTACAAACCAAATATCAATTATTTGCAAATAATATTTGGTTAAACCGAATAATCAACTATTCGGTTTCAACCCTGATATATATATATATACAGTCGACTCCGCTTAATAGGGCCACTGTTTAATCGGGTCAACCGCTTAATCGGGCCACTTTTGGCAGGACCGGAATAGCTCTCACACATAGAAGCTAATACAAAATATTTTCGGTTAATAGGATTCTCCGTTTAATCGGGGCAAAATGTCCTCTGATCGATGTGGCGCTATTAAGCAGAGTCGACTGTATATATATATCTATATCTGTAACGAATTGATTGAAGAAACTGCCAGGCACAGAAAGCTGATTTTAGGCATGTGGGAGTCTTTTGGCTATGGCTCCAGTAAGTTCTGAACTCAGACGAAAATGTCAACTCATCATGGAATTATGACGTCATTGTCATATTTTTAAAAGTTAAGCAACAGTTATTCGAGCATAACTCAGCCATTATAGGAGATAGAAGGCTGAAAATTTAATAGAATCTGTATACTAACATACCTCACATATGATGCAACATAATCAAAAAATGATGACTCATCACTTTGTTATGACGTCATCATTACGCATCAAAAATTTTTAAATTGACAAATTTGGTGATTTTTCGAGTGATATCGATTATCACAGTAGGACAGACATATTTAGAGATGCTACCTCCCTTATAATTAACCAAGGTTGAAACCGCTTCAACCAAATACCATTTTAACCGAATAATGGTCAGACCAAATAATTTGGTTAACCGAATAATGGTTAAACCGAATAATTTGGTCAACCGAATATTTGGTCAACCAAATAATTTGCTGAACCAAATAATACTTTTTGCATAAATTTTTATATATTATATAAATATTTATACAAAAATATAATCAAGTATAAGTAAGCCTATTAGATTTATTTGTGTTCGGACCACCTCATGTAAGAACGTGTGATTGTATTGGGAAAGCATGCAAATTATTCGGTTGACCAAATATTTGGTTGACCAAATTATTCGGTTGACCAAATATTCGGTTGACCAAATTATTCGGTTGACCAAATTATTTGGTTCTCAACCGAATACCAAATAATGATATTTGGTTACAAACCAAATATCAATTATTTGCAAATAATATTTGGTTAAACCGAATAATCAACTATTCGGTTTCAACCCTGTAATTAACCAATGTGACCCCAGGCGACCGAAGGGAGCCTCCGGCGGACACAAAGTGTCCGCCAGTCGCGCAGCGCAAGCGAAGCGCGCTTGTAAATAAATATACATTAATCGAGTTTTAATAGTAAGGATTAACTAACTTGACTAATTCATGAACTATCAGTGAAGTATTCATAATTGAATCTAAAATAGGTAAAAACTATTTGTTATTTCGTTTCAGGACAGCAATAATGTAGGTATATACCATGTGCAATTAACTACTTTTAGGCATAGAATCTACGCTAATATTTGAGATTTTTAATAATTCATAATTCTTCACAATTTTTCAAATATCATAATATAGGAGTTCGGTCAGAAAAATCGCGTGTCTAGATTAATCCTTACTATTAAACCTCGATTAATGTATATAGTACATATATATACAAGCGCGCTTCGCTTGCTTGCGCTGCGCGGCTTGCGAACACTACATGTCCGCAGAGTCGCTCTGCGAGTGCCTGGAGTTACTCAATCTAACCTATTTAGGCATTTTTTCTTTATATAAATATTGTAAATAGAGGTCAATAAATAATTTCTCAGATGGATGCGAAAATATAATATTCAAAATCTACAGCGTTAAAAACTCCAAGTCAACCATTGGAAGCTAGTCTCTAGCCTATTTTTGTAATTATTGTTGGCATTAAAAGCACTATAATGGCGTTCACTTTCAGCAGACGACGCTGGTATTACGAACACTCGCTTCGCCAACTGAGGGAGGATACGATACTGTGTCTGTTGTTGCTTCCACCACTCGAGAGGATTGTACCCGGCCCGAGGCTGTGGCACCTTTTCTAAATTATACTGAAGTAGTTCAGCATCAGTTGCACTTCTCAATGATTTAGGGTATTCTATTTCACTCGTTGATTTTTGGGGTAACTCACTGGTATGAAACCAACTGAACGGATTTGTCTTGATCTTTTTCGTAGGAACAGCTTTGTCAATACATTCAATTTCAAGCTCATTAGTATCTGTACGTTCTTCTGGACAATCACTACCCACATCTAGAGCGGTATCCTCCAACAAAACATAAATACTTTCAATTACTTGATCTAGAAACAATTTTCTCTCTTCGTTAGATGTCACAAATGCAAAAGATCGCAAGGAAGGGTCCAAATAACTGGCTACAAAGTGTAACATTCCCAAACTCGACCAAAATTTTTCAGTTAGAAACTTTAAAAACTTGACCTTCAAAGTTTCGATGATGGTGGTGTCTGAAGACTCTGAATTAATTGGCTTCTACGAGTATGTTTCATAAAGTTGAAGTGTTTGTACATTGGCAAATTCTAACATAACAAAGAAGGTAGAAAGAGGTTCCAAAAAGTCTACCACATCACGTAGCAAATCAATCTGTATACGAGAAATGATATGTTCCTTTTTCGGGTTACGCAATTCAATCACTAATGCATCATGACTTTTCAAAATTGAGACAAACATACACAATAGGCTTCTCCAAGGACGCGTCAATCCGCCATGCTTCAGAGTGGTAGGAAGATTACTCTGTATTCCAGAAGAGTGGTTGACAAACCTAATCAATTCGTGACAAAATAGATCGAGATGCATTATCTCCTCGTCCTGTTGAAGAATTGCTTTCCATGCTGAATCTATAACGGTATTTAACCTGACAAAGACAATCAACATGAGTTTTATCACTAGTAGCTGCTATGATATTGGCGCCTTTGTCAGTAGTACATGGAGTGTCATAGATATTTAGGTTCAATTCGGACAGAATTGATTCAATAGCCTGCTTAATATTGTAGCCAGTGTGTCGTTGCTCAAAGTATTCACACTTATACATAGCGTGACACAGTTCGTAGTCTTCAGTGATCCAGAAGACTGTAAAATTCATATAACTGTTCTTGTTGACATCGTCTGTAGTAAAGTCTGTCGTAAACGAACACATTTTAGGTCCATACTAAGCAACTTTTTCTCAATTTTTTCTTGGCATTCAGTCATTTTATTGTGGAACGTCGAATGGTTTGACGACTATAGAGGAGATCTCCAACATCAATATTTCCATATTCACAGCCCATCTGAACCATTAATTGAGCAAAATCATGAAGGTTTTTTATTTTCTACAAAATGAAAAGAGGTTCCACCCTATACTACCATCTTGACCTCTGCGTCTTTGATCGCTTTACATTCAACATTGCTAAACTTATAGTGAGCAGGTTTTAGGTAAGATTTTAAATTTGGTTGTATTGAGGTCATAGTCAAACACAACTTCTCGCATGGTCGATCAAATTCTCTGTTCCTAAGATTTAGTAGATCCATCCCTCACAGATTTATATTGAATGCAACAAAAGCGTGTCTTACAACAACACCAGCCAAATATTTCGCTGCCATCACTTTCTTCAAGAATTCCAAATAATTTCCAACAATCAGACTTTGCTTACTGATTTCCCTTGATTGTTGATTCATTCCTACGAATAGCGTTGCGTAATGAAGTGGCAGACCAAGACATCTAATTAAAATATTTAATATAAAAATTCAAACATTTAATCTAGGTCATAATCCAGTAAATTTTGTCAAAGGGATTTCTGTAACTCTAGGTAAATACAATAATATCGGAAATTGTAAAAGTACAGCATGATCAGAAGTCCAGAACTACCAGTCCAGTTCAAGATTCAAGAAGGATAATTATAGGCTTACTCTACTCAATACTCAATCACATAAGTTTGTTGTGGTTACCTAAAACACTTTAATTATAAAGAAGTTTTCGAATCGTTTGTTTGTGACTATACAATAGTATAGTCACCAACTATTAAAATGAGCGGCTATATATTATACTAGTATATTATATATATATATAGGTCACTGGATCAAGGAGTTGTGACCCATGACCTATCGATTTATGTGGCCCATGTGACACATGACCCATGACCCTGTAATCCAGTGACCCAATAACCCAGTGACTGGGTCACTGGGTCAGAGGTCGTGACCCATGACCCAACTGACCCAGCGATTTATTCACCTGCTCAACGCGGCCAGCGTTGAGCAGGTGACCGTTATAGCAGGTTTGTAGTCCCTTACTGACCCTAAAACTGTGTATAACGGCCATCACCTGTCCATAACGGCCACTACCTATCTATAACGGCCATCACCCTTTTAACCTTTTTATGTGTTTATTGCAGGACCTGTTACGAACGATAAACAAGTTTCATGTAATTACTTTCAAGTAATGGATTTCTAAAAACGATTTTTTTTATTGCACTACGTTGATACCTTACGTTGATACATATTAAGACAATTAACCTGTATATAACGGTCACGTCATTGTCACCTTTTTTTATAATTAGAAATTTCAGTTTTTCGGTCCGAGCCGCGCAGCGCAAGCAGCGAAGCGCGCTTGTTTAGGCTAGAGTTCACATGCCTGTAGGTAGGCTGCATATGTTCGGATGAAACTTCGTGCCACTGACAAATATGATGCTCGTATTACACAATATACAGTATATCCTGAATAACATAAGGCAATATGCAGTATATGATTGTAAAGCAGTGGAGAGTGTATGCAAATAGGAATGATTCATTCCTAAAGCAATAAGCTAAGTAATTAGAGAAAATGCTCATAGTATGACTCATTCCTAAGCAGATTATTAGTCCAATAGCATTATTAGTGTATTAGATATTATGGATTCAGGAGAGAACTCACTACTAGACTGAGTCACTCCTAAAAGCTAATTCTATAGTATTGGGTCTATGGAAGCAACACAACACTAACTTCAATATAAAAAGGATTATTTTGAAAAATCTGAAAAAATAAAATCAACAAAAGGATTCTACTACAAACAATTCAAAACAACTGAAGAATACAACTCTTCATTATTTCTGGACTAAGTAAGTAATATATTCATATTATCTAAATACAAATAATAATACGTACAACGAGTGAGGAGCACTAAGGGAGAGAAACGAGAAATATTGAGAAATTAACAAATAATATCTACGTATCTACAGGTCTCTGATACATTTATGCAGAATGTGTTAGAAATTCGTGCCATAATCTTAATTTCCAGAATGAGAGGCTTTAAATACTATCATAAGAGGGGGAGATGTACGTATACGTCGTATAGTGTGTCTAAATATTTTTGTGCTAAAATATTGTTGCAAGTGCATTGCAGTTGATCACGTGTTGGAGCAGATACAAATTACAGCGTAGCCATCCTCCTAGGTCGCACTCGTACTTGTTACTGTCATCGATGCTGTATCATATAATAAATATAAGCATAATATAATCAGTTTTCCACGACATATAACAAATAAGAAATATTTATTTACACCTTTAATTTTTGTAAAAGAGGGAGAGACTAATTTCCAAAGTGATTTATAGGAGGGCTTTTTTAATTAATCTAGCATTTATGAGAATGTAGATTCAAACAACATATTTTCGTAACTATTGCAATGATTTTGTATAATAACAGGTTAATTTTCATACAGTGGAATTCGCTTTTTAGCAACTCGAGTTTTGCTCAGAAAATGGTTACTAATACGCGAAGTTGCTAATAAGGGAACATAATTAATACAAAATCTTCACCTGGGACCTGTAAATTGGTTGTTACATGTAATAGAGCAATATTGCTAATAAGCGAATTCCATTGTATACTTATAGGATTTTTTGTTGTTGTATGTTTGTTTGAATTGATTGAATAATTGGCAAGTCGTATAGATATGAAATTGGCATGTATGTACATGTCAAATGCTGAATATACGAAACTTTCGCATCACTACAAAAAACAGAAAAACATTGACTGATTATCATATGAAGTATACCCTTCATTCAAACTTATACGATGAAAAACCTTTTTAATAAAAGAGGTCCCAGGCGCCCAAAGGGCACCTCCGCGAACACAAAGTGTTCGCTAATCGCACTATTCAAGTGCGCGTAGCGCGCTTGAATTCATAAGATTCAGATGCTTATTAAAAAAGTCGAAAGAGGAAGGAAATAACTTAACTCTACATATTCATATCCCCTGATGTTCATAAAGAGTAGCAAGAACAATAGCTATATAACTTATTTAGATATTCCAATTCAAAATACTCTTGTTGTCGTCATCCATTGATTATGGTGATAGCAATCTAAATATTTAACTTCGCCTGACAAATATGATGCTCGTATTACACAACATACAATATATTCTGAATAACATAACGCAATATGCAGTCAAATGTTATGATTCTATATCTGATTAGGAACGAACAATGGCAAGTTGTCTTCAAACGAAACCACTCAATGAGCTGAGTGAAGATGAAGTGGCTGCACTCCTCGTGGAAATCAAATTCGGAAATATAAAAGAGAAGTTATTTTCAGGAAATTTCGGAGAAATTAATGGAGAGATGATCAAGAAGTTAAAAGATAAAGATCTGAAATCGGAATTCGGGATTTCAAGTGGGTTACAGCGAAAAAACTTCATCAATAAAATGAAAACATACAAAGAAGAGGGAGTGCCATTGAAAATGTTACCAGCAAATATCCATCCACAAACCCCAGTCGACAGATCCTTGTTGGAAAAGCTTTTGAAGAAGAGTGAAAAAATAAAACATGAATGTACTCCTGGAATGGATATTCTTGCATTTCCTTCAAAAAAGGTTCGAGTCAGCGAATTGAAAAGGCCGACACAAGGAAAGAATCTCAGAAAGATAATCATAATGGGTGAGACCGGGACTGGGAAAAGCACACTTCTGAATGCATTTGTCAACTTCGCAGCAGGAATAGAGATGGAAGATCCTTTCAGGTTCAAACTGGTCGTGGATGAATCTGGTCAGTCGCATGATCAGACCAAGAGTCAGACCACGGAGATATCGGGATACCTCATTGAAGATACTGAGCTAGGATTCCCTTTACAGATATGGGACACGCCAGGGTTTGGGGACACGAGTGGGGTGGAAAGAGATGAAAAACTCAAAGAACAAATAAATGAATTGCTTAAAATTGAAGATGAATGTCATGCAATCTGTTTCGTAGTAAAAGCAAACGTAAACAGACTGACAGACATTCAGAAGTACATCATCGACAGGGTGTTGCTGTTCTTCGGGAAAGAGGCTCTGGAAAATATCTACATACTCGCTACCTTCGCAGATGCTAATCGTCCACAAGCGTTGAGTGCAATAGAGAAGAGTTCTCTTCCATTTGATGAAAACTGTTGGTTCGCATTTAACAACGCAGACCTATTTAAAACAGCTTCAGAAAGGACATCATTGACCAAATCCTACTGGGACATTGTTAATTTCAGCTTTGCCAAATTTTTCAGAACTTTGAAACATCTCCTTGCATTCAGTTTGACATCAACAAAAAGTGTCATTAAGGAAAGGGAGAAACATAAAATGAATATCAGTTCTAATCGATCAGACAATGATAAAGCGATTGGAATTACGGATAGCTGTGATGTGGCAACACAAAATACAAAGACAAATTCGTTGCTGCATTGTGAACCTATCAAACTTTCAGATGCAAAACCAGGAAGTGAGACCGTGAAACAAATAATTCTCCTCGGTGAGACAGGAAATGGAAAAAGCAGTCTCATCAACTCGATTGCTAATGTGATGTTTGGGATAGAACAGGAACGTGAATTCAGGTTTAAAGTAATTGAAAACGAAATACAAACCGGAAAAAGTTTAACCAACTCCATACAAGGCTACAAGATAGAGAGCAAATACTCCTCCTACAGTTACATCTTCTGGGACACTCCTGGATTCTTCCATACGGATGGGTTCGAAAGCGACATACAACTAGCACAGGATTTCTCTAAACTCTTGTTAGCGATTGAGAGCGTAGAGGCCATCGTAATAGTCGAAAAATCCAGTGACATTATAAAGAAAGGTTCTAGTGAAAAGTTACAACAACGAAAGAACTACCTTTTCAACCAGATGCTATCAAACTTCGGAGAAGACGCAATACCACACACCTACCTCTTCCTAACATTCCCATCTAGCTGCGATGAGAAAGTACCCAGCCTAAGCCAATACTCATATCCGTTCAATATCGATCAAGTCTACATCGTGAACAATTCAATCATGTTTGAAAAAGAAACAACAAACAAGGAAATCAGTAAGATGGTTTGGGACAATAATGTGTTCAACTTCAGACATTTCATTGACAAAATCCATAGCAACGGACGTTTAAACTTGAAAACTGCCACCATACCTATCCTCAAATATAAAACAGAACTTAAACAGGATTGCAATAGACTTGTGGAAAAGATTAAAGAGCTACAAACTAACTGTAAAGAATATGAAAAATCGAAAAAGTCAAGTGAACAAAATATAAAGACACGAGATGCCAATGAAAATTACACTTACGAAGTAAAAGTGTCGAAAAAAATATCTATACCGACTAAACGAAACACGGTTTATTGCAATATCTGCTTTCATACTTGTCATGCGGATTGCATCGAAATGGGAAAACAAAAATCTGAACTGAAAAAATGTGAAGCATTCGACAAAAGTGATTCTTGCCAAATTTGTCCAAAAAAATGTCAAACAAAACATCACAGCAACCATCCTTATATAATCGAAGAACAAGAAATTACTGAAAAAAAAACAGATGAAAAAATGAAACAAACATTTGAGCAGGCAAATAATGACAACGAGCTACTTGAAAAGAAAATCCAGTCTTGTGACGAAAAGTTTGAACAGCTTACAGATGAAGCGATGACCTGTATCATGGATGTAATGACAAGTTTGGAGAAAGTGATCAAACTAGCTCCATATTACTCGCCTAATAGCACATATGACTATCTAAACCAAGTAAAAGAACAAAACAAAAGTATCCAGAAACTCTTTTCAATGGAAATAATACATCAGTTCATATTGCAATATATAATTCAAACTGTCAACGAAAGCAAAGCAAAGATTACAAAGCTGATGAAGCAAGAAGAAGCAAAAACCTACTATAACACCCTGCTAGAAACCCTCAAAGAAGAGATAACACTCCTTGACAAAGAGTTTGGAGGGACAATGATTTAAAGCGTCATAATTCTTTCTCTCTGTCTCTGTCTCTGTGTGTGTGTGTGTGTGTGTGTGTGTGTGTGTGTGTGTGTGTGTGTGTGTGTGTGTGTGTGTGTGTGCGTGTGGCTAGAATAGTTTTGGATAGTTATCGTAGGGCTCTGTGTAGAAAAAGAAAACTTGTATTTGGTATACTTTTCCTCTTGTAAGTATGTATATGAATTATAATATTCAGTTAGGAATTGAGAATTTAGAGTTTGGGAGAATGGAACATAGTTGAGTACAATGACAAAAAAATAGAACTTGAAAAATGTTATTTTAAGTACAAGCGTGCTTCGCTTACTTGCGCTGCGCGGCTTGCGGACACTTTATTTTGATCTGAAAATAAAATAAAGTTTACACCCCTAAAACCCCATGCCAACCGTTGGTATTCGGTTGTGCTTTCCAAGATTTATCCGAAAACAATTTAGAACAAGTATGACAGAGATCGGACATTGATCAGCATTTTCTCTGTTAGAAGTGCGGAGGTGTCTTTGTGAAGAAGTAGGATTTTGCTTAGAAAGACCTGTTCTCCTGCCAGTACTCAGGCAGGACGCGGGTGTAGTGGAACTCTCCGGAGAAGTACCTGAACGCTTTTCTGTCCTTCATGAAACTCTTGCTGCTCCAATCCGGTACAAAGGACCGATTGGAGAGAGGAGGAGACATGCGGTCAGGACTATCTGACAATTTCACATAACGTTGACATGATACTGACTGTATGGTAGTAAGTAACAACAACAACACAATTCCTACAGCTGCTGCTGTTGCTAGGTTGGATAACATCTTCACAATTTAGAGCCTAATTAGTAAGTAAATATGAAATAATATTAAATGGAAATATTTTAAAATACATTCTAATATTACGTAGTTCATTGTGCAGACCAGCAGCAATGTTCGATTTCTTCACCAAGGGTTTCATCCAGCTCTTCTTGGATGTAGGTCCCTTGCATTATTTCGGTGAGACTAGACTATGCATTGAACATTATAATATAGGAGTTTGGACAAAAATCGCGTGCCTAGGTTAATTATAAAATTCACGCCACATATACTCGGATGAAACCTGTGCCTGAAGATATGATCCTCGTACTACGTACACAATAAACAATATATCCTGAATAACATAAGGCAATATGCAGTATATGATTGTAAAGCAGTGGTGAATGTATGCAAATAAGAATGACTCATTCCTAAAGCAATAAGCTAAGTAATTAGAGAAAATGCTCATAGTATGACTCATTCCTAAGCAAATAACTAATCCAGTAGCATTCGTGCATTGATTCAGGAGAAAACTGACTACTAATGTGAGTCATTCCTAAATGCTAATTCTATAGTATTGGGTCTATGGAACTATACACAACACTAACTTGAATATAAATAAGGATAATTTTGAAAAATAAAACAAATCTCCAAACGTTAACAACTGCAAAGAATTCTACGAACAATTCAAATCAACTGAAGAATACAACTCTTCGCTATTCTGGACTAAGTAAGTCATGTATCAATAATATTTATGCATAAATATATAATACAAATGAGGAGCACTAATAAGAGAGATTAACGAGAAATTATTATCAATAAATAATATATCTACACATGCACAGTTCTCGTATAGCATACGTACTGTGTCAATATTTTTGTACTTATTTTACAAAATTTTACAATTATTTTGTAAAATAATTGTAAAATAAGCACAAAAATATTAAGACACACTACGTAAGTTTGAATAAATAATAGCTTTGTTATAGTTGATAACATACGTATTTTCAAATTATAATCATCAATATAGTAAAAGTATTGTGAACAATAATAAACAAAATATTAATCATATAGAGCCAAAAATATGATATTCGAATTCTACACCCCTAAAAAATTAATGTCAACCGTTGAAAATAAGTCTCTATTTTGCAAAATTTGTCAAATGGTGTGAAAATATACAAATGACCTATTTTATTGTTTAACACTAATAAAATTAAGATATACCATACACGTATATCATACATGCCAACTTGAGCCATGATAAAAGCGGGACGAGGCGTTGAATTTTGCGGGACATGGCAGGACGCAATAGAAGAATTTTATATACATTGACTAAAAAAATGTGAGACATAATGGGGAAAGTGCATGTAAAAACAGGACACTCGAGAAAATTATCCCATAAAAAGAGATAAACAAGTGGGATGTCCCACCAAATGGGACCGTTGGCATGCATGGTATATAAGTTATTGCTTTGAAGTATTAATAACAATGACAATCTTGTATGTTGTACAATCATTTATGTTGTAAAATTGATCTCCATTTTTTTGCAGAGGTGTGAAAATTTCTTCGAATTTAATCATCGACTAATCATTTGACACCTCAAAGCCAATTTTCATACCTCTACCAATTCTTCAATTAATTCAGATAATTAAACAAACAAAAAATCCTAGCATTTTTATATATTCTAAAATTATTTTGAAATTATATTACAATTACTAATCCAGTCATGATCATTTTTGTCGTTGATAGAAGAATTTCGAATTTCCCCGAAAATTAAGTTACTGGTTCTGACTAGTAATCTTTCAATTTATTATATTCATAATTTTCAGATGCTTATTAAAAAAGTAAAATAGGAAGGAAATAACTTAACCGAACATCTTTATATCCCCTGCGGTTCATAAAGAGCAGCCAGGAGTCCAGGACATTAATAATTAACTTGTTTAGACATTCCAGTTCAAAATAATTTTGTCGTCATCGAATTAAAGAAATTATTATCTATTGATTACGGTGATAATCATTCAAATATTCAACGTCACCTGAACCTTGTCTTCATTCCATTTAAATTACTATATCTAACTAGGAACGAAGAGATGGCAAGTTGTATTCAAACAAAACCACTCGATGAGCTGAGTGAGGATGAGGTGGCTGCACTCCTCGTGGAAATTAAATTTGAAAATATAAAAGAGAAGTTATTTTCAGGAAATTTCGGGGAAATTAATGGAGAGATGATCGCAGGGTTAGAAGATGAAGATCTGAAATCGGAATTCGGGATTTCAAGTGGGTTACAGCGAAAAAACTTCATTAAGAAAATGAAAACATACAAAGAAGATGGAGTGCCATTGAAAATGTTACCAGCAAATATCCATCCACAAACCCCAGTCGACAGATCCTTGTTGGAAAAGCTTTTGAAGAAGAGTGAAAAAATAAAACATGAATGTACTCCTGGAATGGATATTCTTGCATTTCCTTCAAAAAAGGTTCGAGTCAGCGAATTGAAAAGCCCGACACAAGGAAAGAATCTCAAAAAAATAATCATAATGGGTGAGACCGGGACTGGGAAAAGCACACTTCTGAATGCATTCGTCAACTACGCAGCAGGAGTAGAGATGGAAGATCCTTTCAGGTTCAAACTGGTCGTGGATGAATCTGGTCATTCGCATGATCAGACCAAGAGTCAGACCACTGAGATATCGGGATACCTCATTGAAGATATCGAGCTAGGGTTCTCTTTACAGATATGGGACACGCCAGGGTTTGGAGACACGAATGGGGTGGGAAGAGATGAAAAAATCAAAGAACAAATAAATGAATTGCTGAAAATTGAAGATGAGTGTCATGCAATCTGTTTCGTAGTAAAAGCAGACGTAAACAGATTGACAGACATTCAGAAGTACATCATCGACAGGGTGTTGCTGTTCTTCGGGAAAGAGGTTCTGGAAAATATCTACATACTCGCTACCTTCGCAGATGATGGTCGTCCAGATGTGTTGGATGCAATAAAGCAGAGTTCTCTTCCATTTGATGAAAAACGTTGGTTCGCATTCAACAACAGAGCCCTATTCACGACAGCTTCAGAAAGGACACAATTTAGCAAATCATACTGGGATATTGTCAATATCAGCATCGCAAAGTTTTTCCACACTTTGCAACACCTCACTGCTTTTAGTTTAACGTCAACAAAAGAAGTCATCAGGGAGAGAGAAAAAATTCAAATTAATATTGGCGCAATGAAAAACGAAATAGATAAAGCAATAAAAATATCTCACAACACTGAAGAGAATTTAAGGAAATTAGAAGCAGAAAAAGATCAAGTTGAGCTCACCCAAAATTTCACTAAGAGTGTTATTACAAATAAAAAAGATACGATTCCAACCAAAAATATAACAACATTTTGTGTGCAATGCACATACACCTGTCATGAAAGTTGTGCATATAAAGATGATTGTGACAAGATAAAGTGCTCCGCAATGACAGATGGATATTGTCGAGTATGTCCTGATAAATGCAAATGGGATTGGCACAAGAATCAACCATATATTTATGTTGATAAAACTATTACTAGTGACGAAGTGATGCATGACGTAAAAGACAAGCATGATAATGCAATTAAAAATGTTTCAGCGTATAAAACATTCAAAAATGAACTTGAAAATGAAAAAATAGAAGCAGAAGCGTCGTTGGGGAAGTTAATGACAGCTATCAAATTCCAGACAGATAAACTAAAAAATATCGCAATTCTATCATACTCTGTGGATATGTGCAAATATTTTCAGACACTTATGGAATCTGAGAAGAAACGTGGAAACACTGAGAAGGCATTATGCTATGAAAAATTAGCCAAAGATGAACAGATTCAAATCGACAGTGGAAGCCTAAAGGTTAAAGAGATGGTGGCTAAATTCTCAAAATCAAAAATCTAGAGATTTCCTGCCTTGGTAAGTTACATATGTAGATAGAAGTGTTAAAAGTAAACTAATTTCAGCTTGATAAAACTATGCTTAGAATTAGTGTGTGTTTGTGTGTGTAAGAGAGCTAATAGATAGCAAAGTGCTATCAATTACCTAGTAGTATTTAGATTTAGGAATTATGTATAATAGTGTGTGAATCAATATGGTTTGAGAACTTTGAAATTAATCTTCATTTACCCCATTACCTAGATTCTTACAATTAAGGAACATACAATTAAGAGGAGGTTAGACTAAAGAGGTTTTGAACATTTTTAGTACAATTCTTTAAGGAAATGCCCCTAAGGCATACACAGGTCACATCCGTCTGTATGAAGTAAGTACCTACGCACGATCCAGTGAATCTAACTTATATTTCTAACAAATTTCACATGCAGGACCTCTTTATAGATCATTTTTCTCTCGGAATTCCATTCTTTCGGGTTTCGTAAGCGTATACATTTATTACAATGTCATTCAAGGTATTAATTAATTATTAATAAGCTTCAACTTGACAGTATAAGGCATTTTACTATATATAATCCCATTTTGGCATTTAGATAAATATAATGTGCATACATATCAACCGTCCCGGTTTTGACAAGACGCTTTTTTCACTCTTCTATTGAACTAATTTTTATGAGTGTCCCGTTTTAAACTCAATTTCCCTATCATGTCTCGCTTTTATCATGGCTCCAGCAGGTATGTATGTATGAGTACAAATAATTAAGTTACTATAATATATTTACATATATATTTACACCTTCAGAGCTTAAAAATAGGACTTTCGTACAGTCATCAGATTTAGACTTGGAACCTTCATTAATTCCTTTAATTCCAATACTTGATTCGGAATCCATATACAAATGAACTAACCATTGATACCTAATCTCTACCCTTCGAAATGTTATTCAATCGATTGATCCCTTAATACTAATTATTTTATTTTTAAAACCTAGATATTAGTACTCGTATTAGCTCACAGAAAATTTGTCTCTATCCAAGATGAGTGAAAATCCGGATTACATCAAAGTCGCAAACCTCAATGAAGTACAAACTCAAAACATTCTAACGAATATGTTATCAGAACTTGATCCATCTACACTAAGTGGCCTAGGAGAGCTAAATGGTGAGTTTCTACTGTCGTTAACTGACGAAGATCTAAAGGAAGAACTGAAAATTGAAAACAAAGAAATAAGAATAAACTTCCTCCACAAACTAGAAGAATACAAACGAAACGGAGTTCCGGTAATTGGAGATGAAATTGCAACAGTGGAATGTCAATCGAAAGCATCCCTTCAAAACAAGAATCAAGAAATGCTAATACAACTTTTGGGAGAAAGTAAAG
This sequence comes from Aphrocallistes beatrix, assembly GCA_963281255.1. Classification (NCBI taxonomy): domain Eukaryota; kingdom Metazoa; phylum Porifera; class Hexactinellida; order Sceptrulophora; family Aphrocallistidae; genus Aphrocallistes; species Aphrocallistes beatrix. The sequence continues at coordinate 1,052,449 of OY725506.1, read as the reverse complement.
ACGTGGACAAACAAAATACTTATACAAAGATTATTAAGCTTTTGACTTTTACAACACTTAAGCTTTCAGACGCGAAACCAGAAAATGAAAATGTGAAACAGATCATTCTCCTCGGTGAGACAGGAAGTGGAAAAAGCAGTATCATCAACTCAATTGTTAATGTGATGTTTGGGATGGAACAGAAACGTGAATTCAGGTTTAAAGTAATTGAAAATGAAATACAAACCGGAAAAAGCTCAACCAACTCCATACAAGGCTACAAGATAGAGAGCCAATACTCCTCCTACAGCTACATCTTCTGGGACACTCCTGGATTCTTCCATACGGATGGGTTCGAATGCGACACACAACTAGGACAGGATTTCTCTACACTCTTGTCAGAGATTAAGAGCGTAGAGGCCATCGTAATCGTCGAAAAATCCAGTGACATTCTAAAGAAAGGGTCTAGTGAAAAGTTACAACAACGAAAGACTTACCTTTTCAACCAGATGCTATCAAACTTCGGAGAAGACGCAATACCACACACCTACCTCTTCCTAACATTCCCATCTAGCTGCGATGAGAAAGTACCCAGCCTAAGCCAATACTCATATCCGTTCAATATCGATCAGGTCTACATCGTGAACAATTCAATCATGTTTGAAAAAGAAACAACAAACAAAGAAATCAGTAAGATGGTTTGGGACAAGAATGTGTTCAACTTCAGACATTTCATTGACAAAATCCATAGCAACGAACGCTTAAACTTGAAAACTGCCTCCATACCTATACTTCAATGCAAAATAGAACTTAAAGAGGATTGCAATGGACTTGTGGAAAAGATTAAAGAGTTACAAACTAACAGTGAAGAATATGAAAAATTGAAAAAGTCAAGTGAACAAAATATAAAGACACGATATGCCAATGAAAATTACACTTACGAAGTAAAAGTGTCGAAAAAAGAATCTATACCGACTAAACGAAACACGGTTTACTGCAATATCTGCTTTCATACTTGTCATGCGGATTGCATCGAAATGGGAAAACAAAAACCTGAACTGAAAAAATGTGAAGCATTCGACAAAAGTGGTTCTTGCCAAATTTGTCCAAAAAAATGTCAAACAAAACATCACAGCAACCATCCTTATAAAATCGAAGAACAAGAAAATACTGACAAAAAAACAGATGAAAAAATGAAACAAACATTTGAGCAGGCAAAAAATGACAACGAGCTACTTGAAAAGAAAATCCAATCCTGTGATCAAAAGTATAAACAGCATACAGATGAAGCGATGACCTGTATCGTGAATTTAATGACAAGTTTGGAGAAAGTGATCAACCTAGCTCCATATTACTCGCCTAATAGCACATATGACTATCTGAAGCAAGTAAAAGAGCAAAACAAAAGTATCCAGAAACTCTTTTCAATGGCAATAATAGATCAGTTCATATTGCAATACGTAATTCAAACTGTCAACGAAAGCAAAACAAAGATGACAAAGCTGGGGAAGCAAGGAGAACAGAAAACCTATCATAACAACCTGCTAGAAACCCTCAAAGAAGGGATAACAGTCCTTGACAAAGAGTTCAGGGGAGAAATGATCTAAAGCGTCATAATTATTTCTCTGTGTGTGTGTGTGTGTGCGTGTGCTGCTAGGATAGTTTTAGTTAGTGATCGTAGGGTTCTGTGTAGAAAAAGAACTTGTACTTGATATACTTTCCCTCTTGTAAGCATGTCCATATATGAATTATAATAATCAGTCGAATTTGAGAATTTAGAGTTTGTGAGAATGTAAAATCTCTTGAGGCAGGATAATATCAATTAGTTAAGTACAATGTGCAAAAAGTTAACCAAAAATGGTAAAAGTATACAATAGAACTCGGATAGATTTTTTAACTATTTAGTAATATTCAGCACATGTACTGTGTTAAATATATTATGTCATATAATATATACATAGATGTTATTAAGCTAATAAGTAGCTAAAAATGTATATACTGGACAAAATCATCCAAAAAGATATGAGATTTAATCTCTAAAAGTTGATCTCTGGTCAAAGGTGAATCAGTTTGCAGGTATTCGGTTGTGCTATATCACATTTGAAATATCCTAAAACAATTTAGAACAAACAGTATATCATAAGGCTTCTCCCCAGTGTGAGTGCGGAAGTGTCTCCTAAGGTGTGATCCTCGAGTGAACGGTTTAGAACAAGTTGGACACGGACAGTATGGAGTTTAAGATCAAAAGGGTGAGTAAGTGCTTATATAGAACAAGTATGACACTTGTATGGTTTTTCTCCCGTATGAGTGCGCATGTGTCTCCTAAGGTGTGATCCTCGAGTGAACGGTTTAGAACAAGTTGGACACGGACAGTATGGAGTTTAAGATCAAAAGGGTGAGTAAGTGCTTATATAGAACAAGTATGACACTTGTATGGTTTTTCTCCCGTATGAGTGCGCATGTGTCTCCTAAGGTGTGATACTCGAGCTTTAGAACAAATCGGATATTGTTCAGCATTTTCTCTGTTAGAAATGCAGAGGTTTCTTAGTGAGAAGTAGGACTTTGCTTAGAAGAAGTGAGATACTCGTCAAACCTTTTGAGTTATTATTTTCCTCCTTTTCAGAATATATCTTACGAGCGAGTAAATAGTCGATTTATTTCTGTCTTGTTTGTCAAGTTAGAACAGAACAGCTATGTAAATCTGACCTGAAGAAGTTTGCATTAAAACATCTCTCTCTAGCATGCTCCCATCTTCCTGTATATAGTATTTTGTTCATCTACTTATCACCATCCAAGTAAAACTGCTTGAATAGTACTGCTCAATTGTCACAGTAAAGTGTTCAAGTCCAAATTCAGCTGATTTGTAATTTGAATCTGTTTTGCTAATTCCGTCCATCTATGTAAATCCTTATTTCCACCTAATTTATTGCTCATGATTGATACTCAATCCATGCTGCTTAAAAGCCGAATTTGAATTGTTTTTGAAAGAACTTGTTGGTGAATTGAAGTAAACAAATAGTGGATGGGCTTTAACGTATCACGAAACTGGGAAATACTGTTCCAACGATGCCACGATTAGCACTGGACAGTATAACTGCACTAGATAATCTAACAACAGAATGATGACACAATATTGTGTCAGTAACCCAGGAATGTGAATGCACACTCCCATCCTGTCTGTGAGTCTTTTAATAGCAAATCGATCAAGTATTAGTACAATGTACACGTACTTGACGACATATCTGATCAAAATATCTCAGTAATAATACTCTTACACTTACGACATGCTTACATATAGGAAGCTCAAAGAAAAAATAAGTAATCATTATTGGTAAATAAATGGTATGACTTATATGTATAATTACATTTGTAGGAGAAAACTTGTTTAAATAAATGAGAATATCTCATCTCCTAAAACATAATTTCGTTCAATTCAAAAGAGATGAGATATTCTCTATCTAGTAATTAAATATAAATGCTTATAATCTAAGCTTGTATTAGTAAGTAAAATATACCCAATATAGGTCCCAACTATTTGCCAGCCTCAAAGCTAAGAGACAAGTAACAGTTAGCCACTAAAGGTAAGAAGATCACTAAATTAAATACTTCGCATTATTGACTGTATCACTTTCTACCTCAGTAAAGCAGAGTTGTTTCATTATAAAAGTAAAATAATTTTACATTTTACATACAGTCGATCAGTGTTTTTTAAGCTAAATTTGAGGGCCCAAAAGGACCTCTAATTTCTTAACATTCGTAATGTACTGAATATCATAAAATGTAGTATTCCAGGTAAGGGACCTCTAATCTTTTGCAGGGCCCTCTGAGCAAATCCTTAAAAACCCTGCAGTCGATAACTGTTAATTCGAATTATGAAAGTTGCAATGAAAAATATGTAGAACGTCAAATTGAAGACAAAGTCGAGGTATTAATTATTATATGAGATCTTCATGAGAAATATAGTTGACTTACTTGAATTGCTTGAAATACCAGTCAGTTTTGATATCAGCCTATATAGATATCCTCAAAAAGAGTCTACCTGTAACTGAAACATGTAGATGTAATCCACTAGTATAAACCTTTCAAGGGAAAATCAAATTTGTTCGTTCGAATTAATGGTTGTCGACTGAATGCGTAATTACAAGTTGCATACTCTAGGTGACAACAATGGCAAGCGTAGCGGTTGAAGATAATTTCGAATTTGCAGCAGCGGCTCTCAGCGCATTAACTGATAAAAAAATCGTCCTAAAAACAGAGTATGACCAAATTCAGAAGAGGATAAGAAAGGGAGAAGACACAGGATATGTCTGCAAGGGAAAAGTGGATGTCGTGGAAGAAATCAAACAAACCTACGCTAAGACGGCTGCCATAATGACTGGGCAAAATCCGGAATTGGCAGAGCAAGAAGAAATAATGCCCAGTATTCCTGAACCAGGTGCAACATTTTCAGGAGATACGCGTACAAGGAATAAAACTAGAAGTAAATCATTAAAAAACAGACTCAGCACTTTGGTAAATCCATTTGGAAGCAGGAGGAGTATGTCAAGAATATCAACTGGAAGTCGATCCACCTATTCCAGATCCTCAACAAGCGAAGATGAAACAGATAAAACTTTATCATCAGATATAATCTCGTCTAGATTATCAACATGCAGTATTGGCTCTATACAAAGTCTTGATAATAAAGAGAGTGAGCAAATGCTTCTAGATATCGGGACATCAATATCACCAATTGATAATGTTCAGAATGCCAATACTAATGATGAGGATAAATATGAATTATTGAAACAAAGCGAAGAGTCTCAGAATTCTGAAGAATTATCCAAGGTTCCTGAAACTGAATACGCCCTTGAATTTGAAGTTGAATCTACTCCCTTAGATTCTGAATCAAAATGCATTTCTCCAGAACCTATACCTGACTGCACTCCTTCAAATGCTGAACAAGATCTATCCAAAAAAGATCCTCCAAAAAAACGGACAAAGCCGAAGATTGATAGGAGTTTACTTAAACATCATTCGGGAGATAGTGAATCATATTCTTCAAAAAATGTGACAAGTAACAGACAGTCTTTTATCATAAAGGAGGAAGAAATGCGAGAGCCAGTGATGCTGCCATTCAGACCTGAGGAAACAAGAACTGAAGGTAGCATAGACCTACTAGTCATTCAACAGTCAGGGAAAACAATAGTTGTCACAGTAGAATCAGAAAACTGTTCTATAGGCCATTTAAAGGAACAAATTCAGCTAAAAACTGGATTCCTAAAGAGTGAACAGATCCTGCATTTTGGTACAAGTCTATTAAGAAACGATGCTACACTACACGAGTATGACATCTCTAGCAATTCAACCATCCATTTGAGTCTAAAGATTAGAGGTGGGAATAATAACAATCAAAATTTGTACTTCCTCGATCTTAAATATCTAGACCCAAGTTTTGATTATGACTTCACTAAGATGACTGATGACGGTACCAAATACGAGAGAGGGGGGTACACGTATCATAGACCCTATGGATGGAAACGATTGGCGATCAACGTGTTGGGGAAATATAACAACGATGATTGGTTGGTGAATACTGAGAAGTCAGAAGGTGAATGGGCTGTATCTTATCATGGAACTAATAAGGAAGCTTTCAACCCTATTTCCGAACAAGGATTTAAAATAGGTCCGAGAGAGCTACATGGGAAAGGAGTTTACTCTTCTCCAAAAATAAAAGTAGCACAGTGGTATTCTTCAAAATTCACATATAAAGGCGTAGAATACAATGGTATTTTGCAGAACCGAGTAAATCCAGCTGGAATAAGAATTCCTGAAAAAGAACATGATTATTGGATTTGTAGTAACCCAAAAGATATCAGGCCTTATGCATTGTTAGTTAGAAAAAGGTAATCAAGATTTGTTACACATAAACTAATAAGAACTTCAGTCTAATATATATGTAATATTACCCCTAAACATCTTGTGCTGATATTGCTGTATTTGTTTATAAATATAATTGCTCAATTTTGAAATGTTCAGGTTTGGTGCCTATGGATTAGGAACCTTCTCTACCTCACTTTCAGCACTAGAGCAGATTATGATAGACATTCTTTTTCCATGAATTAATATAACTCATTAAATATTCCAAGTATAATCACCTAAAGTGCACAATTTGTGTAGAGGTGTAAAAATATGAGTATAATGGGTAATTACAAAAAAGAATTTCTCTAAAAATAGTTGGTGTGCAAACGCAACTAGGACCATTTTAGGTGGACACGTTCCCACCCTAGTTCTCACTCAGTTTTTCGTTTTCCAACCTATAATACAAAATTAGAAAGCGCGGCCCCAGCCAAGAAAAATTAAGCAATGTGCCCACCCAATGATCAGAACTTAGTGCTTATGTGTTCATATAGACCATAAAAGGATCCTACATGCAAAATTTGGTAGAAATCAGACTGCTTATTTTGCAAGGTCGCGTGTACGTACATACATACATACAATGTAAATAAATTCCGCACTAGTTAAGAAGGGTTATTAGGACGTATGTCACGGATAAACTTAATTAGAAATATTTAAACTTAAACACAATGCAAATCTTACCATTCTTCCTTCATTTTGAATAGTTCAACAAAGGTTCAACGTAACTAGTATATCCAGAGCAATTATGTTTAAACAACAAAAAAATGGTTGCCAGAAGAATGAATCATCTATCAAATGCAAGATACGTAGAAGATACAAAGTATGTAGAAAATACTATTATAGATGAGTCACCATTCAGAATAATGACTCATATATCAAATCTCAGTAGAGCATTTGATACAGTCACAGACATCGCAAATTTTACTCGTATTGTAGGCAATGTGGCCTAAAATTAAAATATAAATAATTGAAAATCATTATTCTGAAGTATCAAACAACTTGATAGAATACAAATAATTTCAATTTTATACTACCATGATACATTCTTATCAGTTCCATAATCATTTTAAAACTAAGTGAGTCACATTACAATCACTGGGATGCACACTTGATTGTTTAAGTATGATGTGGAACAACCAGCAGATGCCAAATTCCATAAAAGGAAAAGGATATTAAATAGACTCGAAATATCTAGATTCGACAGGGGATTATAACTTCACTAATAGTGATGGATCTAAATACAGAGAGGAGGATACCATACGACAGACCAGCACATGGATGGAAAAAAAAGTCGGACTTGGAGTAAAAGGAAAATACACCAATGATAATTTGTTAGTAAATAAAGAAAAATAGAATGGAGAAGTTTGTAATTTTATCATATAAATAAAAAATTAGTAATTATAGATTTTTGATAGTTATTATTTCAAAAAAATAACCACAGAAAATCACTAAATTACAAAAACCATAGCCTACGATATACAGTATAAGGCGTTCAAACAAGAAGGCCGGTTTTAACACAGTCAACATTTAATTAGCCAATAAGTCGAAAACCGCTTCCGATAGACATTTGAAATATATTATTACCAGATACAAACATTATATCAGAGTATCCAATTCCGTTATAGGCTCTTTTTAGTTAGTATATCGTAGCTATGCTTATATCAATTTATCAGTTGTGTAGTGCAGAGAAATGGGATGTTTGCTCGATTGTATTCTCATATTTAATATACAGTCGACTCCGCTTAATAGGGCCACTGTTTAATCGGGTCAGCCGCTTAATAGGGCCACTTTTGTTTGGACCGGAATAGCTCTCACACATAGAAGCTAATACAAAATATTTTCGGTTAATAGGGTCCTCCGCTTAATCGGGGCAAAATGTCCTCTGACCGATGTGGCCCTATTAAGCGGAGTCGACTGTATTTAGAACTAGTAAAGTTTAAGTGTAACACTATCTAAAGTGAATGTATTTAATAACAAAACTAAGGCGTTTGCTTTATAAAAATTAACATCAAATCATTATACGTACTACTATTAAGTACTAGAATGATAGAGGAGTGCTTATCTGGATTCAACTCATCTATCAAAAGAATACTTGCTAGATTAGTCAAACTATCATCGCAATATGTGGCACGCAATGTGGTCTCAAATTGAGATCATGAACAATATAAATGATTGAAAATCCTTGAGATTATCATTCTGAAGAAGTGCCATAAAACTCATCACCATATAATTCTAAAACCAAGTGAGATATACTCCTATATTCAAAATGGGGTGCTGTTGTAATTGTTTTAGGAAAAAAAAGAAACAACCAGATCCCTGCGTCACATCTAGAAGAAATAATGACCCCATGCGGGAGCCCTTAATTGGCCCGGATGCAGATGGAAGATCTTTAGAATATTGCATATTAGACTCGAAGCACCTGGATTCGAGAGGGGACTGTGACTTCACTAATGTGGTTGACGGTGGATCTAAACACATGAGAGGAGGATACCCATACAACAGACCATATGGATGGAAAAAAGTCGGACTTAGAGTAAAAGATAAATATGACAATGATAAGTGGTTAGTAAATAACAATAAAGGCAAAGGAGAATGGGCTATAACGTATCACGGAACTGGGAAAGAATGTTTCAATCCTATTTGTGAGGAGGGATACAAGATAGGTCCAAGAGATGCATATGGAAAAGGTATCTATTCTTCCCCTAAAATTGATGTAGCTGCAGGATATTCAAGATTATTCACATACCAAGGTGAAGAATATCAAGGTGTTTTCCAGAATAGAGTCAAACAAACAGGGGCAAACAAAGTGGAGTCTGGAATAATCTGGGTTTGTAGCAATCCAGAAGACATCAGACCTTATGCACTGTGCATCAAGAAATGCAACAAGTGAATATTTTGTGAATACTGTTGTTAGTATCCAATAAACAACATTACTCATCATAAGATAATTTGATCTACGCACTTGGAGCCAGATTTGCAGAAAGTTTTCTTAAACAGCAACCAGGTTCCTCGGAACATAATATCTATCAACTAAGAGAGACAGTATTTTCGCTTCAATTTACAGCATTTTGCTATACTATTTATGTGTATATTATTCAAAACACGCATTAAGCTACTGTTAGTTGGAGACTTCCATCTATCTCTATCCAGCATAGCTAGACATGAACCTCAGCAAGCCGGCGGGTCCTGCTAGGCGGTTGCACGGCGGTGACCCGTGTTCGTCCAGTGGAGTGGCGAGGAGAGGGAATTTTCGTCATATCAATATTGTGTTACTGTGATAAACTGTACTCTAAAATAACTTGTACAGCTTTGTCAGCAATAAATCATCAACATATCACACAAGATGTTCACCTTTAATAAATTCTGAATATAGCTAATCAATGTTAATAGCTTCGCAGTTTGCATACACTGTCAGTCCAAGTCGCCATTTTGGCACTCTCCTCATCCAAACAGTAACAAAACACAAATAAATTAGTCAAAATGTAATTATCAATTATCGGAGTTTATATTTCCTTGAAACTATAGATCGGTCTTAAAAGTTAATTTCAAGTGAAATTATTCTCATCCACTACCACTTCTGTATCAACAAATTTTCCCATAAAAATAAAAAAATATACTTGTAATTATAGAATTTTGATAGTTCTTATTTCAAAAGATTTACAAAAGAATAGCGATTGATTCGAAATAAATCATGACTCACTTTGCAAAGCTTCAATGAATTTCTTCTAAGTAGAAAAGTAAAATTATATCAGACGAAAGTTTAAAGTACTTACACAATCTAGTAGTGAATTTATTTAATAACAAAACTAAAGAGTTTGCTTCATTAAAATATCAACATTTTCAAAATCAATAAATATATAAGGTAACTAGAATAGTGCTTATGTCTAGATACAATGACTCATCTATCAAAGGAATACTTGCTAGATGAGTCATACTATCAGTTATCGCAATATGTAGCACGCAATGTGGTCTCAAATTGAGATCCTGAACAATATAAATGATTGAAAATCCTTAAGATTATCATTCTGAAGAAATGCCATAAAACTTAGAAATATTTAAACTAAAAACTTCATCATCATTATAATTCGAATACCAAGTGAAATATAATTCTACACTACAAAATGGGGTGCTGCAATTGTTGTAGAAGAAATATTAAACCTGTACAGAGGCCCCTAATTACGCCCGACGCAGATATAAGATCTTTAGAAGATCGCATATTAGACTCGAAGCACCTGGATTCGAGAGGGGATTATGACTTCACTAATATGGTTGATGACGGAAATAAACACATGAGAGGAGGATACCCATACAACAGACCATATGGATGGAAAAAAGTCGGACTTAGAGTAAAAGGAAAATATAAGAACGATAATTGGTTAGAGAATAACGGCGGAATGAATGGAGGATGGGCTATAACGTATCACGGAACTAGGAAAGAGTGTTTCAATCCTATTTGTGAACAAGGATACAAGATAGGTCCAAGAGCTGGATTTGGAAAAGGTGTATACTCTTCTCCAGATATTGATGTAGCTTTGACATATTCAACAGTATTTAGATACAATGGAGTGGCGTACAAAGGTGTTTTTCAAAACCGTGTAAATCCAAACGGAGTGAACATAGTGCATGGTGGAAACTTTTGGGTTTGTAGCAATCCAGAAGACATCAGACCTTATGCACTGTGCATCAGGAAATGCAACTAATTAAATACTTTGTAAATATTGTTGTTAGTATGCACATAGACTACATTACTACATCATTAGATAACCTAGCTTGGACCCAGATTAGCAGAAAGTTATTTCTCAACAGCACCCATGTTCCTCGGAACCTAATATCTATCAACTATGGGAGACTGTTTTTGCTTTAATTTTACAGATACTAGTTCATTTTGCTATATATTATTCAAAACGCATATTAAGATACTGTTATTTGCTTAAAAGTTTTTATATTCAGAAAAAATATGAGAATCAAATCACTTTGAATTTAAAATTTAAACAAAATTTATATTACAAATTTATCATAATAATAAAGTTGTGTAGTGCAGAGGGATTGGACGTTTGTTCGATTGTTTTAGTATTGCCTCAACCTCTCTGGGGTTTATTTTTCTGTCACTCGCATTTTTATGCTACTATGCACGTTGGAGCCAGATGGTGCCATGGTCCCATCATTTTATGGGTTGGCCCCACCGCCATGGGGCCTGCTATTCGCTTGCCATAAAATAATACTCAGCTTTCTTTAATTTTCTTCAAATTGGCACCACCCGAGTTTTACCTGGCCATCGCCTGGCCCCATCGCACTTTTCACTCAAGCGCCGCCACTGCTTATGTCTAGATACAATGACTCACCTATCAAAAGAATGCTTGCTAGATGAGTCATACTATCAATTATTGCAATATGTAGCACGCAATCAAATTGAGATTATGAACAATATAAATGATTGAAAATCCTTAAGATTATCATTCTGAAGAAGTGCAATAAAACTTACTCATCATCACATAATTCTAAAACCAAGTGAAATATACTCCTATACTACAAAATGGGGTGCTGCAATTGTTTCAGTAAAAAGAAACAACCAGATCCCTCCGTCACTTCTAGAAGAATTAACAACCCCATACGAAGGCACTTAATTGCACCTGATAAAGTTGGAAGATCCGACCCCATACGGAGGCCCTTAATTACCCCCGATGCAGATGTAAGATATTTAGAATATTCCATATTAGACTCAAAGCACCTGGATTCGAGATTGGATTATGATTTCACTAATGTGGCTGATGACGGAACAAAACACATGAGAGGAGGATACCCATACAACAGACCATATGGATGGAAAATAGTCGGACTTAAAGTGATATCAAAATATAACAATGACAATTGGTTAGTGGATTATGGAAGCATGAATGGACAATGGGCTATAACGTATCACGGAACGGGGAAAGAATGTTTCAAACCTATTTGTGAACAAGGATACAAGATAGGCCCAGGAGATTGTTATGGAAAAGGTGTCTATTCTTCTCCAAATATTAATGTAGCTTTGAGATACTCGAAAGTATTCACATACAAGGGAGTGGCATACAAAGGTGTTTTCCAAAACCGTGTAAATCCAAACAGAGTGAACATAGTGAATGGAAACATTTGGGTTTGTAGCAATCCAGAAGACATCAGACCTTATGCACTGTGCATCAGGAAATACAACAATTAAATACTTTGTGAATATTGTTGTTAGTATGCACATATACTACATTACTGCATCATAAGAACCTGATCTACGCACTTGGACCCAGATTTGCAGAAAGGTTTTTCTAGACAGCAACCAGGTTCCTCGGAACATAATATCTATCAACTAAGAGTTATAGTATTTTCGCTTTAATTTTATAGTTAGTTCATTTTGCCATATATTATTCAAAACGCGTATTAAGCTACTGTTAGTTGGAGCTTAAATAATTATATACATTGTATAGTGCAGATTCCGTGTTGAGGTTAGGGGGCATTTTCGTCATATCAATATTGAGTTACTGTGATATACTGTAACTGTAAAATAACTTGTACAGCTTTGTCAGCAATCAATACATTACAAAAGATGTTATTACCCTAGACTTTGTTGCAAGATTATTTAAAAAATTCTGAATATAGCTAATCCATGAATAATTACATGCAAGTTTATTCGCTTGCGCTGCGCAGTTTGCATACATTGTCAGTCCAAGTCATCATTTTGACACTCTCCTTATCGAAAAACAGAAACAAAACACAAATAAATAGTTTGATGTAATGATCGGAATCTACATTTCCTTGAAACCATAGATCGGTCTTAAAAGTTAATTTCAAGTGCAACTATTCTCATCCACTTCCCCTTCTGCATCAACATCAAGTTTGTAACTTTCTCATAAAAATAAAAAAATTGTAATTATAGAATCAGATAATTTTTTATCATTAAAAAAATCAGAGTAGCGATTCAATTAGAAAAACGCTGCATTGGTTCGTAATTAATCATGACTCATCTTGCAAAGATTCAATGAATTCTTTAAAATCATATTCTAGATGAGTCACAAAATCAATATTATATTTGATATATGAGCCAATAATTAAACAAAAAACTAAGCAAAATACATAAATACCTGAATATTCTTAAAAGTTGCTGAAAAGTATGAGAATCAAATCACTTTGAATTTAAATAGCATATACTTATCATCATAAGTCGTGTAGTGCAGAGTGAATGGGAAGTTTGCTCGATTGTTGTCTAGGTTTATTCTCTGTCAAGCCATCGTCTTCTCATGCTTCTCCATCCGATTCTCATGTCCCTCCATCTGATTCTCATGTCCCTCCATCCGATTCTCATGTCCCTCCATCTGATTCTCATGTCCCTCCATCTGATTCTCATGTCCCTCCATCTGATTCTCATGTTGCTATACCGCATTCTCATGTCCCAATTCAATCCCATGTCACTCCAATACCTTCTCACCTTCCTCGATCCAAAAGGAAAAAGAAAAAGAGAAGAAAAAAGAAAAAAGAGGCAACTTCACTGCGAGTCTACACTATTCCATTACAACCCAATTTGCACACCACTTCACCGGAATTAGATATATATATTCCTCCATCGCAATCATCAAATTTACATTTGTGCAATGCATACGAAGTCTGTAACAAAGATAATATTGCAGTCAACTATAACAATATTGTGGACTACTTAGAATGGAAGTCAAAACAGCATTCATGCAACCTAGGCGACCTACAAAACACAAGATTCTAGGGAAGTAAAACTCAACAATGGAAATGTTTGATTTGTATCAATCAGAATGATCCTATGCACTGCGCGTTTGAAAATGAAATTCATTATTATCGCTTGCGCTTGTTAAATGTCTGTTCTTATCATAACATATCGCGATTATGGAACTTGGCATAAAATAACTTTTGTCAGCAAATAACAATAATATAAAACTTGTAATTATTTAATTATCGACTTTGCTGTAAAATTACAAATAAATAAATAATGAATGTTTGTTATGTAACCAAGTATTTATTTGTTAATTTGACATAAATTGGATTGTCTTGTGTTCAGTTTACAATAAGCAGCAACACTGTTAATTACAGTGGAACCTCCATAATCCGACACCTCCGTAATCCGACATTTCTCTAAACCGACATTATTTCTGTTCACGGATCGTTTTTCTATAGAAAACAACCTCTATAATCCGACACCTCCCTATTCCGGAATCCGACAATTTAATGATTTTCCAGTAATGCAAATTCGACCTGTATAATCCGACAATTTTTTCGTCTATCAAATAATGTCGGATTATGGAGGCTATTTTACCTCCATAATCCGACAAATTATTCTTCTTTCAAATGATGTCGGATTATGGAGTGGTTATTTTACCTCTTTGATCAGACAAATTATTCGTCTGTCGAATATTGTCGGATTGTAGAGGTTATTTTACCTCCATAATCCGACATTTTGCTAATTTTCCACAAATGTCGGATTATGGAGGTTATTCGATAATCCGACAATTTGCTAATCCGACATTTTTTTCGTCTCCCATTGAATGTCGGATTATGGAGGTTCCACTGTATATACAGTGGAACCTCCGTAATCCGACACCTCTGTAATCCGACATTTCTCTAAACCGACATTATTTCTGTTCACGGATCGTTTTTCTATAGAAAACAACCTCTATAATCCGACACCTCGCTATTCCGGAATCCGACAATTTAATGATTTTCCAGTAATGCAAATTCGACCTGTATAATCCGACAATTTTTTCGTCTATCAAATAATGTCGGATTATGGAGGTTATTTTACCTCCATAATCCGACAAATTATTCTTCTTTCAAATAATGTCGGATTATGGAGGTTATTCGATAATCCGACAATTTGCTAATCCGACATTTTTTTCGGCTCCCATTGAATGTCGGATTATGGAGGTTCCACTGTACCCGAGTACTTCCCGTCCAATCGGATGCTACGAACAACAATGTAATTAAATCACCGTATTGATGCGCGTAAATGATAATGACTCATCTCGCATAAGAAAAATAAATAGATTATAGATGAGTCATAATACTTCTTTTGTTACTTCAGTGATGGGATGTGTATCCATGGTTGTTTGAGTTTTGTTACAAACTACCAAGTTCGCATTTGTTTGCTTTATTTGGCATACCTCTTAATTAAAACACTTAAAATCGTCAGAATCAGAATTACCAGAAACTCGATCTTAGTCTTGTTTACCAGAACATATGGTTCAACTTCCGGAAGTGGAATTCAAAGTTGTAAATATTGAATCTAAAGCAATTATATGTACTTAAATCATAAAAATGTTGCCAAATAATCGTGTTCATTGCTATTATAGAAATATTGGAAAACTTCTAAATGTTTAGTTGGGTAGTATTGAACTTATTTATGGTATTGAATACTCTTATACACTTGCTTATTAATCGTATTTAGCAGATTTGTGATCAAATTGTAATAACGGATCTTATAAATATAAACACATACTCTAATCATATAAACAAGTGGAATCTAATACAGTTTACTTCACCAAACTTTCATATTCTAACGACATTTGCTTTTTACGCTTGAGGTAATGTTCTGCCTCTGCTCTCTTGTTCTTCTGCATGTAGATGATAGCTATCTCGTTCTCCTTAACTATCTGAGCCTGTAGGCCAGCTATGTAGCTCTTCTTGAAGCTAGGAATGGTTAGGTTGGACTGGTAGTGGTTGATCTTAGCTACGATGGCAAGTTCTTTTCTGCTCAGCTCAGCTGGCACTAGTTTGCCTTTGCTCTTGAATGCTTCTTGGTTATCCCTGGTTTGCTGTAGCTCTAACTTGAGCGCTCCAATACTCGGCGTTTCGTCCACTTTGGCGGGAGAGAGGAAGGTGGCAGATGAAGAGGATTGCTGGGGAGTGGCTGCTGTGGCTGTGGCTGCGGTTGGAACAGCTGGCTGTCTCTGCTTCAGGTTCTTAGGAGCGCTGATGAGTGGCGTCTTACTCGTCACTATAAATTCATCGAGAACTAGCCAGGAATGCTTCTGCATTATCACTTCTTTAACTTCGAGAGGCTCCTTCAAACGAATCAGAACCTGTAGGAGATTCAGATATGAACAAGTGGTACAGCCAGAGGCATTATGAAAACTTTTAATATTTAACACTTCAAACATTTACGCTATATATCCTCTAGCAATATATTAAGGACAAGCGCGCTTCGCTTGCTTGCGTTCACATTGATTAACTACAAGGTAGATAACATCTCTGAATACATCTGTCTTACTGTTATAATCAATATCACTCGAAAATCCACTAAAAATGTCAAAATTTTTGATGAGTAATGATAAAGTCATAACAGAGCGATGAGTCATCATTTGGTTGTATCATATTTGAGACATATTAATACGCATTTATTAAGATTTGAGGCTTCTATCACCAAAAATTAAACATATTTAAACATATTTAAACGTGTTTAAACGTGTTTAACATGTTTAAATATAAGATGTAGATATGTAACATACCTCTATCTTACAGCTGGTCTGTTTCCTCCCATCCATCACAAGCAGAGACTCGTGGATCTCAGCCTTGTTCGACAGAGGACTGAGGTTGACAGAAGTGGTGCCTATCAACTCTCCTCTCCTCAGCATCCCCTTCTTATATAAAATCGAGATCTTGAGAGGGTGCCGCTTACACACACGCATAAAGGACTTCACTTTCCCTCTGTCTATCTTGAACAGTTTAGGGTCCTCGTACTCGGGACTGGTCGTGCCTCTGACACTCTTGGTGGACAGAGTCTGAGGCTCATCGTGCGAGGGGAATGGGAACTCAAATGTTACGAAGGAATCCAGATCCTTACTCTCGTAGTCTTTAGGCAGAGGAATGTTAATGCAGCGGACTACAGACACCTGGAGAAGATGTGCTTAGTGAATGACTCCATTACAACTGAATCAGTCAAGTCAAGTCTCCTACCTCGCATTGGTCTGGCTCTATGCTCGGGTTGATGTGGAAGGTCGGGAGTTGTCTCTCCTCGTAGTGGTAGGCTGGAGGGGCGTAGCCGTGGTCTCGAGCAGACTTGAGATTCATGAGGTCTCGCTTGCACTGTTCGAAGAGGTTTTCAAATTGGTTAGCTCTGCCTATATCCATGATAGCACGGCACTGTGTGGCACTCGTCTTGCAGAGATCCATCTGATTGCTAGGAACAACATACGTACATATATTACGCAAAGTAAGTTGTAACAGTGAGTTGAGTAGGAAATATATATACGCATTTCCTATTCAATCCACATTGATTCAATACTTTCAGTTTATCCTTGAACGGTGATATATCACTTTGCAATTCAAGAGCATATACCATGGATGGAATGAGTCTATTGGAATTTCGAACAGACCCATTCTGGTTAGAAATAACTAACTTGCAGGATTGCTCCAGCTCCGAGAACAGCTGTGCATCCTCGTCAGTAGCCTTCTTGAGGTCAGTCATCCTCTTGACAGGAGGCGTGCCTGCGGCGGGCTTGGTGCTGGGCGGCACCTGAGTGAGGTCCACCCTCACCCCGGACTTGGCTAGCTCCAGCATGGGCTCCAGCCCCTTCATGTAGAGCAGGTACTTCTTGGCCTCCTCCAGCTTGTTCTCCTTCCTGTAGCCGATCGCCAGCCCGCGGAACTCATCGATCCGGGAGTTCAGAACCCGCAGTTGCTCCTCGTAGGAATCAGGGTCTATCCTCTGCAGCTGTCCCCTGGACGCACCCTGTGGCTGTGGGGCTGGCGGGCCTCTAGAAGCTGTGGGCTGAGTAGCAACTGCAGCTGTCATCTGAAATAAGAGTAAATTACTATATGTAATAATTTACATTATTAAATGATAGACAATGTACTAATGTAATTATCAGACAATACTTACTGGAGAAGGGCCCTTTCCAGGTAGAGGGAGAGGTGGGTAGCCAGGGGGGACGGGTAACTCCTCGTACTCATATGTGGCCCCTCTTTTCGCGGCAGTTATCGCCTCTTCATACTGTTTGACTATCCTACTCATCCTCCGAACCTTGCTGGACGCCTCTTCCTTCTGCGCATGCTCCACTCCCTCCCGGTACTTAGTCAGTCTCTGCTGGAGACCTTCTAGCAAGGTCTTAGGAGCACTCACTGCATACGAGGGAGGACCTACGTGCAAGTATGGATGAATAGGAGTATGCACGGATTTGTGGTTGTAACGAATTCCAAAGTGACTACCAACGTGGAAGAATGGAATGTTCGGTTTCAAGATCAATCTTGTTCATAATATGAAGGCTAATACTAGGATGATATGATGGCATTAACGAGCTCAGATTTTTAGTAAAAAAATAAAACACACCATCATCTTCTTCTCCAGCCGAAATCTCTGTCTCTCTTTCTTGTCTCGTGACAGGTGGCTGGGTGGGTAGCTGTCTGGGGGAGACAGCAGGAGGGGCAGGAGCAGTGTGAGCTGGTCTCCTAGCACCAGGAGGAGGGAGAGGGGGGTACCCGGGGGGAGCGGGCAGTTCGTTGTACTCGTAAGGTTTCCCAGCCTTACAAGCAGCAATAGCTTCTTGGAACTGTGTCAGGATCCTCTTCATCCTCCTAGCCTTCGACGTGTTCCCCTCCTGCTCCGACTTGGTCACGCCCTCTTTGTACTTCTCCAGCCGCTGCTCCAGTCCCTCCAGGAGGGTAGCGGGGACGGGGATGGAGGGGTCGCTCTCAGGGGGTGCAGAGGGAGACTCATCGCTGGGAGGCGCGGCTGTCTCCTGCTTCGGTGCGTTGGTCTGTTTCAGAGGCCAGGCAGAGACTGAGAGGAGGAAGGAAGGAGTGAACCCTTCCGGGGCTTCCGGCATTCCCGTCAGAGTGACGGGGGCTTCCTTGTCCAACGCGGCTATCACGCTGGAGAAGCTCAGAGCGTGTTTGTAGTAGAGACGCGCCTTGTCTGTATTCTGCGCTAGCTTAGCCGCCCCCGCGGCTTGCTTGTACTGACTCTGTCTCTCAGACAGGAACTCTCTCACCTTCTCGCTCGTGGTCTCCTCGGGCAGGATGCGGACAGGAGCTGCGGTTTTACTGGGGCGTGGTTTCGGCTGAGGAGGAGGAGGAGGAGGTGCCGGTCTGGTGGAGGTGGTGGAGGTGGTCTCTTGAGATAATCGCTGCATCTCATCTGCGGGGATCTCGAAGTCGTCCTCTAGAGAGATGAGCGGGGGGGCGGGAGCTTGAGGGGTAGAGGAGGGAGGCGGATTCCTAGCAGTTAGAGATATCTCGGGAGGAAGTGAGTCCCAGTCTATGGGTCTGCTAGCCGCGCTGTCTCCGAGCATCTGCTGTAGCGTGTCCAGCGCTCGCTTGTACCGCCTCAGCTTAAACGCGTCTTCACACTGCTGCACTGCCTGCTGATACAACTGCAGGCGAGACTGAATACGGTCTGTGTCTGAGTTGGAGACGCGGGGAGATTCGGGGGCTATGCTCGCGTCTGTCATCTCGCTGGCCATACGGGCTAGCTCGTCTGACTCAGCAGTGGTGACGGCAGGCTTGGCTAGGAGGAGGGAAGGAATTCAGGCAGGCTTTCGTCCAGACGTACTGGACGCGCGTATTTGATCTCATGGATCATAATTAGGCGTATTATTTTTTTGGGCTAGGCGCGCGGCATAAAACAAATATAAGAATGCAGAGTCTAGGCACGTAGAAAAATGGTGGCGTCCATTTAGGCGTATGACTTTGGAAAGCTGGATGAAACCCTGAATTCAGGTATGTAACATAGGGTGCAGATATTGGGACTTACTGACTGCTTTTGTAGTCACTGGAGGAGGTAACTCGTCCAGATTGACAGCTCCTCCCTTCTTGGCTTGGAGCAGCATTTCTTCCAAACTTGTCAGTCCCCTCTTCAGACGTCGAATCTTGCTCCCGGACTCTTCGCTCTCTGCTACCTTCAGAGCTTCCTATGCATGGTACACCATCTTATAAAACATGTACAGTAGTCACCCTTCAATAGCATGTCGTATTCTACTCGAATTTACTCACTATGTATTAGAAAAACAAAATGGAAATTTTCAGCATATACAAGTATTTGCCGCCCCTTAAAGTATCAAGTAAGAAGCTTCCCTCACTTAATTATCATAAAGATGGCATACTAACTTGGTAGTTCGTGATCCTATCTGTAATCTGCTTCACACTAGGAGACTGAGCTGATACATTAGCGGATCTAGCAGTGGTAGTAGGAGGAGGAGGAGGAGCTTGTTTCATCTGTTTCTGTTCCTTCTCTGATTTAACTTCTTCAGTGAGACTAGCAAACTCAGATTCGATGTCACTGTCATTCCCATCATCTCCACCAGACTAGAAGGAAAAGGAAATTGATCAGAATAGTTCCTTTGTTATAAAATGCTAGAGAATTCCAGGTAGTTAAAGCACCTTTTGGTCATCTCCATCATCTCCTACTTCCAGATTCAGCTCCTCTAGCTCGGCCAGGAGCTCTGAGTCGGAGACGTCGGAGCCGTCAGAGCCGCCCAGGTCCAGATCAAAGTCCTCGTCCGTCCCCAGCTTCTTCTGGATCTTGTCCAGGTCTGCGGCAGTCAGCTGCTTCTTCTTCTGATTCGAATCTTTCTAGGAAAATACATAAGAAATGTCGGTCGACAGACCGATAGTGCGACTTCATTAAGTGACTCGAAGGACACGAAATGTGAATATTATAATACATCGGAGAAATATTCATGTTTTCTAAGTGTGAAATTTGAAATCTACATAGTGAAATACCGTATAATAATTGTTTCACATATCGGTAGAGTAAACCCTTGAAGGTAATTGTCCACGTTACCTTTCCTTTTCCTGATTTCACAGTAGCCCCCGTGATCTTAGCCAGCTCTGCCTCAAAGTCGTCATCCCCTCCTAAATCCAACCCGGGGTCCATTCCCATCATTCCGGCGAGAGCACCGGTATGCTTAGGTTTCGGTTTGTCCCCTCTCCCCCCAGCTGCTTTACCTCCCTTGTCCTTCTTCCCTTTAAACATCTAACAGTCAAGAAGTGTATTCCTATCTCAGTAGTTGTATACTTCTAACAAGGCAGAGAGAAATAGATAGATTGAATTTGAAATTTGATGGGGCATGCCTAATTTACGGGACGGGATGGAACCATCAGGTACCTAATTTCCGGGACGGGACGAGTCAAGATGCCTAATCTCCGGGACGGGACAGAAAAGGTACCTAATTTCCGGGATGGGACGGGTTAAGATGCCTAATTTCCGGGATAGGACGGGTTAAGATACCTAATTCCCGGGACGGGATCCCGTCCCGTCCCGGAAATTAGGCATGCCCAATTTGATGGAGTATAACTAGTATGTACTTGCTCCCAAATATATGGCGATATACTGCTTGGTATATGCTCGATTTCAGCCCAGACAAGTTAGACACTTGTCAATTTATAATATGAATACCTGCGTATTAGAAAATAAGAGTTATAATAACTAAGATCAAATATGAAAAAAAACTGTCTGAGTTCAAAAAGAAATAAACTGATGGAAGATACCAAAAAGTAGAGTTAAAATGCCATAATTTTGAGGAAGTGTTCAACATCAGACCATATTTTATTATTTCTTCTTTTAACTTTATTCTTGAACAGCTCAACAGGGCTGCGACCTCGTTTGGCTTCTTCCACTAAACCATTCACCATCTTCTTCACTCTGTACAACTTCTCCACTCGCTGTTCCCAGCCATTCTCGTCAGAGGAGCTCTCGGAGTTGATCAGAATATCGATGTACCCTGTTACAGTGGGGGCAGTTCCATCCAGTAGAGTGAGATTCTGACGCAGCACTTGGACGAGTCCAATTATCAGGAGAGTGTTAGCTTCACATTCCTCATCCATCAGTTTTATTATCACAGAAACTTGCATCAGTTTGCCATCAGAACCTCGAAACTCTCGAAGCAAATCAGCTGATGATCTATAAGAAGTTCTGAATGAGGTCTCAGAGGTTTCCAGTTCAGATCTGACGACATATCGCGTAGTTACGTGCCTTTTCCAGCTACAATGGTTTGGACACTTCAAACATTTCGCGTGAGCTGAATCTCCTTGGTTGTCCATCGCGACGCACCGATACAGACCGTAGTTGGTCAGGATGGTGCAGCTCCTGTGGCAGAGAGTGTGGCATGTCTGGCAGGTCACGGTCGAGGTGTTAGGTTCAACGTAAAAAGACACCGGTTTAGTCTCTTCTCTCTCTACAGTGTAAGTGAAATTTTCATTTCGAGCAATGCTCTCTTCGTTCTCAAGAACGAGTTTCTTATTCTTCTCCAGCTGTTCCAACTTGTTCAGAATGCGCTTTATTTCATATAAAATACCCTCGTTTTGAATTTTGATATCCTCTCTATCTTCCTCAACTAAGATATCACGATTCCCTTTACGTTCAACGATTTCAGTTTTAAAATCTTCTTTACGTTCAACGATTTCAATTTTAGGATCTTCCTTGCATTCAAATTCGAATTTACTATTCTCCTTTCCTCCATTATCTAGGGTATCAATGTTTCTCCTTTCTTTCACGTCACTTTTTGATCTAAGATAAGACCAAGTAATGTGGCAACAAAGTCTAAAGAGTTTGCAAAGAAGTCTGAAGAGAGTTTTTCGGAAAACCAGCAAATTAATAACGAAACAAATCAAAAGTACTACGTCCATTCTGTTTTCTACTGAACCTCGAATACGTGTATGTGTGTGAAGACCGATGAACTAATTATAGATTTCTTAAGGAGAAAACGAAAACATTCATTAATGAAAACGTCGGTCGACAGATTGATAGTACGCCAGAAGGAGAAAAATGAATTTTCAAATGCATGTTATTTGTAAAATATTAATAGCCTGATTTTTTAACGAAAAATCGGTTCTATATTAGTGAAATAAATAACACCCTATATGTATTAGCCGTTGAGATATACATAACACCTTCACATGTGAATACATCTTATTTGCAAACGTAAATTGACCTAAGTAAGCACATAAAAAATCCAAATTAACTAATTGACAGTCCTTCTAACGTAACAGGAGCATTATCCTTGGTTGAGACAGGCTGTAGGACAGCTGGGAAGTGAGGAGGTTTGGGAGGAGGCTTGTATACGCCCAGTCCCCCTGCTGCCTCAGCCTCTTTATGAGTGTAGAGAGGCTCTCTCAGCTTCTTCACCCTAAAAGGTATTGATGAAGACAATTCCTCCCGAGGGTGGTTTATACTCAAACACCCTGCAAATTAAATTATTTTACAACCCACCGGTGCCCCCCTTCCCTTCCCTCCTCCCCATGGGTGTTAAGCAACCCCAATTAACAGTGCGTAACAAAATTTCATTTGTCTAATCATTCAGAACCTTGAGACTTCATATAATTAAGATACACATACAAATACTGTAAATAATAAATTAAGAAATATCCTTGAACAATTAAGTGTGTTTGACTAGAAATGTTAGAAAATAAAAAGAAAGTTAAAAGCTAAATTTTATAAATCGTCATGCATTCCTCAGTAAAGGTTCATCCTGTACATCATCAGCGAATGTCACATGCTTCCTCTTCCGCTTCTTACAACACATTCTATTAGGAATCCGAGGAGAGTTGTGATAGCGTAGCCTCGCCAACCTCACGAATATCCCCAGGTGCAGGATAACCATGACCAGTATCAGGGCCAGCAGGAATAAATTCTGGATGATGTTGCTCAGTCTAAATATCACAGTCCACGTGAACAGATTGCTCACATACGTGTACTTGAGACTTGAATTGGATCCCGCTAGGAGCTCCAACACACAGTCCGAAGTGATGAGAAGGCGAATTCGGCTTAGAACGCAGACAGTAGCGGACAGTGCGATGTAGACACATGCATAGATGAACACAGCTCTAGAAGCATGGATGTACTGAGAGTGCATACGTCTGAGATTAGCTTCGAGATATCTCTGACTCCCAAAGTGTGCGTTAACATAATTATCTTTCAGAACTCGCCGCAAGCGCCTAATATACTTGAACAGAACAAACAACTTGATGAATCCTAGAACAGGGACAACTAGCCCGAGAATGACGTACAGCTTCCAGATCGAGTGGATTAGCAGGATGCAACCAGTCTCTATACATATCCAGATAAACTTGCTGTTCTCCCGAACCTTGATTTCTTGGTTGCTTAAAGCCTTGGAAAGGTAGGAAGTGAGAATAATGATAAGTGAGAGCGAAATGTAGAAGCAGATTATCAGTGATGGTTCGAGGAGAAGTCTGAATGGGATGTTGGTATATGCCAGATCAAATGGAAACGAAATGACACAGGACATGTTAGGAGACTGGGATTCAATCCCGTACACTCCCTGTATAATTAAGAACAGATAACTGAGAATCTCAAAAAATAAAATCGAAACGATCAATATGGATTTGTAATAGTCAATCAGAGCATTGATAAGACGGTCAAGTTTGTAGGAGTGAGTGTTGTGTTTCAGGTAGTTGATCTTCTTCCGGATCAATAATGTATTGTTGATAAAGTAAACAAACCAGACCAAGCTTAGAACTAGCACAAGACTGATTAGGAAGTAATAGGCCACTTCGAGACCTTCAATCAAACCATCGTGAACGGATTCCAGTGTTTTCGAGGATGAACTGTTCGCCATGTCTATACAATACTAACTCTTCTCAAAAATTGTTCTTTAAACTGTACAAAATATCTACTTTATCTAATATTATATGTGCAATTGATTACTATATATTTATACTTAATTGGTATAAATCAACATCGATAAATCTTTGAGGATAATACCCAATCAAAGAAGCTTTCTAATTAATAATGAAAACAGTCATGTTGTAAGACTATTGCATCATTTGTGTTGTATTTTAGTCAGCAAAGCATCCTGCTGAGTCTAGATTAGTAAATCATTCATTTTAGTAGAAGTGAGGTGCATATTGTGTAACTATATTTTTGGTATAACTTTCCAAACATTTCAGAAAGGATGTTATGCTATTAAGTGTAAATAATTAATTCGACTATGTACCTCTTTTTGTGGAGTTTCGATTTGAAATGTTGTTGCATTGAAGATTCATCAATGAAGTAACGACTATTGAAAGGAGAATAGTGTAAAAGAATAAATAAAACGGAGAATTTAAGTGACATAAATAATCAAACCATCAATATTAATAAGGATAAATTAAGGGAAGAAAAGGGTAATTACAATGTGTAACCAATTTGTAAAAATTGATTCGTAGAAAACAAATATTGCTTCCAATTTTATCAAATTAGGAGAAATCTCTTTCTATTTTACATAATCCTGAGAAAATGTCAAGTATGCACCTTATAATTATGCTTCCAATTCCTTGAGTGATCAGTTTCACAAACTAAAATATTCTCAATGTTCAATTGGAATAATTTATACAACGCAACAAATCAACAAGGAACGGGACATCAATCTCAAGAATCCGGGAATAAATTTAAAAAATATCTCAAAAAAAGTATTGTAAGTATTTTCTGCTTATGAAAGTTACGATAGGTATTTTCAGCATGAAAGAGACTCAATATTCAGTAGCACCTGCAGTGTATGCATATTTTCTGTCCCAGCCCCGGCAAGTCTGGGTCTGCATCCGGATTGAGGAGCTGCTTCGCTCGATACGGAATCAGATCCTCCATAATCTGGTCCAAGTCCTTATTTCTGTTCTTTGTCTTGAACTTCCTCCGAATTGATTTATCCTTCTTATGCATCTTCTTCCTAGCCATTCGTCCCATCGTGTGATGTAACTAGATACGTAGTGGAAAATTGGAATGTTGGTTTGTAAATAGTTTAATGTACACATTTTGGATACGGAATAAAACGATTTCTCTGTGGAGTAGCTCAGAAGTGTGAAATGCATGAGCTAATGTGCCTCTTACGAGGGGCATGTGGAAAGTGTTTAGTCATGTAAAAAGTATTCATTCTCTCAATATGAAATCTCCTAATCGAAGACAAAAAGTTTTTGGTCTTCGGTTAGGAGTTTCGGGATCCAGCGACTGCTCAAATTATGGAGGCCAATATCTTTGTGGAAAATATTCCCAACTGTCCATGATGAGATTCCTAGGGAGGAACCTATTTCAGAAGTTGACCACTATGCATAGCAGTCAGCATAAAAACGACTCTTGTCATGACACGAGTCAATTCGAGTCGTAACTCAAGTCGTGACTCGAGTTATTACTCAAGAAGTAATAACTCGAGTGATGACTCAAGTTATGAATCGTGTCATGGTTGTATCTATTATTTCATTTGTAAAAGAAGCTTGCGGTAGTAAAAAGCTTTAAAAAATATCATGTAAAATCCCCGAACAAGTTGCAATCAATAATCAAACAAATGCAACAATAATAACAGATTCTGTCCGTTAGTGGAGGATAGCATTGGCATTAAAACAAACTGAATGGATAGCTAGCATCTCTCAAACACTTTGTAGAGTTCGTGGAGATCGGCTATCTGTAGTACTGTCCCCTCCTTCAGAAGTGACTCGGGCGGCAAAAACTCCTTCCTCAGACTAGGCATGATAACGTGCTCGATAGCACGCGTCCGGACAGACCGGTCCTTCTCGTTAGCTCCGGTACACTCCGGTTGCACGGTATCATTCTCCCGCACTGCGTAGAACCGGCTGATCTCTCTAGCTGCGAGCTCAAAGCAATCCATCTCACTCTCCCAGTCAACTTCAGTAACAAACCGCATCACGAAGAATGGAAGCTGGTTCAGGTTGGGGACATATCCGTCCAGCAGCATAGGGAGTGTACAGAGGTTTCCGTCGGGATCTACCTCAAGGGAGAAGTAGTCGGAGAGCATGCGGGACTGAGACTTGAACACGCCTACAATGTAATTAGCCAGCGATTCTTTATCCTTACAACTGTCCTCTTCCTTCCAGCCACTGCTCGGTGAGTCGAGTCCGATCATAGCCAGCTCGTAGATAGAGAGAGGTGTTGATAAGCGCAGGCAGCTGAAGTTAGCAAAGTCCAGCAAGAACAGCTGGTAGAACAGCTCTTGGGTGATGGGAGCGAGATCGAGCAGATAGAGTCCAGTGTCGTACTGTACTAGCACGCGAGTAGCGTCCACAATCCCGACGAAACTGTGCTGCTGAAACAGACGCTGTAGAGTTGGATGGCTTTTATTGGTGAATTTCTCTCTTAACGTTAGAATGCTGGTGAGTTCTACCTGTCTGCTGTGCTCTCTGCGGTTAGTGACAGCTGGGGAAGGGCGAGGAGGGGAGGATGAGATGCGAGGACGCTTTGACTTACTCACTATCTCTACTTCTGAATCCTCCACAGAGAGAGGACATACCTCCAGCTCCTCGGAAGATTGGGATTGCAGAGTTTCTGTGTTGCTATCACACACCTCCATGCTCTCCACTGCAGAGAGAGATGGCTGGGACTGACTTGACACTGTAATTATGGAGACAGGCTCAGGTTGATCTGATAGAGAAGTTACAGGAATTTCAGGTTGACTTGACAGTGTAATGACTTCACTGTCAGTTGCATTAGTCTGAACTTTCTCAATATACTCACTCATTCCTGGCTCCACTGTTGAGTTCTGTTCTGGCTGGTCTTGATTCTGATTCTGAGTGGATTGGGGAAAGAATAAGTCAAGTTTCTGTGATTTCGGATCAGTTCGTATCAAGTTATAATCATACGTCTTATCAGTGGGTTTATCTTGTGCTTTAGATTTCAGAATTTCACTGGCATTAACGTGTGAGGCAGTGAGGGACTGTTGAATAGAGAAGTTGCGACTGGTGTTCGCGGTTAATAACACCTTATCCACTGCTCTCTCTACAAACCCTACAATCGCATCCTCGTGCAGGAACCGTACCTCGTGCTTGGTAGGATGCACGTTAACATCCACGTTGTGAGGAGCCAGGGAGAGAGAGAGGTAGAGGAAGGGGTGCGTGTGCTTAGGAATATATTGAGCGTACAAGTTCTCCAGTGCGTGTTTCAGCTGGTTACAGTCTACCAAGCGATTGTTTATGAAGAGAATGAAGGTGAGTTTCTTCCCTGAAAAGTTAGGATTCGTGACTAGGCCTTGGAACTTCATCTGCAGGTCCTGGCGTTCCCCTTCTACTTCTAGCAGCTCCCGGTCTATGCCCGCCCCGTAGGCAGATCTGATCCGGTCTCTACGAGTGGCGGAAGCGGGAGAGTTCACCTCCAGAGACGTGGAGCCCTGCTTCTTCAGAGACATCGCGATGTCTTGGTTGTGGATGGAGTACTTGGTCACCACCTCGCAGATCCTGTTGAACTCCTCCGTCGGGTTGGTCAGAGCTTTCCTCCGCAGCGGCATGCTGTAGAACAGGTCCTCTATGCTGATCACAGTCCCCGCATTGCCAGCACAGGGCTTAGGGACAGAGCTCTCGCCCGCTTTAGCGAACAACTTCCCTTCACAGTAACGGGCGCGATACGCACATTGCGAGTCCTTGGTCCGTGTAGTGATAGAGACGTACGCGACGTGAGACAAACTCGCCAGCGCCTCGCCTCTGAATCCAAACGTAGAGATGGAACTGAGATCCTCGAATGTAGAGAGTTTGCTGGTAGTGAATCTCTCGCACACGATAGGCAGGTCTTCTCTATTTATACCGTGTCCGTTGTCCTGTATCTGCAGCAGCTTCAGACCGCCGGCATTCACTACGACCTGTATGGAGGTAGAGTCTGCATCGATGCTGTTCTCTATCATCTCCTTCAACCCGTTGGCGGGACGCTGTACCACCTCTCCTGCTGCTATTCGGTTGATGACAGAGTCATCAAGTTTCTTGATGCGACTCATCTAATATTGTTCAATTATATATTTTATTTTCAACTATTTCCATTCAATATCTTTACACACGAAACATTGATGTATGAAGATATATAAACTAAATAAATGCACAAGAAGATATGCTCCGTATTACTTGCCGTGTTAAGTAACTAAGACAAGAAGTGATAGAAGTGAGTGGTATAGAAATTAGCTCGAGTTCAGTAACTAAGAAAGCATTACAACTGAAAATATTAATTTCAGGATACTAATTCCTGGATTGGAGATATGGTAACTGTGTCCGGGTGGGACTAGCAGGGAGTCCCCTGGTGCTTCTAGGGTATCACCGATCTCATTGTCCAGACAGATATCACCGGATCCAGAGAGCAGCGTGAAGAGCATCCAGTCTTTGGTGAGGGAGCCGGGCTTGGATCCTGAAGGGATGACCTCCATCAGTCCCCATCTGAACTGCTCGGTCGTAGTGCCCACGGAGAACCGGATGTCTCCGGCCTTGGTCCAGCCTGACTTCATGGCGTTAGCTCTGTGCGTCACCTGGAAACGAAATCGAGCAATGGAGTGTGAAAGCGAATTATAGAATTTCTTTCTATTTATACTACAAGCAAGTTCCATGATACGTATATGTACAAATACAAACCTGTAAGTTGATCATTTCTCCGCCCTCTACCTTGACCGGTACGAATTTAGGTGATTTGTTTCCTTTGGATTGAGATTGCTCTGCTCTATTTGCTTTGGTCTGTCTTTTGGCGGGAGCGGCCTGCGCTTTTTTCGCTGCGCTTGGATTGCTTCTCTTGGTCTTGGGGGGATGATAGACACAAATTTTCTGTGTGTTTTTCTTCTTTTTCACAGCTTTGGTGGCTTTCTTTCCTCGTGATGATTTGAACGGCGTGGGTATATCCATCAGAGGGGAATGGGGAAGAACCGTATCCACTACTTCCTGAGTGTGGGTAGTGTATGCGAGGGATTGACTCGATTTGTTCCCGCCACCAGCTGGAGGACTCTGGCGCCTGGACCTGGTCCTCCTGCGGGGGATGGGGGAGGCCACAGGGGAGGCGTGGGGTGGGAGATTATTGACAGGAGACGAGTGGTGCAGCGAGAAAGATGGAACCGGTGTTCTCTGTCTGGGAGACCGCATTGGCGAGGCTCCGTTGCTATGGAAAGATGCTTGTGGCGATGGACGTGCAACAGACCTTCGTGTGGAGTAAGGGGAGGAGTGGTTCATTGGAATGGGAGATAAGAACCCACGAATAGGTGACTCGGGTTGAATGGCTGGGGGAGAGGGTCGATAGGTGAGGGTGGAGGGTTGGGAGGGGATCATGGAGTACCTCCCTCCTACCTTCTTACAGCCGGGATTACTGCTAGAAGTGGTAGTCGACTTCTTGATACGTTTCGATACGTTTGAGGGATGAAAAAGCATAAGTCTCTTCTTACCCATTGCAACTGGGATGGAAATGTGAAATATGAGCTAAGAGGAATGATAAGAATCGGTTATTCTCCAAACTGGCTTAATCGCGTCACTTACGGACAATTCAGTTTCGGTCGCCCTTTGCTTTGGATGTCTTCTATTGATTTACACATTAAAAAAATGTTACAACAAAATAGCTGCTATTGAGGTTCACGAGTGTAGTAACATTCCAACTCACGCATTTCGACAATACATCTTATATATTAAAACTCCAGGATTTTTTTTGTTTTTTGTTTTTGTTTTTGTTTGTTTGTTTGTCCGAATTGATTGAAGAATTGGCAAGTCGTAGAGATACAAAAATTGGCATGTAGGTGTGAAATAATGAATCTAGGATTAAGTTCGAAGATCTAAGCGAAATGTTCACACCTCGCCGAGATAGGTGACAAAATGTCCTGACCAATCAAATTCGATTATTTTATAATGCAAATACATTGGAATAAAATAGTATTGACTTATGCATACAATCAAAATAACTATTTGTGATTGAAATTCATTGGTTTATGTGAACCAATCAATTATCAGCCTTTTATAATGCCATTCACACGATTCTATTCCATATAAATGATTGAATACTGCTATTTTGAGTCTATAATTTGATTGTTAACAATAATTAAAGTGTGTTATATGCTACGATCAATCAATTCGATCATAAAATAACTTTTAACGACATGGACTGGAATTGATTATTCAAGTATAATAATATTTAGCAATGTGAACTTTGTGTATTCAAATTGAGCTTACATTCAGATTAGTTGACTTAATACGAAGTAAATTATATTTATCACGAAACATTTTCTGCTACAGTTCTGATTTCATCACTGATTTCATCAACGTAGACAAATGACAATTCAGCGTACTAAGTATAAAACAAGAAAGCGACGTATTCTTTCTCTAATATCCGCAAGCGCCCACTGGGTAAATCTGCGGACACGCAGTGTCCGCAAGCCGCGCAGCGCAAGCAAGCGAAGCGCGCTTGTTTTAATTAAATTTTAATGCTCATTTGGTACATCATGGATTCATGATGATACAAATCTGTTGCACCTGACTTGCATAAAACGAAATTGAACCTGTTCTATTCCATGCAAACCTCAGTTACTTGAGTCAATATGTTGCAATAAGTATCGTGGACGTTTGTATTCTCTGGGAGACATTCAAAGATAAGTTATATTGATAACATTTTAATATTTTTATAAAGGATGCTAACTATATTTCGGTTTTCGCTCTCTCGGCCGTGTCTAGCGTGGCTATCTTGTTGCGCACCCTTAAGGTTTTCTGGCCGGCGTAGTTCTCCACTATCTCGCGGTACCATTTCCGGGGAGAGACGGGGATGGTGTACCTGATGGGACTAGGCCCGGGGCCTTTCCATTCCAGCTCAGATTCTGGGGTCGGTTCTTGTCCGGGAAGGATGTGACAAATTCGGGTTGGGAAGCCGAACAATCTCTTGAGTTTCTTGAACGCGTACGGCGGAAGCTTTGACTCCGTCTCCACCAGAACCCCCCCAGGCTTCACTAGCGCGGCTCTACTCACTACCTTCCCCTTCCCGCCCCCCATCCTCGAACCCTTGGGCTTCTTGGTTATCCCGATGTCTAGACTGTTCTCATAGGGCAGATGCACCGTGCACTTCCTCTTCAGGACGCTCGTCATCTGACGGATGAGTTTGGTGTTTAATGCGGTGTACAGGATAGGCTTCTCCGAGATGAGAGCCCAGTTACCGAATAGGGTACGAGGAATGAACATTTTAGGCAGTGGGATTCCAATAAGTTTAACCATGTTGATTTAGAAAGCACTCTACTAGCGTTAGATCAGAAATGTGGTTTGCATTATTAACTGGTTACACAGGACAAAATAATTTAGTAGATTTATTATGCCAAGACAATTAAACCTTATTAAAATACACACATATAAAAATAAAATATAAAAGTTTTAACCGAACACCATAAAAATAAATAAAAAGGGATTTCTTAATCGTTCACAACCGAAAGGGATCTCTACATTTGACATCTTTGGGTGGTTTATAATCGTTAACACCAAGGGGATTATCAGTTCTAAACGCATCATAATCTAGTGTAAATGTCTGCACATCATTCAAGGAGATCCTGAACAGCACATCTCCTTTGATATACACATCCAGTTCGTCTCCATTGTCCAGGTCAGCTCTCCACTGCTCACAAGAACTCTCCAAATGCCCCGGACACTCCGAGTAGGTTTTAACCAATCTCTTACTCGGGCTAGAATTGAATTTATTCACTAGCTCAGCTGTTACTATGGAGGGCGTTACAAACGGTGGAAAACCGAACACATGCAACCTCTGGGGAGATACGGTGCAGACAGTTCCGTCAATGAAGTAGTACGTTTCCTTGAGAGAATCGATAAAAGTTAAAAAGAGGAAGGGAGGATCAGTAGTGTTAAACGGGCAGTCAAATTCCGCGATTAGTGGTTTGTCAGGTGTAGTGAGGTTGGCTAGCATCCAAGCAGACAGCTGGTGCTTAATCGGGGCACCAAATGTCCATGGTCTGATGACTGTAAAGAAAATGACAGGGATACTAGGTTCCTGTGGAGCTGTAGAATGCATGAAGGCTAGGAGAAGTAAGGGGATTATCTTGCTGCAGACGAACATGTTCTCTCTTCAAAATAGCTAGAATCTAAAACGATATTCTGCGAATCAGTCCATAGATCACTAATAAATCTCATGTCACTTTGCTCACTAAGCTGAGCCATTTCGTGTACACCAATTTGATGATGTGATTATTATTTGCTATATTATCTGCATATACATTTCAATATACTAAACTATTTATTTCACTATAAAACTCTGTTAATTGGCATAGCATGCAAATAGTAAGATTAGATCAATTTAAACTACTTCAGCAGGAACTCCCTCCTCACTGCCTAGACCGACGCAAGTTAAGAACTGCTCTACTTTTCTATCAAACCAGTCTAGAAACGGCATCTTCTTGATCCAGTCCAGAGGGAGGTTGCTGTAGCCGATCTTACAGCCAAGCACAGCTCCGCAAACAGCGCCGTTCGTGTCTGCATCTCCCGCCTCCCTCACCAGCTCAGTCATCACTTTAATGAATCCCTTCGCATTCTTGACTTTGCTGTTCAATCCTACGAAGGCAGTTCCTGCACACTTGAGTGTGTACCCAATAGCTTTGGCTTCATCTAAATCTAAATTCTGAAATGAATCGGCTGTCATGTGTTTTCTAAACTCAGCTATTACTTTCTCGTCTTCGATCTGCTTCACTCCCTCTTCTACGCTCGTCTTGATTATAGTATCTAATTCTTCCTGAGTGCAGGGATTAGAGCTCTGTAACAGCTGTGAGATTAGACTGGTTACCGCCACGCAGCTAGCTGAACACCTAATAGAATTTAAAACAATTATATGCGTTAATTATGATTTAAGCATTGCTTTCAAAGGTTTATCTCATGGGTGATAGATTCTTAAAATCAAATTTGAAAAGACAATTCCGTATATTTCGTTCGAAATGTTAATCTCAGAACTACCGAAATTATTGATAGGAGAGTTGCCCAAGGGAAACTGAGGCGGACACAGTGTCTGCAGGCCGCACAGCGCAAGAAGCGAAGCCCGCTTTTTTAGAATAATTTTAAAAAGTATACCTTGGATCTGCATGCGTGGTTTTACTGATCTCGAGTGTGTTCTTCACAACTGTTTCAATCTGGTTGAAGCACAGCAGTCCTAGCACGGAGGTCCTCATCACTGCCCCATTGGCAGCTAGGTACTTCCCCGACTTTTCCCACACCGCATAGGCAGCAGAGTGAGGATCGGTTAGGAACTTGTGGTGAACTAAGGTCGTGTGTACCGTCATACCGATACCGAGTCCCCCCTTGTCTCCTAGCTCTGGGAATCCTTCGTGGGCCCAACTTCTTAGCTTCTTAGCAAACGTCGTACCCTCCACCTTACCACCCGACTCGACGATCCCTTCAAGAATCAGCAACATCTGGTCCGTGTCATCTGTCCAGTCTCCTTTCTTCCATCGAGCTCTACACACGGGTGAGTTCATACATTGGTACTTGCATTTACAGTTGACTCCGCTTAATCAGGTCACATCGAGGCGATCTCGACATTCTTCCCCGATTAAGCGGAGTCCCAATTAACTATTGTAATTTAGGATTAGCTTATATGCGTGGGAACTATTCCGGTCCCGCCAAAAGTGTCCCAATTAAGCGGTTAACCAGTGAGAGTCTCCTGTACACGTGTTATCTCAGCTTATTCGCTCTAAATAAGAAATCTCCAGGACACATTTAGGAATTTTATTCACCTATGGAAGTCCGATACTATATCCTGGAAGGGAATAGGACCAGAGCCTTTGTAGTACTTCTTAACTTCCAGTTTGTCCATGAACTCAGTCGCTAGTCCCATCGCATCTCCTAGAGCGTTCCCGTACAGACACCCCTTGATGCGGTCTATGACGACGGCTCTCTCGCACTTGGGAGTCCAGTCTGCTCGGTAGAGAACCTCTGGGATGCTCGGGGGCGGTGCGTCCGTCTTGGGTTTCTTACTCGCGACCTCTTCCCCATCAGAGGTAGGAGGGGAAGGGGGTGTGTGGGCCTGGGTGTCCCCTACTTCTGCCCCCTCCGTAGCGGCAAGGGGGTCGGTAGGATGGGGAGAAGAGTCAGCTGTTTGAGGAATTGGATCGGCTATGTCTGTTTTCACATCTCTCGACTCTTCCTCTGTTACGGCATCAGTACTCATGTTACTCTCGTCA
This sequence comes from Aphrocallistes beatrix, assembly GCA_963281255.1. Classification (NCBI taxonomy): domain Eukaryota; kingdom Metazoa; phylum Porifera; class Hexactinellida; order Sceptrulophora; family Aphrocallistidae; genus Aphrocallistes; species Aphrocallistes beatrix. Next base: position 1,017,710 of record OY725506.1, on the reverse strand, counting down.
CGTTCTGGTTCTGGCTCTGTGTGCTCAGCAGAAGCTGTGTCAGCAGTCTCCGCTGCTCCTTCTGTAGCCATGGCTGCTCTAATTTAAAACTTCCGTGAGGCGTAACAATAGAGTAATTGGGACTATTAGTATTAGACAATTGAATTGTTGGTATGGTTGCAATTATAGCAGAATATTGGTTACCCTTCATGAAGATGTTCAATGCTTTATCGACTACTAATACTGGTGATATACCTTAGCATTACTCCGAGCAATGGTTTAAACAGAACTGATAAAACCAATGATAACAATCGTAATTTGGGAGTAAAGTAATCGGAATATTTGTTTCACAGTCGAGTATTGATTCAAGATGATTAAAAGTGTTAGATGAGAAGGATTAATTATTCTGTCCGATCTGCTTGTACAGAGGGTCGTACTCTTCTTTGTGCTTCAACATGTAGGCGGCTAGGTACTCGATGGGATCTGCAGGCCTCTCCAGACACAGAGCAGACAATCCTAGTCGGGATACACAGTTAAAAACGTAGAAATAGAGCTGCATTTTCAAGTCTGTATAAAATACAGACCTGATAGGATGATGGGTACCACTGTATTGTCGAGATAAGCTCTGTTAGGAAGTGATTGTAACTCTACTCGGCTGTGCTGTCGCTCTTTCAAGTTGTTCACTTCTGATTCTACGTGAGACAACTGCTTCTCATCCAATCCAGAGTTGCTATCCATGGTGATTAATTAGCTGGAATGGAACGCTGCTAAATAAGGAGACTTCTGAAAATTGAAATGTTATTGTATATCGTAAAAAAAACTGTCCGAGATAGAATCCTATTTCGTAAGTTTAATAAGAACCATTACAGATCAATCAGTATATAGGGTGATATACTATTTGGATATGACGATACAGATAATATAATCTCATTAGAACTAATGTTACTGGTGGGAACAGACACAAAGTCAAACTACACCATTAGTTATCATAGTAATAGCCTAATACAACTCTTCTATGTACAAATATATTAGTAAAAGAGGGAGGTGAGATTATTTGGTGGCGGCAGAGAATCCCGATGAGACGCCGGATTTAACACCGTCTGCTACAGCTGATCGTACCGCCGGGTTAGTGGCGGCCTCTTTAACACCTGTCTTCACAGCTGAGCGGACTGTCTCGTTAGAGGCTGCGGTTGTGAATATTTCCTGTCTGGCTGCGGCCATGCTAGCACCTGACATCCTAGAAATGAGAATTTTAAATTGATAACATAAGTGCAGCATTCAGTGGCATAGCTAGGGGAGGAATAGGGGCACGTGCCCCCCCCCCCCCCCCAATAACAAATCCTAGCTAAGCTATTGCACTGACAGTATTATATCATAATGTATTCAAGTGAATTACCTAAAAACGAGAAATTCTTTGAAGTAGAGTTATAATTGTTTTATGTCACAGTAATCAAAACAAAACATTTTAAATCGACTCAGTTTTTGACAAAATTCACAATCTAGTTTCTACTTTATCTACGGTTCCCGTCAATTCGATTATTTTATGTCATTTCGTTTCAAAAGTTTAAGTTCCATTTGACCCATAGTCCATAGATTAGCTACAAATTGTGTCTTGAAAGGTTCTTTCTTTCTTTTTCAACTGTAGGGTGAATTTGTATGTTAAAGTAATTTCGTAAATTCTAGGTATTCCATTCCTTATATCCCCTTTTAAAAGTTAATTGTATGAGAATGAACAAATATTGTTCAAAATTAACCTACACGCAGGGAGATGCGTACAAACCTGTAATATCTGTGTACGTAGTAGCATTGGATGCAGAGTGCTAGAGCCATTCCCCCCCACACAAGACCAAATATGCAGTAGACTCCTCCCCACACTAGAAGAAAGGCGTGAGCACCAGCTGTGGTTCCTGGCGAGGTGAACAGTATAATGCCTAGAGGGAGAGAGATGACGTCATCATAAATAAATAAATCTCCACAGACGGGATAGGAGTGTGTTTTGGTGACGTCGATATTTAGGGCATCGGATAAGAAAGTGGGGGGATTTCGGAGAACATAATCTAAGATTTGAAAAACACATCTAACCAATACCAAACAATTGGATTCGATTAATTTGTTGATCTGAGACACTCGTGCATGAATCTGCCGTATTGTGAACAGAATACATATGCATGCATCTATAGTGAAAACAAATTTATTTTGATATACGTATTGTCAAAAACTGGGGGGTCCATCAACGATGTCTATGCTACCAACCCAAGACTGAAGCACACTCCTATCCCGTATATGCTCTAACTATTTATAGCAGGCTAAGTCCTGAGATCCTAGTAAGGCGTTCCAACTTACCTACGATAAATCCGCAGCCTCCAGGTATCCCTATCGCATGGCACACGTATATCCCCACCTGGAATATGCAGACGAAGAAGAAACACATGAAATTCATGGAACTGTCCATCCTGAAGGCTCGGTAGACGGGGAGGTAGAAGCAGAAGAGGGATGCAGGTAGGAATAGGATCAATATGGCAATTGAAAAACCGAAATGAGCAAAGAAAGTGCTATTGGAATTTGGATTATTGCCTACAGAGAGTATCCCGATCATCCCAATGAGTGCACATACTACATTAGCGATGTACAGCACAGCATGCACAATCCACCAAATAAACACCCCGCGCACTAGCTTCTGCTGGTCGGGCGGTATCTCCACGGAGATGTCGTGGTAGAAGCACGGCTTCACAGGGCAGCAGCGAGGCAGAGGAGGGAAGTTGTTGGGGCGGATTTGTGGTGCCTACAAGATACAGTCTCTCTGTCATACACCCATAATTTCTCGATAGGATTCAAATTGGGAGCAAACTAGACCAGATAACATTGACAATTCCGTTAATTAATTAATAGAATTGTATAGACAATTCCGTTAATTAATAGAATTGTACATGTATTTGTAGAAGGTACACAAATGTTGTGTGAAAACTGAGCTCTTGTCGAATATTCATACTGTTCTAACTGTCTATACAGTGTACCAATGCCATTCAACTATTCAGTTCAAGTTATCTTACACCAAGACAAATGGAGGGTGGGGGGAGTTTACCCGTCCGGCGATTTCTTCTCTCTCCTTGATAGCTTGCTCTCTCTGCGCCAGCTCCTCTTCCCTCTGCTTGAGTTCCCTCAGGGCGGCTGTGCTGGTGTCCCCTGGGTAGTCAGGAGGAGGGGCCGTGTCAAATCCACCGCCACTTGACACTTCGTACTTCTGTTTCTTCCCGAACCCGAACCAGTTGATGCCCTCTGCGCCTCTAGGGGGCTTGTCCTGCGGTTTGGTCTCCGTTGGCGGCTGCTGAGCGTCGTCAAATGGGTTGAAGTCGTCCAGTTCTTTCTTGGGTGCAGCGGGGACGGAGGGAGGGGGAGGGATGAGGGGGGCACTTGGGTTGGTCTGTCTCACTGATTTCGCCTTCTTATCATCAAACCGCTCTGTTTGGACGGGGTCTGCGAACGGGTTCGAATCATTCGACATTCTAAACTAACTGAACTAAAGTCAGGGAATTATAGTTGAGATATGGGTATTCATGTACGTGTGTTGTTCATTACTTAGTGTCTATTGCATACGTATTTATGCTATGTATACATACTTGTCAATCCAAGACAATAGCAGGGCATTGTGGGATTTAGTTTATAAAAAGCTGGAAATTCCTAGCTCTTAGTAGGTTTTCTAGTCTAGAAAACAATATTGAGGTCTACCCCACTAGGAATGGATCAGTAGGTAACCACATTTCTCTTAATCTGAATTCTTGTTTGGTTAGACTGCAGAGGTGAATTTTTAAATATACGTATTAATAAATAAATATAACTGTATGACTGTTACGGACAATGTTAATAGAAAATATGTTTCAACTCCAAAAATGGAAGCCTCATGAACCGGCTAGATACAATGAAATCAATCCCCTGTACCTGAAATAGAATGAGAAACTGCTTGTAATAATACATGTTAACTAAATATATATTTGGGCAGAGGAGCTGAAGCAAGTTTCTAGCTAACAGTGGCATGATATGAAACCATCATATGCGTTTTAACTTATATATATTTACTTCGTTGCATGAAAAAGAACATGTGGATTCTAAATATATAATTTACTTTATTAAAGTAAATGTTAATTCAAAACATAACATAAGTAGAATAGAGAAATTGCAGTGTGACTTGTTGAGTAGCATTATTCATAAATCATTGTGCTAGGTTATATTACGGAGCATTAATATACGACATAAACTAGGATGTATCTAGCTGACATTGAAAGTTCAGATGTGTATAGTTTTCGCAGAAGTAGCTCGATTGGAGAGGAATAGATTGCAGAGATTCAATAGAATATTTTGAGTAATTTCTGAAGGGATTTATTGCATTACAAAATCAACAATTAAATAATAAATCTCCAATATTAGGACATAAATGCTAACTCTTATTAAACTAATAAATATCTGAACTATACACTCCAGATGTGGAGGGGGAAATATATTCCCACTACGTACAAGGTAGATGCCATACATTTAGAACTGAAATCATAACAATCACGAGAGATGGAATACAAGCAGACATCTGATTGCAAGAATTAGTTAGAAAGAAAACAATTAATAATTACACCTTCGTACAATAAAGATAGTAGTTACAACAATATAAGAATATTATCGCTTAAAATAGCGTATCCAACTCCTTATAAGGTAAAACACTAAAAAAGGCCAAATAAGCAAGAAAGAGAAGAGAAGAGAGGGAAGAGAAAATACTCCCGAAAATCGACCAGTTCGGAAAAGACGGGAGACAGACGTTTGTAGCATGTTTAGGGTGTTAACAATCGCAGTAAGCTGTCGCTCAATACGGGACAGTGTGGTGATAAGCTGTGTGAGATCACGCAGGTCGGTGTGTGGTCGCGGCCTGGCGTCAGAACTGCTACTCGTGTCTGACGCATGGTTCTCAGAGCTAGGCATAGAGTCGGACTGCACTTGTGAGAGACTAGGCGCCTGTATGTGATGGAAGTTGTCCTCACTCTGTCCCCCTACACCCTCCCCTTCGTTGTTAGCGTCCCAAAACACCTCCTTCCCCTCCCCTTCCCCCTCCCCTGTCTCCCCTACGCCTCGACCTCCTTTCAGCTTCGTTAACAAGTTGTCCACCTCCTGCGTCCTGTCTGGCTGCTCCTCCACCATCCTGCACAGCTCAGTGGTGTACATCTGCATCGCTCTGTCTCTGCTCAGCTCTCCGGCTCGCTTCCACGCCTCCCACTTAGCTCGGGCTACCATGTTGAAGTAGCTAGGAGCAGTGGTGCCGTTCTCCCCTGCAGTGATCCGCTTGTACAGCCCGTAGAACACTAGCTTCCTCTCGTTAGAGGGCTGGATGGGACCATCCTTGGGGAGGGACTGCACCCACTTGACGGCCGTATCGAACCGCTCCTCAATGTCCTGTGGGACGGTCACGAGGCTGCATTCTGCCATCGGGGAGCTAGATAAGACGCCGTGCCATTCAAAGTGTGAAACTATTTTTAACCACTTGCATCTGATCCCAGGAAGTATGTCCTATTGTCCGTATTTCCGTCCCCTATGGACTATGGATGTCTGACATTCTGTTCACGGAGTCTTGTGCGGTAAGACCCACAAATGGTGCTTTCAATATATGCAATTAAACATATACGCATGACATGTATTTAGTAACATATACCACATAGCAGCCAACTAAATATTAACTATCCTCCAGAAAACTGTAAAATAATGGGAAACATAGTTATTTATTGAATTCTACCCCACAACAATAATCCTACTTTACTCAAACAGAGCTAACACGGTCACCTAGAGATGTAGAGAGTTACAACCGCCTCCCTCGTCTGCCCCCCTTCCGGCGCGTGCTGTCAGAGGGGATCGGGGTCACGTCCTCAATCCTCCCAATCTTCATCCCGCTGCGAGCCAGCGCTCTCAGGGCGGACTGGGCCCCGGGACCGGGTGTTTTCGTCCGGTTGCCCCCCGTGGCCCTCAGCTTGATGTGCAGGGCCCTTACCCCCACCGCTTTGCACCTCTCGGCCACATCCTGCGCGGCTAGCATGGCTGCGTACGGAGAGGCCTCGTCTCTGTCCGTCTTCACCTTCATCCCCCCCGTGACGCGGGAGATGGTCTCGCGACCTGAGATGTCTGTCACGTGCACGAAGGTGTCATTGAATGAAGCGAATATGTGACACACACCGAACACGGTTTCCCCGTCCCCAGCTGCTACTGCGAGCTGTGTCACCTCCTCCTCCTTATGTGCTCGTCCCTTGCGCCTAGCCATCTTACTCAAATGCTAATCATTCATTTTAGTAACATTAAGAACCTGAAAGCGATACGGACTTGACAAACACGGAGATGCAGTTTGAATCTCGATTTCCCTTATTAATTAATTAAGCAGTATTAGTGCGAGATAGTTAGAATTTCCTTGTAGTATTTGATATACTGTAGGGTTCGTAAATTGATTAATCATAATGCCATTGGAATGTGATAGAATTACTGTTACTATAAGCTGGATAAATACAGGGTGAGGTAGCAGTACAAGTGACTGGGTCGCTAGCTAGACAAGTGGCGTAGAGCCAGGGGTCTAGCTGGAAGTAGGCTGGTTACGCCGGCGCTCGAGGGTCGACTTGGTACGAGAGCTGGCGGAGCTGCGCTGTAGGCTACGACCGGTGTCTGTCTCCCTGCGGTTAATGAACCGGTTCATGCGATCGCGAAGTTCGTCTTGCGTCATGGGCTTGTTGTCCAACAGCTCCAGGTCCGAACCCTCGACCGAATCATCTCCTATCGCAGGCGGGACTATCTCAGCGGTCACGTCGAATGAGATGGTCATCTCCGCTTTCGGGAGGAGCAGAGAGACGGCCGCATTGGGGTCATCCGATTCCTTAGCTGCGATGTAGGACTTGAGCTCCAGCAGTTCGTCTGTCCGCTGTTCTATCTGCCCCATGTGCTGGATGATGTTGTTCTCCGTCACGCCCTGTTGTCCCCCCAGCATGTCGCTGATCACGGCTGCGTTGCAGCCGATCTTCGTGAAGAGACCGCCGATGCCCTTCATCAGCTGACTCAGCAGCTTGTTGGCTTGTGTCAGCCTGGTGTCGTGCTCTTTTGAGGCAGCCTCTGTCTGGGACAGGTCTGCCTCCATCCCTCCCAGCATCTGCTCACGTGACGCCTCAAGAGAGGCGCCTTCTGCCTCGAACCTCCCCATCTCCTCCCTGATGTGCGAGATCTCCTCGTGGACTTGGTCTATGTCTGAGTTCAGCTCACTCACGTAGTTGAATAGTGCGAAATTCTGGTCTTCTACCTCCACGAATCTGCACAGTTTACAGGTTAACAAGTAGAGTGGTTTTCAATTAAATATGAGAGATAGAATATGAACTAACTTCCTGACAATGTCATTGATATCATGCAGCTCCGTAATCTCCCTGATCCTAAAGAAGGCCTCCTCATACGTCATCAAGATATCCTCCTTCTCCTTCATCTCTGTCTCTTCCTTCCTCTGAGTGAGCAGTGCCTCGAAGTCTCCAGTTCTCTCCTCCTCCTTCACCTTCATGAAGTCCTGCAGCCGCTGTTCGTGGTCGATTCTGCGTTGGAATTCCTTGATCTGCTGCGTGTAGTGCGTCAGGTCCTTCTTCGCCTTGTCTTTCAGAGCGACCATCTTGTTCCGGGACTCCTCTCTCCCCTCGTACGCGTTCGTGGCCAGATTCACCACCTAGATACACATCCCGGTACTCATGCTTAGATCGTACACTTTCCTCCTTCAGGCATTCCATGCCAGGGCAGACATAATCTAATGCCTCTAAAGCTCAAGATGTGGCAAAATTCCAAAATATCAGAATTGCTATAACGCTAACTATTAACACAGGCAGTATTGACGTCATTGTTAAGCCCATCGGAAGCAGAACGAAGTCACACACTTATTTGCTTCTATTCCTTCCTATCCTTCAAGCTTCAGACGGCTTTGACCCTTAAATTATGCTCAGAACTCACCTCTTTTGTGTGATCCCTGGTCGCGAGGAGGAGAGCTTGCGTCTTCCTGTGAATCTCGTAGAAGGTCTTCCTCTCATGCTGTAGATGGCTGATGACGTCACGCAGCCGTGTGTTGGTGGCCAGCGTGTGGTTGAACTTGGTGGCACTGTTCTCTAACCGCTTCTGAGCGCGCATCAGCTGTCTGCTCAGGTCATGCCGCTTGGCATCCGCCATCAGGAGACCACCCATGTTGCGTTTATGCTTGTCATGCGACTTCTGCAGCTCCAGGATATCCTTGTCCAATTCCTTCACTTCCTTCTCTGCACCTGTCACCTATACATCAGTAAGCTGATACCGACACTAGGTTATTAGACTAACGTATGAGGAGCTCTGTAGAGTAAGATAGGGGAGGGAAATGCTTTGCTGTCACTACACCCCATCATCCCATGCTATACCTGTTCTTTCCACACATCCTGTCGCTCCAGCAGGTCGGTCATCTCGTGCACCATCTTATCCTTCTGAGTGACCTGCAGAGACAGAGCTCGCTTCAGCTCTCCGTTCTCTCTCTCCACAGCCTCGATCAGTCTCTTCTGAGTGAGCAGCTTGTTCTCCTGCTTCTCACAGTACTGCTTGTCCTTAGAGCTGAGTATGCGCAGCTTCCTGCGTAGTGTCACCAGTTCCTGCCAGCTGTCATCGTCCTCGGACACGCCCTCAGGTGGGCCCGCTGTCGTGTCTATCTGTCTGCGAGTTACTGGCATAGCTATGCTAGTCGGATTAAAACAAGGTTGTAAAGTTTTGCTAGAATGAATTGTATTGCTTGTAAGGAAGCTTGAAATTTTAATAAATCGCACTAAAATTCGAGAATGTAGCATCAGATATCGCTGGATTGCAGCAACTTTATCGCAGAACATACGTATGTCCAAAAATCTCTTCAAAAAACCCTCACATACGGCTAGAAGTGTGCTTCCAAATTCCTGGGATGACATGTATTGCGTCATAATTCAAGGAATGTGGAAGCACACTTCTAGTTTGTCTGTGAGGCAAGCCCCCCAGAGCCCCCAATTGTTTTGAAGTCAAAAGGTAATTTTGTCAAATTTTGAGGTATTTAAAATATTTTAGCGCATGCGCTGTTTTACTTTAGCGCATGCACTGTTTTCATTTTAGCGCATGCGCTAAAACACTGTAGTGTTTCATATATTTAAAATATTTTAGCGCATGCGCTAAAACACTAGTGTTTCATAGTATATTTAAAATATTTTAAATACAGTGGAACCTGTATATAACGGCCACCCAAGGGACTGGACAAAATTGGCCGTTATACACAGGTGGCCGTTATATACAGGTGATTGTCTTAATCCCCAAAAGGTATCAACGTAGTGAAATGAATATCAAACTTTTAGAAATCTATTACTTGAAGTAATATAATGAAACTTGTTTATATTTCGTAACAGGTTCTTTCATAAACACATAAAAGGCGAAAAAGGTGATGGTCGTTATAGACAGGTAGTCACCATTATAGACATATGATGGCCGTTATACACAGTTTTTGGATCAGTAAGGGACTGCAAATGGGTGGCCGCTGGCCGCGTTGAGCAGGTGGACCGCTATACACAGGGTCGCTATTATGGAATTTCGGACGGGACTGTTCAATGGTGACCGCTATAGACAGGTGACCGTTAACAGAGTGGCCGTTATAGCAGGTTCGACTGTATATGAAACACTAGTGTTTTAGCGCATGCGCTAAAATGAAAACAGCGCATGCGCTAAAGTAAAACAGCGCATGCGCTAAAATATTTTAAATATATGCAAATTTTATTATCATTATGTGCCCTTCTTCGCCTATAAAAAGATTTAACCGAAATTAGTACCATAACAATTTTCAGTTTGTAGGATTAATTAAAATTGTAGATGTAAATTTTGACTGTGTCATCATGATAACGTCAGCATAATTAATTAATTAGCAGTTTTGTATAGTCATCTACACTGAACACTTTCTACAACATATCTTTATTTCTATTTCCTATCATTTTAACTCTATTAGCCATTTATAATTATTTATGCTGTATTGAACAATTGTTTATCCCAAACTACTAAAATTTGAGCTCTAATAGGCATTTATCATTAAAATTAGGCGATGATGACGCGACAAAATATTTAATCGCAAATTGCTCAGAGGTCCTATGTCCGATGGATCTAGGAATGAAATAGGTTTTAGAGGGCCTCATACTTCACCAGTGTTACCAATCTCAAGTTTCTAGCTCTTCTAGTTTTGTGCAATAAGCAAAAGAATGAAATCACAAAATGCTACGTAGTGATGATGATTTAGCATATATTGAAAATCGTATGAGGAGGTGCACATCTACATATATGTCCGCAGCTTCACAAAAAATTATGTGCACCACTTAAATTATGCTCATAATTTGAGCATAATTTGAGCAGATTTTTTATTAAATCTTTCAACAAACTTAAAGCAAGAGGAATACTTTCGAGTCGGTTTGATTTATAGTAGTTCTGAATTCTGAAATTGGTCCCTGCTCGCGAAGTAAGATGTGATGTTTAGAGATTATGCACTAGAATGGTGCAAAATTTATTCAATGTTATTAATATCATAGTTTGTATGTAACCAGAGATTACTACCCAGTTATTTGTCATAATGATTGATACAGATCTTTAAATTCTATCTGAAAGAATATGTATAGACATTACATTAAGTTGCTTAGCATTGCTATTAGCGTGTTAAGTACACAATAATTTGATAAAACTAGTAACATGTGTAAGTGAGAAGAAATACCAGTTACAATCTGAATTTTGAACTTAGGAAAATATCCGTAATATACTTAATTGATCACATCAATTAATTAAATTTGTGTAAAGATGGATATACTTTGAAAGTTTCCAGTTTCTGACACCAGTAATTGTACAATTAGGAATTCTCAAAGCTTTAACGAATCTAAAATAAGCAGGTATGGAAAGTCTACCAATGGGATGCAACTAGTAGAATCTGGTTACACTCAACTAAAATTGCTTTACCGACAAAATGAACAAAGTACAAAATATCTGTACCAGGCACTGGACTAGAACTGCAATCTGATTCGTTTAGAATACCTCCTCCACAGATATCGAATTATAATTAAATTCCACACTCGTAATTAAGACACAGGTTGTCTATCCCTGTTATCATCCTCAGACTAAATCTAAACTAATTTCAGTTTTGACATTATCTCGTTAATAACTAGAGCTAGACATCAAGACTAAACAACCACAGTGTTACATATGAAGAGTTAAACGAATAATTTATTTTGATTAATTTTGACTGAAATATATCTATGAACCAGTAGCTATAACTGATAATTATGATCGATTCAAATGGCCAGCTATTGAAGGATGACATTTATTTCCCAATTGTGATGAAGATAGATTTTGTTTGGATTTGAAAGAGAGGGTTTGAAGTGTACACTTATATAAATGGATTATCACCCCCAATTCTATTTCGCAATATGTGAAACTACGTATCCAAGTATCTGTCAAATATTGTCGAAAGGTGCACATATTTAGTTGTTGCGTAGACTGGCTTCATAGAATACTAGGGAAGATATATTTATCTATATACGTCGGTTGCTGATTAGATTACCTAGAACGCACATGCTTGTGTATTATATTGTATGCATAGTAAAGTATCGTAGTATAAAAGGTAATAATTGCCCGCTCTATCAAATCCTATTCTTGAAATTATTATCCTATACATCAACTTAGAATCTTGAACGAGAATGCCGCGTGAATGGAGCAGTGGACTTTGTGATTGCTGTGCAGCAGGATGCCTTTCATGTAAGCTTGCAGACTTTTTTTAAAAAAAGAATCCCTATGATTTTAACAAATTATTTTAGGTATCCTGGCTTTCTGGTGTTACCCATTACTTATCGGACTGAGTGCACACAAGATGGACGAGAGCTTCCTCCTATGCTGCTGTCCTGTAGAAGGACATTTGATGATCAGAAGCAAGATTCGAGCTGAGCAAGGGATAGAAGGAAGTTTGTTGAAGGATTTCTGCTGCATCGCGTTTTGCCATCCATGCGCCTCAATCCAAGAAGCAAACGAGATCGAGAAGGTTTACGGGAATCAGCCGAAATAAATTTGAGTGGAATAACTTTGTAGTGTATTATCCTATTCTTAAGTATTTATGATGTGTTGTTAGTTATCTAATCCTCAATTAAACAGGGAGTTGCTTGTATTTGATTGGGTGCTGTTATTTATTAAGAATACATTAGAATACTCCAGAGGCTTTAACTATTGGATATACGAATCAGTTCATTTATCATTTAAGCTGTAAAATCATGCCATTGATTAGGATTGAAGAACTGTCCACAGAGCTATGTCATATACGTATTGCAAATTCAACTTGATGAAAAATCTCTGAGGGGGCGAGGGACAGTGATAACTTTAAACCAGAGAGTACATTATTAATCAATTATGAGAGATGCTAGTTTATTCATAACAGTCCTTTCAGAGTGAATATTGCCTATGTAGGCAGTAGTTATAATCAAAGTGGCTACATAGAAGGATATTCCTTGAATTGTTTTAAAAATATTTGTGGCTCAGAAAGTGAATACCATGTACGTGTTCAGATTGTTAGGATTCAATTAATTTCACAGGTCACGATCTATACAGATATGGGCTTCTTTTCAGTTAACACAATTGCTTCAGCAATGAATTCAGACTAAACAAAGTTTTCATTAGTCAATTAACAGCAAAACTTGAGACAGTACATCAGATAACAAAAAGGATACAGGAACCTTTACAGTTCGCTACTTTACGGTAATGCATTCAAATCCGATCTTAAAATGAGGTAGTTAATAACGAGATAATGATAAAATAATTGCCATACGTGAAGAGTCATCTACCTCCAAGCTTGACTGCATCAGAAAAATTCCTTGCTCTTTCTTTGTTCCGAAAAAGAATAAGTCAAGTAAATCACAACTCCATTAGGCGAATAATTTAATTCATTTCGCTTATAATGGAACCTAATGTTAAAACCATTTCAAAGTTAATCGACTACACGAAAAAAGGAAACATGAGTGAAAATAATGTAAGAGGATGGAACAGCGGAATTTGCCAATGCTTTGCTAGCGGCGTTCTTAATTGTAAGTTAGAGCGATTGCAATTAAATTCGAGATAGTTCCTTCAGTTGTTACTAAATCCGGAATGTGATGGGGGATTGCATCACCTTACCATTATTTAAAGAGAAATGTATTAATTATTTCGTTTGAATGACAAATTACACTTGATAGGTGTGCTTGGATTCTGTCTCTATGGAGTGCTCATCGGAATGAATTCGAAAAACATGGATGAGAGTTTTTTCCTGTGCTGCTGTCCAGGAGCTGGGCATCATCTCATCAGGAGCAAGCTGCGAACCGACCAGAAAATAAACGGAACTCTACTCGAGGACTGCTTGTTAGTGAACCTATGTCCTCCCTGTGCCGCTATACAAGAGGCCAATGAGATAAAGCGCGTCTACAGTCAAGACCCAGGAGTTCTGATCATAGAGAGCAAACTGTGATCCAAATGGGCACTGGAACGGAAACGCATTCATGATATCGCTTGATAGAATCTAACGAGTATGATCTACTGCTTAAGATATAATAATTTGACTTTATATGATCACACCTTAATTGCCAATCAATTCTCTATTCCACTCATTTACCAACGCGTCCCAATTATCTATATTGGGATTTGACTGATATAGAGGCGAGGTGACGACAAAAGGTTGGGTTTTAATAAATCCTTCCTTAGCTAACCTTGGAATGTTACTATAGCTCATTTCAGGTTAATTAAGCTATTCTTAACCCTAGATTATCGAAATATCGCGGATGTCTCCAGCCATTTTCAATGGGAAAGAAGCCATAAAATCGTACCACTGTGGTACATTTCGGTAGTCTAATTAGGTTAAAGCGAGGAAGCCATAAAAAAGTGGGGTCCAAACCAAGGGATTATCTAGGAGCTCGAGACGCTCCTTTAGGCGTGATTTAAGCCCGAAAGTGTCTAGGAGCGTGAAAATTTATGGGTTTGAGATTAGGATCGTATCTCTGGAGGGCTGTATAATACCCTGGTCCAAACAATGGTTGATTAACTGAAATTTTAGGGTATTTACTATTTAGTGTAACTTACATGAACTGCGGTTTCGTGCCCCCATCCTCAAGCTAGATGAAATTGCAATTCTACCCAAACCGATCCCAAATGTACCGACGAGGAAGCTACTGACTTATCAGTATCTAATGTAATAGATTTTGATGTGACAAGCAACTGTAATAGTGAATAATAATGTTAGGAAACTACAAACTAAATACGAATACCAATTATAAATACTCAATTGTTCAAAATAAAATAGTTAGGGATTCGTCAGCCATGACTCTATTTCGGCTGGCTTCCATAGACCTTGTCGATCTCGTTTGCCTCTTGGATAGCAGCGCATGGATGACAGAAGTAGATGACGAAGCAGTCCTTTAGGAGGGTACCCTCGATCCCCTGTTCCCCTCGAACCTTGGCTCGAATCAACAAGTGTCCAGCTGGAGCACAACAACAGAGGAGGAAACTCTCAGACATCTTGTGTGCATTCAGACCAATCAGGATTTCATAGAGACAGAATCCGAGGAGACCTATGAAAAAATAATTTCAATTCCATTGTCATTTTGATAAAATAAACTTAGTAGGTTGATATAACTTACATGTGAGTGCTCCACCGGCACAACAGTCACAAAGTCCACTAGACCATTCACGAGGCATGCTGAAATAAAAGTGAAGAAATACAAGAAACTAGACTAGTGCATATTATGTAGAGTGAGTATTTATACTCGAGGAATATGATGGAATGTATACGCCTATTACTGTAATTGTAGTTGTTGTGCTAGTTCGTAGAGTTGAAGACTTACGCATAGTGCAAATTCCAGGTATTTTAACTTAGTTACATATTCTTTTGCGTTGTTGATATAAATAATTCAAAAGTTATGGTGAGCATTTTAAGGATAATGACTTGCATGTCACCTGTCCAATCAATGCAAATTCTCAGCATACTGGAAACAACTCGTGCTTTATAACAGATAGAAAGTGGACGCAGTTATAAAACTTTGTTGGAGTCGAGTTATACGTATGTTCTTATTTCCGGTATATCACCCTGGCTCATAACACTCTCCGGGGACATATCAGTGTTGGAATGATTTCGAAATATTCTACGATAGATAGATTTTAGATCGCGCATTTCTTTAAGGTATTAACACATTTCATGAAACCAAGTCCAACAATAATAAGCATATTTTGCGAAGTAGCATCATAGATAATATTATTATAACCGGAAGTCCGGCACCCATTGGATAATTCAATAAAACAGAAATTGCATTAGTTAGATAGTAGCCCAGGTAATTCGTTCCATCAGAAAGTTATCCCGGTAAACTAGAGCAGGGGATGGAGGGGCAAACTATGACTAAGACTATTCTAAGAGGCGGAAATTCTTCAAAATGTACACATCAATAGCCTTCGAGATGGTTACTCAAATCTAGAAAATAAATTCTAAAACAATCTACTGTCAGAGTCGCTTATTATGAACCACCAGGGGACCAAAAATGTATTCATAATATACTCCATATTAAGCAGACTTGATTCAATACAAATCCTATGGTGAATAATGAAATTGGGACCAGAATGTCAGCTCAGAATAAACGAATGTTCATATTAAGCGACCCTTACTGTAAAACCTTTCAAATTCCCAGAGAAAATTAGTCTGCTATGTTCTAACCAAGGTTGCAACCGAATAGTTCAATATTCGGTTAGACCAAATACTATTTGGCAAATAGTTGATATTCGGTTGGGAACCGAATATCAGTATTCGCATTCGGTTGAACTAACCGAATATTATCAGTATTCGTATTCGGTTAGGGAATTCATGAATATTTATATCCGGTTCAATCGGTTTCAACCTTCGTTATAAACTTCTAACTATAAATTAGATGGTTACTCTTCGAAATTTGCTGGAACTAGAGTTTGTAAACAAGGAATAGATGGGTAAATGAAATAATTGAGCAAACTAAACACTATTGATTATAATACACAGTACACCTAATAATATAGTCACACATATAGCACTCAAACTAATTGTTTCAAATCCTATTTCGGCTGGTTTCCATAGACCTTCTCGATCTCGTTTGCCTCTTGGATAGCTGCACATGGATGGCAGAAGTAGACGATGAAGCAGTCCTTTAGGAGGGTACCCTCGATCCCCTGTTCTCCTCGAACCTTGGCTCGAATCAACAAGTGTCCAGCTGGAGCACAACAACAGAGGAGGAAACTCTCAGACATCTTGTGTGCATTCAGACCAATTAGGATGTCATAGAGACAGAATCCGAGGAGACCTATGAAAAAATAATTTCAATTCCATTGTTATTTTGATAAAATAAACTCAGTAGGTTGATATAACTTACATGTGAGTGCTCCATTGGCACAACAGTCACAAAGTCCACTAGACCATTCACGAGGCATGCTGAATTCAGAAAAAGTAAGATATTATATAAAACTAAGTGCAGTATTCATGGAAATATTTCTAACTATATATATTGTTCTGCCATTGAAATTAAGCCTATTGATTATCCGAGATTAATGCCTAAGTTCAACTGCACACCATATCGTAATGGAATAGGATATTTTCCAGGAACAAGAATACTTTCAGTTCTGGTGTTGTCCACGTAAGAACCTAAGCAATGATGATCGTTGGACAGTGTCTCAAGGTGACAGTGGACATGATAGAGTGCTATAACGAGGATCTAAAGACACATCTGCCAACGTCGACAATATTTTTAGTAAATCAGGGACATACGTGCATTTTAACCATAAATAGTAAATTGGTTGGCATGAGCAGGGGTGCAGGGAACTACCTTGGATGTGAACATATTTGTGAGTCAAATTATCTATTATGTTTTTCATTAATTAAAATTAAAATGCCATTTCGATTTATTGGTAAATAAAAAAGGGGTGGGTTGTCATAATATTGTCATTAGTGTTCGATATTGTCAATTTACAGGAGAAATGATGCCAATAATTATATTATAATGCAATACATGTACCAACATTTAGACGGAGGTAGGGAGCTGAAACAAGTTCAATTGTGTCCTTACATTAACTCTCATTGTATGACCAAAATAACCGAATTATCCAACCTACATCAACTGCTCACAACACCATTGAAATAGTACGTATTTTGCAAATCAAGCAAACTGAGGTATCATACATGTGGTTAGCTAAATTCATACATAAACATATCTTGCATAAATAGGAGCTGTTTGATAGTGTACATCGTTTCTCATGGTGATGGTATCTGTTTATAATTATCAGTAGGAACACCCATGGAGAAACATTAGGCACAATGAAAGTTTATGTAAAGCTCCTAAATTGCGGATTCATCAGATCTTTCTAACAAATTATCTTCCTTCCACACTTTCAATTTGACATCTATTTCGTCATGCCGCGTGAATGGAGCAGTGGACTTTGTGATTGCTGTGCAGCAGGATGCCTTTCATGTAAGCTTGCACAAATATTTTAAAAAATTTAATCATCCCGATTTTAACAAATTATTTTAGGTATCCTGGCTTTCTGGTGTCACCCAATACTTATCGGACTGAGTGCACACAAGATGGGCGAGAGCTTCCTCCTATGCTGCTGTCCTGTAGAAGGACATTTGATGATCAGAAGCAAGATTCGAGCTGAGCAAGGGATAGAAGGAAGTTTGTTGAAGGATTTATGCTGCATCGCGTTTTGCCATCCATGCGCCTCAATCCAAGAAGCAAACGAGATTGATAAGGTTTATGGCAGCCAACCGAAATAACCACCTCATCCTTCTTTCATTTAGATGATAAACATTGATTTTTGTTTTATTCCTTTTTTTACACTTATTATATCCAATCGAACTTTACTAGTTTTAGTTAATTAATACTGGTTCTTTACTGCGAAAATCACTGACCACTAATTATAAATCTGATTTATTTACAGTCCCGAGTTAGGGGAGCTACTTCGATCAATTGATTTGCATAGTACGTAATTGCAATAATTCGGATGATCGAAGAGGGGTTGGTAATTTGGTATAAAGTGGAGTCAAATATAATTTCATTCTATTTCTCTAGACTTGATTCCATTATTTGCATTAGTCAAACAATAATTTACAGATAAATTGGCACGAAGCATGATGCGAAATAGCACGTTGAATAACACAGGGCAGGACATATAATAGAGGGAGGTATCAATATTTTGTACTTACTTGATAGTACAGCCTTTCAGAAGAGGCAGATATTAGATATGCAATTCATTAATTCAGAATATTGAAAATGATATTCTCAATAAGAGAATTCATCCCCAAAGACCTCCCTCAACACGACAACATGGAATACATAAGAGAGCAAAGTTCAGTTCTATTTCTAGATAAAAGCTCTAGTGATGCAAACTGATTTAGCTGGTTTTAATAAGTGCTCTAAATTATCCATATTTAGTATCAACTTGGGATTTACTGCAGTATTCGCGTAGCAATTTTCCTGAAAGTACGATGCAAAAGTGTCCAACTTAAATGCATCCAGTACTCTATACATTTCATATCTGACTGAGCGATTGGTTTTGGAAGTGAGACACTCGAATAATGATTAGAAGTTGCAATTCATAATTATGCCAGCGAAGCGCACTAGTTATTTTAAACATTTGCTGCTATTTTAAAATAGTTTTTTTCGCTGTTTTATTGCACAAGTGAATTTTAATCTGGCTACGCGTATAATGGAAAATCATATGAATAAATTGGTAATAATCATCAGAATATAACTGCAAGTGCTCCGCTTAAATTGAGAATCATTAGGAAATTTAAGCATTATGGAAATTTCAACTCAATTATTCCGATACACTACACTGTTCATCGCTGGTCAATGAACAATCAATGAGCTATGACACAACGGAACGAACAACAGATATTATATGCTAGAAAAGGATACATACCTGTATATACTTGCAGGATATCTTCACACACAAAACAAATGAAAACAGCACTAAACTAATGCAATGAAACAGTTAATAATGAGATACATGATCAAACCAATTGCAGGATATCTCAGTTTATCAGCCGAAGAGACAAGAAATGGAAAGAAGAAGTCGTCAGGGAGTATATTAGCAGTCCCGGGGGTGGCACGCTGCCTCACTTGAGGTGTTTCTGAGATATCAATGAACTCGACACTCGTTCTGATGATAAGCGACTTCTGTGCAATGTTATTTTGGAAATTACATGTGTTTTCAGCACATGTGCTATCTACACTGGAGTAATAGAGTCTGTACTTCATACCACGGACACTGCGTTCTGGTGAAGAGATTGGGCCCGTGGATGCTATTAGCAGCTGTACTGTGAGCTGTGTGTACACGGAACAGCCAGAGGTCTGCTGCGATTGGAGAGGGGACTCCTCGTACAGACTAGCTAACCACGAGTCTGTGTTCTCAGAGTCAGGAGTCAACTGTGAATGGCCGAGTATTCCAACAAAACTGTAACGAGTTCCAATTAAAAGTGATCGGGTTTCCTCTCGCAGGTGGTTACACCTGTTATTTATATCTGAAATGTTGAAACGGTAGAGACATCCCGAGGCAGTGTTCCGTCTGAATCCGATAGAAACGCGCTTAGTGGCGTCGCAAACCGCGAGTGGCTGTAGAATGGTGAGCATCTGTGGCACCAGTTGAGTGGTGTTGCTGTCAGGAGAGAGTAGATTGGCCACAGTGACAGGGTATCCGTCCCTGTAGCCGGGACTACCTGAGAGGGAGATGGGGGACGGTCCATCTGACAGAGAGGAGAAATATACATTGAACGTTTGCTGTAGAGTGAGAGATGTCGTGCGAGAGAGTGTGAGTGTAGCATTGATGCTAGAAATTCCGAATTTCCCATTAGCAGTAATAGAGTATGAAATTCGCGTGAGTGCGTTATGGCAAGAGTTCGTGGTAGCATTGAACACAGGGGTGAGAGGGTTGGGACAGAGCACAGTGGCTGAGTTAGAATCTACACACGACGTATGCACACTGAGAGTTAGATCTGTGAGGTTTGCTGGTACTGTGGTATAGCACTGAGGTAGTTTGAATATCTGCACTCGCTCTGTGTAAGCCGTAGCGTCTAGTGCTGACCCTGCAATGCAGGATAGCTGTAGCGAGTCGAGGAACTGTGTGCAGGTGGATTGGGAGTTAGTGTAGAATTTGATGGGTGAGTGTGCATTGCAGGCGTTGGAAGTGACAGCATGTGGAAGGGATAAGTAGGCGGGGAGTGGAGTGAAGTTGTGAGTGTATACCGCACATACCGGATCCCCCAGCCGGTAGAATACCGGTTGAGACGGGGGCATGTACAGCTGAGGGTATTGGAAACTAGGGCCGTGAGAACTTAATGCATTCTGGAAACTCTCCAAGTCTGAGACGGTCCTAGGCTCCGAGTACCGCGTAGCAGAGGGATTGTTATCGATCTGTACGCACAATATGCCATCTCTAAACGAGCCAAGACTGTTGAATAGGTAGACGGAGTCAGTTCTTACACAGGATAGAGGTAGGGCTGCCTCTTCACTCTGGCTACAGGTGAACACACCTGTTCTAGTCGCTTCATCACAGTCTATGTCACAGCAGCAGTTTGCGTCACAGGAAGATAGGGTGAGGTCACAGGTACAGTTGAATAGGCGAGTTGGAGGCTGTGTTGTGGTGGGAGTGTTGGAAGTAGGAAGAAGTGGCGTTGTAGGATTGGAGAGGTTTGATATCGTTTCGCCGTGAAATTTATAAAATTGTGCACAAATGAGCAGTAATAGGATCGCAATCACTTTGAAGCAAAACATTCTCTACGTGAATTATAACATTTTGTCAGTACAGTAGAACCTCTATGATTATGTGGAGAAGTGGTGGACTTGTATGTTCTCACAAAATTATTATAACGCATAAATTCACCTCTACGTATATGGGAAAACCTGGATGAAACACTGATTACAATTCCCTGAAATTATCAATTTTGATTGATTTAAGTATTTTTCGCTTTATATTATGCTATTACTGTTAACAAATCATAAGTGGGGGATTTCGCCAACTTGAGTTCCCTCATTTATGAGGTTTCACTGTAGTAGATTTGCACATAAACATGAACGGACAATAAAAAATTGTCGTTAAAATTACACATTATATAAAAGCCCCTCCAAATTATTTTGTCTCCTATCAGATTCTAAACGGGCGGGGGTTTGCCATTATCCATTACAACTTTAAGATTTGGGACTGTTTGAAAAGCATTTTAAAAGTAACGCTGTAAAAGGGAGATTAATAAAAATATAGAAATACCTACTCCAAATTCTTTATGAATATTATTTTTTGAGCTCTGCTGATCTCGTATCGCACGGATGTAGATAAACAAATTAGAACAGCTGAATGCGATGATTAGGGTTGTCTGAAGCAACAATAATGATGTTATCAGAATTGAGAGCTATTCCCACCGGACATATGAATTCCCCGCTTTTGTAGCCGAACCTTCCGAACCTATGGATGAGATGTCCCCCATGAGAGAATATGGAGACGCAGTGAGTCCCGACATCTGTCATCAGGATGTTATGTTCGGTATCGAGACAAAAATATAAAGGTTTGAACAAATGGCTACCATTTCCACATTGGATAATTTCCCGAATCAAATAATGAGAATAGTTAAAGATACAAACATAAGGATTCCCTCGTTTCAGAACTAGAATTTCTTTCTGTGTCAGCTTGACATCTCTTGGACGGAAAATCTCTGGAATAAATGAATCGAATTCGAGGTCCAAATTCAAACATTGAATGCGGAAATTGAAATTATCGCAGATGTATACAATACTCTCTGTGGATATAGCAATACCCATTGGCCGTTCAAACTCTAGTTTTCCTTGTCCGAACTTCCCAACTGATTGTAACATTTTTCCTTTAGTATTGTAGACATTGATGCAGTGAATCCCCCACTGAGTGACATAGACCTTACCCTTGTGAATGCATATACAAACAGGATTCAGCATATATGCACTGAATTGATATAGAGGTTCGAACAATTTATTAAACACAAACACACGATGGCAGTTCCCATCGCAAATAAAGACATTTTCAGTTTGAGGATCAATTGCGATATTGGTAACGTAACGAAGAGGTGCATTTGCAGGTATGTTAGCTAAATCAATATGTTTCCAACCTAGTTTTCCGTTTTTGCCTTTTTCTTTGTAATCAAGCAATCCACCCACTCGAATCTCTCCGATCTCATTCAGTTTCCTCTCTACCCCATCATCCCACTCCAACACTATACTCCTAAGTCTGCGTCTAGTTTTTGACATCCTATTTTCCAACTCTCTTATCTGGGCGTCCATCTTCATCACACTATCTTCAACAATTTCCTTATTATTGTTATGCTCTACAGAAGTTGTCAGAATTTTCTTCAATCGGTTCAGTTCATCGCTCTGTTTTTTCAAATCAACCCCAGAATATTCGTGTTCTAGCTTTTCTAACTCTAACAGTAGAGCAGATTCCCTATCCTCCAGGACTTGGCGGGCTCGAGTGAATCTACTCTTGATCTCTGTGTACTTGAGAATCGAAAGTTTCTCTTACCTCATTATCATTAGCACATGCCATGTACTTTCTACAAAAAATATTTAAGTTGGATTAATTTCTCAGAATCTACATATATTCAAGTTCTCTCTACCATAGCATCCGATCAAGTTTATATGTGTTAGGAACAGCTACCTCCAGTACTCACTATTAACAGATCCCGAAAGTTACCTATTCTTTTTATAATACAGATCAAATTTTATGGCTCCTCAACCCAAAATGACCTAAAGCGGAAATGACGTATCACATTCCTGATATATCTCAGTTTAAAAATATATTGTGGGTCTGACAAAGTGTTGTATTAGTCTGCGTAGAGTTCAGTGATTGTTAAAGCTAATAATTTCTATAGTATCTATTTTATCAAGGAACGGACGAGTTAGATTTCCCCATCAAAAGAAGTAAATTAAGAGGTTTAATGCAATCATGAGATAATCGCAATTTCCTCGAATCACTAACATTCCTATTTTCGTACAAAAGTTAATCACTCTACTTCGTAGTTATGTATCTTGGATACTGAAGAGATTCGTGTGTAGTTAGATGGATTGTGTGCAATCAATAAGCCAGAAAATTACATTACATCATGTCATGTAAGAATGTTTTGTACCGAAGTATTGTTTGGTTAAATTAAATGCGCTGGTGAATATTTTCGTTATGACCTCTTTCTTGTTAATTCTTCGAGGTTTTCCCAAACTGGCTTCCTCTTCATTATACACAATACCCCTTAATCAACGTGCATGGAGTTAATAATAGGCTGAATTGATAATTAGATAGTCAGAACGTGTACAAATACTGCGGGAATTCTTTTGAATTGATAAGATCATTTTATGATAGAGATATTGTTTTTGATATTCTCTACAATGTCTCGCCAGGGGCGCTTATTCGAAACTGCTTAATACTAGTTAATAGGAACATTTTAGTTTACTTTTCCTCGAAACTTTCGTAGTATTTGAAATAAGTTGAGCTAGCATCAACAATTTTGTTTCTAGGTGTTCAGATCAAAAGAACCAAAGCTGTGCTGCGTAAATACGAAAGAATTCCGTCTGGCTTTGATAGAAGTAAATTAGTTTAGTATGCACAATTCGCAAATTGGATAAATAATAAATAAATAATTTTTTAAACTTCAGAGATAAAGAAATCTTTAATGAAGTCCCATTAACAGATTAACTGATACAATAGTATATATAATAACTGCCTCGAAGTTTCTATTTCCTGTCAAATAGTGATAGCCCCAATTTTTGCGAAATAATTGATATCTCAGCCACACCTCGATTTGTTGTGTAACTTGTGTTGCATCACAATATCTGAATATTCATCGTGCTTGACTCATACGAGGACTGTAAACAACTATATATAGATACATATGTTTACACATAACTTAGCCGATTGTTATAAAAAGGACAAACATATCAATTACACATCTTTCTAGTACAGTTCTACAGTCTTGTAGTATCATATTCATCAATCCCATTTCCGTTTCCTTAGAACAAAAGTTCCAGGATGAGTAAAGCAAGAGCAAAGAGCAAAGATAAGCCACGGAAACGCGTGCATCGAGCTACTTCCAACATCTTCGCCATGTTCGACCAAACTCAGATACAAGAGTTCAAAGAGGCGTTCAACGTTATCGACCAGAACAGAGACGGGTTCATCGATGCGGACGATCTTCGCGAGATGCTCGCTAGCCTTGGCAAAGATGTGAGCGATAAATACATCGATGACATGCTCGCGGAAGCTCACGGCCCGCTGAACTTCACCATGTTCCTCACGCTATTCGGGGAGAAACTGAACGGCACTGACCCAGAGGACGTGATACGTAACGCGTTCGGCTGCTTCGATGAGGAAGGGACAGGCAAGATACACGAAGATTGTTTGAGAGAGCTGATGACGACCATGGGGGACCGGTTCACTGATGAAGAAGTGGATGAGATGTATCGAGGCGCTCCGATCGATGCGAATGGGATGTTTGACTACCATGCATTCACCCACATGCTGAAACACGGCACCAAGGATGAGTAGGGTAGAACTGTGTGTTGTGCCTGCTGGCATAGTTTAGTGTATTTCTTTATATCACTTTGTATAACTACCACTTCTATAGTATCAACAACTGTCATTTCTATTGTTATCTGCAATCTGAAACATTTTATGGAGTAAACAGTATCCAAATTTTAAGGCGAGAGTTTTAAAGTGAAATTAAGTACAAACATGTTTTATATACGTATGTATGCATTTCAAATAATTCTCTGCTGGAAATATTCATTCTCCAGTGATGTACATGCTAATTGCATTATAATTAACGAACAAGTTACTTGAGTTTTCACTGAAATGGTTAGAATACTATAATATTCCCAATTTAGTAAATAAACGCACCGATGCGAGTGATATTATACAGAATAAATAAAGAATAAAAACATACAAAATACTAATTTCGAAAAAAAGCGATAATCATTGAATTGAATTGAATGTTCAGAATTCGCTATGAGATAGTGGATAGTCTAGCTAAAACTGACGAGTTGGAGAATCCATTGTAAACTCTGGGCGAGACCTTTCCCTTGATTGAGTAGGCGGGGGTGTTCATGACTCCATGCCGCGTGAGGTTGTGAGGAAGGAGGTAGGTGCTAGGGGAGAGAGTGTCCGGCAGGCCGCTCTGTCCCACCTTATCTTCATGTCCGTGCTTCACCCCGAACGAGAAGAGGGGAGCGGACCGTTTCAGGTTGGGGGCAGGGGGATACTGAGAAGGGGATGGGGAGTCTTGCAGCTTCCTGGCCACACCTACTGTGTGAGGCCGCATGGAGTAGGAGGGAGGGTGAGTGTGCTTAGAGGTCACAGCGTCCTGAGTGTTGTAGGCGTTAGGAGCGGGAGTTCTTTGCTTCAACTGGTGGTGTTGCTGTCCGAAAGAGTAGAGCGGATCCAAGGGCCGGGTGAGAGCGAGGGAAGGGGTGTAGGTGGAGGGAGAGGGGGTGCAGAGGGGTACGTGTTCGGGGTACTGGAGCACATCTGGGAACACAGGTCTGCAGTGCGCGGCTAGCAGGGGGCTCGTATCCGAGGGGAAGGGGGGAGAGCCCGCGTCGTAGGTGGAGGGATCAGGTTGCGTAGGGAGGCGGGATTCAAAAGATTTGTACTGGAGAGAAGACCCCCTCGAATACTTGCCCCCTGTGTCACGGACGGTACTCAGCGTGTAGGTGTTAGGAGCCGCGAGTGTCAGCGGGGTGGGAGGGGAGTTGCGAGGGTGCAGGGAGTATTTGATGTTAGAGTTCGTGTCGGGAAGGTGGTAGCTGTTTGGAGGGGGTACAGGGTCTCTCTGGAGGGGAGCCAGCCTCTCTCCCATAACGGGACCAGAAGACGAGTCGAAACAGCTGGGGACCTCGTAGCTGCCCGGGCCAGGCACGCCCGTGTCAGGATCGCGGTCTCCTAGCTTCACCCCGAACGACTTCTTCTGTCCCGGAACCACGTCTAGGGGATGGGGTCTGTACTCGGCTGGTCCAGGGGTCGTGAACCCATGCGTGTCTACGGGCTGAGCGAATGGACCCGGGTGTCCCTGCACCACCCCCTGCCTGTTCCTGCTGGCTAGCGTCCACCGGCCAGAAGAACTGCCGTCCAGGTTGCTATGCGTCAGCAGGAGGTTAGGCCCGGGGGAGGGAGTGAAGTGCGGATTCTCTCTCGGCGCGTACGGCCAAGTATTCCCTTTCCGAGTTAGGGACGCCCCTCCGAACCCCGCGGGCCCCAGCCTGACGTCACGGTCTGCGGGGGAGGGGTAGGGGAGGGTGCGAGAATGGGAGAGCGACTCCCTCCCCTGGATGGAGTACTTGGGGTTGTTCGGGGCTACTAGGGTGTCTCGCGGGGTGTAGTGGGAGGGGCCAGGAGTGTCATAGTCTTGAGGCTGATATTTAGATGGCATCTTAGGCTAAGCATGAAACAAATTCTATTAATCAGTTCGATAATGTACAATTTGAGATACAGTCGAAACCGGTTTTTTCTCACTCCGGTTTATCCTTACTTATCGTTCAGAATCTTAATTATGTAAAAAATTCCAAATCTATATTATTTTCCATCGTTTTTTTCTTACTGTTTGAACCTGTAAAGAAATAGTAAGAAAAAATGGTTTCGACTGTACTAGACATCTGAATTCCAATCAATTGTGCATGGATTCTAACGCACTGGATCTCAGAACAAAACTATAAAATAATTTCAATACCAACGTTATATAATGTAAACTTTGCAAGATGAATAAGAAGAGACGATTAAAAGGTATTTAGAAGACTCATTTTTTCCTCTCCTTCTTCCATCTGTGAACAACATTCCCTTCCTCCGTCCTGGTAGTGATGATAGGCTTGTCTCTACTCACCGTCTGATCCACCTCCATCTTCCTAGCCAGCGCCCTCAGCGTCCTCTCTCGAGCCACTCTCTGACTCAGCTCCCTGGATACCTTACTCTCTCCAGGAATGTCAGAACTTACGGATGCTGAATCCTCGTCATCTGATTCCGATGCCACTTGTTGATTGGTGATGGATTCATTTGTATTGTCAGATTTGGAAATATCAATTTTTAATTGTCCTTTTTGGTCCTCAACAAAAAAACTGTGTTTATTCTCTCTTTTACTTCCGGATGGGTCTAAAGAATTATTTTTTTAGTATCTCAAGAAATGGGTCTTTCTCGACATCATTTTGAAACATTCTAAAGACTGAATTATTCGAAGTTGAAACAACACAATACGATTGGTAGAACGAACCAATGAGTTGCACTTCAGCTCGTAAGCGCTCAATCTTTCTCTTCTCTGCCGCCTGTTTGAAGTGGACATATCTGAGGTCTTGAGTCCGTACCAGCTTCAACTCGTCCTTACTCAACTTCTCGTCCGCATCAATGACATGCTTTCCCTCTGTAGTCTTCTGCGAAATCATACGGTAGTAGAATTCATCCGGATTCCTATTCTGCGCCTTTTCACGCAGTATTTTTAACAGATCTTGCTTTTTATGGTAGTTCCTAGCTCGCAGCACATAGTCCTTGTGCTTCTGGAGAAGCCCGAGTCGCTTTCTTGCAGCGGGCTGAGCGCGTTCTTTGTGGATCTTACGATGTGACTTTAGGGCATTTTTCCAAGAGCTCATTCTCTCTAATAGCACTCGATACGATATATCAAACTTAGGTATTTAGGTACTGTGGAGAGGTGCTTAGCTCCTGTTCCAAGAATGAATACATTCTAGGCTTACGATCTTGGTCATACTCGTGATTTTGTACTATTTTGCGAAATCGATAAGCGCCATAAGTGTTGGAATCCAGTTTTTTTAATCTTTTTAATAAAACTAGATTTAATTAACTAGTCATTACACCATCAATAGAACTCGCTCGTATCAAACCAAGGTCCTACATCCACAATATAGTGGTCTTGTATCTACGCGAATTGAAAAATCCGCAACCAAAGCAGTGACAGTGGCACTCCTCACACAGTCTTCCTTCCTAAACTAGTGTATTAGCTGTAACACGTGTACGAAGTAATCAGTGCAGTAATATAGGACATAATAGTTAGTTTTGAGGACACAAATTGCAATACAATATTATCAATCGTAAAAATTAAGAGCGCATAAATAGCTGTAAATAGAGCATTTGATTACAACAAAGAAGTAGCTAGGGTAGCTGTACTCGTAAAAATAAGCTAAGAATGTACAGTAAATGAAAAGAGAAAAGTAATGAATTGAAGCGAACGGGTTGCGTAGCATCACACCTTCAGCGACTGTATGTACTGCCCAGGGGTGGGACTGCCGCGTGAACTAGTAGGGGAGGTAGAGGGGCGCGTCGGCATACGACCACTCCTCGACTTCTTGAGCGATGGCAGCTTTCCGCTGTTCCTCCCCTTGTACACGTGGCCGTCGTACCCCACCAAGTCCAGCTCGTCCTTCAGGCTGGGCCCTGAGTACATGACGGTGTACGGCTCGGAGGTGTCAGGGGACTGGACTTCGGCGCCCCCGGGGCCCGCGCGCAGGCGCTTCTGAGTGGACATGACTGTGTGCGCGCCGCCACACGGGCGGAGGGAGGGCAGGATGTCTAGCACGTCGTACACGCCCTGTCCCTGGTTCAGCCGCTGGTGCTGCCGGATCAGGTCCAGCTCGTAGGTGGTGTAGGGACGGAAGCTCTGACGAGTGGGGAGGGTCGCGGCCTGGGGGAGGGAGGGGTACGCCTCTTGGAATTGTGCCTGCACGGGACGGTCACAGGAAATGCACTTGAAGCGCCGAACCTATGTAATAGAGTTCAAATTCATTAATTCTGAATTTAGATGTGGCAGAGAATAGACAAAAAATATTGATACAATTAATTCTGGTTAATACAGTTAACCAATATGAGTATTAAACAAATTGAATGTGCATGCAATGTTCATCATGTGTAATTACGCTGTCTAGACTCAGTCTATACATCTGACTAAGCTCTACTGGTAACTTAACAGCTGAGGAGTGATTAGAATGGCACAGTCTATTCTAATCACTCCTCAGCTTAACAAGTTTCCAGTAGAGATTAGCGCATTAACAAATCGTCTTGGCGGTTGATCAATATTATCTAGAGCTTCTTGTTTACTTTTGGACGTGAATATCCGAGGATAGTGTATTGTGTATCCAAACACAGGAATGACAAGTCATTGCTCAATACTGAGCTATCATATTATGGTGCCTGTAAGAATGTACGTATAGATATATAAAGTGAAAAATGTGATGAAACTGTTCTAACCGGTTTTCTCATCCCAGCCGCACTATCCGCAATATCTGCCATGTTCTCAACCGCTTGCTGCTGAGGAAGGTTCTTCAGCTTCTCATCCAGGTAGGTCTTGAGGGGTTCAATCTCTTCTTTGTCCAACTTGTGCTCCACCTCTCCCCCCATCTGCTCCATCGCCAGTCTCAGAGCGTCCTCTTGCTCCTGCATCTTGGCGCGGGCGTTCCGAATCTCCTCGTCCAGCTGGCTGAAGGTGCTGTCCACCCACTGCTTGCTGGCCTTGTTCTCCAGCTGCTTGCGGTCGGCCTTCTCATCCATCAGCGAGAGGACTGTCTGAAATACATTGATTGGAAGTAACAGTGTAATCTCTACAAATTGTCGAAATGAAATCATCCAGAGAGATATGCAGGAAATGAAACTACAAATGACCACCCAATTTTGTTCTTGTAAATTTGAATTATTAATTTTGACTTGAAACAACACTGGTAGAAGAACATTCAACTTCGTTATAGTGTGCCAGGGAACCAGATTTGTATCATTGATGTCCGCTTACGAATATTTTAGCCATAATTTAGTAATTTTCTAAGTCCCAATACTCCAGGGCAAGTCTAACTCTGGATTCTGTATTATAGTCAAGCAGAACCTTGTCAGCTTTGCTCTCCTTGAGCTGCTCGCTCTCTCCGTACAACTTCTTAATGAACTCCTTGTTGATAGCGATCTCCTCGTTCACATTCTGGTTGCTCTCCATCATATCGTGCTGCTGGTCGTGCAGGTTATCCAGTCGCTGTGTGATCTCACTCAGCTTCTCCTCAGTCAGAGCCGAGCCCTTGTCCTCCTCTGGCTTGTCCTGAATCTCCGTCACAGCGGTCGCTACGTCTACTATCGCCTTGTCCACTTCCGTCAGTCTCTCTTTGGCCTGTGCCAGCTGTGAGGCTACCTACGATATGGAAGTTTCTAATTATAGAACAACAAAATGAGATTTAACCTGAACTTTGGGAATAAATGTATAATACGTATTCGTTTCACATGCTTGTATCAGCTATCAATAATTGATTTAATAAGTACAGAAATCATTCACTATGTAAGGAATAAGGATGTTATTCCTTGAGAGTTTGGTTATACCTCTTGCAGCTGACTCTCCCAATCTTCCTGTACAGCTGGCAACCCCTCAAGCGCTTCTAGCTTCAGTTTACTATCAGCGAGCATTCCTTCCAACTCAGATATCTTTCCCTCCAAATCCTCCGGAATCTTCGGGAGGAGGTTGGACAGGTCTGAGTCTAGGTCTCCCAGTTTGGTCTGCATCTCCAAGAGAGTGGACATCAGCTGTTCGCTGTCATCTGGGACCTTAATACAACAAATGCTAAATACTCAACTACACAGCTTCTACTGCTTTGTCTAACACGTACTAGAGAAGCTACGTCGTCTGCAGTTATCTTCTTGTCTAGATCATCCTCCATGTTTTTGAGTCTATCTTTCAGAGATTCGTACTCATCTGCCAGCTCCCCGACCACACGCAGTGCTTCCACCACCTCTGGACCGGGGTGGTCCGCGGGGATGGGTGTGGGAGGAGAACCTCTGTGCTCCTTAAAAGCCTGGTCCATCTGATCCCAGGTGATGTACTGCTCGAGATCGGACCTGCTAGCTTTCTCTTTCTCCAATCCCCCCATGCCCTCCTTCAAGTTACCTTCAACCTGATTCACCTTCTCTCCCACTCCTGAGACACTATTCTCCAAAGCTTCTACCTTCTCCTGTACACAGAAAGGTATAGCATAGTTCGTATCTAAATCCGCGGTTGCTGTTGCTATGGAGACACAGTACCTTGACTTGTACGAGAGCTGCGACGGAAGCGTCTCCCATGCCGGACTGCAGTCCTGTCAGTGAGGATAGTTTGCCTTCCAAATTCTTGAAATTCTGCTCAGTCTGCTGATTAGCCTCAGTGGATTGTGTCTTGAGGGAATCGTAGGATTCTCGGAGCTCCTTGAATTCTCGCAATAACTGATCCAGGAGTCCTATCAAATAGAAATCTCAATCTTAAGCAATTGGACAATAAGGCCTAGTTTATATCTACATAGTATAGCATAGCATAGCATAACATAGCATAGTATAGCATAGCATAGCATAGCATAGCATAGCATAGCATAGCATAGCATAGCATAGCATATCTAGTAGATTCCTTGGCGTATATGGGAGAGGATGTCACCTCCTCCTCATACTCTACTCTTAGAATGCTTATTTACTATTGTGCGATCCAAGACTTTTTAGCCTCACACAGTGAGCAGAGTTTAAGAGAGAATGATTAGAAACATCTGTGAAGTGTGACTATGTGACTACATCCTAGTTAAACCGTAATTAATGTTGAAATTTATGATATTATATTCGATTATCACAAATCCTATCTTATAAAATGCCTACGTATTTGTTCAATGAGCCAAATAATAGACATTCAATTTTGAAGAAATCTTCGAACTTAAGATATTAAATAAAATCACTAATAAAATTCGATTAAATATAATGAATTAATTGTACAATTTCCTATTTCGTCGTGTGATTACAACTCATAAAGAACAAAATATTCAATTGAAGTGTAGTATAATTTCCTTAATTGGTCAACTGGAAATGTCAATTGATGCATTTTAGTTGGAAGTAAAACTGATTAAAATTTAGAGACATTTGTTATTGGTGTAGTCAATCAAACGAGGGCGTCTTTGATCTTAAAAATCCAATTAAAACATTGGAAATGATACCCATAACCAACTAATTTATATCAAACCAACTAATTACTAATTACTAATTAGTCTCGCAATTCTCTAAGTAAACGATTCATCACAGAGGGAACACAGGTAGTAGCGATTAAAATGAGACTGAAAAATAAGTATAAATACGATTCGTTACTAAACTCTACACATATTAATCATATACACCAACTTCGTGATGCTAAATCTAACAGAGATTGCCGGCGCAGCACAACTAGAACATTCCATTATAGCTATAGGGTCGATAGCCATGTGCTTCTGTGTGTGGGGATGCTTCGTGGCTCTAACTTTCTATGGAAGCGAACTGAATAGACGGGTTCGATGCGTGTGGAGAGTGTTTCATAAGAATGAAGCAAGAAGAGATGCGGAGAAGTATAGCGAACCGCTGCCACCAAGTTATGGCGAGTTAGGATCGAGAGGAAAGGAGGAATTGCCCAATTATGAAGAAATTTACGCTCAAGTAATACAGACAGATGTTACGAGTAGTAACAACACGCCCAGTTCTCTACAAACTTAAATTATTAAATTATTAAATAATAATTTTTATTCCATTTTTTGAATTTCAATTCAACCTTCTTGTGAAAATATTTTAAGTAACTACAATATACTACAAATCCAGTTCTATACCTGCATTCCCCTTGAGTCCACTCTCCACTCCTCCAATCCTGCTCTGCAGAGAAAGGTAGTCCATGAGATCCTGAATGGGAGTAGCGCTCTCGTTGGCCTTGTCCAGGATATCGTCTAGGGACTTGATAGTCTCCACTCTTGCCTCCATCTCTCTCAGTCTGTGATGCAGCTCATCTGCGTCTCTCATCACTCCCACCACAGTTCGCTCTCTAAACGCAACACAGAAATTTGAAATATGAATTTAGGATTTATAAGTTTTGTATCTAAGTATTTTCTCTGAACAATCATTAAAAATTTTTAAATATTCTATATGATCAGAAGAACCAGTATCTTATAATGTTATTTGAATGGGATTAAAGTAATTCAGTACTTTTGCGAGGTTGGAGAAGCAGACTTCTGATCTTCTCCTTCCACAGCTTCCGTTTCAGCAGGAATGACAGGAGAAGCGGACTCTTCGCTCGCTTCGAGTTTGTTGAGAATCTCGTGCAGAAGTGTATGCAGATACTTGAAGTTGACCTCTCCACTCACAGACTCCCCCAGACTCATGGAGATCAGCTGTCGCATGTCTTCAAAGCTAGCAGAGGCTGGCATGTCTCTATTCTCCCTGAATTACTTTCAGATTAGTCAACATATTCAGTTCAGTTCAATTTTAAAAGGAATTTTTTGATATATACGTATATGCAATCGAAAAGTCATTGAACACAAAATAATTTATT
Organism: Aphrocallistes beatrix; assembly: GCA_963281255.1. Lineage (NCBI taxonomy): Eukaryota > Metazoa > Porifera > Hexactinellida > Sceptrulophora > Aphrocallistidae > Aphrocallistes > Aphrocallistes beatrix. Next base: position 984,352 of record OY725506.1, on the reverse strand, counting down.
TATTATTTCTAAGAGAATAGCCGACCAAATCCAGACAGTAATAGCATGGCATTAAAATAATTCAAAACACACATTCCTTTTATCAATAAATAAATTCGTTAATATAAAACATTAAATAGTATGTGTTATGGTTTGTGCTGTGTCTACAGTATAGTCAAGACATGTGGGGGTGAATAAAATACCAGAAAATACCAATTACCCGATTCTTAATCGGATTCCGTGTCGGAACCAGATGTTTCAATTACGTCTACCTTTCCTTGTTTCCGCAACAGCTCTTTCTTCCACTCAGGTAAGTTCTCAAACTTCCTAATTCTAGATTCGAGCCTTGCTCGCTCTTTGCCTTCCTTCTTCGTGTCTGCATCCCTCTCTGCGGTCTTCTTCTCGATCAGTTTTCGCTTCCAGATTGGAATGTCCTTCATCTGCTCCTCTCTGAGTCTTTCTCTCTCCTCTTTCTCCCGAATGGCGGCCACTCTCTTCTGCTCTCTGCTCTCCAGCAGCTGGCGCTTCCAGGGCGGGAGATATTCCGCTGGTTCTGTAAGAACAGCTGGTGAGAGGAGGGACAAGGAATGTGCTCTTGGAAATACCGAAATGCATCCGTATAAGGAATGGATTTTATTAGTATTGAACTTCTCTTACAACTTATCACTTTCACCCTGTAGACAATCTAGGAAATTTCTCATATTTTGCATGGAGAGAGTAGGGATCTTATATATTAAAACTCAATGTTTCTTTTGTTTATTTGTTTGTGCAAGTTGATTGAGAAACTGGGAGATGCTAGAAATGTGAAATTTGGAACACAAGCAAATAATAATGAGTCTACACGGGAGTTCGAAGATCTAATAGGCGAAATCTTTACACCTCACGCTTAATCGGGTCCAGGTATTCTGCCCCGATTAAGTGGGGTTTCCAATTAAATGATGCAATTTTGTACTCGTATTAGCTTGTGTGTATGGGAACTACGTATTTCGTCTGTAGATTTGTCCCATTTAAGCAGAGTGAACTTTACTCGCAATTTTCGAACGAATTTTCGCTCAAATGTTCAACTACTGTTGGTGGATAAGCACATGCCTGCATCCAAGTCTGTCTGTGGATTCACGACAGTGTTGCTCCTGGCGAACCTAGAAGCGTGTCTCTCCAGCTGAGCCTTGTAAGCGGCGGGGTCTACTGGGACGTGCTCAGGGGGTTCACTGGCAAGTCTCCTCTCCGCTAGTTTGGCGCCCAACTCCCCGACAGTTCTCCCCTTTTGACCCTGCGCCAGTCGATTCAAGGAAGCCTGCGACACCTTACGCAGTCTCTGCTTGCTCCCGCCCTGTTTGATTTCGGTCAGGACGGACCTGAAGTCTGTGGAGTTCTGCTTGGGACGCTGATCGGGATGATCCCCACTAACCTGGAGTTTATACATAAAATCGTGTAACAACGGAAACTTAATTTAATCTTAAACATCGAACATCGAAATGGTCTGCCTCTAGTAAGCCTCTGTGATTGAGTTAATCCTGCATAATGTATGACTAACGACTCGCGTTTTGTAGAGTGTATTTACGTGGATATGTATACATATATGCAATCGCCAAAAATTGTGTGGGCAACTAAACATAGATAACAAACGATATTGCAAAGAAAATAATACTCGAGTGATAGTGTACACTAAGTTATACTATAATCATTTATGCCTTATATATAAGACCTTAAACTGTAAAGCCCACGCGAAACACATCACATTTTCTAAATTTAACTCGAACGACCTTTCGAAGATTCTTCCCCATCTTAATCTCGTAGATCAGAGCGGTCTTCCGGTCTGGATGAGGATCAAATTTCCTCCTTAGCTCTTTAGCAGTCGCTTGCTCTGGAACTTCTACATATTCTGCTATGTCAGCTTCAGAAGATCTTAGTGACTCACTGGTATCTAAAAGCTCCGGAGGAATGTCAGGAGGTGGAGGAGGGATCACATTACGAAGTGCGGAAAATTCTATAATGATTAAAAAGAAGATTGTTAAAACAAATTGAAGCATCAAAGAATGGCAAACGCTTCAACAAGTAATTACACATGTAATTACACATGTAATTACACGTGTAATTACACATGTAATTACATGTGTAATTACACATGTAATTACACATGTAATTACACATGTAATTACACATGTAATTACACGTGTAATTACACATGTAATAACACATGTAATTATACGTGTTTATAAATAAAATCCATGAATAAAATCCTGCCGTTTTAATATTTATGATGTAGTATGTATTAAAATACCTTTTTTCTTTGCACTCTTCATTTGTCGTTTATCTGCAGAAGTGACTGGGTTGTTCTGTTTCTGAGTTGGAAGTCTTTGCACATCATCTACGTGAGTGATAGGCAGCTCTACACCTAGGTTGAGAGCCTCTAACTCTTTTAGTGCCAAATCCAGTTCCAACTGCTGGTTCTGCAATTCCTTCTCTGTCTCTGCCAGTATGCGGGAAGTAGATTTTGGCGCCTAGTTATGAAAATATATAATGCAAGATTATTAGAAACATATTTTTATTTCATCTAGGATTCTAGGGGCATATTATTATATTACTTGGAGCATACAGACGTACCTTTTCAAGCGAATCTGAGTTTAATTACAGTCGACTCCGCTTAATAATTTGTCACAATTTGTGGTTGTACAATGTACAATGTACCAAAACCATTCTATTCTGGTTAAATCATGATCATTCATAAACTATAACTTTCTATTATCTGCATTACCTGCATAATGGGAAGAGGAGGAAGTGGTTCATCCTTAACTTCAATAACAGTCTGATGGAATCTTTGCTCGTTAGGCGGTCTATCTTGTTTATTCCAGGATCTACTCGGTCTCTCCTGAGCTGGTACTGGATCATCCAGCTGTCTCCGCCTGGACCGCATGATGACTGGGGGGCTAGGTTCGTCTTCCTCTCCATCCTGCCAGATCTTCTTAGGCGGAGGGGGCAGGGGTTTTCCCTCTTGGGTGGCTGCGGGCTGTTCCTCCGAAAGGTCCAGCTTGCTGATGAGGTTCTTGATCCGTCTGGCTACTGGTTTGTCAGGGAAGGGGTCTGCAGGCTCTGGTGGGGTGGAGGGGGATGGAGGGATTGGCTCTAAAGAAGCTTTGTCAGAGTCTGCGTCTAGAAGAATTGATTGAATTGTGATTTAAGTCAAAATGACAATAGTGTTTGCTTCATTGCACGGTTTCAATTTAGTAATACATTCTAGACCGAGAAAGAGATTTGTCATTAGTTTATAGGTTAGATAGGAAAGTACCTAGATCAGGTTGGGGCATAATAACTTCTTCTCTGGGGGGTTGAGACTGTACTAATGTCTGAAGGCGTTTAGGAACCTGAACACCTGTCTGTGTTGGATCTAACTGGCGAATCTACATATACGAAATAAGATTCATAACTTCATATCCTCGAAAAATAACCATCGTTTGTTTATAACAGTGCTTCCCAATCAGGGGTCCATGGACCCTTTAGTGGTCCACAGAAAATATCAGGGGGTACATAGGATTCGAAATTTTGTGTTATGGTTAATTGGAGGGGTCCACAGCCCAAAAAGGTTGAAAACCGCTGGTTTATAATATACTGCATCAGTTGGTAGAACTAAGTTGATAGTATCACTCATGATAACTAATATACTCTATACTATTTAGCAAAATTTTAATCGATAGATCAGCAGCTTTGAAAATAATAAATTTGTCTGTAATAAACATCTTTGAAGTTAACCTAAACAGATTTGACCTTTGGTCCATAAATCATAGTTTAACGGATTACCTTGAACTGCCTGGTCGGTATGGGAGGGTGCAGAGAACCGCCAGCGGTAGAAGAGGCCATGGACGCTACTCTGGAGTCCTCCATCGGAGCGGAGAACATCCCCAGGGTGTGGTCCCTCACAGGAGGCTGCTCCGAACTGGCATATCTAGACTCCAGCTCCACTCCTTCTAGCGCCCCGTCGGCGAGATGATGCACGGTGAAGGCCTTGCCTCCTTGGTGCTGTATCCGGGCCAGAGACTCATTCACGTTCTGGACTTGCTCTGCCACCTTTCCTCTGTCCCGTGCCAGCGACTCGAAGCAGCCTTCCAGCTCCAAGCAGATCTCAGCCATCGCCTGGCAAACAGTTTTCAATCATAGAACAAATCCGATTTGAAATTGTTCTTCACAAAATTAGAAAGTGAGAATGGTGGAAATAGTTCGACTTTCCAAAAAAGGAAATAGTTCACATGAAAACCACCATTAATCCTAATGATAAAAAGTCGAACTTTTTCCTATATCTGCAATTCGAACTATTTCCTTTTCGAAAAGTCGAACCATTTCCGCATTACCGTGAGAATGTACATAACTGAAGACGATATATTCAGAATCTCCTACCTTTCTCGACTGTACAATGAGGACGTGGCACTGCACCATCGAGCCGAGAGGATGCAGGCACTTAATCCCCAATACAAGATCCTCATCAATCGAATCCTCGCAGCTGCTAATGCTGGATATCTGAGCAATTCCGTTCAGGATGTAGAGCAGTTTCTTACGTTTGTCCGTCACCTACATAATAGTCACAAATTTTATCAGGCAACAAAATCTAATTGATCTTACCAACACACACATATCGATAAATAATTACATCCATGGTATATTATATAATTGCCAAGCACATTGAGTTTGTTTGACTCTCAAAGAATTCGCGTGGGAGAAGTGCTCACCTGTAGCCAGGTGTTGGAGAGGAGGAGCAGTTTCTGTGAGAGGGAGCGCCACATGACGTACCCGTGTCTCTTGGCCCAGTCCACGTGCTGCATGAACTCGCTGCGAGACCTGTACGCGCGCCAGTCCGAGCAGTTGGGGATGGTGCCGAGGTAGGAGACGGGCCACTCCTTAGCTCCAGCCGCGAGGGAGGGTTCAAGGCGTCCTAGGGGCGGGTAGGTGTCAGCTGGGTCTCCGTACCGACCCCCCTCCCTCCAAGCGACCTTAGGGAAGCGGAGATTCGGCTTAGGACGCAGGGGCGTGTCCTTGGACCTCTTGATGCTGAGTAGCTTGAGGAAGTTGCGCTTGCGAGTGGCGGCCTGCTGGGAGGCAGTCTCGCTCTTGCTGCGCCTCTTGTGCGGGCTGGCCTCCTCCTTACTGCCTGTCATTGAGTGCTGCATGGACTGAGATGTTCATAACACGGACTAGGTCTGCACAGGGACAATTGAGTCAGCGCAATTATCAGATTACTTTCAACCACTCACGACATTCACTGTTATTTTAATTTCAAATGAAAAAACAATAACATTTTTTTCCATTTTTTCAAGAGTTACAAACTCAATTTCTGCAAAAGGGAGCAGATTTTCAGTTTGTAGTTAATAAATAATGAAAGTCATTGAAAGACTGGAGACGAAGATTATAGTTCAAATCTAAATACCAACTGAAAGTCTATGTTCCCCTTTAGGGAATATTGTTCCCTGCACAAGATAATACTGCTTCTAGACCGATAGGAGAACAGCATTCATTATGACACCGGAATTAAACTTTGGATTATACCAATGAAAACCCAAAAAAAATTGAATGTTATCTCTCTGGGGGTTTTACCTATTTTGCAGAAAATCTATTACAGCCTTCGTCCCAAATAGAAGAAGTCTAAACCATAGATAATGAGCTTCACAATTAATACCATCGGATTGCTATACAAACAGACAGGGTGGGTGGTCACGCCATCTGACTCTTCTTCTGCTCCAGCAGCTCTCTCAAGTAGTCCTCACTCTCCTTCATTCCTTTCTCGAGTCTGAGTTTATTATTCTTTAACGCCTCAATCTTACTCTCCCCAGTCACCTTCTTTTCAGCCAGGATCTTGTGAACATCCGCTACCGACTGCTGGAAGAACATGCGTCCCACTGACTCGAACACGTTCACACCTTCTGGGAGAGACTTCATCTCGTCGGAGGTTATCTGAGAGTAGGTCACGGAGCGTTGGAGCGTCTCTATCTGAGAGTCGAACATGTTTATCTTTTGAACGGACTCTATCACTTTCAATTGATGGTCTGAGAGTGCTTTACGGATCTCTTCATCAGCCATCGCGTAATGCTATTGCTACGTATTTAGTAGATAAAAGTGTGAGAATTAACTTCATTTCGCATATTATTATGAACTAATTCTACTTCACTAGAAAATCATGCATACATACAGGGGTGTAGTGCTCAAATTTCTTTTGGGGGAGCGCTTATAAAAGAATATATTAAGCAAAAATTTGTAAAACGATGTCCTGCGATATAACTCAATGTCCCGCTAAAAGTACTACTTATATAAGTAACAGAAACTAATTGATTATAACCATGGGTGTTGTGAGGTCTAGCACATCAGAGAAATTAAGTGAGCAAAATTTTACAATTGACCTTATAACTATGACTTGCCTTAAAATGTAAGCATGAGAATATCTCAAATTAGTAACCCATGAGAACAAACAGGGAGTGGATGGGGGAACGAAATAATACTTTTGCACGGCTGTTACTAAATCCAGAACGTAACGGGACACGTTTGAATGAGCCCCAATAGACCCACGTTTCACTGGATTTAATATATCTAGGAGCCAAAAGGAATTTATTAATATATGTATAGAGTAGAATCTCGTTATTACGAACACGGATAATACGAACATATGTTTTATCCCGGTTGAATATGTGCTCATTTCAACTGTCAAGGATGAAATCTTACAACTGAACATATCTACAAAAACATTCAATTCCAAAATAGCAGATAGTACTATCTGCGGAATTGAGGCGCGAAGAAAGTTGTATCTATGAATGTGAATATCAGCAGAAGCGACCGATTGCTGCCATGCAATTTGATTTCGAATTAATACGAATATTAAACTCCAAAATATCAATCCGCACAATCAATAATGACCACTTGCAAAAGAATGAGAAACTCGACAGTCTTAGGAGTAGCGATTAACAAGTCAAACAGGATTAGTGTCCAGTATTTTTATAGTTATATGTTGCAAGTTCACATGCATTAATGTGTGTAATTATAATAGTTTTTACATTGATAAGTTATAGCAGGGCCGTAACCACCGGTCCGGTTCCAACATGACCACTTTTTAATCACAACCGGACCACTTCACACCTGGTGAATACGGCCTTGTATATTTAATAAAGAACCAAACTAAGATAAAACAATAGCAGTTATAATTTGGACGTATATCTTTGCGTAATGAACTCTCTCATGATCTTTCCAACTTGATCAGGAGCGTTCATATGTACCATATGCCCCTCACCCACCTCCATTATTTGGGATGTAGATGGTAACTTGACAACACCATCTCTTTTCATCCATTCTCTAAAAGTGTATTTAGATTTTTTTGCATTTATGTATAAGATAGGCATTGTGAGTCGATCGTAAAACTTTGGAAAAAGAGAAATGTTGTATATGATGCGATTATATGCTAGTGCTATAGGTGTCATCAGTCTATCTTTTGTCAATACAAATCCTCCTTCTACTTCTTTACAACTTCGCGTTGCTAGACATTCTGCAGAAGACAGATTACTGATATCTGGATTTCTTCGCAAAATAGACTTTGCTACTTCCAACTTTGAAGAATATAACTTAGCTTTATTTGGTTTTACTTGTGCATCTTCCTCGTATTTACGTTGCATGAAACCAACAAATACATCTTCTGGAATCACTTGGTTATCTGTGTACATAGCCTCGATTATGATCAGTTTGCTAATTTCATTCTGTAAAGTGACAGCTACTAGGTTCGCTAACATCCCACCGAAACTATGGCCGATCAGAATGGGACGTTTCCAAGCTAAGCAACTGAGCACTTCCAGTATATCTGATATGAATCCAGTGAAACGGTAGGGAACCTTCTGATTGTAGTGATCCGAGAATCCGTGTCCAGGTAGATCCAGAGCTAGCAGAGTCATGTCACGTGGAAGGAACTGGATGAGAGGATCGAAACTCCCTGCATTGTCAGACCATCCATGAAGAGCTAATGCTTTTGACTTCTGTTCATGAGTAGGAGGAGTTGATGGAACCCAGAGCTTTCCAGCTAGGGTACCCCATGAAATTGGAATTCTTACTTCTCTACATCGATGATCCATCTAACTGTGTATCTAAAGTTCTAATCTGGAGCGTTAGCTCACTTAGTTACATTGAAATATTTGAATCTTACATCTTAAAAGTCGATCAACAATAAATAGAGCTAAGTCTATGTACAAAGAATGAAATGGATTGGTTTTAGAAAGCTATAATATTCCGATCTCAATTGTGAGATTCATATCTTCTTCAGACATTCTTCACAAAAGTCAAAACTATAAAGATCGAATGATTATAATGCTCTAATTAGCTATACAAACCACACAATCCTGCATTAAATCAATTTAATGTACATTGAATTTGTACTAAATATATGTACTTGTATATGGGTATATCTCTCATATATCTCGAAATGTAGTCGTAGATAATTTTTCAACATCCTAGAAAGTGGGAATTAGAGCAAAAAAGAAGTACTAAAATGATAAAAGTATTGATCAATTATTGTCAAATTAGCAAAACTTCTCATATTTGGAAAGTTCATCATATATTAACACTTGGATTTGAACAAATGTATCACTTAGAATGTTAATACATAATGTAAAATATTCGTTTATGTAGATATCCTAATTATCTACTAAGTGTAAAGGTATTAAATTTCAGGGACGGTAATATCTAGATTCTAGATGATGATATATGCTAGTAGGTATACAAAGTTATCCTTATACAGAACCATCTGACTGTAAATCTTTTTTAGAATGGCATCCAGTTTGATTAAACATTTTAAAGAATATGTCGTTAAGAGCCCTCTTGAGCAAAATGAAAAGTTGAAAAACTCAATGCTATTATCAGCTAAAATGGATGAGTGGGATAAAGTGTGTGAAATCCAGGATCAATTTAGCCTCAAAAGGGACCATTCTGTACGATCGGACTGGTTTCAACATGACCACTTTTTAATCACAACCGGACCACTTCACACATGGGTGAATACGGCCTTGTATAGTTAATAAAGAACCTAACTAAGATAAAACAATAGCAGTTATAATTTGGACGTATATCTTTGCGTAATGAACTCTCTTATGATCTTTCCAACTTGATCAGGAGCGTTCATATGCACCATATGCCCCTCACCCACCTCCATTATCTGGGATGTAGATGGTAACTTGACAACACCATCTCTTTCCATCCATTCTCTAAAAGTGTATTTAGATTTTTTTGCATTTATGTATAAGATAGGCATTGTGAGTCGATCGTAAAACTTTGGAAAAATAGAACTGCAGTATATGTCGCGATTATATCCCATTGCTAACTGTGTCATCAGTCTATCTTTTGTCAATACAAATCCTCCTTCAACTTCTTTACAACTTCGCGTTGCTAGACATTCTGCAGAAGACAGATTACTGATATCTGGATTTCCTCGCAAAATAGACTTTGCTACTTCCAACTTTGAAGAATATAACTTAGCTTTATTTGGCTTTACTTGTGCATCTTCCTCGTATTTACGTTGCATGAAACCAACAAATACATCTTCTGGAATTACTTGGTTATCTGTGTACATAGCCTCGATTATGATCAGTTTGCTAATTTCATTCTGTAAAGTGACAGCTACTAGGTTCGCTAAAACCCCACCCATACTATGGCCGATAAGAATGGGACGTTTCCAAGCTAAGTAACTGAGCACTTCCACTATATCGGATATGAATCCAGTGAAGTAGTAGGAAACATTTTTGTTGTAGTGATCCGAGAATCCGTGTCCAGGTAGATCCAGAGCTAGCAGAGTCATGTCACGTGGAAGGAACTGGATAAGAGGATCAAAACTACCTGCATTGTCATACCATCCGTGAAGAGCTAGTGCTTTTGACTTCTGTTCATGAGTAGGAGTTGATGGAACCCAGAGCTTTCCAGCTAGGGTACCCCATGAAATTGGAATTCTTACTTCTCTACATCGATGATCCATCTAACTGTGTATCTAAAGTTCTAATATGGAGCGTTGAAATATTTGAATCTTACATCAAAAGTCGACCAACAATAAGTAGATCTAAGTCTATGTACAAAGAATGAAATGGATTGATTTTAGAAAGCTATAATATTCCAATCTCAATTGTGAGATTAATATCTTCTTCAGACATTCTTCACAAAAGTCAAAACTATAAAGATCGAATGATTATAATGCTCTAATTAGCTATACAAACCACACAATCCTGCATTAAATCAATTTAATGTACATTGAATTTGTACTAAATATATGTACTTGTATATGGGTATATCTCTCATATATCTCGAAATGTAGTCGTAGATCATTTTTCAACATCCTAGAAAGTGGGAATTAGAGCAAAAAAGAAGTACTAAAATGATAAAAGTATTGATCAATTATTGTCAAATTAGCAAAACTTCTCATATTTGGAAAGTTCATCATATATTAACACTTGGATTTGAACAACTGTACCACTCATTCAATACATTTCTAAGTATAAATACGTATGTTAATACTACTAGGGCATTAGTCGATCCTCAAAAAAAGGATCGCGATCCCGGATCTTTCGATCATGGATCGAAAGATCCTAATGCCCTAGTTAATACATGTAAAATATTTAGTTTAAGTAGAAATCCTTATTATTTATGTATACTTAGAGATATTAAATTTCAGGGACGGTAATATCTAGATGATGATATAAGCTAGTAGGTATACAAAGTTATCCTATACAGAACCATCTGACTGTAAATCTTTTTTAGAATGGCATCCAGTTTGATTAAACATTTTAAAGAATATGTCGTTAAGAGCCCTCTTGAACAAAATGAAAAGTTGAAAAACTCAATGCTATTATCAGCTAAAATGGGTGAGTGGGATAAAGTGTGGGAAATCCTGGATCAATTTAGCCTCAAAAGGGACCATTCTGTACGATCGGACTGGTTTCAACATGACCACTTTTTAATCACAACCGGACCACTTCACACCTGGTGAATACGGCTTTGTATAGTTAATAAAGAACCTAACTAAGATAAAACAATAGCAGTTATAATTTGGACGTATATCTTTGCGTAATGAACTCTCTCATGATCTTTCCAACTTGATCAGGAGCGTTCATATGTACCATATGCCCCTCACCCACCTCCATTATCTGGGATGTAGATGGTAACTTGACAACACCATCTCTTTCCATCCATTCTCTAAAAGTGTATTTAGATTTTTTTCCATTTATGTATAAGATAGGCATTGTGAGTCGATCGTAAAATTTTGGAAAAATAGAACTGCAGTATATGCTGCGATTATATTCTATCGGTAACGGTGTCATCAGTCTATCTTTTGTCAATACAAATCCTCCTTCCACTTCTTTACAACTTCGCGTTGCTAGACATTCTGCAGAAGACAGATTACTGATATCTGGATTTCCTCGCAAAATAGACTTTGCTACTTCCAACTTTGAAGAATATAACTTAGCTTTATTTGGTTTTACTTGTGCATCTTCCTCGTATTTACGTTGCATGAAACCAACAAATACATCTTCTGGAATCACTTGGTTATCTGTGTACATAGCCTCGATTATGATCAGTTTGCTAATTTCATTCTGTAAAGTGACAGCTACTAGGTTCGCTAACATCCCACCGAAACTATGGCCGATAAGAATGGGACGTTTCCAAGCTAAGTAACTGAGCACTTCCAGTATATCGGATATGAATCCAGTGAAACGGTAGGGAATCTTCTGATTGTAGTGATCCGAGAATCCGTGTCCAGGTAGATCCAGAGCTAGCAGAGTCATGTCACGTGGAAGGAACTGGATGAGAGGATCGAAACTACCTGCATTGTCATACCATCCATGAAGAGCTAATGCTTTTGACTTCTGTTCATGAGTAGGAGTTGATGGAACCCAGAGCTTTCCAGCTAGGATACCCCATGAAATTGGAATTCTTACTTCTCTACATCGATGATCCATCTAACTGTGTATCTAAAGTTCTAATCTGGAGCGTTAGCTCACTTAGTTACATTGAAATATTTGAATCTTACATCTTAAAAGTCGATCAACAATAAATAGATCTAAGTATATGTACAAATAATGAAATGGATTTGTTTTGAAAGCTATAATATTCCGATCTCAATTGTGAGATTCATATCTTCTTCAGACATTCTTCACAAAAGACAAAACTATAAAGATCGAATGATTATAATGCTCTAATTAGCTATACAAACCACACAATCCTGCATTAAATCAATTTAATGTACCGTATTTCCCTGAATAAGCGCCGGGGCTTGAATAAGTGCCGGTTTGAATAAGCGCCGGGTCTAAAGGGTGAGCGAAATAAATAAGCGCCGGGGCTCGAATAAGCGCCGGGCTCGAATAAGCGTCAGACGCCGGGGCATTTTAGTTCTCTGAACATCATATCAAACTAGTATTCTTAGTAGTGGCATAGATACAAGTGCTTTTTGAAACATTACATTAGCATTTTTTAATAGAACTAACATTCTCAGTTGTGGCAAAAATAAAAGTGCCAGTCAATGTAGTAAACAAAAAAAGAGCGCCGGGGCAAAATAGCGAATGAAAAAAATAAGCGCCGGGTCTAAAGGGTTCACGAAATAAATAAGCGCCCGGGCGCTTATTCGAAGCAATACGGTACATTGATTTGAACTAAATATATGTACTTGTATATGGGTATATCTCTCATATATCTCGAAATGTAGTCGTAGATCATTTTTCAACATCCTAGAAAGTGGGAATTAGAGCAAAAAAGAAGTACTAAAAAGATACAAATATTGACCAATTATTGTCAAATTAGCAAAACTTCTCATATTTGGAAAGTTCATCATATATTAACACTTGGATTTGAACAAATGTACCACTCATTCAATGCATTTCTAAGTATAAATACGCATGTTAATACATCTAAAATATTTAGTTTAAGTAGAAATCCTTATTATCTATGTATAGAGATATTAAATTTCAGGGACGGTAATATCTAGATGATGATATATGCTAGTAGGTATACAAAGTTATCCTATACAGAACCATCTGACTGTAAATCTTTTTTAGAATGGCATCCAGTTTGATTAAAAATTTTAAAGAATATGTCGTTAAGAGCCCTCTTGAGCAAAATGAAAAGTTGAAAAACTCAATGCTATTATCAGCTAAAATGGGTGAGTGGGATAAAGTGTGGGAAATCCTGGATAAGAATCCACATTTTGTCAATTGTATACCTGAAAAGCGCTCATGGGGAATCTTACATCAGGCTTGTCACTGGAAGAACGAAGAAGCTATCAAGAAAATCCTATCAACTCCAGGATGTGATCCTAACCTCGTGACTAAGGATGGTCTACAAGCAATTGAGATGACAAAAATTCCATGCTTGAAAGAAATCATTACAAACGCAGCGTCCCAAGTTACTGACGTGGATAACATTAAATTTGCACTTGAAAGGAGAGACATGTCACAAGTAACCAACATCATTGAAACACATCATCACCTCGTCAACATAGTTTCTCCATTAACTGGATTAACGCCGCTCCATCAATCAGTATTGCTAGGAGAAGTGGGTAATGTGATCAGGATACTCTCCTACCCTGCTTCTAACCCAGATGTCAAAACTATTGAAGCTCCTCTCAACACATACGGAGCTGATAAAACAGCTGAACAGCTGACTGACAGTGAAGAAGTGAAAGAAGTGATTGGTTGGAAGAAACAGCAGCTGAAACAGGAATACTACGAATGTCCTACTTTTGTAGATATTAACGACAGCAATATTTTATTGGTGAAGTATGTTTGTACGAGTATTGAAGCACACAGAGGCTTACTCTGTTCTGAGAGATTCAATTCTCAACAATTCGAAGCGTTCCCTGTGCTGATAGAGAATATTTATTTATACATTTATTACAGCTACAAATGGGAAGATGTCAAGATGATAGTGCGTGAAAATCTTGATAAATATTCTCATGATCTGGCAGAGGAGTGTTGTGCAAATGATTCAAAAGACTATTTTTACAAGTTCTTCATTTCAACCTACATTAATCACAATACAGGTATCTTCAAAGGAATAAATTCTGAAATCTTCAGTTTGTTTTTGGAGAACCAAAAAGATACCACGTTTTCCGTATTTTTTACAATTTTGAATGCGATTCTCTTCTTTTGGGAAGATCTAGACAGCTACACTGGTGTTACATACAGCCGTATGAATGCCACGACTGACCAAATTAGACGATTCAAAGTTGGAACTGAATTTGCTTGGCCATGTTTTATAGCTTGTACAACTGAAATTAGTTCAAGTAGTATAAAAGAGACTTTTCTAAGCCCAAATTGCATATTAGAATTCGACAATAGCCTAAAATGCGAATGGTCACCCAAACACGTCGTTCATTTAAATGAATTTAAGATTGACGTCCAATGCCTATATCCATGTGGAGCTCAATTCCGTGTGAACAAAGTTGAAAAGTCTAATACTAAAACATACATCTATTTACAGCTAATAAGCAAAACTGAAGATACATATCCACTGAGATCTCTATTTGGAGAACCAAGATTTATCAGTAATTACTCGTTTAGAAATAAACTAAGTACAATGGTATTAGCAGCTAAAATGGGGCACTGGGATATCGCAATGGAAATTTTAATGGCTCATAATTATCTAGTCAATTGTATTCCTGAAGAGCGTTCATGGGGAATCCTGCATCAAGCTTGTTTTTGTGAAAATGAAGAAGCCGTCAAACATATTCTTTCTGTCCCTGGACGTGATCCTCAACTCAAAACGAAGGACGGCCTGTGTCCAATTGATATAGCGAAAACTCATCGATTGAAGGAACTCATTCAAGATGCGATCAAAGCTATAACCCAAATTGACGAATATAATTTTGTACTTGAAAGTGGAAACATGACAGAAATCTTAAATATCATAGACACAAATAAAAACTTTGTTAACGAGATTTCTCCTACGGTCGGATTAGGTCCACTACATCATGCTGCAGTTCAGGGAGACGTATATAGTGTGATTCAGGTGCTCGACTACCCTGCTTCTAACCCAGATGTCAAAACTATTGAAGCTCCTCTCAACACATACGGAGTTGACAAAACAGCTGAACAGCTGACTGACAGTGAAGAAGTGAAAGAAGTGATTGGTTGGAAGAAACAGCAACTGAAACAGGAATACTACGAATGTCCTACTTTTGTAGACATCAGTTACAGCAATATAATACTAATGAGATATGTTTATACAACCATTGAAAATCACAGAATCTTACTCCCTGAGAATTTCAATCCTGAACTATTTAACGTGCTTCCAGATTTGATGGAGAAGTTATTCTTGCATATTCATTATAGTACTGACAAATGGACAGATGCTATGCATATAACATATCCAGAACTTCACAAACATTCTCGTTCGTTAGCTCAAAAATTGAAAGCAACAAGTTTTAAGTTTTCTTTTTACAAATACATGATTGAAATATATACAAACGAGAAAACTCAAATTTATAAAAAAGTGAATGATGAACTCCGCAACCAAGCTGTTCATCAGAATTACGAATTTTCTTCATACTCTACGCTAATGAATTCAATTCTCTTTTTTTGGAATAAATTGCAAGGCTACACAGAAGTTACTTACAGAGGAATGAGAGTACGATCAGATCATATTGACCAATACTCAGTGGGAACCGAGTTCGCTTGGCTCAATTTTGTGTCAAGCAGCAATGATAAGCGTGTAGCAACAGAAAGATTTATACAGTCTAAAACTTCACATTATGTCGAAAAATTTTTAAAACATTTGAACGTAAATTGGTTGAATCCCCGACTAAGTTCCGGTACCTTCATTAACTGTATCTTCATAATCGATAATAGCCTAAAATGTAAGTGGTCGCCCAAGTCAATTGCTGATTTCTCTGAATTTAAGGATGAGAAGGAATATCTTTATCCATGTGGAGCTCAATTTCGTGTAACTAAAGTCGACAAGACGGGATATCCAACGTATATCTACTTGACACTGATATGTCCAGTTGATCCTACCGCGCCGAGATCTCTGTTTAATGAGGTTAAACTTAGAGCTGAGTTTAATATCCTGAAAGTGGCAAGTGAGCTCGACGAATTTAACATTGTGCTGGATCAACTTAGGCAAATCATAGATGAAATTCTAGGCTACAAAATGATGCTGAATATAGTATTACGGAAAAATAATCAATCATACTGCCAAGTTGGAAGTATTTCGAACCCCAAAGTTTTAAACCAAGAATTTCAACAAATTCCCTCAATACTTTTACGTCATTGCAATAATCCGTGTCATGATCCCTCTTACGATCATTCCAGCAAGCTGTGTTCATTCGCTACATCGGATTACTACTGCATTGCTTGTCAATGTCAATGCCACTCAGATCAGGATACCAACGTGATGCACTCAGAATCGATTGAAGGAGAAGAGGAATTCAATCAGTTATTAGAATCCACTGCCATGCTGCTAACTAGGATGAGATGTCTAAAATCCGAAATTTTAATGAATAAAATGGGATTGCGATTGCGATTGAAGGAACTGGATTATATAGTAGCACTAGATCAAGATAGATGGGCCCCGTATCACGAGAGGAATAAATGTTTGATGGATGTAATATGGAATTTTCAATTCCGTATATCAAGAATTTGGTATCCAGAACCAAACGATATGAAGGAAAAAATGACTAATTTAGTAACAAAAATGAAAAGAAACTGTGAAATACGTCGTATCTTTGATACAGATATATCGGGGGAAGGGAAATCAGGAACTGCAGACAATCAACACGTTTTTCACATGCTTGAAAAGATTGGTCTAGCGATTAGAAATAAAATTGATATATCATTCACTGTATACTCTGAAACTTTAGATCTCCTAGAAGAGAGCAAGATTTTTTAATATTTTTCTACTTACTGTGACATTTTTCCAGTCATTTCATGACATGTCTGGCCTCATTAGTGATTTTGATGCTGTTTGTTTGTGTTTGTTTGTTTGTGCCTGTTTGTGTTCGTTTATTGTTAGACTATATTTAAGGGAGACCTCTGATAAGGATATGCGCATTATAATTCCATCAAAATCCATCACTCGTTTCAATAGTTATCCATGAAATAACTACTAAACAGAATGAAAGATTGGATATTCGTAATCAGAATTGTACAAGTATTTAGCAGGAATCCAGAGCTCTTCTTTTAATAAATTATTCTGTAAATGTTGCAAACTTTCTTATAATCAATCTTCTTATTTTAAATTTTCTCGATGCGACATACATTGCATAGTTCAAAGTAGCTAATGGTCACAGGAAGTGATCCATCAAGCTAACGACCCATGGCCATATTTAACCAATATGTAGTGGTACAGTCATTTCAAGTTGCCCATTCGCTCTCATATAATATTGAAAAGAGAAAACAAATTAAAATTTATATTATTAAGGAATAAGGTTGTTTCATAATAATCCTTGTAACACAACAAATACCGCTCAACATATTCTGAGAGTTGAGCATGCTCAACTCCTAATTATCATTTAATTGGGTGATTTCTTTTATTTTAAATTGCCATCTCTAAGATCCCTGGTTCAATGCAGAACACATTCCTTAGTTCTGTTGCCTCCAACATTGCAAATCACCTAATTCAAAGGGGCGTGAAGTGGCCGTGCCCCTCCATTGAATCCTTCCCACCCCCTGATTACACCTTTTATTACAATGATAATTTCTATCGCATCTAGTCTATTGCAACATGTTTTTTCGTGTGCAGTTATGCCTACTTCTCTCCGTCCTATTCATCCTCTCCGCTCTTTGCTTGGACTACCCTCAGTATAAATACAGACGTTCTAAGAGCCTTGAAAAAAAATTCCGAGCGAAAGTGAGCAGCTGTTCTCCTCAATGTCAACACTCTGAATTCCACCACGAAATGTTAGCTTGTCAGTATCTGTGCATCTCCGCTAACTGCTACTCCTTGATCTACTTGCAAGACCCCCTGGAAGAGGGTGAAGTTGACATCCGGCTTTCTCATTTCAAAGGGTGTGTGTTTGAAGAACAAAAGCATTATTAATATTCCATTTACTGTTTTCGCTGTGTATTTTGGATCGTTAACTGTAGTATATATCGAAATCTGATTGCAACTTGCTCCCACTGAGCTCGCTTACATGGGTTACATAGGTATTCTATGTTCATAATAAATGGTGAAAAAATCCTCAATTAAATAAATACGCATACTTGAGAGAACACGATATCGTATCCGACTGGGAGGACATGGAGAAACACACCCATCACACCTATAACGAACTGGGATGCTGCAAGAGGAGCACCCGAGTTACTCACAAAAGCACCTGGCAATCCTAGACAAAACCAGCCAGGAGAACTTGACAAGAAAATGTTTGACATGTACCATACCTCTACGTCTCAATTACTCCTCTCTTCTCCCTCACTACACATCTGGGCACCAACTTAAGCTACGCACGCAAGGGATACGGCGCTTGTACTTAATATTTAAATATTTTATTACAAAATTGCTGTTATCTCAACGACTAACTTCGGTTATTTTACCTTGTCGGATCCGATTCTCGTACAATGATAACGTAAACATTTCATGAATTGTTAAGTATGTTCCATTATATACATATTTTCGCACTTTTAAGTTTAGCATTGATATTTTTGAGTCGTAAACCAACAATTTTGAATTGAATCTTGTATTCCAGCCTATCATTAGAATATATGGCTGCAGAGGATGGTACACCTATCATTGATTCCGAGTTACAGGAAACTCTGAAACTCCCTTTTGAGCAGTTCATAGAGCAAATTAAGTCTCAGCATGAACAAGTGTACAGATTCATTTCTTTCCTGCACTTGCAAGTGTTGAGACTGGACCCTGACTCCCCCTTCCAGGAGGAGGGTCTCAACGAGAAGTTCATCAAGTACTACGGCACCTACTTCTACTTCAAGTATTACCTCGATGCTTTAGAGGTAAGGCGTTGCTGTATATACACACATACGCGCTTTTCAGGAGTGGCACACCACTCAAAAAGTGGTACGGCGGAATATTTGGTACAAATCTTCAAGTATAAATTCAAAACTGGTCTGGCTATGTACCAAGTATCTAAAACTGGTTTATTGTATAGTAAAAAGTGGTACAATTGGAATTTATTTAAACTTCGTCTATTTAGCATAGATGCATTAAGTTACGATTAATTTTTTTCATTTAGAACAGATTAGTAATGGTACAACAAAGCTGAGCCTTTCTAAAAAAATGGTCGACGACACCAGACCACTCTGAAAAGTAGTTTTGCTATTATCTAATTTTCAGAGGTTTCTCTGATATTTATTCAGTATACAAATGTAAGTGCATTTGTTACGCCACTAAATTACTAAAAAGTTTCCCAACAAAATCCAATTCCAAAGCGAATCTTAATTCGTATTCCTTTTGGAATCAAGGATTGCATTTACATATATCACCCCGAGGTGTGAAAATATGAATAATTCCATCGTATCATGTTCATAATTTTCTCCCAATAGTCTTCCACCCGTGCAAAGCTGGCTAAGCCCCCTACTAAAGTCCTAGCAGGGATAGACTTCAACCAGTACGAGAATATGGTGATAGGATTCAGGAAGGTCTGTCAGAAGATACTCCAAATCCTGAGGTCGAGAGAACCTCTAGCAGGAACGTCTGGGGCTACTTCAGCGTGGGGGTGTCTGGAGGTCTCCACGAGTTCGCGGACTCTCAGTTCGGACACTGTTTCTCGTGGGGAGAGACTAGAGATCAAGCCAGAAGGTATTCACTCTTACCTGTGCGAATTCTTGTTAACTATTCCATTATTTTCTAAACTGAAACATACACCTCGAAAACTTTATTTTGTCATCACTAGAAATACCTTCCAAGTTCTATGTATAGAACTGTTCTAAATTTAGACTTGTATCACAATGCACTGTGTGTAGTAACATGGTTCTGGCGTTGAAGGAGCTGAGCATCAGAGGGGACTTCAGAACGACGGTGGAGTATCTGATTAAGCTCCTCGAGACAGAAGCCTTCCAGCAGAATAGCATTCACACCGGATGGTTGGATCAGCTGATCAGTGAGAGAGTCAAGGCAGAGGCTCCTGATACTGTTATAGGTCTGTGACCTTTGATAGTAATTCAGCATTTCAATAGTTTTAAGATTAAATACATTGTGTGGCCAAGCTTCATTTCGTGATAATAAAGAGTTGCCCTGTGGGCGCCTAGGAATGTAAAGAATTCAGAAGCCTCTACGGCTGCTAAATATTTACACTTTCACTAACCTATTTGAAATTTGTTTACTTTATGGATGTATTGGAAACAAGAATTATCAATTTAAGATCGAAATTCTGATATTTGGAATCTACACTCCCAAAACCCTAGGTCAGAAGATCAAAGTTAGTCACAGCTAATCTTTGGAATTTGTTTGCGTGTATTGTAAAAGAAAGTAATACCAAGTTCTACACTTTATTAGGGAGAAGGCAGGTTATGTGCAAGTACGGTTCTCGAAGAATCTTAAAAAATTTTTTAAATCACCCCACTTTTTATCGAGATTAACATCCATAAATGTGTTCAAATATCAGTCGAGTCCATACATTCTTGTCACACAATGCGATAATCTGTAATGGTATTTAATTAATAATACAAAACTCATATGAGGTTAGGTACCATGGATAAATCGCTATAAACTAGTTGATAAAATGCATTTATTTGAGAGAGTCCCTCTTTCAAACAACTCACGTCATATTTGCATTCACACAATCTCATTGGTTTATATTTCCTCAGTACCCACCTCTACGTTTGGGACTGACAGCCCCGCAACTCTGGAGAATGGACCATGCGGAAGATTTCGCTCACAGCTTACTCCACTACCCTCCGGAGAAGCGGCTGAGTGCGAGCAGAGTTCTCAAACACCCTTACTTCTCCAACCTCCCTTCCCAGCTAAGCCTCCTACCACCGGAAGTATCTATATTTAGCTCTGGACTTGTCAAATATGGCGCAAAGTAGCGAAGTGGCACTTTTAATCCGTACTTTTGTATATGTTGTACAATTGCATATAAGCTACACCATGCATGTAAGATGTATGTTTTACATTGACTCATAGCATTCTATATACTAAGGCAATGGCACTCACCAAAAAATTAGTACCATGGATTAGTTAAATACTTCAAAACCAATAATTTTGATATTGTAGATATTTCAATTTTCCATCAATTTAGGCATTCACCCACCCTGACTAACTAACTATTATATCAGAACAATTGAAATGAGATATATTATTTGGTTTTTAATGCACATAGTCGAATTATTTAATACTTAATACATACAAAATATCAAAAGAATAGTTAATCACAATATTGAGACTTGAGGGACAGACTTGACTTAGCTTGAGAGACAGACTTGACTTAGCTTGAGAGACAGACTTGACTTAGCTTGAGAGACAGACTTGACTTAGCTTGAGGGACAGACTTGACTTAGCTTGAGGGACAGACTTGACTTGACTTGACTTGACATGACATGACATGACATGACATGACATGACATGACATGACATGACATGACATGACATGACATGACATGACATGACATGACATGACATGACATGACATGACATGACTTGACTTGACTTGACTTGACTTGACTTCAAGTCAAGTCAAGTCAAGTCAAGTCAACAGTCTGTGAAGTTGGCTAAATAAACAAAGAATATATTAAATTAGTTCTTGAATTTAGCCAGTTTACTATTCTCTTGTTTCAATACTAGTGCATTATATATAGGTCTTAACTTTATTAGAAGTGTATACAATGTTTTAGTTCCATAGTAGCACATGCCAAATGAATAATATTAGTACGGGAAGAGCCAGAATAAATGTTTTAAATTTATGCTGAGGGTGCAGATACATCGTCGTCATAGGTGTAACTCCAGGGGTGGCAGGGGTAGCGTGCCACCACATACCTAAATGTTATGTTGACTTGGGGTGGCATGCCACATTAGTTTGATATATGTTTACAAATCTCGCCACCCCAGCTAACCATGAAAAAATCAAAGTAGTTACGCCTATGATCGTCGTTAAACGACTATTCTTCCCTACCCAATTCACATTGAACATCTCCTAAACATCATTAACGAATTTCAAGAACTCAACAGTTTAGTTCTGGTCTACACTGTTCTTATCCATCATATAAGCTAACAGTCCGGCTGAAGTTGACTAATAGAAAATCTTAAGGGCCAAAATTACATTTCGCCTTTCCAACCTGACAACCAGCAGGCTTGTTAGGTTGGAAAGGCGAAATGTCCCGATGTTAATTTGGAGCACGTTTAGTTAAATTGCACTTGTCCGAATTTAAAAAAAGGTATTTATGCCCACGTTTTTGTAGTAACGAGGATTGCATTTACTAAATTTGGGGAAGGCAACACTTTTTCTTGGTCTTTTAAATTCAGTCAATTGTTTCTACCCAACTTGATTGAGTATGTATATATGCATGATTCTAGAATAATGAACTACATTACTTAAGAAATCACTCACCCGTGCCGTGATCTTGTTGTTCTGGTAGTATTCACACGTCTTGGAATGGCTCAATACCATTTTCACGATGAGCACCATCTTTAGGAAATTGAAAAACTTCATGAAGTGTTCTACTCCTCTGTAATTGGAAGTCGAGTCAGGCACGAGACAAGACATCTCGTCCAAATGATTTATGCAATTAGTATTGTCAAGTGAGGTATTATAAATGAGTAATAGAAATAATATGCAGCAAAACAATACATTATTGTAATACACTAGTGTTGTATGTGAAGTAAATATAAATATTGTGGTTACATAATATTTTCAAAATGAATATTTAAACAACCATGAACTCACAATATGAGATAATTATATAGTTGATAATAACAGTTATTTAATTAACGGTTTTAGGATTGAAGTATTTAACCAATCCATGGTACCAATTTTTTGGTGAGTGCCATTGCCTTAGTATATAGAATGCTATGATTGACTGTTATTATTGGATCTTATATTTGTAGAATAGTATTTGAAAAGAGATTAAATATATTAAAAACTTTATAGATAACCATAAGCGTAATTTTCAGCGGGATGGGGGCAAAAGTGAACAGGGGAGATACCAGCACATTTTCACAAAATTATAAGCGCAGTGATGAGAAACATAGAAGCTGTCTTGCTTTAGTCTCTCCTGATAATACCAGCTTTAACAGTTAAATGATAACAGAAGAATATTTGTATCATTTTTGTATTTGAGTGTGGACATTGAAGTATATTTTCGTTTTTGAAACCAAAAATATATTTCAATATCATACTATTATTAAAGATTACATAGTTTCAGTCAATTAGAGTAATATAGATTTGTGCTCTAAAGTGCCTCCTGGTGGTGTGTAAAGTGACAGCGAAGTGTAATTAAATTCAAAAAGGTCTGAGCGATGAAGACATATCAGCGATTATCAACTTCTTTTTGGCTGTGGACACCCTACTATATCAATTTTCCTATATTCTGTGGACCCCTTCTTATTAACTGCAACACAGAATTTCGAATCCTGTGAACCCCCTGATATCTTCTGTGAACCACTAAGGGGTCCATGGACCCCAGGTTGGGAACCACTGGCTTAAAAGAATATTATCGATATTTAGTTCCACTAACACAATCGAATTGAAATGCTAAAAGTATTTCTGAATTCTTAATATTCTTGAGTCATTAGAAAAGATAACCTTGCATACAAGGATTAAAGTAGCTTTAAATTAGTGCAAAAAAATACGAAATTTTGCAAATCATCTAGTGCCGAGTATTAGAGCAGCATTCCAGGACCAAAAGAAGGAATCACTTTTGCTACAAGGATGAACCAGGGATTTGAAAAAGAGAGGCTAAGTCTACTTGAACACTTACAGGACATTCAGGCTAAGAATAGCTTATTTTAGGCTGCATTATTCGATCTTTCTAAATTAGTACGGTACTGATATTTATAGGAATTTGCTACATTGTTACAATCCACCACCACCCCAGTAGTAAGGAAACATTCTAGCCAAGTTTGAAGATTCATATTTTTATTCAGAACTCAGACAAAATACACAATTCAAGTTCAAGCTAGCATCACTATCTCTAGAAGATAGAGTGGAGAGTAGAGTGGTGTGTTTATAGGAGGAGTAGGGGTGAGTTGTAGAGGTGTGAAGATAGGAAGAGGTGAGAAAGAGTAATTGAGCAGTTGCTGACACCTAGAGAAGTAGGACAGGTTAGGATGCATTGCATTGTACCATTCATGAATGAATGACACACGAAACTTAAGCTCATAATTGATTGGTTCTCATGAACCAATCAATTTCAATCCCGAATAGTCACTTCGATTGGATGTATTGTATAATGCATAGTCATGTATCTGTACAATAATAAAATTATCAATCTTCATTGGTTAGTACAATTTGTCACCTTTCTCGGCGAGGTGTGAAAATTCCGTTTTGATATTCGAACTCATTCCTAGACTGATTCTTATTCACCAGCATGTCAAATTTCATGATTCTAGCACTTCTCAGTTCCTCAATCAATTCGCACAAACAAACAAAGTCATTTTGATATTAATATTTTATACTAATTTGATTGACTATCGTATTTCTCTGAATAATCGCCGGCGCTTCTTATTTTCGTGCGCATGAAAACCCCGGCGATTATTTGGGAATACAGTTTTACGTATTTAAATTCAGAACTAATACTCACCTTCAATTACTATTGCCATTCAATCTGGATAGAACATTGCTCAGCTGACTGTTCGAGGAGTTCCAGCTGTTTCGGATCAGGATCAGAAAGTTCGTATTTGGAAAGTTTGAGTTTTCTGATGTGTGGAGGTGTCAGGATGAGGTACTTGATCGGGAGACACGAGTCAGAACTGAGTTCGCAATCTCGAATACATAAACACCTAATGGCTGGATGGTAGTTCAGACTGTGACATAGGACCAGCATTCCAGAGTCTCGTAATGGAGTTAAAGAGAGTGTCAAGTAAACAAGTGACTTCATTTCTGTTAAAGCTCTGTACCAGCAGCTCATATCATCAGGTGTGAAGTGGCAATCGAACAGTTGTAACGATATCAAGTTGGAACAGGTTGAAACCAAATCTAAGCAACTACTCCAGCTGTCGAACCCAATTCTGTTTAAATAAGATAAGTTGATCTCTCTCAGTGAAGTGGAATTCTCAGAGATTATTCGTGTCATAGAGTCTCGGTAGGATGGATTAGGAGATTGGGAGGAAAGAGAGACTAGATAGAGGTATGTGATGGAACTGAGTCTAAGCAAGTATTGCAATGCTTCGTAGCTATCTTGATTCGTATACCAATGAAACTCTTTCAGCGAGGAGAGCGCTGATAGGTCAGCTGTAAATGGGAGGAAACCGTTGAAGTCTATAATGTACAGTCCATTGAGCGGATTGTCTGTTATTAATTCATGAATGATTGACCAATCAGAATCATTCGACTCGGGACGATAGAACAAATTGTGCAATGACGTGAATTGATTGGTCAAGTTCAGTAGCATTGAATGGTTCATTGGAGATTGATATAACGACAAACTTCCAGTGAATTGGTTGTTAGAAGGGAACAGCAGCTGAGAATCGTTACAAGCTGTCAGGTCGCACTCTGTGAAGTCAATGCTAATTCTGGTGTCAGTAGGTAGAGTGGCAGAGGAGAGCGGTTCAGTGTAGGAAAGGATGGTGTCGAAGTCTTTCTCAAAAAACTCTAGTGCTAGATAATCGAGATGGCACGAGGAAAGTGGAGTTAGGAGAGAATGGAACTGTCTAGCGTTGACAAAACCGGAATGAATAAATAGAACATGAAAGTCATGAACATATTCCAATGACTGTGTGAAACAATGCCATTCATTCGGAGAGACAGTGGACCAGAAATATAGGTAGAGAGGGGAAGGGAACTTCTCTTTGAAATGTGCGAAATGTTTGGGAATGGAATCAGAACAGTTTATTTCGCTAATTAGGGTGCATAATAGGAGGAATGATTGAGCAAATTCCTTCCAATCTGAAATGTCAATTAGTTCTGTGTTATAACTCAGCTTATGATACATCGGCACCTCAGAGAATGACATCGGTTTAGGGAGTGTGTGTCTGCAGAGAATGGGCGTCAAGCGACCTGCGTTCTGCCTCAAGATGCCACTCACAAACCTAATCACCATCTTGTACATGGACAGGTATTGGACGGAGGAAGTTATGTAGCGGAAAATTAAACATTGGATCGTCCAGGAGTTGGCGCAAATTGAATAGGCGGCCATGAATTCTTGTATTGTGAGGTGTTGGAAAGTCCACACCTTCACACGATGACCGTAACGACCCACTTTCATGTGTGCCTGTATCAGACCGAGACGCTCGCTGTTCACTTTCGTGTCTCCGATCTTTAATAGAATATTTTTATCGGAGCTGAGATCTCGATCAAAAATGCCCTTGTTTGCTTCCTTCCCAATGGCACGAATACATTTCTGGATTCCTGGGTGGAATTTGGATAAATCACAGACTTTGCTGTGCTCCTTTAGGCCCATACGGGATAACTGGCGCCTAATCATGTACACAATCAGCTGGGTGTAAATGTGGGAAAGCGTGAAAGTCAGGATCGACTCGGACTCGTTGAATAGAGCGGTGAATAAGCTCGCATTCACTGGGATCAAAGAAAGCTGTTCGATTTCTTCATGTCGATACAACATTTCGTTAACGTCGTTCAACTTTTCGAAATACAGGTCTCGGTTTTGTGGAGAGAAACCGAGAACCTGGAAATGTGCGTCCACACGGAATTGGGACTTCTCCTGAAGTTCGGACCACGCGTAAGGTCGGCTGGTTACGAGGACAGTGCTTAGCGGGAGGATGCGTCGCTTAAGCAAACAGTTCAATAGGGTCTCGTCGAATGGCACATCCCTTATGAACTCGTCGGCTCCGTCGAGGATAATCAGAAGTCCCTCTCCGTCCGATTTCACCAGCTGCTCAGAGAGGGATTCGCTCCACTTCGCACCTGAAAACATGCTCAGTGAGAGCCAACACACGATGAAGTCGCCATCAACGATGTTCCCCGCTTCGTGTCTTGCATCCTCGAGTTTGTGCCATTCAGGACTCCGGCACGGGATGGAGATAACGTACCGGAAGTTAGTCAGTGTGCTGGTGCCGTACATGTACGCGAAATGCTTACAGAGAAAACTCTTGCCGCTTCCTGGACTGCCAATCAGACACCAGAGTTCATGACGGGAGGAGTCAAAACTGGTCACTATTGAATCAAAGTCCACCACCTCGACCGATTCCTGGGCTACCTTACTGTGGATATTTCGGAGGAATTCAATCTCTTCACAGCCGCTCTCTGCCCCTACTCTCTTCTCGGGACTCTCCACCTTGATCACGGTCAGGGGAATGTAGACGGATTCTATGGGGACGGGATCTTGATCGAGGATAACACTCACGTCCTTATTCTGAGTTCGGATGAACTCTCTCAAGCTCAACTGCCACACTACTAGCTCTACCTTGTCATCACGGTCTATTTCTTCCAGGATTTGCTGGCGAAATTTCCTGCTACTCAAATTTTGGAACGTGGATGCAAAAGTAAGAACTTTGTTTGCTAAATCGTTCCGTTTCACGAGTTCGAGGTCTTCGCAGAGATCCACCATGTTAGAGGTGATGACTCTGTTCTCAATGCATTGTTTTAACATGGACTTTGGTCCTGTATCGGAGCTAGTACGAGCTAGCAGCATCCATTCATGTGAGGTCATTCCCTGTGTTAACAGCTGGACAAGTGTTTTCATGGATTTCGGTTCTTCTTTGTGCACTCTTTGCCTGTGACTCGGGTCGGACAGCCATTCTAGCTTCCTGGCTGTGTGAAGGATACTCCCACCGACACCTTGTAACGCTAAATCGAACGTGGAAGGATCGAATTGGTCCCATTCTTTCAGTGCATAGAGGAACTTAATGGGATCGTTTCTAGTTTCTTGTGCGATTCGTGCAGGTAAACCGATTGCGTTTTGAAGTTTAACGATGGTTTGAGGTGTCAATAATGGCTCAAGTTCTATGACCACTTTAATTTCGTGTCTTCTTTCGTCAGACATTTTGATCTAGAGTAATGATAACAATTTTAAATTATTTTTTAAACAAGCGTACTTCTTAATGAATAATTGTAAAATTTAACAATGGAATGCGATTCGTTTCAGTAATAAATTGCGAAATGAGCATACTGGCTTCACTAAGAAAACAATTTTAAGAACATCACAATGTAAATTTTTGAAAAAGGTTTTGGTATAGAATCATCTGGATACTCCACACTCTGTAACATCCGTACTTAGGTCATTTCCTGATACTGATCCGTTATCAGTATTCAGGTAGTGGAAATAGAAATTTTCGATTCGTATATTGTATACCTTGTAGGTTTGATGGGGGGGGGGGCACATTTCTATAAGTTTGCACATTTAATTTTGGGTAGGATAATTGGCGGCTAACACTAATACTTCCAACACACTTCTCGCAGTGATGAATTGCGTGATGACTATGCTGTGATAAATCGTCATAAACCCTAATTTATTTCTCTTAATTAGTAATCGCTGGTTTAGTTAAAAATGTAATTCACTTATAAAAGATAAAAATTAAGTTTCTTACGTACTCTTTTTGTTATTGAAATTGATGATATGCACCTGTAGTGGCGGAAGCAATTTTTAGGGAGACAGTGGAATCGGGTATATCGAGCTAGTGAGCTATCAGAATTAAGGAGCTTAGAGTTAATACATTTTCCTTCAGACTAGTGAGGTAAGGTCTATAGTCCAATGAAAACTAAAAACATCAGTTAATCCAGTCGGACTAGGAAATGTGCTTTGGGGTATATTCTATAAATAGAAAATACCCCAAAGCTAAATCGGGATAATTATTAATCCGTTGAAAATAAAAATTATTGAAAGGATTATTTGTGAGAGTTATCATAAATAAAGCCCCGTAGCTCCCGTGGTTCAGTGGCTTATGCTATTCGGTGTTCTTATGTAGATTTCAAATTTCACATTTAGAAAGCTTTGAAATAAAATTTCCAGATTTATTATACAGTAAAACCTCTAAAAAGTGAACACCGTTTGGACCAGAAAAAATGTTCACTTTTGAGAGGTGTTCACTTTTCGTGATTTATCTTAAGTTAGTCTATTTAGTAAAGTAATATTATCATAACACTCAATTTTGATATGAATAATTTAACTGACGATGTATAGTATGAAGTTATGAATGACCAGATTTGTCTAAAGATATAATGTATAGGAGCAATTTGTTATGCTTTCAATGTTTAGATAAATGTGTGAAGTCCTAAACAGAAAGAGGGCTTCTTATTTATGATGAATTCCTATCCAGAATTTACATTTAATATTAACTCTAGCCTATTATCTAATGAAGCCACCGAATATGTTCACTTTTTAGAGGTGATATCCAATGCAATTTGGTCAATTGGGACCAGATTAGGTGGTCACATTTCACTTTTCAGAGGTATTCACAAGTTGGAGGTTAATTAATATGTAACAGAATGGGGAAAATTTGGGACTGAGAAAAAGTGTTCATATTTTGGAGGTGTTCACTTGTTAGAGGTGTTCACTTTTGGAGGTTTTACTGTATCAAAATATTCGCATTATTGTCCGACGCGTACGAATCACTCAATAGAGCTGCACAATCAGTTTGTTGGCTGACATTTTGAGCATATTTTGAGCATAATTTGAGCATATTTTGAGCATATTTTGAGCATAATTTGAGCAATTTTCAACCATATTTAAAAACAATTATATTCAGAACGCAATTTTACGGCGAATATTGTGTTCTGATCGCTTTTCACTTTAATTATTATTTTAAATTTTTTGTGCCCAAACTCCAAATCAAATGAAAATTATAATCTTAAAGCAATAAATGTGCATTTTATTATCTCGTAAGCGAACGTTTAAGTGTTCAAAGTTTCGTCAAATTGATGTTGATTAACAAAATAAACTTTGTAGACATTTTGAGGCAACAATTCTTTATGCATTAAAATCTCATCTCTCTGAAACTTTAAAAGAAATACATTCGTTTCGATGTAGAAAGGTATCTACGGAAATTCAATGCTTGCATAAAGAATCTTAAGATTCAATACAAACCAACTTGAGCCAAGATAAAAGCGGGATGCAGCGTTGATTTGCGGGACAAGGCGGGACGCAATAGAAAGGTATTATATGCATGGAATAAAAAAAGCAGGACATAATGGAGAAATTTCATGTAAAAACTGGACACTCTTCCAAATTAGCTCAGTAGAAGAGTGGAAAGATGGGACTGAGTCATGTATGAGATTCAAATAATAAGATTTAAAAGTTAAAAAACATTGACTCACTTGTCACTGGTTTGGAACTTATTTCTGTGTAAATCGTTTCGTTTTTCGTCAATTTGAAAGTTTGTTTAATTGCGTTTCGAATCGATTTGATTTGCGTTTTATTGAGTTGAGGTTTGAATTGTTTGAGTTTTTGGTTGTTGTGTTGTTATTGTTTTGTTGTTGTTGATTTGTTGCGAGTTTGAAGATGATATTCTAGAAAGTTCCTCTATTTATCTATTCACTGAGCTCTGTGCTGGGTAGCTTTAAGATTAACCTTATTGTCTTGTGGTAGAATGCATTGTACTTTAAACTGAGAGAAAAGTCCCTAAGCAATTCCTACTAATTACATCAGAGCTGCATACTTTCAATAATAATTCAACCCAGATTACTTTCTAGAAAATTCTTAAACCACTTGTGCCAGGCAATTTCACATTTTAATCGACGAATCATTGTCTCTGCTTACTAGACATGGTGGCTGCCTTCAAGAGCATAGACTCATTTAGTGAGTGTGAGGTGTCCCTCTAATCGTTCTCCCTTAGTAAAGTGGCACTAGGTGGACTTTAATTGTCAGATTTATTCACCTAATTCAAAGGGGCGGGAAGTGGCCGTGCCCCTCCATTGAATCTTTCCCACCCCCTGATTGCACCTTTTATTACAATGATAATTTCTCTCGCATCTAGTCTATTGCAACATGTTTTTTCGTGTGCAGTTATGCCTACTTCTCTCCGTCCTATTCATCCTCTCCGCTCTTTGCTTGGACTACCCTCAGTATAAATACAGACGTTCTAAGAGCCTTGAAAAAAAATTCCGAGCGAAAGTGAGCAGCTGTTCTCCTCAATGTCAACACTCTGAATTCCACCACGAAATGTTAGCTTGTCAGTATCTGTGCATCTCCGCTAACTGCTACTCCTTGATATATTTGCAAGACCCTCTGGAAGAGGGTGAAGTTGACATCCGGCTTTCTCATTTCAAAGGGTGTGTGTTTGAAGAACAAAAGCATTATTAATATTCCATTTACTGTTTCGCTGTGTATTTTGATGTAATTGTATTTTGGATCGTTCATGGTAGTGTATCGAAATCTGATTGCAACTTGCTCCCATTTAACTCGCTTGCATGGGTTACCTAGGTACCGTAAACTGGGGCGACTTTGGCCCTAAGAGGTGACTTTGTCCCACAATAGCAATCGGCGTCGTACTTAATATTTTAAATATTTTATTACGAAGTTGCTGTTAAAGGTATCGCTGATATCTCAACGACTAACTTTGGTTATTTTACCTTGTCGGATCGATTCTCGTACAATGATAACGTAAACATTTCATGAATGATTAAATATGTTCCATTATATACATATTTTCGCACTTTTAAGTTTAGCATTGATATTTTTGAGTCGTAAACCAACAATTTTGAATTGAATCTTGTATTCCAGCCTATCATTAGAATCTATGGCTGCAGAGGATGGTACACCTAGCATTGATTCCGAGTTACAGGAAACTCTGAAACTCCCTTTTGAGCAGTTCATAGAGCAAATTAAGTCTCAGCATGAACAAGTGTACAGATTCATTTCTTTCCTGCACTTGCAAGTGTTGAGACTGGACCCTGACTCCCCCTTCCAGGAGGAGGGTCTCAACGAGAAGTTCATCAAGTACTACGGCACCTACTTCTACTTCAAGTATTACTTAGATGCTTTAGAGGTAAGGCGTTGCTGAATACACACAAATACGCGCTTTTCAGAAGTGGCACACCACTCAAAAAGTGGTACGGCGGAATATTTGGTACAAATCTCCAAGTAGAAATTCAAAACTGGTCTGGCTATGTACCAAGTATTTAAAACTGGTTTATTGTATAGTAAAAAGTGGTACAATGGGAATTTACTTAATCTTCGTCTATTTAGCATAGATGCATTAAGTTACGATTAATTTTTTTCATTTAGAACAGATTAGTAATGATACAACAAAGCTGAGCCTTTCTTAAAAATGGTACGGCGACACCAGACCACTCTGAAAAGCAGGTACGGCACTCGCCGTACCTGCTTTTTGCTATTATCTAACTTTCAGATGTTTGTCTGATATTTATCTGATATTTATTCAGTATACAAATGTAAGTGCATTTGTTACACCACTAAATTACTAAAAAGTTTCCTAAACAAAATCCAAATCCAAAGCGAATTATAATTCGTATTCTTTTTGGAATCAAGGATTGCATTTACATATATCACCCCGAGGTGTGAAAATATGAATAATTCCATCGTATCATGATGATAATTTTCTCCCAATAGTCTTCCACCCGTGCAAAGCTGGCTAAGCCCCCTACCAAAGTGCTAGCAGGGATAGACTTCAACCAGTACGAGAATATGGTGATAGGATTCAGGAAGGTCTGTCAGAAGATACTCCAAATCCTGAGGTCGAAAGAGACTCGGACTAGAGAGGTGCTGGGAGAGAAAGCTCTCCCTCGAATCATTAAACTCTCTCTCAAGTTCAATCTGGTTGAGAAGGAGACTCTCGCCTTGATTTACACCGTCTGTGCTCTGGTCTGTCATGCCGGATTTAAAGACAAGTAGGTTGACCTAGGAACTCTTAAATAGTCATTATAGTGTTGTGGAAGAGACTTCTTATTTGGGGAAAACTACTTTTTATGAATTTCCAACGGCTTTGTCACAAGGAGATATCTCTAGAGTCTAGACCATATTATTCAGAGAATCTAGAGAGCAGTCTAAATGTCTCTTTTCAAAATCTTATTATTCTCTGTCTCCGTCCTATTATACTCCTATAATATCCCAGAGGAGTGAGGTATATTCCTTGCCAGTTCTCTTAGGAATCCGTACGTACGAATTTAGTTCATATTATCAAGATCTAAGCGCCATTTTAATGAATTTCAGGTGTTATAGCAGAAATCTAGACACTGATAGTAGAGTATATAAAAAAGGCCCCCTAGATACCAAAAAACTGTAATGGAATGTTCAGTATAGTAGAACAGTTGAATCATTGGAAGGCACGTGTCTCAGTGAGTAGGGGCTAATCATATATATTAGCTAGACTACTCAGACCTCCCACGCAGCAGACCATGTCCTGAATTCAATAGCCCCTGTCTCACTGTAGACTGCCAAGGAAGGGACCGGGTTCCCACGGCCGGAGAGGCAAATACCGGTACACACACGGGAAACACCATTCCGATCTGTCCAAGCTAAGAATCCGATTGCTGATGAAAGGAGTCAATCCATCGTTCTTACATCCTTTTTATAATAGCTGGGCGTTGGGCGGTCGCAGCTCGGCGGAGTATGTCATGCCGTACCAGTCCAACCTGTGCCGGAGTTGCGACATGAGCACGACGGAGTTCCTCTACTTCCTGGACCAGGACAGACCCCTCATCCAGCAGGGCATCTTCCCTGAGGTGCAGGTCAACTACACACTCAACTGCATCCTCACCATTGAGGAGGTTATCCTCAAAGGTTGGCTGCATTTTGCTTGATATTTGTTTGCTCATCACTAAACCAGGAGAGCAAAATTAAAATTATCTACTCGATCAGGACCTTTAAGAATGTAATAGAACAAATTCATATTGATTTAGCTAGGATGATATTCATATTCCGCGAAATACTCTTGAATCGTTGACATATTCCGGTGTCTTATGAATTAAATCAAACCATTGTGTTTGCTGAGAAAGCATTGGATCAATGATGGAGACATACATGGCATTCTTATAGTTATAATTCTTATTGTTTAAGGTCTGATTGGAGCGCACTTGAAGACCTCCGAGTTCATGAAGTTGGAGCAGACGGCGCTGGCCGAGGTGATAGCAGAGGAGGAGGGCAACGAGCAGTACAAGAACTTGTGCGCTCTCAGCAAGGGGAAGGCGCCATCTCTCATCGGAACAAAAGAACCCGCCAAACTTCAAGTTAATTCGGGCACAGATCTCCACGAGAATGCGACTATTCTCTCTGATTCTGGCGGTGAGAAGATTGAAGCTGTATCTCCTGTGAGTTCCAGTATTTTCCGATGTTTGTACTTATCTCCATTACTTCATTACATGCCTTGAATTCGTGTTGGTTGCTAGGGAGCAGAACCAGCGGTCCTTCCCATCCTCCCGCCGGAACTGTTGGAGTTGGACGACGATGACACAGACCTAGCGACGCTGTTGAAGAGGGAACGGCTGCTGGAGGAGCACAAGAAGAAGAAGGAGACAGACGACAAGGAAGGGAAGGAGGATGCGTCAGAAGGGGAGGAAGAAACTACTGAGACTAAAGAGGATGTTGCTATTGATTCTGGTTGGTACTACTTTATAAAAAGTTTTCCATACCTCACTCCTCCTTGTAATAATGGATGGACCGCGTTTCGCAATTAAATGGGAAAAACTTCGCAAGCGCTAAAGTGAAAACTCTCATAATTAAATACATCTTTTTTAGCGTTGCCTTTTACTCCTTTGTAATCATTGGGGATCAGTCTATAGTGCTATTTATACTAAACCTTGATTAGATAAACTAACTCCCTACAAAACGGACCTCGAGTATCTAGACGACAACTTCCAGCTGATCAGCTTGATCCTGAAAGTGAAGAATCTTGAAAAGAGAATCGAGCAGGAAGCGCACTTTGATGAAAACTTCAAAGACGTGCGCACACTCAGACAGAAGCGGGAATCAGAATATAAAACTAAGGTCAGTATTCAGTGGCAGAAGCAAATTCTCTGTGGTAAGGTTCAAAGCCATAGGCGTAACTATTTTGATTTTTTTCATGGTTAGCTGGGGTGACGAGATTTGACAATATATATCAAACTAATGTGGCATACCACTCAAGTCAACATGTAGGTCTGGGGTGGCACGCTACCCCTGCCACCCCTGGAGTTACGCCTATGGTTCAAACTTATTATTTAGGTACAAGCGCGAAAATGTGAGAAGCGACTCGAGCTGACGAAACAGGTCAGTGACTGGGTCCCTCGACTGGAGCGTTTGGTCGCTAACAGGAGTCTGTGTGACTTCGAGAAGAACCTCCTCCTCACGCTGATCGGGAGTATCATCCAGCCCAACAAGATCAACAATTACGGAGACGTGAACCCATACAACACAGCCACCAACTTCTCTGTCGGAGAACTGCTGAGGCTATTCTGCTCAAGGTTTGGTTTAAATCATTATTCTTCTCCATTCATTTGAATGCCATCTCAATCCAATCACGACCAATGTTTTATTTTCAAATTCATTCGACTAACGATTCGTCTCTTATTTAACTAAATTCTACACAAACTTGTTTTGTGGTATTACCTGTATTCTATTGATATTGCACTGCATTAGCCTGACAGAGCAGATCAAGCACCGCACTTACTTCTACAAGAATGCTAAGCTGGTGAGAGAGGGGATGATAGTGGTACATGACGTCGGTCTGACAGGAGACCCCTCCTCTGCTAAGGTGGAGGTGGACAGGAGAATGCTGGACTTCTCTGTTGGACTGGACACAGAGTTCTCTGAGGTCAGTGCTTCCTTTATATTCGATTAATATTAACAAACAGGAAATTTATAGCAAAGCAAATTCATAGTTTTACTCGTATCGTAAATATCATTTTAAAATCACTCGACAGTTAATAAATAAACAAGCGCGCTTCGCTTGCTTGCAAGTATTAATAACAATGACGATCTATTGTAGTGTCGTACAATGGTTTATATTGTGATAGTTAGTCATTTATTTTGTATAGAAAAGGTGTGAAAAATTGTTTTCCATTTTTTTTGCAGAGGTGTGAAAATTCCGCTTAGATCTTAGAACTTAATCGTAGTCATATCATTTGACACCTACATGCCAATTTTCACACCTCTGACTTCCCAATTCTTCAATCAATTCGGACGAACACACACACAAATCCTAGCATTTTAATATATAAGATATTCTGGAAAAGAAGCAAATACTGTTGATCTTCTGGAGACCGTCGATTATTGGTCTTATAACTTATATAAACAAACTTATTGACACCTCTCCAACAGGTTGTAGAAGGCTCCCATCTCTACTTCCCGAAGACCAAGTTCGGCCAGGTGGTGCTGAGTGGGGAGCAGAAGGAGCTGATCGTGAGTACTGTGAGTAACTTCGACACGTATCGCCGCTGTAGGAAGAAACTGGGCTTGGATGACGTCATAACGTATGGCGCAGGGCTTGTGATGCTGTTCCACGGACCTCCTGGCACAGGCAAGACTATGATGGCCAATGCAATGGCGAACAAACTTAAGCGGAAGGTAGGGTTAGAACTCAGAATATCCAGTTTGATGTTCTTAACGCTGTTTAATTATGAATCTTTCAGATTCTTCTAATCAACTTTCCTTCTCTTGGGTCTATGTCAGCTGGAGAAAACTTCAAATTCATTTTCAGAGAAGCAAAAATCAATGACGCGATTTTATTCTTTGATGAGTGTGAAGGCATCTTCGAGTCTAGGGATAGAGGAGGTCACAACATTAACCTTCTTCTAACCGAGATAGGTTAGCTCTCGTTATGTGCTGTAATACCATGTAACAGAGAACAAGTCATGACTTTTTTGTGTCTATTTTGTTTATATACTGTTCACATGTAGAGAGACATGATGGACTGATCATTATGGCGACCAACAGACCTTATGACTTAGACGAAGCAATGCATCGTAGAATCACGATTGCAATTGAGTTCCCTAAACCGGACCACATCCTCAGGAAGGAAATATGGGCTTCTCACATCCCTTCCTCCATGAAGCTATCTGAGGACGTGGACCTCACTGAGCTAGCACTCAGGTATGGAATCATCTAACGCATCCACACACCTATTATACATACGTATACGATCCAGAATTCTAGTTTCAACAGAGTGAATGCATTTGTACCAACCATTCATAATGTACTTGGATTATTAGTGGTTTTCCTTCGTAAATATGCACTATTCGCTCTGCTAGAGGTTTATTATAGTAATTTATGACGTAGATTCGAGCTGACTGGCGGTTTCATCAAGAACTCCATCCTGTCTGCCCTGTCCATCGCAGTGTCTCGAGATGGAGACGTTCCTCTGGTGTGTCAAGACGACCTTCTGAAGGGGGCCAACCTCCAACTCAGAGGCAGACTCAGAATGAAAGATTTCGACAGAAGAGTTATTCCTTCTGTAGCATTGGATGAGGTGAATGTTGCGGAATGTTGAATATGCGGAGAGTTCATTTAGCTACGAACATTTCCAATTCCCTCTTTCTTAGGTGATAATTTCAGAAGAGATAATGGCGTCACTGAGAGAGATAATACAATTCGAGAAAGCAAGAGCGGTGCTGTTCGGGCAGTGGGGATTCGGGAAGACAGCGTCTAAAGGTTTGGCTGTGCTAATGCATGGTAAGCCCGGCACTGGCAAGTCCCACGCTGCAGAAGCTATCGGATACGAAGTCGGCAAGCCCCTGAAGGTAGTGAACTGCGGGGAGCTGTTGAGTAAATGGGTGGGAGAGAGTACCAAGAACATTGATGCGCTCTTCGAAGAATCGAAGAATATCGACGCAATTCTACTCTTCGACGATTGCGATGGGCTCTTCGGGACTCGTACCTCCGTTGGTACGTCTACGGACAGGTATG
Organism: Aphrocallistes beatrix; assembly: GCA_963281255.1. Lineage (NCBI taxonomy): Eukaryota > Metazoa > Porifera > Hexactinellida > Sceptrulophora > Aphrocallistidae > Aphrocallistes > Aphrocallistes beatrix. The sequence continues at coordinate 946,544 of OY725506.1, read as the reverse complement.
CGAATGTGGACGTAGGGGTGCTGCTCTACCATATTGATAAGTTTCCGGGTATCGTCATCATGACAACCAATGTAATCGAGAATCTGGATAAAGCATTCTACCGACGCTTCAGATACATGCTGCACTTCGACACCCCCCAGCAAGCAGCACGCGCGAAGCTCTGGGAGCTGCTCATCCCGAAAGAAACACCTTTGAAAGGTAAGATCGACTACGATTCACTGAGCAACCTTGATATGACCGGCGGCTCCATAAAGAATTGTATCTTCCGTGCGGCAGCGAAGGCAGCTCTTCGTCCTGTGTCTGAACGGATGGTCACTTGGGAAGACTTGCACAAAGCAGCCTTGGATGAATTGGATAAAACCAACAAGAGTTTTGGCGATTTAAAGAATATATATTCCTAATTGGGATAGTAACTCCTTAGTTTATTGTTTGCATTTGAATGCATGTGTACAAGAACTGTACATAGCACATATAGTATTGTTTTCTTATTCATGACAGATTCTAGTGATAACTATCTATTGGTCACTTGTATTAGAAATTATATTTGATTTAAATTTCAAGGCGATTTTTCTCAGGTAATGATGGTGTTTTTCATCATATGTGACATAAAATAACACTTCTATCATTCCCAACTTCATGGTCAGTAACATTTGGGACTTAGGTGTCACATTAGAAGATAATTATTAAGGCTACAACCAATGAATTACATGTCTATACTTGCATAATGATATAGGAATGTTAGCTTTTAATAATTCAATTCATCATCAAATAGTATCTAAGGTACAAATCACGAGTTATGGTATTAAGATTACAAAAATCGGGGGAATTAAGGAAGGGAGGGAAGTCACTTATTATAAGCTTACAAAGGTTTAACGTCTCTTCATACTTGGTCGCTGAACTTTCGTACATGACTTTAATGAAATCCTGTTCACTTCGAATCGCATTTAGCTGTTGCTGGTCAGCTGCATCGCTCTTCTGAAGAATTGTCTGAAATTCGTGAATTCTTGAGTTCACCGAATCGAGTGTACTGTCCAGTTCTGACTTCTCCTCCTGTAGCTTGGAAGAGAGTGGAGTAATTATTTTTATCAAATCATTGAAATCTCTCTCTATCAACGCACAGTTTAGTGATTCTGAACAGTCCTGATTAGCTCTCTCCTGTACATATTCCGCTGACAAGCTTTTGGCAGCATGTTGTGAGTGATGGCATTTGCCTGGACACACAGTACAATGATCACTAGAGATGGAAAAGTTGCAAACTTTTCTATTAAAATCGTCATTGAAACACTGAGAATCGCAAATTTCATGACAATAAGTATCGCAGCATTTGCAAAAATATCCAGATAAATCGATTGCGATATTCTCCTCGATCTTTTCCCAATATAGTCTAAACCGAGAATTCGTTTTCAATTCGACCATTCCTGATTTGTGATCAAGAGCAATATCTACAGCTACTCTAAGTTCCTCTACGTCCGTTTGAAACTCATCGAGATGAGATTCCACAGTCAGTATACCAGATTCAGCTCTAGCCTTTATCTCCTCGAACAGAGATCTCAGTGGGGTAGAATCAATCGGACATATTAACTCCAAGTAGATATGCATTTGGGATTCAGATTTGTCGACTTTAGTTACACGGAATTGAGCTCCACACGGATACAGATACTCACTCTCATTCTTAAATTGGGAAAACTCGGCAATTGATTTGGGCGACCATTTACAGTTTAGGCTATTATCGATTATGAAGATACAGCTGACACTTTGATCTGGCGAAGTACTCAGCAACTTCAGCTTTTTAAGCATACTTTTTATAGAACTACTCGATAGTGGGGCTGGTTCCTGTACGAATCTCTCTGCTACACTCTTTATATTGGTGCTTGATACGAAATTGATCCAGGCGAATTCTGTTCCAACTGAGTATCGATCAAACTGCTCTGCTCCTAGCGTCACTCCTCTGTAAGTCACTTCTGTGTAGCTTGACAAGTCCCGCCAAACTATGAGGATTGCGTTGAGCAAGGCAGAATATGAGCTCAATTCTGGAGCGGGTTTGGTAGACATTGGTTGGTTGCGAAGTTCGGAGTTTATTGAAGAATAAGCACTACTGTTTGTATAAATTTTTATCAATTTTTTGTAAAAGGACTCTTCTGTTGTAGTTTCATTACACTCCAGGGATAAACTACGAGAATGTTGGTAGAGTTCTCTACTCACAATCACTTTTGCAGCCTTCCACATAGAACTATACTGAATGTACAAGAACATATTCTCTATCAGCACAGGGAATGCTTCGAATTGTTGAGGATTTAATTTCTCAGAACAGAGTAAGCCTCTGTGTGCTTCAATACTCGTACAAACATACTTCATCAATAAAATATTGCTGTCGTTAATATCTACAAAAGTAGGACATTCGTAGTATTCCTGTTTTAGTTGCTGTTTCTTCCAACCAATCACTTCTTTCACTTCTTCACTGTCAGTCAGCTGTTCAGCTGTTTTATCAGCTCCGTATGTGTTGAGAGGAGCTTCAATAGTTTTGACATCTGGGTTAGAAGCAGGGTAGGAGAGTATCCTCGTTACCACCTCCACATCGCCTAGCAATACTGCCTTATGCAGTGCAGCTAAGCCTGTACTGGAGATGTCACATCAACAAGATGTTGGTCTTCATCGAATAATAGAATTATTTGTGTCAAGTCATCCTCTTCTATCGCAGAGTTTATCTTCTCTATTTTGGGCTTATCGGCGTGTTGCATTTCAGCAAATATTTTATTTTCAAACTGCTGCACTGTGTTGGTGATGAGAGCTTGTAAATCTGATTTTTCTGTAATCTCAATTGCTCGCAGACCATCCTTCGTCACAAGGTTAGGATCACAGCTGGGCGAAGACAAGATTCTTCTGACAGCGGATTCATTCTCCCAGTAACAAGCATGATGCAGGATTCCCCATGATCTCTCTGCCGGGATGCAATTGATCAAGGAGGGATCCTTTCCGAGTAGCTTCCATACTTGATCCCATTCACCCATTTTAGCAGCTAATTCAATCTCATTTTCAAAATTTCCTGCGACACTTTTTTCAGTTTTATTTGTAGTTCCTTCGCTCAAAGGTCTGATTGGACTGGGATCGACTGAACTTATTAACTTCAGAAAAATATGTATTTTGGACTTCGATTTATCCACACTAGTTACACGGAATTGAGCTCCACACGGGTAGAGATATTTCATTTTATTCTTATCTTCTAAAAATGCGATTGACTTAGGAGACCATTTGCATAGCAAACTATTATCAATTATGAAGATACAACCCTCAGATATATCGACTAAGTTCTTCGTATTCGTGCAAGATTTTATACAAAGCCAAGCAAATTCAGTTCCATTTGAATATCGGTCGATTTGTTCTGGGCTTAGTTTCGCCCCCATGTAAGTAACATTTGTATAGCTCTGTAAATCCTGTAAGAAAAAGAGAACAGCATTCAGTAATGTTGAGTAGGTGCAAAATTCTGGATTATATTCCTCATTCAATTTGTGATAATGGAGCTCTGAGTACAACTTTCTGTAGACTTGTAAATTCTCATTTGCATAGATTGTTATCAAGTGCTTGAAGAATGCATCTTTAGAGTTTGTAGCGTTACATTCTAAAGCCAACTCACGCGAACAATTGTAAAGTTCTCTACTCACAATTTCCTTCACACTTTCCCATTTATCCTCATAAACAATGTACAAGAACATCTCCTCTAGCATTTTAGTATACAGGTCCAACAGTGCGGGATTGAATCTCTCAGGACAGAGCAAACCTCTGTGTGCTTCAATGGTCGAACAGACGTATCTTCTAATAATAATGTTACTCTCACTGATCGCCACAAAAGTAGGGCATTCATAGTACTCCTGTTTCAGTTTCTGTTTTTTCCAAAAAATTACACCCTTCACTTCTTCATTGTCAGTCAGCTGTTCAGCTGTCTTGCCAGTTCCGTGCGTATTAAGAGGAGCTTCAATAGTCTTGACATCCGGGTTAGAAGCAGGGTAGGAGAGTATCTTTGTCATAGCTTTAACATTCCCAAGCAGGGCTGCTAGATGGATCGGGGACAATCCCATTTTAGTAGAGACCATGTTAACGAGGTGTTGATGTGTGTCTAAAAGGTTGATTACTTGTGACAGATCTGCATTTTCAAGGGCGTAACTCATTTCTTCTATCACTGGAACATCGGTTTGTTGCGATTTAGCGAAAAGTTTATTCTCAGCTGAAATATGTATATCACTGCGCTGTGCTGATGAAATGAGTGCTTTCAAATGTGTTTTTTTGGATATCTGAATCGCATGCAATCCGTTCTTAGTAACGAGGTTGGGATCACATCCTGGAGTTGATAGGATTTTCCTGATAGCTTCTTCGTTCTTCCAGTGACAAGCCTGATGTAAGATTCCCCATGAGCGCTTTTCAGGTATACAATTGACAAAATGTGGATTCTTATCCAGGATTTCCCACACTTTATCCCACTCACCCATTTTAGCTGATAATACCATTGTTTCCTTTTTTTCAATGTCTTTAGAACTACTAATTCCCATGAACTTGATGATCCTGAAAATATAGCGTGATGTTAAATACCTACAAAAACAGTTGATTTATCCAGTTGAAAATTTTTCAAATTAAGAATAGTATATTGCTATTTTTCCAAGTTTTTTTGGCACCTAAATACTAACTAATTTAATTATTTCAGTAATCGGGACATATTCTTCTAATCCGGTTGATTCTATCATTACAGAGCTGTTTGAGTTGGCGAGGGTGCACTGTACTACGAACATTTCATCGATTGATTGGTTACTCAGCTTAATTAATCGGGCCCAACTTGTATCAATAGTTGATCGTATACAACTAGTTAGTCGATTAAATTCCCAACCTCGAATTCTTGGTGGAAGCATAACTCAAAAGGTATTCACTATATACATTATATCAAAAAAATCTTGGTCAAAAAGACGCCCCGTCGTCTCTACAAAATGACTGGTTTCTATTTCAAGATGCCTCAAAATATATAATAAGTATAACAACATCTTCATAACTTGAGGATATTAGAATTTAGATTTTTCTCGAATACTTGAGTAGATTTCGAATTTTCTTATTTTGGAATTAGGGTTCAATTAAAACTTGAGCAGATTCTATTTTTGGAATTCTCTTTTTATAAACAATGGATTACCCACAAGTTCAACCCATGAGTGACATCTACTATAGGTGATATAACTAGTATATGAACTTAAAAGTATACGAAACTTCAATTCCAAAATTTCGTACTAGCCTGGGCATTCTCTATTCAGAAATTATTTCTAAAAATAATATTTGCTGATCATACATTTGCTTATTAATAGAGTATTTTACTGAACTGAGTCTGCACCATTTGAGTAACTTTTAGGATTAGAAAGTACTGGTCAATTGATTACATAGGTAAATTACCATTAAGACCCAGTTTATACTCAGGTTATTTCCACTCTTTCAGTTGATAAGTTGAGCCTGAGCAGCGTTTGATATTTTTAGTATAAAACGAATCGGTCTCATTTGAGGATATAAATTGAACCAGTTACTTTCTATTTAAAAGTAAGCTCTACAAACAACCTTTGGACTGATTTTCAGGGGATTCAAATTCCTCCCCCCCATGGACTCTCTTGGATATGGGTCTAGTATAGGATATGTGCATTTTAACTCTGCACAGCAAAGTGTCGGTATCGTTTCTTTGGTGCATCGTTCATGCATTATTTAAGATGTGTGTTATTCTGTAAGTTAATTTGTAAGCTGATCTTGATTGCACTAAAAAAAATGTAGACCATTCAAAGCAGTCCTTTTGCATGGAAATTACTTTTCCTATATTTTTGAATTTTGTAGACTATCCTTGCAAAAAGATAATGCTATGTTGACTTGTTCAATACTTCAATACTAATTAAGTATATCCAGTATTGGATTGCATTAACTGAACTATTAGCTAAGCTAAACCATTCCTAGTATAATTCTACACTTCGTTATTGCTTGTAGAATTTATCTAGTACCGGTGCATAAGGTAAATTACTTTCTTCTCGTTTTGTTCAATAAGTTATTTCATTTGTTTGCACTTGAAATCTTAATTTTAGAATATTCCACTATAAAAGGATTTGCTTTTATTCGAGGATATTCCATTTTACGTCAAATCTCGCTATCTTCCAACTGGTATTTTGAGGTAGATATTTTGCACCGAGGCTACCCAGGGCGCGGCCCATGGTCCCATGTTCATGCTACAATATATTGGCATAGCGTTCGTTCTAGTACATCTTGCGTACTATATAGGCTTCTGCACTTAATTAATGTGCTCAGAAAAAGAAGATTTATCGAATTCAAGCAAGATTAACAGTCAGCTGAGCTTAAGTAGGATGGTAAGCAAATGAGAATAGAGCTCCTAGGAGAGATGAATGACGGGGCTTTACCCCACATATCCAAGCCCCGTATCCCTACCCTGTTCCATCCCAAACCACTCCCTGGTCCTGGAATTCAACACTAGACTAGACCCTCCCCTCTAAGCATAAGCACACCCTCAATTATCCAAACGGAGATACCAGTTTCAAGCTTCATCTGGTCTGGCCGCTGTGATAGCTGTATTTCATGTATGACCATGTTGGAACCTGCGTTTACCTAGATACGTATACTGAAACAAGAATTTGTCTAGAAATATGACATCACCGTCTTTATTCTCCACTCCGTCAGTTATACATTAGGCTTATCTTTTATTTTTGTTCAGATTATTGAAATATTAGAATTTTCCCGTCAAACAAGAATTATAGCAGATGATGTCGGACTGTCAAGTATTCAATTCAAACCCCATGAAACCGATCCTGTGTAGAACTTGCTTTCGGGTCAAAGATGAACATCCTCCTGGTAAGTTGTCAGTCGTTACATACCTAAACCACTCTTAGTGACCAAGGAATGGAACGCTGAAATTCTATTCAGCAGCAGCATAGGTGTTTAGCTATGCTTTATTTCTGATTGATTATTTTCTCCTATAGAGGATCCCTACGGCCTAGAGAAGCAGTATCGGCAGTACATAGAGGATATCCTCTATGACGGCGTTTCAGAAGCCGATTTCAAGCAGGCTGACATTTACACCGCCAAACTCTTGCAGAACCTTCCTCCTCCTGAGGTAACCACTTATTCTCAGTTCGTACGTACGTCCTTATAGCCATGACTGGACATATCACTATTAGAGAATCTGAACTCTACCCGACAAATATAATTCTCGATTTTTACTGAAAAACCTTTCGTTTTTTTAATATTTTTTAAATATACCCTCTCACTTCCATCTAGGAGTACTTCAAGATATTTAATGTATACTCATTTGTGAGACATAACCTTTCAAACCCAAAACTGAAGGACTTATCTTCAGAAGATAAGATGTTGGCGATATACATGACTATAGATTTTCTCCTCACCATCGTTCTCCCACTGAGGAGACCTCCAAGATTTGAGGAATTCTCTAAACTGAGGAGAAAGATCCCTAAAATGATCGAGGCTGAGAAGCTGGAAGGCACTCAGGATGTGATTGTGAAATTGGGCTACTCGCGAATTACTGATGACCATTTCGAGTTTCCTCCGGAAGTGACTAAACCTCCAGACCAGGTAGGTGTTATGGTGATAATTATAACTGAATTACCCATTGTTATAATTTCATTTTTATCGTCCATATGCATAACATAAATTAGCATTCCAATGTACGTGCTATGCTAAGCAGTAATATATTCAAGTATTTGATAGTAGACACTTGTTTACTTAGTATACATCTTTTTAGGTGATGATCCGTGAGTTCACTGCGGACCTCAAGATTGCCCTGGAAGAGGTGAAATGCTATCACTACCATCAGCACAAATTCCCTGAGAGGTTCTTGGAAACTTTCGAGTGGGCGAAAAGGACCACTCCTTTTGTCCCTGAAAATGGTGAGTATAATATTAGTTCGTAACTGATGATGCTAATCTATTATTATACCAGCATAGGATCCATTAGAACTGTTCTATCGAGACAGTAAAAGGGGTCTAGGGGCTTGTACATGTCCCCATGAATCTTCTATATATTCAAAGATTGGCTATATCTGCATTTAGTTCATATCGGATTTATGAATGATTCTATTGCGTTTCGCTTGCTAATTCGCTATTTTTTCTCAACGCATAACCGTGTATACTTCCTCCATAATACCCTATTATATTCAATAGAAACTGAAATCAGAGATCATCAACTCTGACTCAAGGATGGTTTCTTAGCAACGGTAGATTAGTGTAGCTATGCCAGTGGTGGGGTGTGGAGAATTACTTTGAATTTGTAAAGAGTTCCGTGGCCTAACACAACTAGACAAGGGTTTCTATTCGAATAGTTGAAGACATTAGTTGATCAGATTACACGTATTGCCTCAAAAGCTTCATCTTAATCCCGTCTATTTCCTTGTAATGTATCCTATCTTTTCAATTATGATAATTACATCTAATTTTATATACCCTTCTTTCTCTTTAAGAACTAAAGGCCTTGGATGGGAAAATCTCTGACTTGCTTGGTTCAAGGCATTCCTCTATAACGAATGAATCCCCCCATAAAGCTTATGGCAGAAGTAAATCAGGACTGTCCCGTTTTCCCCCTACAACGAATCCTCAACCTATCCCTGCACAAACATTTGATCACACAATCGCTCCACAACCAATGCAGCAACCACCATATGGCCCATACGATCCATCGGGACAGAAAGATCCACTATACTCAATAGCTCCCACAGTGCCTCCTCAGCAATATTATCAACCCATGCCTCCGAAGGAAGACTATCCTCCTGAACTAAATCGACCAAACGTGATACCAGAGCCTGAAGAGCCCATTAACATACCTGATGACATGACCATGTGTCCAGTGCCCTCATGTCGAACCTTGAACTTGAAGAAATCATTCGCTTGTAAGAAATGTCGAATGGGATTGCAGGGTCCATCGCTAGATATCGTTAATCCAGAAGTGAGCATAATCCCTGGGATTATTCCGGTGGAAAAATGGAATTGCAGTGCATGTAGTTACGAAAACACAACAGCACAGGGACGGCCTAGGATTTGTGAGATATGTACCACAAATAACTCAATGCCTGCACCTGATGTCAGCCCTCAACCCAGCCAACATTATGACCCTACTCAGGATAAGGGGCGACTGTATAATAGCACCAAGGATAAAAATCCTTTATATGAACAAGATCAAACTGAATATCATGAATCTTCAAACTATCCCGAGGTTCCCAGATTTCCAGATCGTAGTTCAAGCTTTCCCGAGATTCCCAGATATCCAGATCCTAGTTCAAACTATCCCGAGATTCCCAGATATCCAGATCCTAGTTCAAACTATCCCGGGGTTCCCAGATATCCAGAACCGAATCCATCTACCCCGAGGTATCCCTTTCCTCAAAGATTCCCTCCAACAAATCCACCATTTCGCAATCCTATTCCGGAACAAATGGATCCTAATCTACCCTATCCTCCACAACCTATGTACCCCCCACAACCTCCTCCTCCTGACAACCTTCCTTACAAGAAGATTAAGCATTTAATCTCTGAGACACATCTGACATATAAAGACGAAGTACTGCAGTTAGCTTTGGAAAAATGTGGCATGTGAGTTACTTGCACTATTTGTATATGATAATCCCTCAGTAGGTAAGTCATAACCACTGCACTAAAATGGCAATTTTAAAATCTCAGGATAACGTGTTGTATTTATAATGATGTGTTGAAATTGTGTTTCAACCAAAGTGCATAGATATAATACTTCCTCACGATATTTATAAACCAGCAGATATTGTAATAATAATATATATTGTCCTAATGCCTACTTTTAATCAAGATTTAATCAATTCATATGTGCGATAAATTGAAATAAACATTTATCACGTTTATATCTTCCTATCTATCTCTGTACTATTTTAGCACCAACGCTGTTCACTGGCTATCAACACAGTTCAACAACAACATCACCATGCTGGCTGAGAACGTACGGAACCACGAGTTCTGTGACAATGCTACGACGAAGGAAGTGGAGGATAGCTACATCGAGTGTCGTGGTGATATGGCACAGGTTGCGCCCCGCATACAACAAGCTCGCAGTCGGAAGCTTGAAGAGCTGATGAAGGCACTCAATATCAACAGAGAGATGGGTGTTGTGGAATTGGGAAAGAACAACTGGGAGGTTGTGGGAGCTCTTGATAATATTATCTTACTGAACAACCAGAAATATCTTGAGGAATGTAGACCTAGGATTTGGGCGGGTAGCAAGACTGTCCCAGAGGTCCCAGTTGACTATTTCGATGAGGAGTTGTGGGATCAAGTGGAGCTTTTGGCTGAAAACCCGCAAGAAATAGATAGTAAGGCAAGTATTGGACCATTACTTTCATCTAATTAATCTTCGGGTGCCATCAGTTCTATAATATAATGTTATTTAGATGACGAGGAAATTCCTTTGTGAGCTAAAGATCCCCACTCTAACCCAGCTAAATCTGCTGCTACAGCTGGCGATATCAGAAGACACAAAAGACAGAGAGCCGAAGGATTTGTTACAAGCTGTGAAGGAAGTTTCTGATTACGATGGTGCTCTCAGATTCCTGAATCAGGAATGTGAGATTTGCATAGAGAATTACACTGCGAATGATATGATCCAAATGTTCTTATGTCCTCATTCGGTGTGTAAGGAATGCTACCGCGGTCATTTTACCAACGCAGTTCGGAATTCTGCCATCAAGAACTGGACTTGTCCCGTCTGCTCAGAGCCTGATATCCAGCAGATGGAAGATCCTTATTACTATTTCGGACTCCTCAGCATTGTCATACAGGAACTGTGTGAAGGAGAAGTGGTTAAACTGTTTCATCAGAAAGTTAATGAGTTCGCAATTTGTAAGAAGCCTGAATTCAGGTATGTTATTTCTAATACTACATATACATCCTTACTTTTAAAACTCGATTAATGTTTGTTTATATATATACAAGCGCGCTTCGCTTGCTTGCGCTGCGCAGCTGGCGGGCACAAAGTATCCGCCGGAGGCGCCTGGGGTAACATTGATTAACTATAAGGGAGATAACATTCCTAAATACGCCTGTCCTACTGTTATAATCGATATTGCTCGAAAAATCACCAAATTTGTCAATTTTTAAAATTTTTGATGTGTAATGATGACGTCATAAAAAGTGATGAGTCATCATTTTTTAATGATAGTTGCATCATATGTGAAGTCTATTAATATGCATATTCTATTAAAATTTCAGCCTTCTATCTCCTATAATGGCTGAGTCATGCTCGAATAACTGTATTGCTTAACTTTTAAAAATGTGACAATGACGTCATAATTTCATGATGAGTGGACATTTTCGTCTGAGCTCAGAAATTAGTGAAGCCATAGCCAAAAATCAGCTTTCTGTGCCTGACAGTTTCTTCAATCAATTCATTATATATATATATATATATATATATATATATATATATATACATATATACCGGGTGACCAATAAGTTCTGTTACAAGCTTCATTGGGTATATAATTTCTTATACTCAAACGATCTTAGTTATTATGGTCTTTAGAGATTGTAATTCGAATACTTTCAACGATTTAAAAAGATTTTTCGAGTCTGAGACATAGAACTGTGTTTTGTATGGTGAGTTTGGTGAATAAAAAATGTGTCCTGGCTCGCAGCGAAAATCGCAAATCAGGTCCCGCTGCTTCTGTATAAATTGTCTACATAATCGATGTTTCATGACGATTTAACACCAGATACCATAGAAATATTTCACAAATCCACTGAATTCATTTTCAGACATGAGAAAAAGCTATTCATTCAGTGTTCAAATTAGGTATATTTTGCACAATTCCCTAAAATGGCACTTTATTTCACATCACAAAAAAATCTGATCCAATTGGTCCTCAAAATGCACTGATCTGAACATCGTACATTTCTAAAAATTTTGAGTGTTCGAGGAAAATGTGTGTGCTAATTTTTCCTAGATTTTGAAGACTCTAAAAAGATCATTCGAAAAGCAGTGAGCTCTGATTCGCGATTTTCGCTGCGTGCCAGGACACATTTTTTCTTCTCAAAATTCGCCATATTAAACACATTTCTAAATATTAGAATCGAGAATTCTTTTAAAATAATTGAAAGTATTCGAATTACAATCTCTAAAGTCATAATAACTAAGATCGTTTGAGTATAAGAAATTATATACCCAATCAAGCTTGTAACAGAACTTATTGGTCACCCGGTATATACATTAATCGAGTTTTAATAGTAAGGATATATATATATATATATATATATATCTGTAACGAATTGATTGAAAAAACTGCTGGGCGCAGAAAGCTGATTTTTGGCATGTGGGAGTCTTTTGGCTATGGCTCCACTAAGTTCTGACCTCAGACGAAAATGTCGACTCATCATGGAATTATGACGTCATTGTCACATTATTAAAAGTTAAGCAATACAGTTATTCGAGCATAACTCAGCCATTATAGGAGATAGAAGGCTGAAATTTTGATAGATTATGTATATTAAAATATCTCAGATATGACACAACTATCATCAAAAAATGATGACTCATCACTCTGTTATGACGTAATCATTTCGCATCAAAAATTGACAAATTTGGTGATTTTTCGTGCGATATCGATTATAACAGTAGGACAGATGTATTTAGAGATGTTATCTCCCATATAATTAATCAATGGTGACCACAAGCGCCCTTTAGGCGCCTCCGGCGGACACAAAGTGTCCGCCAGCCGCGCATCGCAAGCAAGCTCGCAAGCAAGTGGAACCCCGGAATTACGGCCACCCTTGGGACCATTAATATTAACCATACTATGCTAATTATAACAAGCTAATACATAAATTTTAGTTCAAAAATGCATATAGTGTTGATTGTTTGCAATCTGAAAAACGTGCGGAAATGGCCTTTTCGATAACTCTATCTTCAATAGAAGATATCATGGTTAGGTTATCTGTCATTGACTTGTCTTTCAAGAATGCCTTGAGATTAATAAACGTATGAATTTCTTACTGATTAATATGATTTGCATTTATATGCGTTATACAATTGAGTGTGTTGTTATTGAATTGTCAAGAAATTGTTTTCGTTTTCAAACCTGAAATAATGATTCCCTATTGTTAAGATTGGCCGTAATTCTGAGGTTAAAATAGGGTTTCATTCCAAAAAGGATGGCCGGAATTCGGAATAGCGGGGTGGCCGGAATTCTGAAGCAAATTAATGTTAATGTATATTGTAAGTTGTCCGGGACTTCGAAAAGTGGCCGTTAAGCGGGGTTCCACTGTATATATATATACAGTGGAATTTGCTTATTAGCAACTCCCTTATTAGCAATATTGCTCTATTAGCAACCAATCTTCAGGTCCCAGGTGAAGATTTTGTATTAATTCTGTTCCCTTATTAGCAACTTCGCGTATTAGCAACCATTTTATGAGCAAAACTCGAGTTGCTAATAAGCGAATTCCACTGTATATATATATACGTATATTGAATTTTATACTGAATTTAACGATGGGATGCTATAATTAAATTTCCATTTGAATTTCATAGTCGAATGTCTCGGTTGATTTCATATTTATCTGTAGATGGTGTCCCCATTGTAACTGTGGATTCATGGGGAGAGACGATATAATTAAGCTCGCTTGTCCCCAACCAGAATGCCAGAAAATAATGTGCTACAGGTGCAAGAGGAAGTGGGAAGATGAACACGAAGGACGTACGTGCGAGGAGTTCCAGCAGTGGAGAGAAGAGAATGACAGAGACATCCTAGACAAGGGACTGGCTGCTAAGCTGGTAGAAGAAGGAGTTGAGTGTCCTTGCTGCAAATTCAAGTATGAATTAGTCCGAGGAGGCTGTATGCATTTCAGGTGTAGCCAGTGTCCAGCCGAGTTCTGTTCTGGATGTTTCCAGTTATTCAAGAAAGACAACTGCAAAAAGTTTAATTCTTGCGCAAATAAAGGTAAATATATCGAATCTCCAGATAGGCTTGTGCATCTGTTCTGATCAGTGTCAGCATAGCTATGGTTAGAATAGACGATTGTCCTACTCGTATACTCACGTACCTTTATCTGTGTAGGTCTCCATGCACATCATCCCCGAAATTGTATGTACCACACTCGAGATATGGACGTAGCCAAGATGAAGGAGCTGTTAGAGAAAGGAGGATTTCAGAGGGACGAAGCAGTTCAAGAACAGCCACCTCCTCAACCAGCACAACCCGACGAGGGAGCTCAACCCAATCCTCCCAAAAAACGGAGAGCGAAGATCTACAAGGCCAGAGTCCCCGAGCAGCATCTGAATGCAGTGATCGATGAACTGAAAACCAAAGAGAAGGAAGACTACAAGGAACGTCCACAAGGAGAGTTGCAGATTCCCTGTCAGATAGTCGAGTTTAGAGATAACCCGGATGGCGGTTTTGACAAAGATAATTGCGTCAGGTTTTCTCTTGAGAAAGATGGGTATGCTGGACTGTGTGAGAAGCATTACAAAGAATATCTGTGCGGCCTAATTACTAATGATGGATTGGATCCAATCGATGTGCTGGAGGTAACGGAGGATTCTATTTTTGAACTGTGGGCCGTTCTGAAGAGAAATGAAATTCCTTTTAATGAGAAAACGATGAAAGGAGACGAACTGAAACAGCTCATTAAAGAGAAACTCCCTCTACAACCAATGACTGTGGCAGGAGCACTCCAGGCTTAGCTTCAAGGATAAAAATAATTTTACGTAAATAATGATATTATGATACAACCCTTTTTGATAGTATTTTAATTGTGTTAATGTAGCTAGCCTCTAGACTCTGCTCACCTTTGTACATACTCTATGAATGTTAATGCTTTGCTCTCTGCCACTGTTGCATGTATAGAGACGGTTTGTTGGTTAATTTACATTGTATTTTAATTTCCTCCGATTAAATGTTTTATTTTCCTGTTAATATAGTAGACTCATATCAAACGTATAACGGGGCTAGTTGGGATTAATGGGGAAAAGACCAAATGCGTAATCCATGGAAAACATGTACATGTATTTTCCAAAAATTGGCATGTAAATGGAAAGTCTACGGACAAGTTCGGATATCTAGCGAATTTTCACACCTGCAAAAACAATGCAAACACCTTTTCTATACATTATACAGGAAAACTCTGAATATGGCATCTCAGAAATACTGCACGAACTCATTCTCCCGATTGACATTTCTCACTTTGGAAATAATTTTGCGAATATTTTGTTCGAAAGGGTTGTTTTTGGAAAATTATTTTATTGTAGTCGCCCGAAGAGCAACTGAGGCAGACACAGTGTCCTGCAGGCCATGCAACTAGTTAGTATAAACTAGCTAAGCGTGCTTGTACGTAATAAGAACTACAAGTATTTGGTATCTGGATATAGTACGTATTCTAAAGGATTTCTAAATAGATGTTACAAACGAATCTACAACAAAATGATATTCTGCAAATACTACGAGCATCTGAACTTGGATACCAGATCAAGAGCAAAATATTCAAATCACTACCTAATCACTTCGAGTCTAAACAAGCCCTGAAAGAACAAATGAGAATTCTTTTCAATAAACCTGAAATAAAGCAAGCGATTTGCAACGAGATTTATCGTCTCAAAATCCATGGTAGAGACAGCGACTCCCGAAGAGAGGAAGTCGACTATCTGATAGAAGCTCAGAGCAAGTGGGAGGGACAGCTGATCAAGAGTATCAACACGATAGCCGGGGACCTCGGCAAACCACTCGCCACCCCTCGAAGTGAACAGGACAGTGCCAGTTTCAAGCGTAGATGGAAAGCACTTGGAACGGAAATGACAGAAGATGCCAACTACAAACCGATCTTTTCCCCCAAAGATTTCTTCACATACATGTGTAAAGTTAGGAACTCTAACTACAAGGAGTACGTGATGGGCCATGAGACGAGGGGCACACTTGGACACATCAAAATCCCACTTGCAACCATGGACATCAAAGAACTGCAAACACTGTTCAGTGACCTTTCTCTCGACAAGACTCACATCGGAGTGGAACCAGCTGACAATGCGAACACGAACCCGATAGAGGAACAAGTAATGCTCCTGTTGTCCGCTGCCAAGAGCTCCGGCCTTGTTCCTGTAGCACTTAGAGCGTGCAGGTTCGGGGTTTCCCCATCTCAACGCTGTAAGCTGTGGCCACTAGCTCTGGACATTGACACCAGGTCTAGAAAAGAACAGAATGCGTTCTCCAACCTTGAGAAAGATGTGCTGAGGAATGGGTTTGTGCTGGATCAGATTCTGGTCAATGACGTGAAATGCAACTCAGCGAATGATGACAATTACTTCGTGTTTGAAGACCCTACACTTCAAGTCCTACTCTGCGCTGCTCGCGACCACAGGATGATGTCGATGTACGCAGGCAGTCCTGCCTCACCTCTCAAATGTGTCAACAAGCTGAGGGACGGCGGCCAGGAGGTGGTAGCGTACCCCCCTAGCGGACTCATACCCATGTATGGAGTGTCCTACTTTGTGGCGCCACTCTGTTACATATTCTCACATCCCTGGGAGATAAACGCGACTTTTCGCGCCTTGTACACGCGTTATTTCTACAAACTGACCCTTCTCTCTACAGACACTGACTCTATCCTATCTCTATCCAAACACTTTGAAATGCTTCTCCTTGAGAAGCACCCCACTCTCTTCCTGCACCTCATACAGTGCGGAATTCAGCCGTTAAAATTCGCGTTTCGTTGGATAACCAGTGGATTCGCTGGCTACCTCGAAGCGGAGCAGGTGCTCCTACTCTGGGATAGAATAATCGGGTTCGAGTCCCTGCTTCTGCTCTCTGTAGCTGCGGCGGCTGTGTTTGAGTTCAGACGGGGCAACTTGCTGCAGGTGCAGCGCAGTGAGGAGGTAGAGGCTGTGCTGTACAACCTCACTCACATCCCTGTCATTCCCATAATTCAGCAGTTCTTGTTCGCGCCTAGCCAGGTGCTTGTGTAGCTGTATCCGCATGTTAGTGTGCATCTATCAGTGTGTATTGAGGCTGGGTATATCGTTTATTTAATAACTCTCGATGCTTCATTTGTTTGTATTAAATTTAGCGAGGAATTTAGGTGATTCAGAAACATTATTACTGACTGCGATGTTTTGAGTTGTGATATGCGAAAATATTTGACAATATTTTACCAGACTTTTTATAGAATTGAATTTTCTTGGTTAGTTTTAAAATTAGAGCGAAATGAAACCGATTATCCGTGGAGTACCCTGTGGATTGCATATGAAATAGAATATCAAATCGTGTCCCAAATGGTTGATCACGGCATGATTATAAAGTGCGGTTAAACCGTCGTTTATATATTATAAAACCAATTAATGGCAAATAAACAGCACTCACAGAGAGGATGGGAGTGTGCCACCTGATAATGACGCAATAGTATTAACACTGTGTCTCATCTAAGAATGAACTGCAGAAGCACTCTCCCATTCTGTCTGTGACGGGAATATACAAGTACTATTCAATTTGCAAGTAATAGTAACTTGTAAGACAAAAAAATAGAAAAATATAATAATATTCAGATATAAGTTCCATTCATTTATATGCATTATTGTTCGGGTTGCTTGTTGTACTTGATGAATATTGAGTAGAGCACTCGCATGACGGATTTAACATCTCCATGTACAACTTCTAGAAGATAAGATGCACGAGATATAAGCACGCTCTGTTATCTAGCATTATGATATCCTGAATATCCTTACTATTAAAACTCGATTAATGTAGTATATTTATTTACAAGCGCGCTTCGCTTGCTTGCTTGCGGACACTTTGTGTCCGCCGGAGGCGCCCTGCGGGCGCCTGGGGTCACATTGATTAATTATAAGGGAGATAACATCTCTAAATACGTCTATGCTACTGTTATAATCGATATTGCACAGCGCAAACAAGCGAAGCGCGCTTGTGAACATTAATTCGCATAATACAAGTACTATGATAACATTTTCTTACCGTCAGCCCTCGTTCTTTTCAGTGTGATTCCAGTTTCTTCTATCAACTTGAACGCGAATATCATATTCTCCAGCTAAATAAAAGCACACAAATATGTATTTCAATGAATACGAAAGCCTTAATATCACTTTTTTAATGTAATACCTTCTGATCGAAATTCAGTGGCGTTTCATGGTACAGCCCAAAGGGAATGAAGTATCCTTCTAAAATCGACATGAGGTAGATGAGATAGAGTCCGTTTTGGAACTAAGAGGGAGGGATACATAAATCGAACATAAACTCTCATTCTATTTCACTAAGAATTATTCCTCACCTCTGTTTCTATGCTCTTAATTTCAATGTTGATTTTACTGAGTTTCTTGTTGACGAAGAAAGTTAGAGACTAGCAACATTTGAGTGTATATTACAAATGCAATTATGTATTTGAAAATTTAAATTTGTCTAGCGTTATTAGCCTTACAAGTAAACCTCTACTGTAATACAATTATTATGACTCTCTCACCTTGCGCACTACTTCTATTTTATCGTTTCTCTCATTGAAGAGTTGATCAAAAACATCTTTTGTCGGACCGTAAGACCTATGCATAATATTCCCGTATTAAATACATACACGTACACCAGCGGGGAAACCATTGCAATCAAAAGTAAACAAAAATTTATCTTATAGATTCGTAAATACGATTTTTGAACTCGTGGCTCTCCAAATAAATTTGCGCAAAATTTCTTTAGAGATAATTTGTTCTCTTTTTCTCATTCATTGCTTTGACAAGGCATCGCTTTAGAGATTTATATGACGATTCTGGTGTCTATCCATCTCGTAAAATGGCCAATCACCGACAAAATATCAGTTTTTGTAAAGTGCCATGGATAATCTACAAAATATGTCCCCACGGACAGATTTTGTAAAAGCAGTACTACGTATATACATAACATAGCAATTGTAATAATAAGAACTGACACAGCCTTGACATCTTCTCCAGTGATCTCCTCCTTGGTAGTCGAATATTCGAAGGTTCCATCTTCTGACATCTAGAAACGTTTGATCAGTGCGGAATGTTATAAGAGAGTCAGTGGGCGTACCTTAATGACGGAAACTTGAATTGCCACGTTAGTCGGTAGAGATTGTGGGATGTTGAAGAAGCGAGCAAGCGTTACCAACAAGTGAATGATCGCGAGAGGATTCTTCTTATGGATTTCTACACGAGTATACTTGGAATAATTTTGAAGATGTGAAGCTAGTCAGCTGGAGAAAGTTACCTTCGACAGACCATGAACACTGATCTGGAATCAAACTGACGCGTTTTTGAACTTCTTCCAAAGACCAACTCAATTTACTTCTCTACAAAGGACAGTGAGTTATTTACTCAAGAGATGTTCAGCATAATGCTATCTTACCTGTGAAATGACTGACTGAGCAATTGTAGACTGGAATGGCTGTTGTATTTCGAATAGAAGTTCTTTTATAAATTATAAATTACAAATTAACATTATAAAGGTTAACATACAGACAAACCTATGCGGTAATCTCCCTTACCCACAAACTCAGATATAACTTGACCGTCGTAGAAATCCTCTACGATGTCTCTCACTATAATTCTCCTCACTGATACAACGTCATTCACCCATTCCATCAAAACCTGAATCCAAATATCATTGATCATGCTACGAGCTTGTATTAAGTAAATACGTATTGCGTAAACATTAAGTTGGAATTACATTGATTAGAGCTTGTATCTTCTTCTCTTTCAGTGACATTGGAGTTACAGTGTGCCTCTCATCTCCGACATCTGAGCTCAATCGAAAATTAGATTATTTAAAAAAGATCCATAAATTTATGAACAATTCACTTCACAGTACTTGGAAAATACACACACATACACAAGATTTCTCTCACCAAAAAGTATGGAGCTATATCGCATTTAGTTGAATCGTGGTTTGTCACGTCATAGGATAAATACTTATTGAATGCTTACTAGCACAGTGGTTCCCAACCTTTATAAATGCCCAAACTCTCCTTTCGAATCTAAATGCATCACAATATCTCTACTCACAACTTTAAACACGTTTAAACGTGTTTAAAGTTGTGAGTAGATATTGTGATGCATTTAGATTCGAAAAAACTTCATCAAATTTGAATAATTCTTCTCAGGCTTGATGAATTATGAATTATTCGAATTATTAATTAATTAATTAATTAGTCAACTTAGCTCGCAACCTATCTGAGATCTACTGGTTGGGAACACCTGCACTAGAATGTAGACTCACCCATGAGATAAGTGTCTGTCGTGGATTTGTAGCCTTCTCCCTTTTCTAGTTGCATAGCTTTCCGCCCTTCTTTCAGCAGTGCATTGGCTATATGGGCAATTGTTGGAGGATAATTTTCAATTTATCACTAATGCGGTAGATTTAGGGTCATACCTTCTGCTGCCTCTTTCTCTGCTTTAGATTTGAAAATCTTCTTCAGCGACTTTCCTGGAATTGCGGTCGCCATTGATACTATTTAGCTAAGAATAAATGTTTGTGTTTTAAGAGCAGTTAAATATACGAATTATTACATAAAGTACAGCTATAATTAAATTCGAAATTGAGTTTTCGAGAAAATCCCATTTGCTCCTTAATTAACTTTCAGGATCAATTCTGGATAATTATTTTAATAAAATATGTTTTTTAGAACCACATTTATGGATAAAAACGAAGTTATTATGGGTCATATTTCTTCAGAAGTGAGATTAGGGCATTCATTATGAAATCCTCTTTTATGCCTTCTATCTCTCTGGAGTTCCCGAGGTCATATCTCTCTGTGTCCAATCGTCGAACCAAATTAGAGAAAATCAACTCATCCATTATTTCACTTCCCATCATTGTCGCCTGAATGTCGTTCATAGTTATTATCCGCATTTCTTCTCTGTAGCGAGGTAGAGCTAGCGTAGATAGCAACGCGTCCTTGGTTTCTTCTTCAATAAGACCCCTGTACATATCTTCTGCTATCACTTCTAAGAATGTTTCGTAAATGATGTTAGTGAAATTCTCGCTAATCACTTCATCAACGATCCTATCCCTAATCACGTAGCATTCCAGATCGAGAAGGATTAGGAAAGCCGTATACTCGAGCCAGTCGACTACGAAGTTCGTGACCATCACTTCTACTGCTTGAGAGATAAGCTCTCCCGCGACACAACGACAGACATATTCTGCTCTGTCTTCTTCCACGCGTTTATTTTCACGTTGTATCGCGTACTTGGAGAGTCTAAGGATCGGACGTATGCGTTTTCGTGCTTGATAACCTCTCCAATGTCTCTGCAAGGTGACGGCAGCCTCCTTACGAGTTGGTCTCACGATCCTATTCCGGAACCTCTCAATCTCAGCTTTGTACCCAGCTGGTTTAGGCATACTCGGTATGTGCGGGTCGTATATTGGGCGTATGGGGGGTAGAATGGAACCGTTCAAGTCATTAAAAGGAGATTGCTGCAGAGGAGGGACTGGAAGTGATTGATAGTAAATAGGATTAGGCATTGGAATGCCCATATAAGGATGTGCAGGGAACGTCATGCTCTGTTGCCCATTATGAGGTAGGGAGTATGGGTTGTATAGAGGATTCGGAAGGTAGTAGGGCGGCGGCTGTTGTTGGTGAGTGAGCAGGTTACCAGGCTGTTGAGGGTTGGAATGTACAGGGAAACCATTGATGAAAGGCTGTGTAGGGAAATGTGTGAAGTTAGGGAGAATTCCCTCCTGCAGCCTCTGTGGATCTGACATCCTAGTTTGATCACATAACTAATTGAATAGCTAGATATTAGTTTAAAATATCTTCAGTTCTTTTTTAAAATGTAATTACACTTTTAAAAGTAACTGACTATATTCATTATGACTTATAACTTGGGCCAATTATTTCCACATAAATAGTATTGGCAAGTAAGTACATGATTTGATTGCAGAGTACTATATTTATTTATTTATCGCTAGTTCAATTATAACTCAAGTCAATGCTTGTGAATCCTCTCCTCCTCGGCTCTGCTATGTTCATTGGAGTCATGGTCGGTACAGCCATTCAAGCCAAGGTTGATGAAAAGCAGGCTAGAATTAGAAACGCAGAGATGAAGAATCAGCTGGAGCAACTGAAGAAAGAGAGAAAAAGGTTGGAGGGTTTATTGTGGAAGTCCAAAGGAATCAAAATAGAGTATGAAAAAACAAATTTTGGTGAAGAATGTTAGATCGAAATTAACCATTCGTGCCATATACATAAAATTTCTATACAGGTACTGTATTCTCTCACTGTCTACTCATGGGAAAGTGTATTTCGGTAAAAAGTAGGCGTGAGAGGGATTCGAACCCTCGATCTTCGGTTTACGAGACCGACGCCTTAGCCACTTGGCCACCACGCCGAACATTAAAACATGGTAATGCAAATATTTTAATGTTTAGGATCATGGGTCTGTAATAATTCTCAGATTTGAAAAATGTCGTTTTATGAAATAAGAAATACGAAGGTATGTATTATTTATGAAATCTAAAGTTCTACTGGATAACTATTACAATTTGAGTTTAAGTGCAAGTCTGCTAGATCGCTTTCAATTTAGAAGAACTTGATACAATCATCTGGATAATGGACGGAGACAATGATTGTGTCTTTATTCAGAGCTAATCCAGTGCAGAGCGAGATATCCTCCGTAGCTGGTGCACCGGTTCCTATTTTATGAATTAGGTCCCCCGTCCGTGAGAAAATTTTTATGTTCTCACCGCCATAATCTGTCACAACCAGGTTTCCCTCTCTATCGAAACACATTTGGCCCGCGTCCTCCAATCCGAGTGTTGAAGCCCGTATAAAGTTTCCTGCAATGGAAAAAACTTTTAAATTGTTCTCTTTGCTTTTGTCAATAACCCAAACATCTCCGTTATAAATATCTAAAGCTTTTGGCTCTTTCAACCTTCCATCGCCGATTGTACGCAAGAAATTGAGATTCGTATCAAATACAGACACTCGATGGCTCATTTTTTCCACTACAAAAATTTCTCCGTTGAATACCTTCACGGCAATTGGAATGTGTAGTTTAAAATTCGTCTGCTTGAATAGCCCAAAACTTGGCAAATTACTTATTTTTCCGAATTTAAAAATCGAATTGGCTTTCGCATCTGTAACATAGTAGTACCCTTCCCCATCAATGGATACACCACATGGAGCCTTGAGCACATCCTGTCCGAATTGAGAGATGAAATTGCCTTCAATACCAAAAATTTGCACGCAGTGATTATGTAAATCTGCTACGAAAAGCGTGTTGCTATCTGAATCGAAGTGTATTCTCTGAGGACCATTCAACTCTCCTTTTCTGCTGCCTTGTGTACCAATTGTTTTGAAAGAGTTTAATTTCGTTTTGTAGTCGAGCGGATGGACCAAAGTTCCCAACCGACTTATTTCACTGAGCAAATCAGGTTTGCATGAGCTTTTAAATTCTAGTGATGGAGTAATGATACAAGATTTTAAAGATGAAATCTTCCCTTCGATTGGAATTATGGATTGTTTCAAGGCTTCAACCGCTTGGTTCTCTTTTAACCCCATCTCCTCCATGCTCTTAATCAGTTCCCCCAATTCGGTGATGGAATTCAGAACAGATCTGTTTTTGGCCTCGTATGTTAATCTTTCATTTTCCAATTCCTCTAACAATTGCTTCCTCCTTGCATTCGCACTCCATACTATCTGGTCGAATAATCCGTTGATGAGAAGAGCGATATTGCTCCATAGTACCTGGCTATCTAGCGGACTAGCCATTCTTAGCAGAATAAGACAATAAATTCAAAAAATGTCACATTTATTATTGTTTTGATATTAGACATAATAATTTATCTATCCTTGCCACACCCCTTGAGTCATATATTAAAAAGTCCATTGCGCATGATCAATTGGCACATTGCGCATGATCAATTGGCACATTGCGCATGATCAATTGACACATTAGGGAGGAATACAATCCCAATGGTGAAGAATGGAGGCTTTTAGGTCCGATTGATAGGATTCTCTGCTCGGTCCGAGGCGTTTTAGTTGGAGATTGGATAAAAAAATGAGGCTTTTTTGCACTAAAAATTCAATGCAATGTGGAGGTTTTAGCGACATTAATTTTTGGAATAGTTTTGTATATATATAAATATTTTAAGTGATTTTTGCATATTATGTGCAAAGTGATGATAGATCATGCGCAATTGGTCAATTGACCATGCGCAGTGTGACGATTGCGCATGTGCAATGGACTTTTTAATAGCTCCTTGAGTGATTTGTAAAGTAAAACTTGTATACATGATGTCACACACTCAAGCAAGCAGATAAGGATAGCAGTTAACATAGATGCAATAATGTAGTTTATAAGTACGTATTTATCTTTTATAAGCGCGCTGCGCGGCTTGAGGACACTAGGCGCCTGCGGGTCTCAAATAAACGGTTGATTGTTTTCTTCTAACTACCTGCTAAAAAAAACGCTATTTATCTACGGTAAATTATAAATTCAGGACTGGAAAAGAAAAATTAGGTCCATGATGAAGAGAATTCGAATTATACACGCCTAAAAAATGTAAAAAGTTGAAAGCTATTTCTAGCATATTTTTGAGATTTGTTTACATTATGTACCTAATGTAAACAAAAGTAAACAAATGATTTATCATATTGATCGGGAAATATAATATTCGAAATCAACACCGTCATAAAATTTACGATCATAATGTTTTAAAAAATCTAGCGTTTTAATATATAAGATTCTAAAATAATTTATCTTAACAACTATGTGAGAGAGCAAGATAATAATTATGTTATTCGGAAATAAATATAGGTGTGTGTTCGGTATAATATATGTATAAAGTAAATAAAAATAGTTTGAATAATAAATAAAATAGAACAACTTCTTAGTCCTCTACCAAATCCTCCCATCGGGATAGGCGGGGTTAGCTAGCAGCTTCCCGTGTCTCTCCTGAGACTCTGCGTACTTCTGCTCTATCAGCTCCGCGTGCTCTCTCCTCTCTCCGGCCTGCTCTACCGCCCTCTGGCCGATGTCAGCTCTAACGTAGGGAGTGTAATAATCAGACTCAGACCATCCTAATGCTGGTCCTATTGACTCGTCTAACTCTACAGAGATATACGTACGTAGATAATGCATACCTGACCAATTCCAAATGTTCTGCATTCGAATCTCCTTCTAAAACTCTAACAGCGAGTGGACTTATGATGAATGGTTCTCCATACAGACACGCCTACAAAATTACCATCATGTTAATAAGCGGTCATCTTGTAAGGGTCAGTTTTTTCTTATTTTGACTGAAGAACAGACGCATAGCGACACAGGTTCACTGGTTCACTCTGTACCTAAGCTACTGTTAAAGTGGCGTAAAGTGAATTTTGCCTACCAATCCATGGTTGTAGTATTCTATAGCATTGACAACAGAGTTTCTGTCAGTAAAGAGTACCCAAGCTGACCCGTTCGCTCTTCCTGCTGGATCCTGAAAGACAATTAAAGAAGAATCGTAGTTTTGCATATTAATTCGCTAACAAAGACAATTCCCACTCACTTTACACATGACAACCTCGACTACTTGACAGTTGGCTTCTGCTTCCAGGATGCCTGCTAACCTGTCCTGCGTCACAGCGACAGAGAGACCGCACACGAACACACCCCTCTCCCTATGACACTCCACCAAGAGCCAGGAAGGCACGTGAGTAGAGGAGCCGATTATCTCTTTCCATTCTTCACTAGACAATCCCACTTCCCCCACACCCTCACACATGTGCTGATACCCACGCTCGTACTCTCTGATGTAGCGCTTGTAGCGAGGAGTGAATGCGAGTTTGAAACTATAGAGAAGAGTGAGTGCCTCCCACATCCCAACAGTACTCGACTTCTGTTGCCTGTATGCAAATGATAGGTATATATGAGGATTTCGCAATATCGAAATATATCATACTGATTGCATCTAATGGGCTACCTGCTATTAGTCTCAATGTATGGTGAGTCGATGCTGTGCCAGAGAGAACCATACTGATCTCCAACTCCTGATAACTTTATAACAACCAATGCTTTATTGTTACCGACAGAAGTTCTGCTCTCTACAAGTATTTTGTTATTAACAAAACATCGGTGACTTTTTTCCTGAGTTTATGGGTGTAGAAAAGTACCAATAATTGCTTTCACACTGGAATGGACCAGTTCAAGGTACTGGTCTGAAAACCCGGCCTTCTGGTTTCTGAGATCGAGTAGAGTTATGCCTGAACAGATCCTCGTAAGGTTGATCAGAGCTAGAACTCCGTCCCCGCCAATTAAGTTCCCTGATAGCAGTATCCTCTCCACCTGATGTCTAGACAGACAGTCAGCAAGAACCGTGACTCCTTTAGACCCTAACTACAACACGCAAGCTATCATTATCTCGAAAATTCTGAATTTTAAGAGATCATCTGTTACATAGATTTATTTGAAAAGATTTAGCAGATCCTTGTCAGTTTATATTTTGTTGTAATGTGATTATCAGCAATCCAACATTCTCAAAAATCATATTTTCACACATGTGATACACTCGTATATTCAACGCGTGGTTTAACATGGAGTTACAATATATCCAATTAACCCACACTGTTGTTGGCTAAATCTATAGTTCTGAGAGTCTTGCAACAGTTCAATCCCTCCACTAAGTCTGCCAGTGAGTTATCTCCCAGTCTGTTGTGAGCGAGACTCAGAGCTACGAGGCTGAGTCCATGTGACAGAGCTTTTGTGATAGGTTTAATGTCTGAGTCATTTAGGCTGCAAGAATTGAGCGATAAGCTTGTAAGCGACCAGTTTACCTAATTCGTCAGCATCTTAATTAACCAGCTAATGGTCATACTGTATTACATCCTGATTGCTATCACTCAACCTTGACTGAAGAGTCTTGCAAGAAAGTAATTGCATTGAAGAGATTAACGATCGCGCTTCTATTAGTGCCGGATAGCTTAATTCCATCCAGCACGAGATCGGTTAGCTGTATGGCCTTACTGCTATCATCCTGTGAATCTAAAAGCCATGTAGTTCCATATAGCATTCAATCAACATGGGGGAAAGAGATAGCGGAATATGTTTGGTCTTACCCGAAGTTATAACCTTACAAATGTACTCTGAGAGGTTTCCCACTCTATTCGGGCTAATTTTACTCCGAATAAGCGAAATACTTTTGAGAAGGGGAAAGGTGTCATCTCTCATTAGTCCAATGATGTCATCTCCCATGTATGAACCGCCAATTAGACTTTCTAATCTACCCAGGATGTTTTGTTCTGAGTTTTGACCCCAAGCTAAAATGGATGGAGACCCGAAATTAAATTTTGCGATAAGTATTCCCAAATATATCTTTACCAAATAATCTAATTTCGTTGGCAGCGCATTGGCTGTTGTTAGAGAGATCTAGTTGAGTGAGCTCTACTTTGGTGGTTTTCATGTTAGCTCTGAGGAGTTTGAGGAAGGGCGTGTCGATATCACAGTTCGCTAAAGATAGCTTCCTAAGGCGGGAGCTAGCATTTTTCTCTTCAATTCTATCTATTAAGAAGTAGAAGAGTGACGGAATAAATATTTGGCTTTGCTAGAGTTGCGATAGTACCAACAAGATACCACTAATGAGATATATTTGATTACTGCCGGATTCCTAGAACTATTTGCAACGCACTACCTACTGCATGACTGGATTATGGAAGAGAATAATGTCGCTCTACGTTATAAGCTCGAACGAATCGAAAATAACCATTTTCCAGAAAGTTATTATGTTTTGCAAACTTTCCAAGTAATAACACATTATTCCTAGTCTATTTCTTTGAACTCTGTTCAATACTGCAACATAACGAGTTAATTTATCTGGTAATGTAAATACACCTCAAAGTCAGGATCATATGTAATCATTTACCTTCTCCCTTTAAATAAATCCCTTTGGAGAATTTTGGGAGAAAAGACTATTATTGAATGATAGTTTTTCCTCATTGAAATATGTTTACATAATATGACCTGTATAGATAAACTTTTCATTTTTATTACATAGAACATAGAGCATAATTATTACATAGATCAGTTGATATTGTTATCCAACCTTTGCAGAGATTGCATCGGGTTACTGAATAACTTTTTGCGCACATGATTGGGTTCAGTGTCAATGATGGATTCAGTATTATCGAGTGCGACACGTCACTGTGAAATTTATTGTACCTCATCTGAGACGCTTATAGAATACATTGAACTAAATATTCTCAAATTAAAGCTCTGGGAGAGATTTAAGATTTAGAAGACTTAGTTCCTATCCTAAGGGAATCTCACCAATTCTGATGTATATGATACTCTTTGCCGTCTCTAAGTAAATTTAAACTAAGAAGACATAAGTATTGGCACTATCAATAATTTAGTCGTTAAAACGCATATGTTAAATTCCACAAATTATCAGAGGATTCTGTAATAGTCTGACGGATGAATTAATATCAAAGCGTTCGATTCTATCTCTCACTAGCTGTAAACTAAATTTACAGTGAATTATGCAAGTATAGGACTGATTTAATAATAAATTGATGATTGATATTTAACGTAAGTATTGAGTAGTGTATCAATTATTTGATATATCTACACTATAACCTTTAATTAAATTCGCTAGTTGATTCTGACTTTCTCTGATCTCTTGGCTTTCCTTGTAAATAACATTACATGCACTGAGTTCACATATAAACTCTTGCAGCATGCATGCTGTTATCAGTTGAATTAATCCAGATTTCCCGGAAAACTAGAGAAGTCACTCATTAAATATATGTAATGGGAGATAGTACGTAGTACCAATGAAAGTGATTAGTCTCCTGCTCCACTGCTGATGAGAACAGGACTAAAAATAGAATATGTATAGCTCCTAACTTTTGATACATATATAGGAACTTTTAATTCTATTTCCTTAACCATGCCCATCTGTCCGTAATCTATATTTAGATTAGAGAAATATCTTGAACTCTGATTCTTGCCTTATTAGCACTGGTATTCAGTTTCAGGAGAGTTGAATTGTCCAAAAGTGAAAAGACAAAACAAGACATTGCGTAAGAGGATAAGTCACATGCTTTCAAGTTCAGCTCCTCCAACCGTACTTTCTATTGGAAGTTCGGATATAATCGTTTAATCTGTCTTTTAAGCAATCATAAAAGTACGTACGTATCTTACCGACATAAAGTTTCTAATACTAATTGAGAAAAGTTCTGAATTGATTGGGTTATGGCTCAAGTCTAATTGTCTGATTGTCGTAACGAATTCAGAGTGAGAGTCAATTTCCATTAATGGCTCTAGAAGAATTAGCATAGAATAATTATATAATAAAACTCTGTCTCTAATGAATGCAAAGACACAATTACGACATTTATATTTGTAAAGCTAAGCAATAGCAAACATCTTGAAGGAATTATCCGTCACTCCTTTTACCCTTTGTAACCCACGCAAGTTTTGCTAATGAACTGGGGTATGCAGAGAAGTGACCTGGGCGTGTATATTCCATTCACGTATTTATCTTTAAGCATTCCAGCTAATACTTCATTCTATTGGGATATATATTTTAAAACCCTGTTACTGAAATGTATGACTAGCAATGCATAGCTATCGTGCTTAACAACCTTCTAAGCTCTTTGATATGGGAAATTAATATGGGAAATTAACAACGTCGAGTATTTTGAATAAAGTAGTACAGAGACTAAATGAGAGATTAGATCTCGTTGTGTCCCCCTACATTCTGATAGCAAGTAGAGTCAACTTGTAATTATGCTAGAGTTCAAGTATGAATAGAGTTAAACCGATCAACTTATTACTCCATAGTAATCGCAACTTAAAAGTGATAAAACCGACCAAGTAGACTTATATGGCAATCTACGTACAGGTGGAAAAATGTTGTACAAAATGAAATGCGATGATGTCTCAATAAAAGTTCAGATGGTGTGGGAAACGTGTGAATCCTAGACTATTAGCCATTATCATGCAAGTCAGGATCCATCGGTAATGGATCGAAATAAGAACTTAAGTAAGGTAGATACCTTTTTTATTTCTACACGATGTTGCAACTATTCGTCTTCAATAGATAATATTATCTGGCATTTCATTAAAGGAGATATTGCTACAATAATATCTAGGTGCCTTTTCGTAATCTTTTTCAGTAATATATCATTATGTTTATGACTTAGATCAATTTAACTGTAATATACTAAGCACATGTAAACAACTACGAGTAGAAGATTAGAAGCATTTAAAGAAAGACGTTGGGCAATTTCAAACTTCAAACTTCTCTAGACACAATAATGCTGTATCAAAGTGAATAAGATTTTGATCCTAAAAAGTAGAATGCAATAGTTCGAACGGATTGAGCAAGATGATGGCTAATATTGCTATGAAGAGAATTAGTGGAATTGATATTAATCATCCTACATTGAATAAACAGTTCCGCCTGCAATGATTATTTCTCAATAATTGCCTGACATACCGATATCCACGAGTCCACAGCCTGATAGGTTGAGTGAGACGAGATGAGAAGTTTGCTGCAAACCTTGAGCTAGTTCCCTCCCAAAAGATCCCCCGGACAAGTCATTGCAGGAAACATCCAGACATTCCAAAATTGGAGAATTTGAGAGGAATTTCTTGACTGAGGCCTAGAGAAATGATATTGCTATCGTGGACAGTATGAGTTGTAAAATAAGATATTATAGTGCAGAAATTAAATAAATTAGTATAGTAATCAGTACAGATACAAACAATAAAAATATTCTTAAACTATGCTCATAAGCAAACCGTATACACTAGTACTCTACTCTGATATGACCACTAATTAGATGCAATTACAAACAATTTCGAAAGAATTACTCTTTAGAAATTCAATAATTAGCTTGTTGCAATGCAATTATTTGTTGCATACAGCATTCAGCTGATATACAATCTGGATTCATTTTCCAACCAAATTCATCGTAAACTTATCATCGCCTACTATTCTAATCTGTCAGATACATATCCTGTTTTTTTTAGTGGAAAGCATTTGTTTCTATACAAGTTTACCAAAATGAAACAACACGAATTAAAAGGTCGAGGTTATTGGGATAATAATATTATAGTTTAACAACACGGTCTGTCTTTCAATTAAATTATAACGGATGTATATATTTCAGAATTCCAATAGAAACTTCATTGATTTGTTGATTTTTATAAACTTATCTTAAATATATTTCCCTTCTCAATAATCATGAGTGGGTTTCCTGTAAAATGTAATTATACTTTGATATACGTACATCTATAGGAGAATAGTCTGATACGATATATTATACTGCTGTATTGAGGTCATTAATCAATGTTGAGAAGTTACAAAGGCGCCCTTAACTCGTGTTTGAGTGGCGGTGGTATTGAATTCGTGAGGGTAAGATATTTCGTATCGATAGTAAAGAGTTTAGTTCCACTGCTTCACATGACCGCGACACCATCATGTGTTTAGATAAATCAAATATACGAGACAAACATGGACATTGTAGGATTCCATCTAAACTGAGTATAGCAAATATTTATCTACGTGGTTAATATTAAGCAGCTTTTACGATGAATTTTGAGTTTCATAGAAAATCAAGCAAAACATATCTGAACTAAAATTGCACGAAATATTACTCATTTAAGTATTTAGGTTTAAGAACCCTAATTCACTATAATGTAATTGAAAAATTCCATTGTAATAGGGAAATGACTTTTCCATTGATTAGTAATAGTAGAACAAAGTTCGAATTGAGAACATACAACAATTCATTTACTTACTGAACAACTCCTGTCTGTCTTGTTTGAAGAGATTTTCACTGACTTCAAATTTGGCAAATAACTCAAAGCAATGAGAAATGCTCGAAATCCTTCTGGTCCGATGAAGTTCTCTGATATATCAAATTCCTCAATAACGCCTAAAACACATTCTTACATGTAAACGTGTTTTCCAGCCAAAAATAATGAATTAATAATTAATCAAATTTGCTTCGAGTGCAGACTCATTAACTTTATTTCTTAGGTGTCTAACGTCATGATTCTACCACTCTGTCTGTGTTTTGTCTATCAAGCTAATTCACAACATAGTGCAGACCAGAACTGCACCCCCTTAATTGAGGGACTTATGAGGTAGCATACTGCAACCTGCGTCAAGCAATCCGTCTCAACAAGTTGTTAATCAGGTAATGTGAATTAAGAGTGGAGAAATGCAATTAATTTATTGTAATGTGGACTTATAAATGTCTTGATAAGAACCACAGGTTCTAGTTTCTCAATCTTCTCATCACATAACTTATAATTTGTCTATTCCCTATGAACTTATTATTAATGAAGCCACAACAGTGGAGTGTAGCTTTTAGCTGCTCTGTGTTAATGGGAGACTTGTGTAGTTCCAAACGGGAAGTTGAATTTGCGTTACTAAATCGGTATAGATAGACAATATCTCGACGCTTCTCATATCGAGTTACTATCAGATTACTCACTAGCTATGTTAATCCAGAACTGAATAAGGTTAGCATTGGTTGGAGACGAGTGACGCCAGATAATACTGCTAAGCGGGGCTCCATGTTGAATGGCAGCCAGACATCTGGCCTGGTCAGAAGTCGCCTCACAGAGGTAAGCCCAGAGGCTAGTAAAGTCATGTCTGTATATTCCATTGCCAGTCTCAGCAGAGTTGGCTGATTCCTTGTTTCTGCTCGAGTCCATAGCTGCTATCTGTGGCGGTGTAGACACATCTTGTATGGACTGACTGAGCTCATTCGTCGTCTCTCCTACACAATCGGTAGAATATCACATTTTTATCATTTTATTTTAATTATTTAAGTTATCTAATCGAATTCAGAATTATTTTTCAGTAGAAATAAGCGTGATTACAAGTTGGCATACCAGTGGTCAATAGGTTCCTACAGCAGTGGTTATGTCAATTAGTGTGTAGTACTACTAGTCAAAAAGGAAATAATATAGACATTGGAGCAGGTGCATCATAAAATTAAGCAATTTTAAATCCACTATTTCCTCGCGACATTAGGGACAAAGCACAACCGCAAATTACAACAAAAAACGGAAAGTTGAATACATATTTAATGATATACTATATTACGTTATGTCTGGTATGCACAGTAGTCAATATTTGGCCCAAGAGGTACTTTAAATAATCGTTTTTCGTTGAATTAATGAATCATTCAATATTAATCAACAGTTGTAATCGAATGTATTGAAACTGAATTTATTGCTAACCGATATCAAAAGATGCCAAATATTCAGTTGCATTTTGCAAGGTTTTCTTCTCAGATTCAAGTTTGAAATCAGAAGAGGAACTGGTGAGTTGGTGTATCCCCTCGCTCAACCAACCGCGAGTGATAAGTGCCTCTGACTCATTTTCTTGCGGGTTAAAAATTCTCTTTTGACGGGTTATAAACAGATTCTCTGCAATATCACTATGTCTCCTCGGAGATTCCACTATTTGGGATGGCTTATCCTTATCTTCTATCTCAGTATCCTGCATTCCTGCATGTACACTTGTAGTCAGGTTGCTGTCTATTGGAATGGTGGATGCTTGCAGAGTTTTTGAAGAACCACACCCCATACTGACTGCTAGTTCACCACAGCACTAACCATCATTAAAATCCGGGGACAACTTGTGGCCATTTCTATTTATAGTAATGACCCAATTTTCTATGGCTTCCCCGCTCAAAATGCTTAAACCGGAAATGAGCAAACATAATTCCAAGTCTTAACTGACAATACATAGAATGATGCTAGAATAGAATCAATGATGATTTACATTCTCTAAGGAATTATTGGAAAGCATTTCTTTCTGTTATATTTAGTTCTGGCTGAGTATACAAGTTCAACAAATTAAAACTTATTTCAAACCAGTATCTGAAATACTTGGAACAAATTCAGCACCAACTATCAATTAGAAAGTGATTATGAGACCAGATTGATTCAGAGAAGGTCATATGGCGTGATCAGTGTAAGATTAGATCTGTATTCGGCAAAAAAATTCTCTGAACTGTATGCCATACCAGGAAGGGGGAATTTCATTAAAATTCGCTATTTTTTAGTTCCAAAATTGAGTGAAGCTTTCAAACAAATTAATCCTGGCCAATTCCGGGCCAATGTGGGCAAATCTATGGAAAAATACATAATTAAAAAAAACTAATGCATTTTATGCGAGAATAAATCTAATCCCAATTCGAACCAAACGCAAACGAATCAGTTTATTAAAACCAGCAAAATTCTAGGCTCCTTAAATCGGATTAATTAGAATTCTTAGCGAAATGGACAAGCAATTCTGGTGGAAATGTCCGGCATTACATGATTCAAATTCATTTGTGAGGTGTATATAATAAAGTTTAATTAATAATTAATTCTTCTGTGAAATTAACGCAATTATTTTAGATTAATGCAATTTGAATCCAGTTCTATTTAAAATCAAAAGTGAACTTATCCATCAAGCTAATCCTTTTAGAAATGATCAGATGGAACTAACTATTACATCATAGACATGGGATCAGCGTCCAATTTCGTGTTCTGATCTCAGATAAGATCATTAAATGATTGGACTTTTGCAGAGAACACGAATTTGAAGTCATATCCATCCGACGGAGTTAGCTAGCATCCACTAGCTATTACTTCAAGAGAAAGTCTGTACGGAAACACTAGAAAAGAGCTATCTAAGTGTGGAGTAGGCAGCCTACGATTTGAACCCGATGTGATTGCTAAAATGATAGCCGTGCAGCGATGTATTATATGGAATTGAAATGTTTAAACAATTCTTAAATGTTAAACACCTTGTAAATTCAAAAACCGACAAGATTGCAGAAATTTCTTCGGTTGTAAGAAATAGTCATAACAAGTGTTCATTCATCAATATCATTACTAATGCTGCAGATAGCATTAAACTCTCATCTAATTGTTTACGATAAAATACCTAACTAAACGATTTGCAGTTATTTGGCTACTTAAGCGACAGCGAAATAGCAAATGTTTCAGGCATAAATCCCAGCATAGCACAAAATGCACTTTCTAAGAATCAGCTGTGACTAAATGATGGTCTAATTGAGGACTTAACAGCAGGCCAATTAGACTTGGTAAAAACAAAATGTGTACTTCAATATTTAATTGGATTGATTGCGTTTTGTAGCTTAGTTATTCATGTCGGTTTGCTTGTACCAAATTTCAATGATATTTCTCTCCCGATATGTACACGACACGTATTTCGCAAGATACATGTGCGAACGCAAATATTTGCGGACCAGATACGCAAATATTTGTGGAGAACATAGAGAACAACGTAATTAACTTAATCATCGCTTATAGTCGATTTAGAATGCATGATTTGGTCCTTTCCATGTTTAGGTGTAAGCAAGATAAATTGAATAAGACTTCGGTTAAAAAGGATATGAATCAACTTGACCTCTAGCTTTGATGAAACAGGAGATGACAGTGATTAAAAAATTCAAATTAGGAAACTGAATATTATATAATACCCTCTTAACTTCTTGGAACAAAAGGAATGTTTTGACTAGATGATAACAGTATCAAATTAAAATCACCTACTCAGGAGTTATCTGTCCTTTAAGGAGCATTTATTCTATGCTAAGGTGATGATATATATGTTTAGCGATATTATACATTAATATTTTTTTATTAGTACAATGAAGCTTTTCTGAAGTTCGTATGTATGTAACTGTGTACGTGTGGACGTTCCACAGGTTCCAGTTACTTCTGATATTTTATCATGCCACGTCACAAGATTGACATCTGTTGCCTTAATTTCATTAAACTTTTGTATTCAAGAAACCATTATTTATATCTACCTTCACAAAACTATCATTGACTAGGTTGAGTGTGATTTGAATGGCTTATAACTCAACAAACATCTGTAAAGACATCTTAAATATTGTACACAGTCATAAGGATTGGAAATAAACAGTGATTTTCAGAAACTTATTATGGTTAACGATGGTGCTAGCTCTATGAAGGATTTGGCAACTATTCATTTCTATGGATATGATGGAATAGTTCATTGATAAAACTCATTAATTAAGATAGGTAAGCTATCATTAGTTAATCTTACAAGTCGAGTCCATTAAATTATATTATCAACCTAGGTTTCTGTTGCATTTAAAATTGTACAAAAGAAATCTGTAAAGTTCAAGACATGTTCTTGTTGAGATATGTGATAGAACATAGCAATAGGAATACTCAAAAGTAAATCAATTATTCTGGTATATTAATTTTATTTTAGATGTAAAATCAAATATACATACATATGTACATATATACTTGTTAGACGGATAAGACAGAATGACAATGTTAAAAACTTAAATTAACAGTTAGAAAACTCGAATTACAAAATTCCGGATATAGATTTAGATCTCTCAGCATTTAGTCTCTGAGTTTTTATTGTCTGCTCAAGTGCAATGGTTCTTTCCACGTCGATTTTGGTGTAAGAGGTGATTCCGTTCGCATCTCTAGGTTGTAAATGTTTTTGTCTTTTATTCTGATTTAGGTCCAACTTCACGTATGTAATCGCGATGGGTGGTCGGCTGTTCACATATACGTTGTAATCTTCTCCTAAGCAAACTTTCGGCATCTAAACAAAGAAAAATAATATAAAAACTATTCATAAAAAAAGTCTATTTATTAAAAATATTGAATTGATTCATACCTGAGCCATCGCTTCAAAGTCGATTGTTTGGTAGTCTGTCTTCACCACGGGGGGTCTAGGGATTGGAGGGGACGAGTTTGCCCTATCACCGAGTTGCAGGACAGCATAACTAGGGAGCGCCGGCCTGGGGGGAGGTCCCTGTGTGACGTCCAAGTTAATGTATTCCGGTTGTGTAGTAGGGGAACCGCGGAGACTGGAGGGTTTCTCGGGGAGTGATGGGATTTCCTGAGGACCGACCGACTCTTGACACGTGGTGGTAGTCGTAATGGAGCTTGCAGGACTTATGCTGCTCGGACCATTCACCTTGTTACTGAACTTGAGATTGAACTCGATGAGCTTGAAGATCTGTTCAGATTTGTTGGTGAGGAAAGTGAAGTTGCCTTCACCACGTGGACACCGCCGACCAGCCTCGAAAGAGAAAATCTTTTTGTCGCGACCGTACCGACGCACGTATTTCAAGGGCCAGACGTATTCCGGCTCTACCTTGCCAGTGGGAAAGTATGAAATCTCAGCTAGGTTGATGTAGAGTGTCCCTGAACTGATGTGTTCATCTGTGTCTTCGTTGATAATTGTGACTGGAAAGTTACTTTGAACTGCTTTGGCCGAGATACAGCTCCCCATTGCTCTATAAAATACAATTAAAGTAATTTCAGTATTATTTATACTCCTGATTTCAATTATTTGCAGTGACAACTCTCTCGAATTTCTCCTTAGAATTGCTCGTAATTAAATTTGTCACGACTGTTTAGCGATTCATCATTGCAAATATGATTAGATTGGACAAATTTAGTGTTTCAAATCATTCTAAGTCAGAGCCTATCAAAACTTACTTTTTCATTAATTTCATCATTTTCTTCGATTAGTTGATTGATAGCTGATAAAAAGTGGAGATTATTGCAGGAAATATATCTACTGTTTATTTCTAACCTCTCATGATCCTATATATACTAAATACCATCCATCTCTTATGTTATATTCTAGGAAGTTTAACATCATGGATGCTGAGTAGATTAATCGTCTAGAGTGCAACCGTAGAGTAGAAACTAGGCTAATCTATCTTTAGTAGTTTCAATTGAAAGTAATTTCAGAGACGAAGTGTTGAGAATAGCTCTGTCATCAGTGTCGCATCACGGATGTATACATTAGCTTCGTGTCCATGACGCGTGATTGAAGGTATAAGCACTGTTCTTATGTAATAATGACAAACACATGACAGTTTTTTTCACAATGTAATTTCGAAGAAGCAAAACGACGCGAAAGGAATGTGATTCCGCATGAATGCACATACTTGAAGTGTAAAACTGAAATTCGAAATTCTTTATCACATCAAAATTTATTTAGTTCGTGGTTAGCTTTGGTTCTGAATCGATAGCATTTACAGCAGAACTCAACATATGATTTAAACTTGTAGAGATCACGTTAAAACTCGTAGTAAGAGTGAAGCTAAATAAATAATAATCACGCAATTCCAATTTCAAAACAAATCGAATAATAAACAGGTTAAAACCTGTACAAGTGAGAAGAAAAATGAAGTATCAGTACTTTGGATAATGAGTCTGTCAATAAAAATAAAGTATGTGAGAATTAGTGTATCAACCATTATATATGACTCCTGTGAATTAATAGCAATTTCTTCCTTTTCTGTGTTTGAATGTTCGCTCTAAACACGATAATTATGACTAGAAAATCATACGCCTAAAGGTGTCGCGTTGTTAGATAAACCCTCACATTAGTTATAATAAATACATATTCTGTTTGACAAGGCATGACTAAAATAAAGACAATATTATTCTGGCAATTAATTAATTAAATTGTGCTTTAGGCTAGTATTATTAGGCAACTAATCGAGTTAATGAAATTTATTTGCCAAAAAAAAGCCATTTCAGTTTTTTTGCAAAAATTATGCTACATCCCTAAAATAATCCTATAATTTGGGTTAGTACTGGCATTTGCAAGGTCACAAAGCCCATTTCAACTTTTCATCAGTCCACTCATAAAATACCAATGACTGACTCTATTGAATCCTGATACAAGAGTGATAGAATCCAGAAAAATGAAATTGAAACTCTGAAATATCATTTTTGTTCGAAGAGGAAATGAGAGAGCAAATTTCTTGCAAGCTGTTGTGGTTAATAAGTTCCTAATCGATAGCAAAAAATTCTTCGTAACTAGAACTTAGCTAAACATGTGACAAATAAATTTGAACTAATCATGTCAAAACTTGTTGGGACTGTGAGATAATAATAATCATAATAGACAATGTCAATTTCAATTGAAAATGAAAAAGACAAGTAAAAACCTAAGTAAAATTGAAGGAAAGGTATTGGCAGACAGAAACCTCTGACTACAATACAAGGGATGATTACAAATATCAGAAATAATGTGTGCCAATAGTAACACACTCTATTGACTTCAGACTCTCTACATGATAAGATACTCTATTAAAATGCGGTTTAAACTTAGTAAACAATCTTGTGCGTATAAAGGATTTACATCCTATCTTTACAAATTGAGATTCCTTATTCAGGACTCATACCAATATTCAGTTAGTTATATCCGTTAAAAACAATACACAATTCAATGTCATGTGAATAGAGGACAAAGGGAATGTTAATAAATATGATTTTCAACTAAATTCAAAAGTTCCACAAATTTGACAAAATTTCATTATTCAGTCAAACCCATCGACATTACACATCAATTCAAATTGTTATTTGGAATGTAAACCTTCACTGCAAAGCTGTGTTTGAGGATGTAAATGAGATCTCATTGACTAATATGGGTATTTCATATGTAGAATCTGACTTTGCACTTAGATAGCCGTAATGCAGCGGTTTTCAACCTTTTTTTACTGTGGACCCCCTATAACAATTTTCCTATATCCTGTGGACCCCCTCCTATTAACTGTAATACAAAATTTCGAATCCTGTGGACCCCCTGATATCTTCTGTGGACCACTAAGGGGTCCATGGACCCCAGGCTGGGAACCACTGCCGTAATGTGAATATTTAATATTTAAGTCATTAGCATTTGAATGTATGGATAATTTTCACATCTCTGTTGGGATTTAATGGAGCTGCACTATCGGTCTGTCGACCGGCATTTTACATATTCATAAGATGTCCTTTTAGTAGCATTAATGCAGGCATCTTTTAGTTTGTTAAGTAACGCTGTATGACATCTAAATACTCCCTCATTAATTTATAGTTTCGACATTCTCAATAATTCTCAGGAACTTAACCGTCGAGAATGGATTGCTGAAGAGTCCATCAAGAATAACAAATTTGACGGAAGCGGTTACGATCAGTGGTAACTACCCGGGAAAAATGTAGGCATTACAAATATCAGACTGAATTCTATATAACATTACCGAAGCCCGGAAGATAAACTTAAACCTTATTTTTACAAGTAAACGAATGAAAGCAGCATGGACCAGCTCAATATTGATAAGTATCAAGATTGACTGCTAAGCAGAGTGATATATCCATACTAAGCAGACTAAAATACTCAGATTTATCGTGACAATAGTAAAAAAAGGAGTTTACGTAATCGGAAAAGGAGAATAACACATTCCAATTTATTTAAAAATGTTGGCCAAAAAATACACACTTCTGTGCTATAATGTATTCATTTTTTAATTGAAATATTGAGTGGTAAAAGTAACGAATAATGTTTACGTTGTCAATTTATCTGTGCATACAAGGGTTACGCACTTCAATCTCGTTTGTTGTGGATGCAGAGCATTCGACAGAATTCAATGATTTGAGATAGATTCACCCTAGCCATCCTTAATATAGCACAAACACATCGTGATGATTAAGATAGGAAAACTTTCAGGAATCTACAATGTTAGATAATGAGGCAAAAGAGTAAACGCAAAATAATTATTAGAAAAGCTCAAATCAAATGATGAAGGACACTGTTAGTGGAAGGATACCAGCAAAAATGAATTAATCAAACCATACTTAATTCCACAAACTACCTCAAATGATTTGGTAGAGGCTCTAAACCAGCCTCTTGTTGGAAGGAACACTTGATCTTAAGTTACAAAGCACTACGTGTATACAGTACCTGGACAAAAGTATTCGACCACCACATAAACCTCCATACAAATAGTATTAAAGTGGATCTGTTCATAAAGGAATATGTAATCAAACAGTTAGAAATACTCTATTTTTGATTTCTAATTCCTAACCTACACATTCTAATTACTCATAATTGAGATCCTCAACTCAATTACTAACTCCCAAAATTATAAATATCTACCTTTGATACTTGATGCTACTTGTCCCGAGTCACAGCCATATGATGGCGATTAGTGACACAAAGTGGCAGAGGTTGATAATTTTCTACATGAGAATTAGTATTTGCAGTGAAAGTTCAAAAATTAGTAATTCGGATGTGTAGCTTACGAATCTAAAATCAAAAATAGAATATCTCTTCTGTTTGATTACATATTCCATTTTGAATAGATCCACTTTAATACAATTTGTATGAAGGATTTCGTGGTGGTCGAATACTTTTGTCCGGGTAGTGTACTCTTATGAAGAAGTACACGTAGCAGTAAAACTATCTAGTTTATGTCAACTACAAAATTAAGTACATTCCGTGCCATATGGTATTGTCCTTCTAGTCGCGATATTCTAATGGTATAACCAAAAATATTACTAGGTCAGTCTGCAAGCTATATTATTAATATTTATCAGCATTGAGCTTACTCGCAAATTGATAATACCGAGTACCATCGGCAATGAGAATGCGGTGACATGCATAGCGTGAATTGATCATTGCACAAGGACACCGAATTCCTGTGGAGTTTAGCTTGAATTCTCTAACTCAGTACTTATTAATATTTAACATGATAAAATCTTACATTCAAAATATGATGAAAGATGACTTAAATTATTGAATATAAGGATAATCAATAGACGTTTCGCTCCACTTGGATTTCCAACAATTCTATGTCGGTTAATAATTTAACTTGAAATATATTCATGATGCAGTGGAAATAATGATTAGGATGTTACTGCGTTTTGCATACAAGAGCATTGCAACATAGATAAACAGATCAGTGGTATCGTCACCACTCACAGATAATTTTCCACTGAAATGTTGTTCTACTTTCTCAAAACCACAGCTGTGACTGGTACAGTTAGTCTGAAAAAAGTTAGGAACGCCGAAGAGAGATAGCTAGAATAGATGTGCTTGAGTAATGTTATCAAGCAGTCGAGAGAGTACTAAGAAATAGATTGTATGAATTAGTACATTCATTCTAGTGTCAGCATTTACCTTGAGGCAATGCTACATATGTTTTAGTTCAATATTCTTATTGATTTCGAGAGTAAATAATTCGAATTAGAACAATATTTCGATGTTATTTACGTTTCTTGACTTATTGATATAATATTTATTAATTATGATAAAGAATTGTTAATTGAATCGTAAGTAAAAAGTAACAATTACAAAGTTTAAAAGGAAAATAACACAGATGCAAAGTTTAATCTCTCATAATTATCTGATGAACCCACCAGGACTAAGTGCCATGATAGCTACAGATTAATTTAGAGGAAAATAGCACAGATTAAAGTCTTGAGTAGGAAATTAATTGATTTTCGACTAATTACAGCATAACCATTATAAAAAATGCAAAAGTTGCTGTGTTTTGAGTATTTGATGGTGGAGGCATAAACAGCCGATCTTCGTTAAAAATCTACTGAGAAATACTCAGGACAACTGGCGCCTAATATACAGGCATTACTGGCTACACATCTGATGATCTACAATAATAACCGGCAGATGGAACTACCTGATGATCTGAGACTAAAGCAGTTTATAATAGCTCGTATTCTTGATAGAAAGTAATTTATAACCAAAAATTTCCTCAATTTATCCTGAAGCAATTAAAATGTTTATCATCTTTAATTTGGACTTATCCCTATTAAAAGTAAGTGCCACTAACTTAATAAGATTTGGTGAAAGAATGTAGAGATTAAATACAATAATAAATAGCATTATATAGCATTGCTGGGATAATTAAGCACCGCTGTATACGTACACATACCGCTGTATA
The DNA here is from genome assembly GCA_963281255.1 of Aphrocallistes beatrix. Taxonomy (NCBI): domain Eukaryota; kingdom Metazoa; phylum Porifera; class Hexactinellida; order Sceptrulophora; family Aphrocallistidae; genus Aphrocallistes; species Aphrocallistes beatrix. The sequence continues at coordinate 903,801 of OY725506.1, read as the reverse complement.
TATGCATATCTAAGATATATTATGCAGCAATCGACAGTTGAGCCAACCCCAAACTCAAAAGTAATTAGGACTTTGATATTTTTGGGAAAACCTGAATAAACTATTTTATACATTAAATACAGTTTAAGAATGTTCGGTTACATTGCACGACTATCTTTGAAACAAAGGATTATAGAGTAAAAATCACTAATGCCGCATAAAACAATTTACTACAACATGCAATCAATTTCAATCCATTCTTGAACTAACGGTGTATAGCTTAGCCAAATTTAACGACGAACATTAACGAAGAGATAAAAATCATACAAAATAATTGTATATAATTAAGGCTGGAGTGCTCCTGCCACAGTCATTGGTTGTAGAGGGATTTTCTCTTTAATGAGCTGTTTCAGTTCGTCTCCTTTCATTTTATCATTAAAAGGAATTTCATTTCTCTTCAGAATGGCCCACAGTTCAAAAATAGAATCCTCCGTTACCTCCAGCACATCGATTGGATCCAATCCATCATTAGTAATTAGGCCGCACAGATATTCTTTGTAATGCTTCTCACACAGTCCAGCATACCCATCTTTCTCAAGAGAAAACCTGACGCAATTATATTTGTCAAAACCGCCATCCGGGTTATCTCTAAACTCGACTATCTGACAGGGAATCTGCAACTCTCCTTGTGGACGTTCTTTGTAGTCTTCCTTCTCTTTGGTTTTCAGTTCATCGATCACTGCATTCAGATGCTGCTCGGGGACTCTGGCCTTGTAGATCTTTGCTCTCCGTTTTTTGGGAGGATTGGGTTGAGCTCCCTCGTCGGGTTGTGCTGGTTGAGGAGGTGGTTGTTCTTGAACTGCTTCGTCCCTCTGAAATCCTCCTTTCTCTAACAGCTCCTTCATCTTGGCTACGTCCATATCTCGAGTGTGGTACATACAATTTCGGGGATGATGTGCATGGAGACCTATACAGATAAAGGTACGTGAGTATACGAGTAGGACAATCGTCTATTCTAACCATAGCTATGCTGACACTGATCAGAACAGATGCACAAGCCTATCTGGAGATTCGATATATTTACCTTTATTTGCGCAAGAATTAAACTTTTTGCAGTTGTCTTTCTTGAATAACTGGAAACATCCAGAACAGAACTCGGCTGGACACTGGCTACACCTGAAATGCATACAGCCTCCTCGGACTAATTCATACTTGAATTTGCAGCAAGGACACTCAACTCCTTCTACCAGCTTAGCAGCCAGTCCCTTGTCTAGGATGTCTCTGTCATTCTCTTCTCTCCACTGCTGGAACTCCTCGCACGTACGTCCTTCGTGTTCATATTCCCACTTCCTCTTGCACCTGTAGCACATTACTTTCTGGCATTCTGGTTGGGGACAAACGAGCTTAATTACATCGTCTCTCCCCATGAATCCACAGTTGCAATGGGGACACCATCTACAAATAAATATGGCGAAGAATATTTAAAATTTGTCATTATCCACCAAAAAAATCCCATCGGAAAGATTCTGGGATGTCAAATTTTGTCACAACTTTTGGGATTTGATTTTTTGCAAAATTTCCAATTTCCAATTCTTTGTGGCAGCATAAGTTTTCAATCTACACTCCTCTCCCCACAAGTATTCGTACACCTCAATACTTTCCGTCAACATAGTAAAACTAATCTATTTATGAAGTCAACAATATTTAATCTGTAACAAATACACTAATTCATGATGAGTTGACATTTTCATCTGAGGTCAGAATTTAGTGGAGCTATAGCCAAAAGACTCCCACATGCCAAAATCAGCTTTCTGTGCCTGGCAGTTTCTTCAATCAATTCGTTACAGATATATGTCAAGATACCTTGAAAACTCGCTGAGTTATGCCGAGTATGCTGGAAGAAAGGTAATCGAAGAACGACTTAGGTGGACACTTTGTGTCCACCTAAAAACAAAAACAAGCATTCTTTTTTTTACCTACACCTACGTGTATGGTAGAAATAACATACCTGAATCCAGGCTTCTTACAAATTGCGAACTCATTAACTTTCTGATGAAACAGTTTAACCACTTCTCCTTCACACAGTTCCTGTATGACAATGCTGAGGAGTCCGAAATAGTAATAAGGATCTTCCATCTGCTGGATATCAGGTTCTGAGCAGATGGGACAAGTCCAGTTCTTGATGGCAGAATACCGAATTGCGTTGGTAAAATGATAGCTGTAGCAATCCTTACACACCGAATGAGGACATAAGAACATTTGGATCATATCATTCGCAGTGTAATTCTCTATGCAAATCTCACATTCCTGATTCAGGAATCTGAGAGCACCATCGTAATCAGAAACTTCCTTCACAGCTTGTAACAAATCCTTCGGCTCTCTGTCTTCTGTGTCTTCTGATATCGCCAGCTGTAGCAGCAGGTTTAGCTGGGTTAGAGTGGGGATCTTTAGCTCACAAAGGAATTTCCTCATCATCTAAATAGTATTATATTATAGAACTGATGCACCCGAAGATTAATTAGATGAAAGTAATGGTCCAATACTTGCCTTACTATCTATTTCTTGCGGGTTTTCAGCCAAAAGCTTCACTTGATCCCATAACTCCTCATCGAAATGGTCAACTGGGACCTCTGGGACAGTCTTGCTACCCGCCCAAATCCTAGGTCTACATTCCTCAAGATATTTCTGGTTGTTCAGTAAGATAATATTATCAAGAGCTCCCACAACCTCCCAGTTGTTCTTTCCCAATTCCACAACAGCCATCTCTCTGTTGATATTGAGCGCCTTCATCAGCTCTTCAAGCTTCCGGCTGCGAGCTTGTTGTATGCGGGGCGCAACCTGTGTCATATCACAACGACACTCGATGTAGCTATCCTCCACTTCCTTCGTCGTAGCATTGTCACAGAACTCGTGGTTCCGTAGGTTCTCAGCCAGCATGGTGATGTTGTTGTTGAACTGTGTTGATAGCCAGTGAACAGCGTTGGTGCTAAAATAGTACAGAGATAGATAGGAGGATATAAACGTGATAAATGTTTATTTCAATTTATCGCACATATGAATTGATTGAATCAGAATAGGCATTAGGGGAAGTTAGTTTACGCAAAACTCAACTCCAAATTTCACATTGTTATGACCAGTAGCGGATTTAGGAGTGTGCGGAGTGTGCGGCCGCACAGAGCCCCCACATTTTCGGGGCCCCCACAAATTATTTGTACTTGTTTTCTAATGAAATACTCTCACTAATATGAATATTGTATGCAGCAAATCTCATTTTTCATTTTCATTTCAAAATTTTAATAAAATCATAGTAATAATTATGATCATTTTTTAAAAAAATTTAGATGCCAGGGCCCCCATAATCGCACTCGCACAGGGCCACCACATTCCTAAATCCGGCATTGGTTATGACTATACCTGGTATTCGAAAATTTCGTTGTAAGGAAGTATTACATCTAAGCACTTTGGTTGAAATACAGTTTAGAAGTTGAAACGATACAACACGTTATCCTGAGATTTTAAAATTGCCATTTTAGTGCAGTGGTTATGACTTACCTACTGAGGGATTATCATATACAAATAGTGCAAGTAACTCACATGCCACATTTTTCCAAAGCTAACTGCAGTACTTCGTCTTTATATGTCAGATGTGTCTCAGAGATTAAATGCTTAATCTTCTTGTAAGGAAGGTTGTCAGGAGGAGGAGGTTGTGGCTGGTTCATGGAAGGATGATAGGGTAGATTAGGATTAGATGAAAGTAATGGTCCAATACTTGCCTTACTATCTATTTCTTGTGGGTTTTCAGCCAAAAGCTTCACTTGATCCCATAACTCCTCATCGAAATGGTCAACTGGGACCTCTGGGACAGTCTTGCTACCCGTCGGAGTAGGATCAGGATAGCTTGGATTAAGATTTTGATAGCTTGGATTAAGATTTTGATAGCTTGGATTAAGATTTTGATAGCTTGGATTAAGATTTTGATAGCTTGGATTACGATTTTGATAGCTTGGATTAAGATTTTGATAGCTTGGATTAGGATACAGTCGCCCCTTATCCTGAGTAGGGTCATAATGTTGGCTGGGGGGTTGAGGGCTGACATCAGGTGCAGGCATTGAGTTATTTGTGGTACACATCTCGCAAATCCTAGGCCGTCCCTGTGCTGTAGCATTTTCGCAACTACAGGCACTGCAATTCCATTTTTCCACCGGAATAATCCCAGGGATTATTCTCACTTCTGGATTAACGATATCTAGCGATGGACTCTGCAATCCCATTCGACATTTCTTACAAGCGAATGATTTCTTCAAGTTCAAGGTTCGACATGAGGGCACTGGACACATGGTCATGTCATCAGGTATGTTAATGGGCTCTTCAGGCTCTGGTATCACGTTTGGTCGATTTAGTTCAGGAGGATAGTCTTCCTTCGGAGGCATGGGTTGATAATATTGCTGAGGAGGCACTGTGGGAGCTATTGAGTAGAGTAGATCTTTCTGTCCCGATGGATCGTATGGGCCATATGGTGGTTGCTGCATTGGTGGATTTGGTTTTGGTAGGACAGGTGGAGCGACAGAGGGATTTCTAGGTTTAGGTAGTACAGGGGGGACATGGGATGGTCCTAATTCACTTCTGTTATAACGAGCTTGAAACACATTCTTCGGATATCTGTCATTTGTTTCAGGTATGTCAATGGGCTCTGGTGTTATTCTTGTTCGATTGGAATCAGAACGCTATACTCTGTCAATTTGTCTATGCCTAATTTCACCGAACTGTGAGATTAATTCTCGTAGTCTGTTCAGTGAGTAGGAGTAGCTAAGTTATGGAGTTCGTATCTCATTTCGTACAGTTCGTATCTCTTTCTCGAGATCAGCTATTCCTTTCTCCACATGTACGACAGCTTGATTTCCTCTCAAATTCTGACACATTCGTTCTAACTCAGATTTAGAAGATGTCAATTGCTCTATTTTATTTCGTTTGGAGGTATTTTTCCTTTCGAAATCTTCTTTCAGAGAATGTAGTTTCCTTAACAATAATTCTTTTCTCTCATTTATTAACTGAAAAAGTTTCTCAAAGCTATCACAGATCTCTCTCTCCATCTGAGGGAAAATGTCTCCCTCTTGATCTGCCATGCTACAGGGTATTAACTAAAACTGTAAAATATTTATTCGCTAATCTTTTTGGGATTTTAACGATAGTGTACTGTATAAATGAACCTTTCTTCAATGGCGTCCAAAATTGCTTGGATATAAAGATTAAAAAGACTATGGATGCTAATCCAAACTGACTGCATATATTATTTTAAAACGGTCTACTTCAAGCTACAACATAATGTAGAATTTAAAGCATTTAATGAGATTATATTTAAATATGTTCTTGCTTTTTTCATGTTTTTTCGTGCTTTTTTGTGCCTTAAAAGGTCACAAAAAGGCATTAAAAAAGCACGAAAAAGTCACCATTGATTTATTGTGAACTAGCACGCTTCGCTTGCTTGCTTATTAATTTTTTTTCGCAATGGTAGCCGGGTGAATAAAGCCAAATTATTTGAGTTTAATCGAGTTTACCAACCCATCCAGACTTATAAAAGACGTTTTACTATATAACCAGATCTTGTATTGGAACTTGGAAGTCCGTGGTGCAAGATAACACCGAATAACCGAGTAAGATATAATATCGCATGATTTGATAAATAAAATATTGCTAACAAATAATGATTAATCCAATATACATAAATCAGCAATTGTACAAAATCCACCAAGGCTTTGAAAAGAATATTAAACACTCCAACCTGAGACTGAAGCTAGCTACGTAAAAGCAGGAGTATAACGAGTAAAATAGCGACATCATAACTACGTACATTAAAAATCAGTATTATTCCTCGAATATAGTGGATGTTATTATTGACTTGCAACCCCTGCCGCTATTGCAATAACTATAACAATTCCAATCAGTATTACTGCAACCACAGAGGAGATTATGCAGATGATAATGTAGAGTTTCTTCTTTGATTTCTTGTGATAGTCGACCGCAATACGGACTTGTTCCTCGGCCTTGTGGACGTACTCCTTGGCTGTCTCAACGTGTGCGTCTATCCGGTCTATGATGTCTCCTTGCTCTTCGATGAGGCGAGCCAGCTCATCGAACATCTCCTGGAGCTCGCGCATGTTCTCCTCCAGCTGTATGATGTCCTTGTGTCTCTGCTCTATCTCGTCCAGAGCCTGTCGGGACTGCTGCAACTTCTGAGCTCCGAACTCGTCGATGAAGATGTTAGGGTTCTGTAGGTTCAGCATGTCGTCGATTTCGTTGTCATCCTTCTCTCTGCCGACTATCTTCAACTGCCGTTTGATCCGCTCCTTACACCGGCTCCGGTACGTAGCTTGCTCCTGCTGGTACTGATCCATTATGCCATTAAACCGCTTTATCACAGCGTTGTACTGCACCTTGTGCATCCGTGAGTCTGCGTCGATCGTCGCCTCATCTTCACACTCCTGCTCCAACTTGCGGCCGGTCGTCTTGATGCTCGCTTGAACCTGGCGTGCGAGCTTGGAAACTTTCTCCATTATTCCTTCCAACTCTTTGCGCTGGGATTCAGGAGCGACTGCCTTCACCAGTAGCTCCCCGTGTAAGTGGCTGATGTGCCTAACGTGATTCTCAATCTCGTTCACTTTCTGTTTCAAAGACTCGAACTGTGAGAAGTAGCCATCTTCAAACACTACGTGTCTATTGGCAGCTATTTCGTTCGATTCGAGAGTGCTGATTTTGTAGGCACTACTCGTAGATGGTTCCACCTCTTGATGTCCGCCTGGAGTCATATCAGCCAAGTGTGCTAGTCTGTCTCGGAGAGCCAAAGACGCCATTGAATCACACACGTATACCTCACAATACTAAACTAGCTACAGTATTATCCTACAGAGTAAAGCATTATATAAGGAAGAAAAGAATTTTTCATGTGTGAAGTGTATACATTTTTAAACGATAGAATAACGATGGCATACCACGGAGTGCTCTGAGTAATGAATAGAGTTCGTTATTACAGCGCTTCTTTATTTCAGGGCCGAAGAAGAAAAGAACGGATAGAACGATAGATAGTGCAAATCTAGGATACCACTAAGGTACAAAGGTATGGAATGGATTGAACTCATAAAAATTGGTGCTCCAATTTTGATTAGTAATCCAGGGGAAGTTTTTAAATGCTTTATACAAAACTAATATTAATCATATGTATTTTGCGTGCAAAGAATTAAATACATGTATTTTCATTTTTTATATAATGCATATTGACTTGTCCAGGCTCGTTTACTAAAATAAATTTGGTGGATCTCGCCACCAAAACACCAGGTCAGTGGAGCACTAAAATAGACAAATGATCTGAGATGAATCTGAGCATCACAGAGTTGAGCATGATCAGATCTGAGCTGATCAGAGTTGAGTATGTTCAGATGAGGTATTAATTAAAAGGTCCTTAGCGCATGCGCCAGTGAAATTCATCAATCATCCCTTCACTCATGATTCCACTTCTCCACTACTCACTTTCCAAAGCATTGATACTGCGAAAGAGTAGAACAGAGGAGAGTGAGTGGAAATAGTTAAAATAATCAATTTGGTGTCACTTCTTCTTATCTTATTCTGTATTAAAAAAACAACTTCATTAACATTCGCCTGGAAAGTTAACTGTAAAGAAAGCTATAAATACAAAAGATTTGAAATCAAAATCAAAAATAGAAACAGTGGAAACTCTTCGAAGGAAATTACGCGATCGCGATTTAATAGCTCGAAACCAGGAGGAGAGGATCTGCTATCTGTCCAAAAACCTGTCAGGAGTAGCATTCAGGAATCCAGCACGAATGCAAAAAGAGGATTTAGATGATATGAGACGGAGTGGACTGTTATGCCATGAGTGTTATATGAAACCCAAACACTTTTTTTCGATGGCTCAAGGGTGTTTATTAGATTTAGCAAAGTCTAATCGGACGGACTCGGGGGTTTTATTTAGGGCCAGGTGGGTCATGTGTCCCACCCAGGGCTGTAGCCACCGGTAGGTTGGTCCGGTTTCAACCTGGCCACTTCACACCTGGTATCTACGGCCTTGCCACCAATTACTATACAACTAATTTAATGATACCTTAGAGTCTTAAACCTTAATTAGTTTGGACACTTCCCCTGCTATGTGCCCCACATTCACTGAGCATAATACGAAATCAATGTTTGTAGACTTTAAGTTGAATTGAATGTTTCGGAATAAACGCAGTCTTGTGATCTCCACACATGCGTCTCGATATATGCAAATTCAGTCGTAACTCGGGATTCATTTTCCAAACTAGAATTCTCTATCACTAATCAATGAGTACACTACAAACTATTAATTCTCCATTGTAGCGCAAAGGTCACAAAGAAACCTGTGTAATAATATAAGAGAAAGAAACTGCAAGAATTCGGTCAATTCATATGTATTCTGCGTTGGACAATGGATAAGTACTTAGTCCCCTGCATCGTAGTTTTAATCAGATTCAATGCTCAGTTTGCTGTCTAAAACTTCAAACTAAAACTTCAAAACTTTTAAGTATCCACATCAAATATACAAATTGAAATGGAGAATTCCAGATAACTCAGGTGTAAAGCGTTCAACTGATGATATAAACAATTGACTACACTAACCAATAACCATGTTATGTGGTAGTCTAATAATATCTCAAAGTTAATTCATTAAAATGAATAATAATTTAATTTATTGTAGAAGAAAGAAACAGTCTATCCAGAATACATGGTAGGATAATTCTAACGTGATTTCATATTATGCACAATCCACCATTCAAATCTAGCAATGAGTCCTTAGAAGAATGTTATGGAAACCTAATCACGTTATCACTACATTATTGCATTTCATATGGTCAACATTCTTCTCATAAGAAATGTTTTATAACTACATAGTTACCAGAAACAATTCTGTAAACCAAGGACTTATAGCATATTTCGAGTTTAGACTTTATTCTTGGAATCACCTTTTGTTCAGAGATAACATTTGAATTAGTTAGATCATAGACGAATAATCATTTGAATCATCGTTGAGTTTATTAGTAGTATTTTTGGATTGAAGATAATACTGGATTGTTCAGTGCAGTTTTGAATTTGCCTTCACAAAATCGTTTAGTATGTCAGCTCATAGCAATGAATCGAGGAAGGCCTTATTCTACGAACAACGCGGGTTTATTTCAAACCTAGAAAAGCACCATGCTTCTCTCGGGTAAGTACTAACTGCTACATAAATAGTCGAGATTAATCTTACAAATTTTACACTATAAACCGACTAGTATTGCTAGACATGAAACTTAGTTTTCGCTACTGAGTAGAGAGCTAGTGAGCTGATGCTCTATTTCATCTCGAGTTGGAAACCTCTAGTAGACTATGCTCTCCATTCTTATATACTATCAAGCTACCTACCTATCATTTCACATTCACTGTTGGGCTCTCGGCTAGCTAGTTATCCAGCTACCAGCTCAATGCTGGAGCTAGCAATCCATACCAGTAGTGCTGTAGCAATGTAGAGAATAACTTCTGAAATGCTGCTTTCATTCTCTCGTTGTTATAAACTACTGGTTTTTGATAGTATTGGTTCGTTCGACTCCTTTCACCTTTCTTTGTTTCAGACACTTTATAATCGCACCTGAATACAATGTGCATATTCCCCGCATATTAGTGTAAGCGGCCAAAATAACGGGCAACTCTCTTATTTCAAATTCCAGTAGCCCTCTATACCGACTGCGTAGAAATCTATTTTCAGACATAATATGTCACCTAATACTTTGATTTTTCTTGTGAAATCAGAGGTAACTCCTCTCCATGTCACTCTCGGATGAATTCAAATTTTACTCAATCTAAAAATGGCACATATCGTCTCAAATTATATTTTAGGTCAGATACATTGTTTATTGATCGATACGAAGTGTTGATCTCGGATATGTGATATTTATTCAGAATATTCTCAAAATTCGTAGTTCCTTTTATAATGAGAGCTATTCGATGAGAAAGATTTCCAATTTTGGGCGAGAAATTGTGATGAATACTTCAAATATATTGCACAATTGATTACTACAAGTGTTTAGATAATATTCGTTGTCTACATTCCTTGAAGTAAATGGGGTACTTGAAATTATATTTATGCTATATTACATGAGCCATTTGGCGAATTTACGAGAGGAATCTATTAGAAGTAGGAACCCATATATAACCCTGGTGCGTAGGGTCATAAGGATATCTCACCTATATACAAACTCCGCTCAGATCGTTTTAGAATGAATCTGTGTATATTCGCAAAATCAAAAACACCACTTTTTGAGTTTGTAAAAATTTGAAACACGATCTGCTAGTGAAATATGTGGATATATTGATCACATTTCGCCTTACAACCTCTACCTACTAGAACCTTGTTCCGGAACATTCCAGTGCTCCCTATCAACATCAGCCTGTTCAACCTCTACCACTGCGTGAGACGATTAGGCGGATTCAATGAGGTAATCACTATACTCTACCATTGGTGCAATGGAATGCCAAGTAATGTATAATACGTCGCAGTGGTTTATCTTATCGCGGAATAATTTGGTAATTTCTCTTAGAGTCATTTCGCAAGGATGTTTATTTGGCGGGGAAACTAGTGTTTCGCACGGAAAACTATTTTCCCTCCATTCGAATAATCCATACTAATCATAGACTAGCTATTCATCTCTGTATTTTGATATTCTTTAGACATCTACATTCCTATATACTATTTAGGTTACCAAGGGCAAACAATGGGCTAACATAGCTAAACAGCTGGGATACCCTCCGAATACCATTCCCAGAATCGCACACCTCCTCTGCTACCAATACTCACAGTCAGTTATATTGGACACTCACTCTGTACTGAGAACAGTCTTGTATTATTTCCACTCATGTAGACTGTTATTCAGCTTCGAACTCAGTCACTCCAGCTCACCGGCTAGAAATCCTCGCAGCACTCAGCTGCCTGACATCGTCATTCCTGCGCTGTACGATTCTAGACAAGATGAGGGTGAGTGGATTCCGATCTTGCAGAGATATAACTGTGGGAAAGTGTGTGTGTCTTATGCCACGATAGGCGTAAGCTAATAAGAATGGTTTCAATGGTTTGAGAATTCTCGCATTGATGTGCACTGAAGCAATCCTCCATTGTCAGCTTTAGAGTAAGACTCCTGGAGTTGCGATAGTCTGAAATTAGTCTGTTTGCTGGTACAATTGTACTTAATGATTTGAGCTTAAAAGATGTCGTAAGCTTTTGTAAACTGACCTAATTGTTTTTCAAATAAATGATCTGATATCGAGGCTAAAGAGTATGTCTCTTCATGCATATAATTATGTTGATATAACCGTGTATTATACTGTCCTGTCTCCGTCTTGTAGAGCTCTCCCTCACAAGGCTGAGATGTTCCCTCACGTCAGGGTTTCCTAACGAGGTGGAGGTAGCTATCAGCTCTCTCGTCATTCTCTCTTCCAAGAAACAACTCAAACTCAAGCATGTACGTTATCTCACATAGAAGCTAGGTATACAGAAATAGAATGGATTTAGAATTCTAGTACACATAATGGCTGTGATCCATTGTGAAGCTTTAATTAAATTGAGTTTCTTAATTATATTAGAAAATCTTTTTTTCAGTTTGGTAATCAGAGGAGTGTAGGGGGCGCGATAATTTGCAGATTGGCCAAGGGGGGCATCGGGCATGGCGTCATTAGTTTAAGAACCTCTGCTATATCATGTTTGTGTAGGAGAAGAATCTATTGGATTTGCTTCTAGCTCATGTCGGACTCTTTAAAGGTAATCCTCCTCCAAGTTTTATAAGTAACGACAAATTTGTGTTTTATAACGAATTGCTGCAACGAACTAGGAGACGAAGTTTGGGGTCTCTTCCAGTTCAGCGGGTACGCAGGGCGGCACCAGGTGGATAGAATATGGACACAGGTGCTGACACCTGACAACTACATGCGCTACATTCTTCACTCCATCCCTCTCTTCCCTGATCCACTGCTTGCACCAGAGTACGGAGAACTGTTGTCCCCTCACAACATTCCTGAGCAAGGGAGCTACATATACAGACTCTACTCGGTTAGGTTCTAACATAGCAAAGAAAGAATTAGTCAAATCAATTCTCGGTCAATTAAATACTCAACCACATTCTTTTGATCCCGTCTCGTATCCACACAGGTGGCTACTATCCTCTACAACGCTAGCTACTTAGAAGAAAACTGTACCGTCATCCTGGAGCACAGCCAATCCATCAGGTAATGGCATTAATACATACGTCATTCGACATGAATATATATGGGTATGTACCTACTGCCTTAATGCCTGTTCTTAGATTCCTGCTAGCCAGTCTGAAGTGCAGCAATGTTATCCTGCAGCACTTCGCTTGGGACGCTCTCTGTGTTATTTCTGAACAAGTTAGTTGTACATCATTAACAATTACTCAATCACAGGATTATAACTGTAATCTTCCACACAGGTTGCGCTCTGTTCGAGAGAGCTTGAGACTGGAGACCTGACAGAACTACTGAGAGAGTCTCTCTATTCTAAAGATAGATTCGTGATCCTCAGAGACCTGGAGGTGACGAGGAGTGTGGCCTCTCTCCTTGACATCTCTCTCCCTCAAGAGCTGCTGGGTCAGATTCTCAAGCTGCTCACCCTCACGGATGTACAGGTACGTGTTCCCTACAGCACCTGTACTTGATGCATTAAGATGTCACCACAGTGTAAGACATTGAATCTATCCGAACTCTTTGCTTCAGTATTGTGAAATTCCTAATTCCATGTGGACCTTGTTGTTAGTCATTCCCATGATTCTGTTGGGTAGAAATGTGACGTCACTTCTTATAAGGAATTCTATTAGGTGATTCTACGAGGCATTGAGACTCTGTATCAACTCACTGAGAGCAGCATATCTACCTGTAGCCAGATCAACTCCACGCCCCACGGGATCGGTATGTCTAGACCTTTAGATTGACAAATTTCTATCTTGTTATGCTCAGTCCGGACTGTTTATCGCAGAATTAAATCCATAATTTGTAGCTGTGGAGTTGGGATCTTTTTTGTATATTTAAAATAGACACCCTCATGACCTGTCTAACTCGAGAGCTAGACTCCCTGGCCTGTAACACCACTGACAAGTTCGCGATGATCAAAGAAGTGAACCGAGAAGAAGAGCAGAGCAAGGGCGTCCCAGAGCACATCCACTACTCCATCACTTCTCTCTACGATGACACCAACAGACAGTCAGCTGCCACCGCCGCTCCTCCCAATAGCGTCGGGGAGGGACAAGGGTTTGGTCCGGACGAGATGGCCAAGAAATGGCTGCTCGCTTGTTTCGAGATGTGTGTCAAAGGAACTGTGTCTAAGACTCAGCTCTACTCTGGTTACCATAACTACCTAAAGAATGTCTTCCAGATTCAGTCTTCTCTCGGCTTCATGAGGCTGCTGGAGCATATCAGGCACTTCTTCCCTCGAGCCAACCTCAAGAAGTCAATCGGAGCAGACGGGAAATCAAGGTATTGTTTTTTACTTTTTATTTTTACTATCTTGCTACTGATTGCAATCAAGCATCCTTTCTGAAACTATCATTGGTCCCGTACCTCAACCTGACCTTCAAACCTTTATCCTAACATCGAGCATATATGTACAGATTGGTTGAGGTCTATAAATGCCATTACTTTACTTTACTTTACTTTACTTTATTTCGAACATAACCATATTGTTTTTACAGTTGAATATTCACATACAAAGTGGACTGTATTCTCTAATTATGATCCATTGTTCAAGCGCATAGATTTTGGCTTATCTTTGTCACTTGGATCTAATCCATGGTTATTTCTAGCTTCGTTTTCCATAATCTCCGTGTGAAGCAGCACATCTCGCCAGAGGACATCTCACACCCCTCTGTCATCACCCACCTCCCCACCCCCCCTCCCACCCCCAGCAGACAGAAGATAAGCCACTTGACGAAGATCTCCCCTCAGCTCCAATACAACCACATCCATAACCACCGAATGCTGCCTGGCAAACCGCACAACAGCACTGATCTGAGTAGAACTTGCGTTATCAAGAACATTTTCGGTGTATCGAACCGGGGGCCCTTGTCGCCCCCGCTTCCGATCTCTAACGACCTCAAGTTACCCTCTCCTCCTATCCCGGTCCCCGTTCCCCTCCAGCCTACCCCCACACCCCAAGAGAAGGACTCTGACGCAATGATACTACAGATCCCAATAGAGATATACAACAAGAACAGTACGACTCGTCCCCTCGTCTCTCCCAAGTCCGATTCAGCGGAACACTTGGTCAACGGTTTCATTCACAACAGAGACCTCACAACACCACATGATGAGCATAACATTAACCTCAAGAAACGTGCACAACCCCCTTCTAGTCCACTCTACGACCAATCCCCTAAGAAGATTCCTCCCTCCAGCCCCACTCATCTGCTGACAAGCCCCAAGTATTCCTTTCTCATCAACAACAGCAACTCGGAGAACTCAGCTCAGCCTGTACTAGAGAATGGGTACGATCCTATTCCGCAATTACCCAATGGAGATGTGTGTAAGTCTGAATCGCCGGATAACTCTGAGCAGAAGGAGACGAAGGGAGTAGATGACATTATCGATCCTAGTCCCCCTATGAATACGGAAGTACCGAAACTTGAACCTGAGTTAAGACCGGATAAAATAGTCTGTACAGAGTTCCCCATGGTCTCCATCTCTCTGCTCCACCCTCCTACTCAGAACGATCAAGCACCCGCGGACTCGACTCTCCCTCCTATAACCGATCCGTCTCCTCAACCATCTTCCCCTCTCGCTCCCATCCCTCCCTCTCCCCCCACACCTGTAGCTAATAACACTCCCGAAACACCAAACACGGAAGAAACCGATCCATTGGTCGCCAGAAAAGTTAAGAAGTTGAGCAGAGATAGAGCTAGTACTGCCACTCCAATATGCCAGTGGCATGAGTGTTCCAAGTTAGTTGTAACAATATTTCATGCTTACATTAGTGGGGAAGATTTGACCATTACAGTTACAGATCGAGATTCTATTTCAATAGTATTTACCCGTTCTTCTGTTAGGTCATTCGACTCATGGGAGGAGCTGCTCAATCATGCGTGCAGGGAGCATGCTCAGGTTGAGTACCCCACCATCTGCCTCTGGCTGGGCTGTAAGACCCACAGGAACACCAGGAGTCGACCTTCCCTCATGCGTCACTTCCAAGTAAGAATCGTATATTATAGCAATCACATTCTCTGATTTTAGACACCCCCTCCCTATGTCACGCTTTTTTACCATCTTTTAATACAAAATGATAGGACTGTCACACTTTGCTACCCCCCGTACCCCCTTGGAAGTGCTATGTAACGTTTGAACGGCCCCATATGATGATCATGGAACGTTAATAACAGAACAAGGATATCATCTCCAGGCTGTAGCGCTCTATCAAGAATATCCGACCATATTCCTTAAAAAAAGAAGAAACGTATAGACCGATATCTCATAATTAAGAATAAAATGTTGACCGCTATCTCTTCAAGGATGGAGGCGTATCAGTCGAAGTAACGTCGTATTATAGATATCATTTAAAAATATGCTATATTGGCTGATACGCCTTCAAAAATTTCTGTGGAAATTATTAATGAAGATTTACTGCCCACTCTTGTGTGCTGACTTACCAGTACTTTGATTCTGTAGATTATTTGCCGCAAAGCGACCGAACCTGAAAGCTCTTAATTTCTAAGACCATCAAAATGAAAATTATCGTGAGATGCCATTCTTGTGGAATAATTATATTTCAATTAATGTCTAGGTATGCCACTGCACTCCCAACCCTATCAGCAGTAAGCTCGTCTCTGTTTCTAATCTACTCGACCAGCTGAAGCGTATACCACCTATGGAGGTAGTATTGAAAGTATAACCTTTAAAATTTTGATAGAAATTCCTGTTTACCGAATTTTGTGTTTTCTATAGAAACACTCTGAAGGAACTCTTTCACGCAGTCTACACCTGACAACAGCTTTAATTCTACGAAACATTGTCAAGTACTGTCCTGAATCCATTAAGTAAGCTATTATTATTTAGAATGTCTGTATTTCAAGGAAATGATTAATGTTAATATTCTAATTGAGATGTGTGTACCACCTACAAGCTCTTGCCCTAGATCGATTGGGTTAATAAACATGTAAGTCATTGGTACCTACTGTACTGTACGAATCACGAACAAACCACATTAGGATATGTTTGTTCTTTTGTAGACGAATCTACAAGTAATTTTATTGAAATGGAGTTATAACTCCATAGAATAGATAAGGAGAGTAATACGGACGGGTCCGCCGTACTCATTTATAGAATTGTTGGGATGACTAATGTATAGAGCTCCTTTTAATACAGTTCAATGATATCACTTTATTCCTGATATGTCAACATTTCCTCATTGTTTTTCCCGAAATTTTATTGTGGTTCAAATCCTATTTGGAAATACCGTATTTCCCTGAATAAGCGCCGGGGCTTGAATAAGCACCGGTTTGAATAAGCACCGGGTCTAAAGAGTGAGCGAAATAAATAAGCGCCGGGGCTTGAATAAGCGCCGGGGCTCGAATAAGCGTCGGACGCGGGGCTTTTAGTTCTCTGAACATCATATCAAACTAGTATTCTCAGTAGTGGCATAGATACAAGTGCTTTTTGAACATTACATTATCCTTTTTTAATAGAACTAACATTCTCAGTTGTGGCAAAAATAAAAGTGCCAGTCAATGTACTAGTAAACAAAAAAAAGAGCGCCGGGTCAAAATAGCGAATGAAAAAAATAAGCGCCGGGGCTTGAATAAGCGCCGGTTTGAATAAGCGCCGGGTCTAAAGGGTGCACGAAATAAATAACCGCCCGGGCGCTTATTCGAAGCAATACGGTAGTCTAATAGCAAAGAATAAAGTCAAAATTCTCTTTGAATGCCAATAATCCACCTCTTCTAGTCTCCTTTATTAATTTTTAACGCATTATTCCCTTTTTTGAGGGAGTAAACATTTTGAAAATTATTTTTAAAAGGAGCGCTCAATCTAATTATCTCGTATTTTAATTCTATCGCCTATTCAATGACGCATACTCCCTACTTAACTTCAATAACTCTTCATATCCTGCGTATTAGCAATTTCCTACCAATCTTTTGCAGACTACCTAGTGGGCGAAATATCACTGCAATCATATTAAAAAACACTGCCTCTAGAACTATTGCACATCTAAATTAAAAATTTTATCATCACGTGAAATTTACACCGCTCATTAAGTATTTTATCGTTACAACACATCATAATTTGCATAGATACAAGAGTTTAGAGGAATTTGGAACTATACATCCTAGTCACGCCATATCTCTATAATGTCAGTATTCACATATTTGTACGGCTATGCTGCTGGTTAGATACAAGTCATGATAAGGTAGAGTACACCCAGACCAATTACTATATCAACTTGCCAGGTTTTTATCTATTCCCGTGGTGCTGGAGTACATGCATGTATATGCTATTACGTACAAGGTTCAGAATGCACTGGGATACCATTACACTGATGCTGTAATGACTGCTACTACCATACACTTTACCCACCATTGACCGATGGCAAAGTTCCATGCACTACTATTATTAGTTGACTGTGAAATCCAATCATTTCAGTGGGTAATAAAGCTGCTAGCTTCATAGTGATATATTTTGAGAATTTATTATAGTCTGGAGTAGATCTAGAGCTGTGTTAATTACCATATGCTTAGAGTATGACCGTACTTATCAATGATAATTCTCTCCAGTAACTTCATCCTGCATGAAGACACACTATTGTCAGTAGCTACGACAGATTCTCAAGCTGGCCCTTACATCGCAGAACTTCTCTCTCTCCTCTCAAACTATCAGTCCCAAGTATCTCAATCTTGACAGAACATTGGCCATCTTGCGAACATATTTATACGTTTTATTGCTCTGAAATGCATATCACTTGGTTTTCTAGATGCTTGTACCCATCTCGAACTGTTGGGGATACTGCTCTGTAGTTGGCTGTAGTTATTTGGTTTTTGACTGTTTCTCTTCTGAATTGGTCGTATTTAATCGCATTGTAATTTGTGAATACAGATTTTATGGGATGCACAGCAAATTAAATTATGCCCGTTGAATAAACCCTGTATTGTTATGTAACCTTTTATTTATTTTTTACTTTAATAATATTCTAGTTAATCACCGACATCTTTGTATGACCCAGTGGTACGACCGTAAAATCACAAGATTTTCAATATTGTAATGATTCTACTGAAAAGTATATTGACCTCCCAGCTGATAGAATATGTCTAGCTACACTGAGGTTAAACACATGTTTTACTTCCAACCCAGGATCCTCCATATATATCCGTATTCTCTCTATTTTACATATCACTTATGGAGTAGAATTCCAGTAGTGAAGAGAACCGATCATTCATGTGAATGTAACGACTATTCTTATCTACATATTCATGAATTATTTATTTATTCTTGAAGAACCCTGAATTAATAAGTATGTGTGACTTATTTCCGAAGTATTTAGGTGCGATTCCTCAATTTTCCGAACTATATTCACCCAATATGGGGATAGATGCGTTTCAACTATTTATACATTCCATTTTATAGATACATGGGGTGTAATTAGTGTTCTCTCTCGCCAATGGATATGTTGGGTTTATAATAGCATATATCTCATCTGTTGCTTTATTGTTCGTGACAATATCGCTTCTAATTGCTAGAATATGCAGATTTCACCACCTGAAACTTGATAACTTAAAAGTTTCAATATTTGCTTGTCCCGAAATGTAAATGTGAGATATTTAAATATTTAGTTTTATAACACAAGATTATCTCTTTTCAGCATTGAAATCAGGGATATCTTAGTGACATCCAGTCAAGGAAGTGTTCCTATTTTCTCGGAAAATAGGCAAAAGTTGTGCATTGGTTACTTAATTAATAATTAGATTGATGAGATAGATTCTATTAATTGAATTGACTATATTTATAAATTCGGAAAAAAATGATCCAATAGACACTTCTAGTTTCCTAAAATATGATTATATTCAATCAATCCTAGACATTCCGGGTTCATCACATCATAGTATATGAAAGCATTGCCTCTTATCTCAATTACTCGTCTGATTGACCCAGAATGTTTTTTTAGATTGAGTCATTTGAGTGTACAAACCATTGCGTTCGACACTGAAACGTTTACTAAGTTTCGTGTGGCAATAAAACGACAGCTGCAGACTTATTTATGGTTTAATGAAACGTAATGCCTTCATTATCAATGAAGTAAGATTTTGAAGAGTCACTCCGATGTTATCATACCATGATTATATCAATATTTTATGCTGTAATTAAAATAATGATTTTCTCCTCTGGTCATATAGCCTATCCGTAAGTACACGTAGGCCATATGTGAATGCTATTAATTTTTGGCGCTAAAAAATGAATTAGGCAGTCTGAGACCCACGCCAGAGCACTGTTATTGATGCACTAGCCGTTATGCCACAGAAGAAGTCCATCCCCCAGCAGCTCAGCAGTCTGATCAAGAACATAGAGAAGACATCGAATGGACAAGCGAGTGTGGACCTCACTATGTTAGCTCAGACGGACAATCCGGAGTGTATCTTTGTTGTAATCTGTCCGAAAGAGGGACCTTATAAACATGGCCACTTTCTGTTTGAGATTCTACTCTCAGATGGATACCCACATAATCCACCCATCGTGTCCTGTCACACCCCTGTCTACCACCCAAATATTGAGTTTGATGTGAGTACCTTATCCTCTATCTGATCAATTAAGTTTTGTTCAACATTACTTCCTCGATCTATGACGAATTATTTGAGGTTAGAATGAACTTCTAAACTCAAATAATTCGCTGAGTAGGACATTATGTGCGAATATTTTCCTTTCGTTTTGTGTCCACGACAATGTTTATCAAAAGAAATAAAAACGAGCACCTGTGTGGTGTAATTACTTTTTTTACATTCAATATTTGATGTAACAGCCGTGAGAGCGCTTTGATTTCATATCTAATCGATGTTCATGTAAATTTATTTGCACTGGCCATATTATTTCGGAAAAAATTGTGATGTATTATTGTGTAACGATGAGGAATAGTGTGGGTTGAACACATGGTGTGTAATGGAGTGAGCTAGGTTCTATAATCAAATGTTTTAAGAAATAGAACATCAAAGAAGGAAGTTTATTTATAGTCGACATGGGTGAAATCATTACTAATCATTTCTAATTGATGTATTCGTGTTATGATCTCATTACGAAATTTCACCAGGGCAGTTACATTCCTGCAAAAAATTCTTATACTTTTCCAGAAATTATTCTCCGTATATTAGTGCGCTATGTTTAAAGGTGTGCTTATCGATGTTGGACGAGTGGACTGGAGACATGGACTTAGAGGACATCGTGATGGGTCTGCTCTTCCTAATGCAGAATCCACAGTTAGACGACCCACTCAATGGAATGTTCAGAGGGGATGAGAAGTACAGCGATTTTGTGAGAAAGGTGATTTGATAAAAATGTAACTGAATTTATTAATCGACATTTACACTCACTTGCTAATGTGATAACTTTTTGACACCTGCCCTGATGAGGCGCTAGTTAAGCACACTTTCATTACTCAACACTTGCTAATTCTGATTAGCGAGCTTTGGCTGATGTGTAAAATGATTAATTGCTATCCATGCAGTTTACTTATTCAAGGCTATATCGTCATTAAAGAACTTCCCTGATAAAACGGATTGTGTCATTATAGTTACAGTCAGGGTCGCTTATTATGAACATTCGTTTTTTATGAACTAACCTCCTGGTCCCAATTTCATTTTTTAGATTGGATTTGTATTGAATCAAGTTCGCCTAATATGAAATATCTCTATTATGAACATAATTTTTGGTCCCCTGTTGGTTCACAATAAGCGACCCTGACTGTACTTTATTTTTTATGATAAGATGAGCTGTGGTGGGTGTCTATTAAGTGTGATCACATGCTTGTTAGGTCCGCAAGTCCTTGAAAGGACAGCTCAAGGACTCGAGCGGCCATCATTTTGAACGAAACTGGCACAGACCTTCGAACGGAACCCCTTCTGACTCTGAAAGCGAGGTAGAACTGGAGCCTTTCTCCCTCCCTTCCACTCCGGAGATGTTTGACACTTCTGATGAGACAATCCGCACAATGGCCAGATACCCTCGAGACACAGACGACGTATTCGAAGGAGAGGGGAGACACCCAGCTGTGAAAACTTTAAACAGTGCCATTAGTTATGCAGTCTTCGGAATGGTAACTGTAGTTGTTTCCACTTTTGTGATTTACAAATGTATAAAAAAGTTTTTATGAAATGTTGGATAGTTGGAATGGAGATCCAAGGTTTGTGGACAATTCAATTGCTTCAATTGTCTCCTTTGATTAGTGAGTTTGGATATTCTTCTCTCAGATTTATGAAGTATAAATCAATATGCATTATTTTTCGATTTTTATTTAATACTTAAACGATCCACTCAGCATATTTTCCAGAGTCCACGGCTCCCAACCTTAGATTCCATGAAGATAAATCTCTCTATTTCCATAAGACATTGAATTTCGTGACTTCTATCCACGGGATTTTAGTCGTTTTTCGAATATTCATCTAAATTTAAGTTGCTGTTTCTTATATCTTAATTTACTATTCTCAAATATTTCAGTGCAGCATCCATAGCGTTAACATTCTCGGCTCCTCTACCCTGTTCCTCATATCGTGAATGAATTATATTTGTTTATATAAAAGCTCGTAATACAACGTTAATCCTGTTTTAGATGTTTCTATTTATTCTGACTTCATTTGCAGTGAGTATGTATAGTTTTTGGCGCCCAGGGAGTGGTGGCATAAGCCGAATTTATATGAAGTTAGTGTTGTTACTTGTTAGGACTTTTTTAAATTTATACTTTTAATTTATTAAACGCAGAAGCATGTATATATATGTATATGTCTAGTCATCCGTATTCACACTTTTTGCTTTACAAGAATTAGTTTTCTCTTCATTTCCATGTGTTTTGTTATAACCATCACCCTTACTTAAATTAAAAGCATTTAACGTCTTCAAATTGAATCCAGCTTCATGGCACAACTGATGATGCGGCATAATTACTGAGAAACCGGGAGAAGCTTGAATTGAAGGATTTGCATATTCTTGGTTACTACTTTGAATTAGAATGGTATTTTCGTTAAATTTTTGTAGACGTAATAGAACTAATTAATTATTTACATGATACTATACGATAGTCTATCTTCCAAAAGTACTGATGTGATTACATTTCGAGCCTAGACTTGATATCTGATCATCTGATTCTGTTGAAATGAATGTATTTACAGAATTTCATATGAATGTTCAATCCATTATTTAGTTGATGATAGAAATAATACGATATCAATAATGTGTATAATATTGGATTATTGATCTTGAAAAGTTACGTCAGTGGTTTGTTTTTGATTGAGAATTTTCACGCTTAATCATCAATTTTTTTAACTATTAGAAAGAGTATTAATATTTGCATTCAGTATTAAATGGTGGTTTCACATGACTGATAAAATACCAGTAATCTTTCAAAATATTAATTTGCCTATGAATTCTGATTCGAGTTAAATTGTTGACGAGAATATAAACATGTTTTAGCAAGAAATGATAGTACGTAGTTACTCAATACATCACTCGAGTGAGGTCAGGTATATCTCTGTCTAAGAATGTTCACCTTCGTTCATGTATACCTAATTTGAACTTTTTATAAATTAAGCTGAAAGCCACTTTACCGAAAGGTCATCTTGCCGAATGATGATATTATTATCATTCCATTGTTGAGACGATAATGAATAGTTTAGAATGAGTTGTTATTCTGTCATCAGGATTCTAGTGCAACTCTGAAAACGATTCAATACATACCTCTTATAAATACTATTTTAAATTTCACAATGACAAGGAAAAAATAGATTTTCATCAACAAGATTCAATGGAAGAAAGTTACTCTATAAAGGATTTCGGTAAGATTGACTAGCACCGGAATAAGAATTAGTATGAAAATCCTGGGTATTTGTGGGTTTTCAGCTCTAGTTCTTGGTGTTTAGACCATCACATTCATTTTAATTGATGTACGGTAGAACTCGGATAAGACGTACCCCTCGGGAAGCGGAAAAAAGTACGTATTATCCGTAAGTACGTACTAACCGAGTTGATGTCACATAGGAATCTATATAATAAATGAATTTTGGTTCAGAGAAATGGGTACGTACTAAGCCGAAGTACGTCTTATCCCGAGTACGTACCAACCGAGTTCTACTGTACTGTATATTCCCAACGCCAATTTAGCTCAACTACTGAGTTCCTGTCGTTGAGCTAAAGAGGTTAAATTATTTGTTAACATTTGTTGAACGAACGTGATAAAGTATATTTAGATACATATATTTGTTCAGAAGTTGAAATCATTTTGGGATCATTGTTGAGATTTTTTTCGAAGCATATAAAATTCACCGAACCATTTTTAATCGAAATATTTTAGACTCGACCTTCTTAAGAATTTAAATTCCTGAAATATTTAATACAAAATGATTCAATGAAAGATGATCCCACTTGATTTAATTACTCAAATTGAGAGGTTCAACTATAATAATAGCTATCCAAATTAATTAATATATTAAGAGATTGCTAATATTTGTTTCTTTTGTTTACAGTCTTAAGATCATTTCAAACCTCTCAGGAAAAATTTAAGTCCTTTTTGAAAAAGTTTGGCCTTATCATTTCTTTACAATATCGCATATAATAGAATTCATAATTCAATGGTTTCGTTCATTATTGCTCGCAACCAAAGTACTATACTGCCATGCCAAAGCAACACTAACAAATATACAACCGCGAATAAAATTAACATTTTGGATTCAGTAATATTTGTAATATTATGTAGAAACCTTTTATATTTAATTTAATTTTGAATTTTTGTTCAATAAAAATCTAACGAAATTAGGTATCCATAATTATGCCTGAACTCCTGACAAACTATTAAGTTCCAATTTGAACTGATTAAACATTAGAAATAGTGATCAAAAATGATTTTTTGTTGGTTTTTTTTACAAATGTTTATTTCTACAATTAAACGAATTATAATTTAATAGGGACATAAGGATTTTGCTAACTCATTTCCGGTTAAGTCATTTTTGGATGGGAAAGCCATTAAAATACTTACTATAAATATTAATGAATGGACTCCAAATAAAATTCGGGATGAATGAACTTAGGTGGAGTTATAATCAATTTACTTTCGACCAAAGAGTGATTCATTTGTTCAATTCATTTACACCTTTCCATTCAAAAATATTTTACTTTGAACTAAAGCCACATAGATATGGGTTGGCAAATTTTTAGGATTTTCAACCTTAATCTGTGTTCATATGTTTACGTTGCTACCTTATCTACTGCTTCGCTATCAGATTCACAATCAGACCCTCCCTACTTAGTCATTGAACTTATTATGCAATAAAGCCTTATCCGCCCTTTCAAATACATGCAAATATTTTATGCTTCGAATTCCAATGATATTTAGTAGCTTTCAATTAAAAGTGTATCACTAAGTGATTACCATTTCACATAGTATAACAAGCTGATGTTATAGCGGTAGTAGTTAAGTCCAGAGGAAACGATTTTTATTCATGAATGAGAATAATTTCAATGTTCAAAGGTACAAATAGTATGTTGTTTGATTATGGACTTTTGAGCCCAAATGTTATTCATCAATTCTTCCATGTCTGAAACTTATTATAGTTTCTCAATTTTATTTCAAACTAGACCTTGAACTGAGTGTACGAATCCTGTTGCGACATTAACATTAGGTTAATGATTTTAATCTTTTTCTATTTGATTGAATCGCTGACTCTCCTTATTTGTGTGTACTTCCTTGAAAGTTTACATTAGCATGCAGGAAACAGGCCGTGATAGACAGAGAACCGATATTTAATTATGTAAAAATATTCTTCAGTAATTCCACCAAACTGCATTTTGAATCCAAATTCGAACAATTTCGCTATAACCAGGTGCACATACGTAGACAACTAAAGCTGCTGGATTTCATTTGAATATTTATCTTTTTCAGTGAACAGTTACCATTAAGATTTTATCATCTTATTTAGAGCAATAATTAAACAGTTCCATGCATTAACTACTGATATAATACGGGCAATTGCACTTGTAACAAAATACTTTTTATATATAAATGTGGAGATTAAAATGGTCCGATTTCTTGGGTTTCTTGGCTGACGTGACAAGGAGTTAGATTGATTATCAGTTCATCTTCATTTATCTTCTCATAATCATGTACGCTGTTTCTAATTCGCTTGTTGAATCTTGGTACAGTTATATCTTCATCTCCATCGGATAGGTAGGCGTATTGGTGAGCTTCGCCATTCGTAATGTTTGGAGGTGAGCTGTGTCCTGATGACGCATCATTGTCAGAGGCAGATTTCCATTTGTTAGTGTTTGATGTGAAATCGAGTGTGTCATAACCTTCAATCGGATTTTGTAGGAATTTCCCGTAGTTCGACTCGCCGCTAGATTTCGTACGCCCGCTTGTAGCGTTCGATTCGTCTGAGTCTTCCACCCTCAAGCAATGGTAGTAACTAATTCCTTTCTGTTTGTCCGAGTCGGAACGCTCTAACTCAGAATAGCACATGGAACCATCTTTGTCACTGTAAGAGGAACTTGTACCCAATACCACCTGCGAGCTAGGCGACGAGGAGAGATTGTTCAGTGCTTGGTTCTTAACTGCGATTTCATCCAAATCGCCGTCTACGCTCGCGTAGAGACAATTCTCGTGGATTTCGTCATTGCTGCTAATCGAAGTGATTGTGTCGCGTTCTTTAATGCCATTTTCATGCTCAGGGGTACTAAGGCTGGACAGAAATCCATTTAGGTTGTAGATGGAGTTCTCGTGGATTTCCGACGTGTCTGAGGATTTGCGGTAAAGTTTCGACGTACTCGTGTCAGTGGCAGGATCTCCATCCATCTGTTTGTTCATTTCTTGGATTATCTGGCTGAGTATGGGTTTAAGTTCGGTTGCGTATTGGTTCGGTTTGGTTGTGGAGGTGGGAGAACTTTCTGGTTGCCTTAAATGAGTTTGGAAATGGAGGGGTGAGTTTTCTGGCCCTGCAGAATTAGACTTTATGCGTCTTCTTTTTGTGTTTTTGGGTGAAAATTCGAAAGTAGGTGCCTTTGATATAAACGCAGAGTTTGGTGGGGTTACATTACCACAGCTGCCATGAAGCGAGTTCTTCTTTAGTTTTGCGTAGTAGCTTGGTCTTGGGTAGCTGCCTTGTAGCGTTACGTCCAGCGTCATGTCTTGAGGACAGCGTTTCTTGTTGAAGTTACGATCCAGTGTTAGAGCCTCGTACCCCAAATCCATGTCACCACAAGGAATGTCTAAATCGCTTTGAGACTTTCCGCGTTTTAACAGGTGGCCTGGCAGTACCGTGGGTACGGATTGTCTTGGCTTGGAGCTGATGGGGGGACAGTATTTAGGTGTGTCTGGCAATGGGATCATTGAACGTTTGTTCGTGCAGATTTCTAGCGGATGCTCTGGAGATATATTGCTATTGGAGTATGTCCTACTGGCTGGAGAAATTTTATTATTCCGTACGTCTGATTGACTCCGACATAATCCCGGATCTAAACTCTGGATGCGTTCCAAGTGTGGAGGTGGGGGCAGTGCCACTTCTCGATGGGTTCCTTTGCTGGCAGTGGATGGATTTGCAAATACGACAGACGTCCGTTGTGCTTCAGTGCTAGAGCGAGGAGATGGTGTGTTGGGGGGAAAAGATCTTAAAAAGGATGTGTTACTGTCTTTCCCAAATTCTTCCAGCTGGGGTGAGTAGGAGTGTTGATTTGACAGTCCTTTCTCAATATCATTTGATTGCTGTGTTGATGGCGTTTTGCAAGGGATTAATTCTGAGTTCCTTGATTCTACTTTCAAATCATTATTTGGAAGTTTGTTTGAGTTTCCGCTTTTTATTGCATTTTTGTGGATTTGATGCTTGTCTCGTGTGCAAAGAAATACCATAAAAACTAAAGTGCTTACAGCTGCTGCTGTAACTAAAATTATCTCCAACATTGCTCTTGCGAATAATGACTTTTGTCTCAACTGATTTGGGTAGCCTTTATATATGATACCAGGTTTGTTGGGTACTGAGTGTCAGAGTTATCCATATGTATTCGTTGGATAAAGTTACTACGACAGCCATTATTCAGTGGCTATGTTGCTCTATCTTAGATAGGCGAGATTAAACTCTTTGTATGATATGATGGAGCATATGATGGATCCTAACTTGGAATTAACATTTTAAGCTGTGCTGATTATGGCATTGTTTTGTCCAGTTTGCCTGAAACAGGCGCTGAGTATGTAGATATAATTCTTCAAAAGGATCTTTGTAATTAGTAACGAGCCACTTCTAGTTTAACCAAGAAAATTTTTTAATTAATGAATGGATGATGAATGGATATTCAGTCAGGATAGGATGTCATTATGGATTAGTGCAGGAAATTCCCTGACTATGTGTATACCTTAGTAAAGGCTGGATTCAACTTCTCGAGTCGTTGCATTTATTTGTTTATTATTTGAACGTTCTGCCATATATGCAATAGATTGATGTCCAAAAGTATTTATTGTCATCGAAAAATATAACGAAATCATTTTGCTAGTATAGTATACTAGTGCGAGTTGATTGAATCCTATTTAATTAACTCAAAACATGATCACGTTGCCTACGTTACAATATTGCGTATAACATAGTCATGGTAATTATTTGTGGTATGTGAACAACCCCAATTCTCTGCATCTCATCTGCTACACATGTAAGAAATTGAAATATTCAATTAAAAGAATAAGCTAATGAAAAAAACGTCGGTCAACAAACTGATAATGCAGTTCCATTAGAACACTAACAGGTATGTTAAAATTATGTATACATCTATAGTATATACGTATATTATACATGTTAATTGCTTGTAACTACTAAGATTATGTCCATCATCGGACTCAACATAGTGGAATATCCTATATTAACTTAGCAGTGAAGGTGTTGAAATAGAATATTCGCTTATAAAAACCAGAAGTGATGGAATTTGAGAAAAACTTTGACAGTTCACATCAAAAGAGATCCTACATTTTAAAATTGGTAGAAATAAGACTGTTAGATTTCGCCGTACATGCCATAAAATATCTCCCTATCTTCCCCATAGGAGCTGCACTAATAATACGTTTTGAAACTAAATATCAGGATCTTATTCTAAAACTTTTAAAAAGAGCTTCAAATCATCTAATTAAATTCAGCGATGACATTCTGATCAAATTGATATGGTTTTTGAACAATTTACCTTGACAGCTGATATTTTTAAAATATTTAATAAAGTCATAGCCCAATTATTTCTATCTGTCGATTACACCCATACGTTTTACTCCAACAAGACGCTAGTTTTGTTTGATTAGAAAGTTGGGATGACTTCGACCAATTACGACTCATTAACATTAATTGACTTGACGAATCGGACCATATGTACGGATCCATTTAGCGATGAAATTGTGGTGTTTTTGCAACAAAGTTTAAGAAATTAATATTCGTAAATTCGTAAAATATGGTTCGAAAAGGTGAGCAATATGCAGCTGGCCTATAATATAAAAGTTAGATTTGTTTTTTTCAATAAGGATGGCTATCCCATGTCATGATAGTTGCTCTGTGGGTTGTAGAACGAGCTGTCTTTTTATCCCATTATTGAACCAATTAGATGCTAATAAAATTATTAAAAGGCCCGCTTTCCACTGCTTGTAGATCTACGTATATGGTATGAAACTTGATTCTTGTTCGGATAGAGTTGCGAAGCCTCGAGATGACTTGTTACAGAGTAAATTAGACCAAAACACAGTCGAGAACTTACATTCAGGCGATAATGAGGATTAGTTGAGTGGTAGTAGAATACGAAGTGACGATTCCTACTCTCAGAGGCTAAGAACTAAAGGTGTAAACCATTAAGTTTAAAAGTTTACTCCAATTACCACTGAGTGCGTAGGAATTTGATTTTCATGATTGGGTCTTTTTGTGATTAGATATGTCCAATTTTCTAAACTTGGATTGAAGAAATAAAAGCCATGAGTTCTTGTGGTGGGCGTTTTAATTTTGGGGGTGTTAACTCCGTTTAATTTGGCTACTAGTCATTAAGTTTTTCTCTTTAAGTAGGTTAATGATCAAAGTTCAAGTGAATCAAACAAGCAGACTTTAGGACTCCACCATTTAGTATTGGGGACATGGGTCCAGTTACTCTATTTGTATATTACAAATTATAATACACCCTTGCTAATCCGAACAGCTCTGTACCAATTATCTAAAAGATCGAATACTCGCTAATCTTTTTGATAACTAGTCGACTTTCTGTTCGCATTGTAGGGTGTCCATATTATATTCCTAA
The DNA here is from genome assembly GCA_963281255.1 of Aphrocallistes beatrix. Lineage (NCBI taxonomy): Eukaryota > Metazoa > Porifera > Hexactinellida > Sceptrulophora > Aphrocallistidae > Aphrocallistes > Aphrocallistes beatrix. The sequence continues at coordinate 874,290 of OY725506.1, read as the reverse complement.
AAGCCCTATTAACACTTAGTTACTATCCACCTGGTATCTGCAATCGAAAGTTCAATCAACAATTTAATTATTTTATAAATAGAAGTATAAGTTGAGGCGAAGGTATTACTTTAATACACACTAAGTTTCAATATACATATTGGATTCTCTTAAATTTTATTGATTTGATTTAAATTGTTGCATCCTGATTTTCGATCTAAGTCCACAAACATTACCAACAATTTCACATTTCCTCTAAATCTTAGTAGAGATGGTATGTTTTATCCATACACGAAACTCTTTGATCCTCCGAACACCTTAAATCATTCAATTACCACCATTTTCATGATTTTTCATGCCCATATATATATATTTTTGTGTGTGTTGCACATTCGTTGGTGTTAGAGTCTCGTCATAATATTGTTGACAACAAAGTTCTTTAAGAAGTTTTTTTGTCTGTGATTGTTTGAATCCGCAACTCACCTGTACCATACAATGTGTGTTAACCAAAATACCTTCTAGCAACTATTGTCTATTCTAACTACATATCAGTACTTGTTCTAGAAACTTTTATAAGTTTTATTAATTGTCAATGAAATAAATTTTGGATTGCAAGCAATTTACTCACTCTCGCATTACCTACACTATGATACCACTCATTTGGGATGCTCCAATCACAACGCTTATCTCCAACCAAGATAACATACCATAACACGTCACTGGGAGGTGTAACTCTATATCCACAAAGTCAAGTCATTGTACAATCTTGTTGATACAATTTTTAATTGTTTTATACTTACCTAACAAAACACCCTTTTACCCTTTACTCCTCCCTCGTACTAATGTATTGATTTCATTTAAGCATCCTTGTTACGGTTTATTGTTACTTATTTGTCTTCAAAGTTTGAATAATCTTTTATTTATTCTGGTCCCTCCCTAACAAGTTCGTCAACACAACTCAAGTCATTTGTGATAACGTATGCAGTAAAACATCCAATCGATTCCACTCCATTATGATGTTTATACAGAATTAATGATATAGTGCAAAGGCGGACTCCTGTCTGATACTCCTTATTTTCAAACATTTGCTTTCAATTCTTTGGTTTCAGATTTTGGACATAATGTAAACACCAGTCACTTTATAATACTATCATGTTACGTATTATTACTTCCAACAGAATTAGGAAGGGCAACAATCTCTGTTAGGGGATGTATATGATTATAATATGGTTAATTAGCACCCACCTCTTAAATTTGAATTCCATTCCTTTTGCTTCGTGCTTACAGAAAAAAAATCTACAAACGAGGACTTTACAATTAGACCACATGTCACACATATCATCTGGCCAACATGGTCACCTCAGCAGGAAATTATATTGCTGTACATTTCATACATCAGTACGTATGCAACCAAAGACGTTAACTCGCAGAACGAACCACCAGAATAACGTTGTACATGAATTAATGCATACCTCATATGGTTGACCATACTGGTGAACCCTCTCACGCTTACATGAACTGATTGCTTATTCCGAGCAAATTGCATTTACTTATCCCTGTTCATAATGACATTACAGGAGTCAATTCCGATAAATTTGATGATCCCATTTGTATAAAATTTGGAATTATTAATAAGCAGATGTGATGGGTTGTGATTACATTTCATGAAAATAAACTGGTCGAATTGTGAAAATATAACCAGTAACATATGCCTATACATGTTGTGTTGGCTGTAAAGTTAAACCGAAAATAACTCGAATAAAAAAATGGCGTATATGTTGGCATCAGTTAACAGTACAGTCAGAGAATCATATACTAGTATATGTAACTTCTAGCAGAAGAGACCTTCCAATGGGATTCGATCTACAACTTCATAGCGTCATCACACTCATAAAATATCCATTTATGGTAAGCGCATTCATTAATTCCTTTACCTGTTCCTAGCTGTGGATACCTTATAGTTGATTAGCGTATAGGCTGCAACTATTGCTGATAAAATTTGGAGTTTTCTTCTCAAATACCTTTGGCACTATTTTGCTTTAGTAGCGCCATGCAATATATAAATGCAGTGAACTATTTATCACCGTTTCTAGTCGAATTCTTCCTGAAATCCGGGGCTCCATTCACTAAATCTCACCTCCTGTCAACGCATAGATTAGATATTCACATTTATTATCATCTGGTGTACCATCTTTCCTGAAAGATATGATAATCATAACTGCATCATTGTGAATCTTCACGATGTATGGTAATTTACATACGTAATTAGATCTAAACAATCTCCAAACCATAGATTCTAATGGTAGCGATAAGTATCATCAACTATTTGTACAAGGCAAGAGCCTCATTAACCAAGAATAAGTTAGAATCCTTAGGATCCTAAGAAATAATAATATAATCTGCATTTTAATCAGAAGAATCATTCTTACCTAAATTATGCAATTTCATAAATATGTGGGTAAAGCATTGTATTAATGAACTAAGGCGTTGGAAATAGGAATTGAATTCTACTAATAAAGCTAACTGCATCAATCTACACTAGAATTTGAATTTAAATTAGTTTTCTAACAACAATGGCATCTAATATGCATATGTCCTTACCAATTCGAAAGAAAGATCAGGAGAATCTCGAAGAGGTGGACGGGTTCGTTAACCTCTCGCGCTACCGTAGAGAACGGCCCGGCACTCGCAGTTACACAGTCATGACTGAACCAGTTGAAATCCCGAACGACCCATGTCTCATGCGGGATAAATCAAGATGGCATGCTACAATTTCAGAAGTACCATCTCATGGAGATGATACGATGGACTTGGAATGGGAGAAAGTAGACTGGGTTATGATTGCCGTAGAAGAGTATTCATCAGATGGAAAGAAAGAAAATGCAGTTAGGAAGGGTTAGTTCTAAATGTATTCGTTCTATATACGGCAGAACTCGGTTAGTGCGTCTTTATCCGAGTTCTGTTGTATCCCACAACTGTACCAACTTTAAAAATTATTCATGGCAACAATGTGTATGTTGAAGTCATAGGAGTTTGAACAAAATTTATTCGATTTGATTTTTGGGATTACCACAGTGACCATCGTATTATCAACTCTTACGATGAAGCGAACTTAAATACTAAATTTGGGATTTCTAAAACGCACCCCAAAACTGACTGATGAACACTATGATTGTTTCACTTAGTTAGTATAGAAAAGTATGAGCAATGATAGGACAAGTTCATTCATTATTAAACTTCTACTTTGCAAATTTCGTAGTTTTCTAATTGCATTTAACTTCGGAATTTTCAATTATAAAGCAAATTTCTGTAACTGTGTGATGTTGCTACTTGCTAGAGTTGGCATTTAAACCATCCCTATGATAAGCACACATGTCGTGTGATATTAACATGCTAGCACTTCTCTCTTATCCATGGTGTAATTTCATTGGGAAATTTTGTTCTGATACTATTTCTATACTCTGTATTTGTCATATATCCATGGTTAATCGATAGAGCCTTTTAACTTTATTGCTGCTAACTTCTGCTTCGTGCAACGATTATACATCTATCACATAGATAGCTTTGAGGATCGGAGCCAATCTCGAACTTGCAAGGTTTAACACTTGTTGTATCGGAATGGCAAAACTATCAAAACTATCGAAAATATCGATATCGAAATTTTTAGAAAAAATATAGGATATTTTTGAAAAATATCGCGATAAATATATTTTCTCTAATTTTTCTGATATATCGTATCGATATCGGAGATTTTGACCGATATTGATATTTGTCAAACCTTGAATCTATAAATCTATAAACTTTAACTTTAAATAAAAAAATGACCGTCATTTCTGTGTTTATTCCTATTTGTACACGTGTAGATGACGTCATATTCGTCACAGCTAAGAGCAAGTGTGGTACTTGGTGTAGAGGTCTCAACTCGTCATCTGGGAATGTCACCACCATTCCAGCCATGCTTTTGAGGAAGAGTAAGTAAAAGCTTTCAATTAACATTATCTTATTAACATAGGTAATATCATCACGTACTAAATTGTTTAATCTGAGCTGAGACAATTAATTAAAAAATGCATTACTGAAATTCGTAAGTGCTTATTGCTTGATTTAAAATTGATTAACTTTCTTTTTAATTAAATAAATAATGACTAATACTTTTAATCCCCAGAAAAGGCATGAGTTGAACAAGCATCAGAATCCCTTGCCTAGGGAATGTAATCAGGACGTAATTATGCAATTACGCTCAACACTGAAAATGAATTATCCTGACGAAGCGCTCCTCCTAAACAAGGCGCATGCTATCAACCAGCAAATCATTTGAATATTTTGTGTTGTTAATTTGAGAAGTGAAGTAACCTATCTAAGCAGATAGAAGTGTAAGCACACCCTAGCACTGTGTTATGGGCTATTGATAGCTTTTCTACAAATTTTCATTACGAATAACTAGCTTATCTGGATTCTTCTTTCCCTTAGGAAAATATGTTCCCAAACAAATTCTTGATAGCGAATTAATTAATAATGTTAGTATGCAGTGATAGCCACTATTACAACGTATTACCTGATACCTAGCCGGCTCTAAGTCTGAGTATGTCTTCTAACACTGTGGAGGTTTCTCGTGAGATTATTTAAACTTGTTTAGACTCAATCATCTATTTTCTTAAAGCTTAATTAGTTGACTAATATAGGTTGTTTGTACACATGATATCATTTCTAAGATATCTCTCTGAACGATTAGATTAGATTAGCTGATGAAATATAAGCTAGTTTTTTAGGGAACCCGCTTTTTAATAGATATTGATAGTGTAATACAACATCATTTTCAAACATCATGTGGAAAGGAGTGCCAGCACTCACAACATGATGTATATTTATGATGTTTATTAACTTTATTTTATTGATTCTTTCCCTTTATCAACGAATCAGATATTCGTCTTGAGGGTCTCCTCTCTTCCGAAACTTTTGTTTACGGCCTTCAGGCTAATAGAATACAGCATAGCTATCCCCTCGACGGGGATAAGCACAGAAATTTTAATTACCTAATCTGTTGATTGAGGTCCGCTAATTGTATATGCTCAGGGAGGGGATTTCTGAATGAAAACTCCCTACCAAATTCCATTCCACGTATTTCAAGCATTGGATTGAAAGTAATAAGACGTATCTGTGTTGTACTATTGTGTATTTCCATATAATGCTTAGGGGAAATTATCAATTTCAATACTATAGTATACCTCAACATATTGACCTTTCTATATGCTGTAACGAGTATACTATATGTAGTTCCCAGATTTTATTTTTAGTTCTGAGAATAGACAGGATTTATCATATGCGTGTTTAAAGTATCTAATTATAGACTCTTATTTTGGATTTCTAGATTTCTATTCTTTTCCTTTCATCTTGTTCATGATCTTAGCCATGTGTATAATTACGTAGAGAGTCATTGAACCTGAATTTCATAGCCTTTTAAACGCATAATTTAAAATGCTTTTCTCTATATTTAGAAATCATTGTGGCATTATAATTCGTTCAGTACATCTGAATACGGATGTATGTTCATTTGGGTATTTCCTAATTAATATCAAATACTAGGCTATACCTAGTATTTGATATTCGTATTTTTTCAAATTCAGAGAATTCGAGAACTTGTAAATGTTAGCGAATGAGGATTGTTGATGGAAGTGCGATTCATCAGAATTTTTTGCGTTGTAAACTAGTTGAGTGTTTAAATCTGTAAATTGGATAAGTCTAATCCTAGCCGCACATGTAATCAGAATTGATATACCGTCTTTCCCTGAGTAAACGACCCGGCGCTTATTTTTTTATGCTCAAAGATTTAAAGTGCCTTATCGGTTGAAAAACAGTCGCATTTGGAAGAGACAAACGATTTCCAATCTCACCACTAATCACTAAGAGTATTCCATAAATACAAATAGCTTAATTACCTAAAATCTTTGCATCTTATCTAACCCCCGGCGCTTATTCAGGGAAAGACGGTATTCGGGGCGATTTTATACTTCGTAATTTTGGAATTTAGGATATTGGATGAATAGATTTCCATTTAAGGAATCGCATACTCCATACCAATATTCTACCGGATACCAAGTGCCCTCAGGGCATATTGATCAAGGTGCAATTTAGACATCTCAAATGGTAATGCGGGAATGGTTCGACTTTTCGAAAAAGGAAATAGTTCGACTTTTTATCATTAGGATTAAATGTGGTTTTCATGTGAACTATTTCCTTTTTTGGAAAGTCGAACTATTTCCGGTTTTTGTGCGAACTATTTCCTTTTTTGGAAAGTCGAACTATTTCCACCATACCCTCTCAAATGATCCGATTTAAAGAGCTGCTTAATTTCTTGTGTAAAACTAGTGAGTGACCTGGAGACCTGTCACTTCCTTGATAATGTTTGTATGTACGTATAGGATTCTAAACTTGGAGCGTTAATTAATGCGATTTTCTAGAGCCAGAAACGAATGAGCAAGATATAGGACAGAATCGAGGCGCCATTTTGCTCGATAAAGGTCCTCAATGGGATAGCAGCAGCGCCAGCAACAGTGGAACTCCCAGCTTGACTTCAGAAGACACGAGGTTCCTGTCGGACATGCATTCCAACGCGAAGGAAAGAATAACGCATCAAATCATTGACAATTCTTACACCGAAGACTTTTCTAGCGTTTCTAGATTTCAAATATTCAACGTAGCAGGTTTGTAAGTTACTAAGTGGTTTAATATTTAGATAGCAATTTATTATACTTAATTAATGAATATATTATATCTTATAGCATATAAGATTAATGATTAAAATTTTCACCTTGATATTTTTAAATTTTAACATCTCTTTTCGTAATGCAATTCCAGAACTTTTGAAAGATATGAGTTGAGATGTTTGAGATTCGTACAACTTTTAATTATATTTTTAGCTCAGTAGTTTGTCTAATTTGCTTACTTTAGTCGTGTGATTCGGAAATTTTAAATTTAGAAAATTTACCGTTATATTGTGTTATTTTTTGATGACTGTTTTTAAGTGATTTTCTTCGAATTTCTTGGCAGGAAAATTTATCGAACTCGTGTTTAAAATTTTTATTGTTGTATAACAAAAAAAATTGTGTGAGCCAATTAATTGCAACAATTCTTTGCTTACTTATTTTAAATAATTTGAGAAATAAAACCCTCCACTATTTTGCGAACCTTCGTATAATTTCGAAGGAATTACAGTAACCTTTATTTTTAGAAGTTTAACAGCATATTAACAACACCTCATATAGATTTCATTATTGTTAGGGACATAAAATAATATTTTTAAGTTTGTTACTAAACTAACATTAGCAATTTACGGTGATTGTGCTTGCCTTGCGTAGATTATTCTTACTTCTGGATCTATCCCTTCCACTATATTCTTTAGTTTTAGTTGTAATCATCATAAACTTCAATTTCTTAGCCATTTTAAAACATTTTCTTAACGGAAAATCAGTTATCAGTTTTTTTAAAAATTCATAGTTTGTATCATAAGCTATAACACAATCGAAGACAGATCCACTGACGCATTTACTTCGACTCGTCAAATCTATTTTAAATATTTTCAGAGCATCCACGTATACTAATTCAGGTGTGTGCGTGGTTTATTAATAATGAATGGACAGTGTTAGCGACGATTTGTATTCAATTTGATTGCATAATCTACGTCCCTGCAATCCAAGGAATTTATACAGTGCCAGGTCAATAAGTGTATTCTTTTTATCCATTTTAATGAATGCGCGATTTGACACACTAGCATTACAGTCATCGAATGTAGCCAGGATTTGTGCATTATTTATTGCCTATAATCCCTGCTGTTTCAGGTGTCGACAAGGAAATGAGACCAGTAATCACGTTTGCAGCTTGTAGACTTCCTCCTACTTCTTCGATCGATCATAACATCCTCTTAAGGTAATTTGCAATTATTAGACTACCTTATCTTACTTGGCACCTCTGCAGTTTTCTCAAATTTATTGACTATTTTACTTCCACTGTTAGCGCAACAATACCAAAAACATATAATATTGTGTTACTTCTTCTAGATACATGATGCACACTTTGGAGCAATACATAGAGAATGACTACACAGTGGTCTACTTCCATACTGGGCTGAATTCTTTTAATAAACCTAGTTTACGGTGGATGTACACAGTGTATAGGGAACTCGATAGAAAGTAAGAAAATCGGAATATCGAATTCATTGGATATTTAATAACATTTTTAAATGATGTTATTAATTTGGCTCTTAAATTGCTGTAAAAAATTTTTGCAACTAAATTATTTAATAAAATTATTTTGGTAAACAGGATATGACACAATTTTATTTGTAAAAAATCCTTAGGCAAAGGCAAAATAAAATGCTAAAAATATTATAACATAGTTCTCGATAAATATGTAACTAACTAATCTGGAAAGCGTAGGCAATCGAATAAAATTCTTTCTACTGATAATTACTACCATTTTATAATATTTACAAGTCAAAACCCTCAATTTCAAGCATCTGATAAAGCATTGTACGAAATTGCGCTAAAGAGTTATAAATCATTATTTAATTAATTCTTATATGCAGTATCACGGTGTTTTAATAATAATGTCATTGCTCTATAAATTCATTTGTATTTTGTATGAGATAATTTTCCGAGTATGTTAACCTATCTGATTCGGTACTTATCAAAATTCCCTATTAACTACCATTTCTAAAACAAAAAGAAATTTCTCAAAATAATCAAATCTCAGGAGTACGGTAGCTAATGATACGACTACGTCATCTGTTCTTCATCATGATAATTCCAATGTATCACATCTGCAATGTTAATTGGTTTCGATAAGATTATTTGATGGAGGAGTACTTGGAATTATCCCTGACCCGAGTTAACAGATCAATTCATTGAGCATCTGAATGATTAATGAGAAAATCCCTATTTACACATACTAATTAATTATGCACACAAAGCTCAAATAGGAACTCAATTTCTTATTACTCCATATCACCTTGGGATAAATTGGCAAGAAATACAAGAATAAATGCATTTTGACACAAAAGTATCAGCATGGTTCAATCTCTTCTGAAAATCAGTTATACCTGGTTCGTTCTCCGACACGATATAACCCACGTTATCATCCTAGATACAAGAAGAATTTGAAGCGGCTCTACATTGTACATCCTACCAACTTCATCAAGCTACTCCTCACGTTCTTCAAACCTTACATCAGGTACCTTAACGGAAAGGAATCAAATCAGTAATAATACGGAATTTTTCTATTATTGTTATTAGCTATTATTAGATTTATGGAGGAATTTATGCAGATTTAATGCAATATCTTCTTAGTGCAAAGTTTGGGAAAAAGCTTCTCTACATAAACCGTCTAGAAGAATTGGAGACTTCCCTTTACTTGCACCAGATAGACATTCCACAAGATGTGAAGAGGTAATTCAATACTAAAAGTACATTGGAACTTTCCAGGCTTTGAAATATGTTGTAATTTTGTAACGAAAGTTTCATTTAAATTTGTACTGAAATCTGAATGTATATAATTGAACTAATAAGATTGAACTTCCTTGGAATTTTTTGTTTCCATTTGTAATTTTCAAAATTAATCGCACAAGCTAATTTAAAAATGTTTAGGACATGTCAGTGTAAAATGAGTACAAAATATTGGTTAGTATTTTTTCCAACGAATAAAATGCACAATCAAATCCCTCCATCCGAGTTACCAAATCAAATTGTTATCTAACCAAGTAAATGTAAACTGAATTATGTTTATAGTAAATGTTTACCTTTCAACTTTCCATAAGTAACAAACTATCACTTTTTTTTGAAAATATCAATACGGATATGGTCCAATGATTACCAAAGAACTTAACAATTGCATAATGAAAGGATATTTGTTGGATTATCAAATATTTATTTGCTTCTGTTTGTCTTTCTAGGCACAACGACGCATTGAAATATCGCAAAGTTTCGCGGTTCTCGACAGAAGCTGCTAAATCACCTAACTACCCGAATGGACTCCATTCATCTGAAGAATTGAGCATAACCAGTCAATTTGGTGTTCCTCTCAACGTGTATGTCGATATGTGTAGGCGTGGCAATTCCTGGGAATAAGATTCCCCGTTTAAAATTTCCGAAAAGTTTCCTAATTTTGCCGTATTCACTTTATAATAACCTCGCATCATTTTTTGCTTCGTTAAAATGTTAGTCAAAATATTGTAATAACAAATATCTTTCCACTCTTTCCTAAAAAGAATTTTCTACCCTGCAATTACTATCGATTGCATAATATTGTCTACATCCCATCTCAAATTCTAAGTTTCAGATAGAGAGATTATCTAATACGTTACGAAATCAGGTATACTTAACAAATGCGTAGATACAATCTTCTGTGATTGGTATTCCTCCCTTAGGTTGGTTGAGAGACAGAAACAAGTAATCCCTTTTATCATTGAGGATTGTGTAACTTACATTGAGGCTGAAGGTAGGGAACTTTTTGGTTGATGCGTAAATTATTTTTACCAAATTAGAAAGCAAATTATTTTCCTTTGTGCAAACGGCATTGCAGTGTAGAAGAAATAATGTATCAAATGACGCATGTCGAACATTTGTTTGAAATCATCAACAAAACCCTTTGGTTTAGTCGTGGATATGAAAGATTGATTACTTTAGAGTTCAGATATAGTAAATCCTGGGAATTTTGCAATCGATTACAATTATGTTGCTGAGAATGTGTAATTGATTACAATTGATTACAATTGATTACAGGTTTTATTAGTATGTTAGTATATGCGGCGCAATATAATGAGAAATTTGTTTTGAAGGAGTTCGTGTTTTCTGCTGTGATGGGTAATCTCGGAATTATTTACCTGATACGCAATCATTTAAAACGATGAGTGAGGGGGGAGGGTTCCTCTCTCATTTTATAATGATTTTATCAACAAGCAATACATTGTTGAAGTAGATTGTTGAAATACCGCAGTAATCGGTAATTGGTATACATAAGTACTGTAACCTATTCTTAGAGCATTAAGATCGCTCGATCATATTTTGAATGATCGGATGGAAGATCCCGATCATTTTGGAAATTTGTATTGTCTTCTCTCCTCATCATCAAACTTATTCTATTTTTTATGCAGTACCAATTTGAATCTTCTTCCAGCACTAAAAGACTATACGCATTCTGATAGTAAACTCAACAGATTAGTATTTCGAATTCTAGTTCCGATAAAAATTATGTGTAAAAAACGATCGGAAATTTGATCTTGATCGGGATCACCGATCATAATATCAGCTAATCAAGATCGCGATCTTCTTTTTTCACGATCGACTAATGCCCTACCTATTCTGAAACTGGTCCGCTTAACTACATATCTTATACTGTATAGCTCTGCATCAGTATAATTCCCTCATGTAAACGGTACGTAAGCTTTACGATTTCTTACTGTAAAAAATGCATTCTGCGAGGATAGTAATTACTATCAACAAAGCAATATACGCACATCTATTGTAGAGCACAATCTCCTGTTTGACGCGATTACTCGTGTGAAGCTAATCTAGCGTCAGCTAACCTAGAAGTGTGCTGTAGTGCGTAGAGCATAAAACCATATGCAAAGCAGGCTAGCTGGAGTTCTGGCGACAAGTCTTGCTTCTAAAAAAAGCGAAATTACGAACCAAAAATTACTTCTACGTTGCAATTTACAAAGTGCCGAAACTGAAATGCAGAATTGACCACAAAGATCCGTTGCTTGCTGTCTTGTAAAATCTGAAGAACAAAAGTCGTCTGAAAAGAATGATGGTTGACTATTGGAATTTGCTTGCCAACTCCTTTCGATTCATTTCAGCGGCGAATCAGTGCTAGTATGTCTTTTGAATTTGTTCGGTTCATTGAATGACATTTTGAATCTTGCAAATCCACTGAAATATGTATTTTCCGTTCGTAAGTATAATTAATTTCACTGCATTATTTAAAGGCAGCTTGCAGATTGGTAAACCAACTCAATCCTGAATTTACTTTACGCATTAAACATTAATTGGATCGAAACTGCAACTGCTGACTTCGAATGATCGGAGATACGTTGATGATAATTCTAATTATTTTACTCAGAAAAATCATGGCATCAGATTCTTTCAAGCAAGACAATATGTTTCTGACACCTTTTCTCTGCATATGGATTCGATGTTTTTAGCTCATCGTGAACTGGTTTTTGTAAATTACGGTGCATTTTGAGAATTGGAATTGTTACTACTTAGATACAAGTTTCAACATTGTACTGCATTCGTGTGGTATTTTCTGAAATACCTTTGAACTAAGGTTTGACTTTAAAAATTTTTGAAAAGATGCTATGCAGATAACTAATTCTGTAAATCAATTACTCTCCCATACATAGCAAGATTTCATTTCAAGACTAACTTTAATCTTTTAATTGATTGCGAGAATTTTCGCGATAGAAGCAGTATCCTTATGAAACTATCAATTCTCAGAGATTGAAGACAGACAATATTATGCTACTCGTAAAGTACGGGTTTCTTGCGACAAGACTACAACACACATGTTACAAGATGTATTATTCCTCTGTGAATCCTAGCACATGGAATCTCAATACAAGTCAATATAGGAGCTTATCACATTTTAAAGTTTTACAATCAATTTTAGGAATTAACTATCAGCTAGACATGGTTCCATTAAATTTACATTTGTTTATGATTGAGTGTTTATTACGTTATTGCAATCTGTGTTCCTGTCCCTTTCATTTAGTATCTTTCTAGTGAACTAAGATAAGTGGACTTCTTTTCAATTATTTCCTATGCTTATACATACGAGTTAGAAACAATAGATTGATCTCAGCAATGGTTGCATCATGTCTTGAAATACAATTGTACATTTATGCATGTCCTTATTGGTTAGAGAGAGTGGGGGAGCATATTAAACACAGCTGCCACAGCGTTGTTCTTTATAGAATACAATTTGTTTATTCTAAAATGGAGTAAACACCCATCGTAGAACAAATTTAAACTTATTTTATCTGACCGCCGGTTATAATGAAATGTCTAGTTTGATAATCCCATTAGGTATAAAGTACCAAAATTTATTTGCTCTTAGGTCTGCAAACTGTTGGCTTATTCAGACGCGGTCCTGGCCAGGCGATGGTGCAAGCAGTCAAATCTAAGGCGAACAAAGGTAATCACAAAATTACGTTGCAAATGGAATGATTATTAACATTCAATCTGACGGAACACTGATACTAAACTAAATTAGTTATGAATATGTGCAGATCGGACCTTAATTATTATGTTCGTATGCTTCACCTCAGGAAATTATCTATGCTGACATTATGTTGGACATCCAATCAATTTGCGTCCATTTTACAATTACTATTTTAATTAAAAATCAGCACTAAATTTTATTCAAAAATGCACAGTGTTTTATCATGTGAACATGTCCAGCGTATATTTCAATCTAGCGACACTTTTTATGTTGATTTGCTTTACTTTTGTTTGCATATTTTGATTTAGAAATCAGAATGCAAGTCTGTGAGAATTATGATCATGAGATTCCTACTTTAAAAATAAATCCCGGAACATCCTTGAAAATATTTTTGAGAAATTAGAAACATCATTTGATTAGCTCGTGATGCATGTTAACATTATTTGTGCACTGTTGGTAATTATTGCTGAAAGACAATACAAATTGAAAATTACAAATTTTTCATGATTTAATATTGGAACTTCTGACTAGTGTATTAATAATGGAAACTTGAGCACATGATAATATTCTGCCAATGTTAACCTATGTCTTCGCAATGTCTAGAAAAATGAAATTGAAATTATAATATGTCTCGAAGAGCAGACACTTTATAATCATTGCACTCGTGTCTATTTTAAAGTACCAATATTCTGAATGAATTTTTTCTGCCACAGGATTTAACCCCCACTTGTATACATTAAAAATGGTCACTACATTTCACGAGGATGATAAGTCCAAATGTTTGTAGTAGAAGTAGAACTGTCTGCTTAGCTGGAGCGAATTTGTTTAAATATTTTAAATATAAAACTTCCCTTTTTTCAATAAAACAGATTTTTAGTCCAATTTTGGTAATACTATTTATGTCTGTGTAAGCTTGGAGGTGACTTGTTCATGTTTCCAGCGGATTAATAAGGAATGTAACTATAGGGGAGAGAATCAAATTTCGAGAACTCGGTGACGTACACCTGGCTGCAGTGCTGATCAAGATGTTTCTTCGAGAGCTGCCGCAGCCATTGCTGACAGAGGAGCTGTATGATCCAGTGAAGAAAATACATGGTTGGTTGGAATCTATTTGTTACATTCACACTTGGCATTAAATAAAAGGTTTGCGTTTGCGACAGGGTCAGACTCAGAACCCGACATATTTTGTTAATATTTATAGTTTCTATGTAAAGGAAAATCCTCAAAGAATTTTTGAAAATTTGGCTTTGATCCGAAGAAAATTTTAAGATATCTTTAATGCTACAGATTCACTCTAAAAATGGGCTGAATACAGATAAAATGCACTTCCAGTGGGAAGAAAGTTCAACTGATCAATAAGCTTTGGTTAATAATACAATACAGTAATACTTGTAGACAGATTCATCAAAGCTGATATCAACTCGGTCATATCGATTTTAAAAAGATTGGATTTTAATTTCATTAATGAGAAACTTTTGATATAACCGGAGATGACAATGTGTCGTACTGATATAGCCATTTTCTTATATTCTTGTGAAGTCAACTTCCTTAATACCAACCCACTTGTTTTAATTGAATCTTGCATTGAAAATAACAGCTGGGTTTCCTGGATCAAATCAGTACGTCGGTAACTTTCTAAGAAATCACTGCTGTTTCAAGTACGAATTATTCATTTCTACAAATATTTAAAATAAAAGAAATTGTCCAAAAGTATGGTTTCAGTAGAAATTGCCCCTCATTATGGTATCCTGTCACTTTCAATATTAATTACGCGGTTATATGAATATATCTAACAAAAGAATAAAAATCTAAAATACAGTGTTGCTATTCAGTATGGAATTACTAAGTCAAGAATATGAATAACTAGGACTTGATAATAAAATCAGCAATGAGGGCCCAATGATCTGAGGGGTTGATCGAGGAGAATATCATATCCTTAACCTTCTCAGGTGTCGCATAAAAGCCACTAGCACCTAGCCCACTTCCTGAGTACCAAATATAGTCCACTGTCTCCCTATGCAGTCCCCCTGCATCATCCACCCACTGGCACGTATACGCGGGCTCCCTTACGCTCCCATAAACACTTTTCAGCGGCATTTCATTCTGCGTGGAGAGGTAGGAGTAGCTCTTTTCTCTTGGATGGAAATTAAAGTCTCCACTCAGTAGAAGGTTCTCGCAGTCGAGACCCTTCAGTTTGCTAATCAAGTCCCGAGACTGAGCTAGTCTCCTTTCACTGTACTCTGGCATAGCTTTCAAGTGCGTCACAGCCACAGTTAACATCTGCGAAGAAGCGATGTGCTCCAACTGATCCACCAACAGCACTTGGTTAGATTTGGCTTTCATTTCGTCGAGTAGCACATACTCATGCTTCTCCTTGAACCTACAGAATAGGATGTACTCATAATAGTTGTAGGAAATACGAACTGTCACGAATGGAGTGAATAGCACATCGGCACAGATGCACTAAGAAGAAGAAAATTTGATATAATGCAGCACTCATTGAATTTTGAGCCATTCGGAATCTTTTAACCTCAAATTATACTATTATTGTGCTAATTCTGTGATATACTATTTATCATGGAGTGTGAAATTTAACTGCGCAGATATGATATACAGATTTGGCCTGACATTGTATAATTAATGGTTTACCGAAATGTGGCTTCTTTGTAGAATAAAGCGCAGCCGCAAGGTCCGATGTTGTCAGCTTTTGTTAAACAAGGACTGTTCAATTTCGGTAAGAAATCCCCAGCATATCCCTGTGTGCTCAGAAATGGTTTGAAAAAGTCATTGAACAAGTCTGCTTCTTGTAAACAGACAATGTCTGGATCATAGGCCAGCAGTTCGCGTTGGAAGAGTGGGATTCTCTCTTTAGTCGGTTTAGTGGTGCCAGGACTCATCAGTGCTTGAGCCAAGACATTCCATTGCATCACCCTCACCTTATCACTCCCTGCGACCACTACCAGCTCCGTGTAGTCCCTACACGGTATCGCCATTGTTGTTTTGCCGATCAGCAATTTCGCGTACTCTCCTGCCAACACCTGACAGGCTGTACTCAGCAGCGCTTGGCGTGAAATGCCGCAGAAACTCCTGTGGAAATCTGTCGCTGTAATGTGAGGATGTTCTCGCTCCATCATCTGTCCAGCCGTTACCTGGTACCCTGTGCTCTTCAGATGGTAACTCTCCGTGGTTTCCTTCCTGGCTTGTTCCACGTACTGTCCAGGTACGGAAACGGCCTGGGAGTATGTTTCTATGCTAATCTGGTTAACAGGGTCGTCCAGTGCTACACAACCGATATCAAAGTAAACCCCAGGCGTGCTCTCTGCTATGAAGTTCTCAATCGATACTGCCACGCGTGAGCCCAATGGATGCGAGAACAGCTGTTTTCTAAGGTAGCGTATACGTCCCCATGCTCCCTCCTTCCCCGCCTCGTACCCCATAGGCTGAGCGGCCACTTGGTCTGGTACGGATATCCCATCGCAAAGTACCTTCTCGAATACGCACGAAAATCCTTGCAGCACCGCATCTATCTTGAGCGCTTTTTTTGAGGTGACGACTAACTTCATTCTAGTGACTCTAAACCATTTATTGTTATCTAATAAGCTGACGAGGCATTGATCATCTTAAGTAAAATGCTTTGGAAATTGAATCATGCATCTTTCACAGGATTGATATAGCTTGTCTGAATCGCATCAATTGATTCAATTACTTATTGGTGGATTAAATAAACTATTGACAACTAACGCTAAACCTATGTGGACTACACACAATGACAGAATCTATCAATTGTGCACTAATAAGAACACCAGTTTTAGAGTTTTCAGTGATTAATATATGCATGCTGTTGTGTTCAGCATGACCTGGGGGCGAAGACTGAAAAGATTTCAACATGATCTAAAGCCTCAGAAGTAATCGACTCATTTGTACCAATTCGTCAACGATGATTTTGGTATACTCTGCATTTTTCTTGTTTCATATTGTATTTTTTAGAATTTGTTTTTTGATATGGGCGAAAATTGGTTGACATTTATAATTCACCAAATTCCTGAAACTAGCGATAGATGATGTGAATGAATTAGATTTTATAAGAAATATTAGAATATTTGTTGCTAATTCATAGAAACCGTTCAATTTTACCAAATCGAGATCATCCCTGAACTAAGATTAAACAGAACTGATTAGATCACGAATTCTTTACTACTTAACCTTTCCATTGAAATTTGTTGGAGAACAACACTATTGTGTTTACTATCGAAATAATTCCATTTGCCTGATATTCCATCCAACAAAAAGTTTTGAATCTTCCCTATCATAGAAACTGTCACGTCTAGGGAAATTATACAAAATAACTGAATGATGCTATAGTATCTACAAGTTTCACCCGAGTATTGGCATTTTAATTCTAAATCCATTCTGCTTACGACATACTAGATAAAAATGCAAATATTTTTTATGCATAGGGGAACAAAGTTTACCCTCGATCCAACGAATCGACAAAGCTGAATTTTCTAATAGTGTGTCTGCAACAGAATAATCTTAAAACGACTAAGCGACTTTGTGGAGACATCAGACTACTTGTACTGGGATATATTATTTTCTATGGCGACCAAACAAAAAGTTTGCTAAAAAAGCTTTTTCTGCACATTTTTAGAATTATTCATCAGCAGATGCATTATTTTATGTCTTGTCTAGAGTTGGAGGCTGAAGTGAAGATCACGAGAGCTAAACAGTTAATCGGGACACTCCCACCTGTCAATATTGTGATTCTGAAATTTGTCCTATTTCTCATGAAAAAGGCAAGTTGGACGCTAAGATCGCGACTAATAGCAACTCTACGAGTTTATTTCGATCCGTATTAATTACACAACTAATGCTATTAGTGCTTTACTGTGATATAAGCTGCAAGCTCCATAAAATGAGTGAATTATTCAAGTGTGTGTGGGTTGACTTTGAGTTCTAACTCGATAGTTCCATTAGTGTTTCTAGAGAATATGGCGCCTTTGAAGATTTTAAGTACCTCCTAACCTAGTCGAACTATCGCTACCATTAGAGATGTGGTTTAATCCATTCGAGTCGGTTTAAAATTAGGAAGCAGGTAAACGAGAAGAAACCAGGTTCGGAGAAACCACATTTTACTACCTATGCTATGTGGAAATAATTAAATTGATCACACTGCTTAATCGACTGACTGTCAGTGTCATACCTTACTACCATCTCCACTCGGTTGTCATATGCAAACTTCATTCAAATTCAAATTCTGTACTTATCATTGAAATCGTATTTAAATTTCCTCATTGCCAAGTCATTTTCTCAGAAATTGTTGCATGAAGCAAAATGGAAACCTGAAATTTGGATATGTTTTGATAACATTTTAGTTAGATTCTCTCCATATGTATGATAACATACCACATGTATGTTGCATACTTATTCAACGCCATGGTTTCTATAAAGCTTTTGATAATGCTGGGAATTTGAATAGTTCCATTCAAATTTGTTATCTTGTCAAGCTTGAAATGGACGTAGAAGTAACAGGACAATCTGGATGGTGGAGAAGGTTGCACTCTGAAATGCACTATAAACATGTGTGTACGGATTTGCTTTAGGAAAAGCATTCACAGTGACATAGAACTAGTGCACAAGGTCAGAACTAATTAGGTTAATGATGCACTTCGATGGTAACACATTTAACACTGAAACTATTTACAAAAACAATCCATTACTCGACCTTTTTTATCTGACAACATTGTATTTTCTGAATTTTTGTTTTAACAACCTATTTCTGATGGTAATCAGTTTTTAGTAAAATCGCTTGATTGGATTTGACACATTAGAAATGAGTTTCCAATAATGCCTACCTCCTAAACAAACCAGTGGATTAATTAAATAATTCTCTGCGGCCCTAAATAATCTATAAATTTATTCTGAGCGTCATTCCTTTTCAAAAAAGTATCGATGCCTGGTTTAATTTCTGTATTTCCCGTTCAACATGCTGCTTCCAAAAATAAATATGCATGGTCCACCACCAAACACTCCTAAAAGGCTAGCTTCCAAATACGTAATGAAATATTGGCGATGTCTCTGTAATCTGTGTTTAATTAATAATTATTAAAACCCTCGCTTGCCACAGGAATGTGTTGCGTCATTTCCGGTTTAAGCCATTTTCAATGGGGAACCCATAAAAATTTGGGGTATTTACTATAAATAGGAAATACCCCAAGCCGTCCGAGGGTATACAAGAATGTTGATAACATGTTCTATGTCATATTCTAATTACTTACCTCATGCAGACGTTGCTTTAGTATCATCAAAGATTCGGAATATTTAAATAGTTCAACATGTCGGAAGTATTTTTCTGTGTTACTACCAAGAATGCTTATGTGAGAATCATATTTTGTAAATATTAAACAAGAATGAATTTCAGGTCAATAAGCGGTTGAGAATAACTCTATCTGATTTAGTAAATGAGAAGAATTAACAAATACATTCGCAATCATAAACTTTTATTTCTAAAGTTTATTAAATAAAATATTTTTCTGATAAAAGCTACTAATAAGTATTTTAAGAAAATTCAATGCAGAGTGAAATAATCGCTTTCGGTTTATTTTATTTCTCAGAAATTTTTACAATGAATGCTTACTCTACGAGTGTCTTTATTTGGACAGCCACAAATGAATGTTACGAAGCGTTCAACAATTTAATAGGCTAATCCACAGGTTGTGATGAATGAAGAAACGAACAAAATGTCGGCATCCAACCTGAGTATCGTGCTCGGGCCCAATATCCTGTGGTCCTCGAAGGAGTCCGCTAGCCTCAACACTTTAAACTATATAAACGCCTTCACGTACTTGCTGATTACGTCCGTGGATGACATCTTTCCAGAAGAGACCACCGTGTAATGGCTGAGAAATATTTCTTTTAAGTTTAGTTGTGTAATTTTTATTTCTAATCTCTCTCTGATGTTGTTATTAATTTCCGTAGATGGTGGATTGATTATTTTATTGTTAAAGTGTATCATTGCAATATCAAACCTGGTTCTAGCCTGATTTTATTTTATAAGGACAAGGTAGTACATCGTAACTTTGCTATAGACAAAATAGTAGGTTATTTAGAGAGCCAGCAAGCTGTGAGAATTGATACTGTACTATCATTAGAGTAGTGATGATAATAGGATTAATATAATTGTTACTTCGTTCCGTGGGGCATGGTTGGAAAGCCTCGTGGTACTTCAAGTGCATCTGTTTCAGTGATTCCTCGTATGCGTGTAAATCAACGCAATATCTTTTTAGCTCTTATCACAGAATTGTTTGTTTCTTTTGACTAAGTCGATTTAAGATTCTTTACTTAAATCCAGACACGTGGCAATATTAATCGATTCCAGTAGACAATCAATTCAAAGATCTATTGTTAAAATTGTCTAACGTTGATTTCATACTTATTCTGGTGTACATGAGAAATGAAATAACGTCTATACTCATAATCGTTTTGTCTGACACCATATATTTAAATTCACTTCAAATGATAAACTTTGATGTGTTTTAGAGTGTTGTTTATAGATCTGCCTCTTCTCATCCTGTGATTTATTAGTGATCTAAATATCAGCTTCAAGCAATTTAGGATATTGGTTGGTTTAAAAACAGGATTGCACTGCCTAACGAAATTTGTATTGCGAAGGAAAAATAATTTAAACTTTTCCGAATCTAAATCTTTACCAAGAAACTAGAATGAACTTGCGTAAACTAATTACTTGTACGACTATAGCATATTGATTTAGTTTCAAATTAAACTCCTGACTTGAAATTCGTATAATTTAAATATTTTACATATCTCCAAATAAGGGATTATTCATACATCTAAAATTATTAAATGTAAATGAAACTTATTTATAATTTTCATCGAAGAAGATGAGGTAAATTTGTGTGTACAAAACCACAACGATGCACTATTAATAGAAGAACTGCGAAATAGATATTCATATTTTATTTACAACTAATTACTCAAACAAAAAAGTCAATGATAATATTCAAGTGGTTATAAAGGAGTTAGTCAAAAAGTATAAAACTAAATTCTACATAATTCTGATCAAAAGATGCAGTCTCTTATGAATTCACCTCAGTACTAACGGCTATGTGGAGAAAGGAGTAGATGTAACTTGAAATTTATTGGGAAGGAAATAATTATTTACGTGCGTAGATTAGGGTTTGCCCATTTTGGGGGAATTCCGCATGGTTACTTCCAAACTGAAACCTTTCAGTACTTAATTTCACTCTCAAGCCTTGGCTATATGATGCTAGGGCCACTAGTATAAAAGGAGCTGAAAAGACAGTTTTAATAGAACGAATCAACTAGTTATATCTAAAACAATATCGAATAATGGATAATAAGGATAATATCAAGTATCTTCAAGATGTTAATATAATCACTGCGCCGAATTATGAATTGGGGAGAGGAACATTCGGAGTTGTTTACAAAGCCAAATGGTTGGGAGCAAATGTTGCTGTGAAATATCTCCACACGCATCTTTTCTCGCAACAGCCTGACAGAGTTTGGAAGAAAATTGTACGCGACTTTGAGAATGAATACAAGTTTCTAGCCAACTTGAGACATCCAAATATCGTGCAATATTTCGGACTCACCAAGCATAACAAAGCGATCGGAATCGTTACTGAACTCACATGGGGAAGTCTTTTCAAACGGAATTACATGAAACCGAGATTGACCCTCAGACATATTGTTGACTGCACGATTCAGCTAGGAGCTGGTCTCAGATACCTCCACGAACAAAATCCACCAATCATTCACAGAGATTTCGCTTCCAAAAATGTTCTCCTGGGGTTCGACGGCCAGGCAAAGATTGCAGATTTGGGAGTCGCAACAATAGTATCCCCTCAAACCACACACATGACACAAAGCCCAGGAACTGAACCTTACATCGCACCGGAGTGTCGGATCCACAAAACATACAACGAAAAAATTGACATTTTCTCATACGCAGTTACAATTCTAGAACTGTGCACAACCCAAGTTCCCAAACCAAAGAACATGTTTCACTGCTCAGAAGATCCAAACACGGGCATGCGCAGCATCACACAGGTGCCAGAAATAAACCGGAGAGAGCATGACCTGAGGATAATCGGACCTGCTCACTGCCTCTACAACATCATCCTGGAAGGAATTAAAGATGACCCAACCCATCGACCATCCGCACACCAGATGCTGACAATGCTAAATAAAATAAAGTCCACACATGATTACACTTCATGCCCAAAAGAAGGCATCCTCGATGGAATACAGCACAATCGAGAAAAGAATCTTCAACAACAAATTTTTACCAAAGAAGCTGAGGTTGTACAGATAATGCAGCAACTTGAACTGGCAAAAAAAGAATTAGACTATTTGAAGAACCCACACAACCCAAACAACCCAAACAACTACAGCCCCTTTCCTAACAGACAGAGACCCAGTTTGGCATCTGGTGATCCGAATAAGCTGATACAACGAACTGATTTAACACAACACACCGGATCCATCACGCCCACTGTAGAATATCCGCAACAAAGAAAATCACAAAGACCAACCGACCTTCCTGTACTTAAAAATTCCTTAGTAATGAGGGGGAAGAAAATAAATGAGCAAATTGGAAGTAAAGATCCTTACCCGAAAGCCTCTCCTACACGAATGGACATTTCAAAACAAGTAGTTTTTAACAACCCAGTGGATATTCAGAAACAAAAATTCCAACAGATTCAACTCACATCTAAACAGCAGACACCTTTACAGTTCGTACACACATTCAACCAGCAAATACACCCGCTAGAGCTACAACAACGCATTCCGGTCTAC
Organism: Aphrocallistes beatrix; assembly: GCA_963281255.1. Lineage (NCBI taxonomy): Eukaryota > Metazoa > Porifera > Hexactinellida > Sceptrulophora > Aphrocallistidae > Aphrocallistes > Aphrocallistes beatrix. The sequence goes on along the minus strand of OY725506.1, from coordinate 851,262 downwards.
TGCATACCTGGTAAAACCACGACAACAGAGAACAGTGGGAACCAAATGTTCTTCATTCAGAATCCATACGAAATGATACCCAGAGGACAAACTCAGAACATTGAAGTATACCCAATAAATGAAAATACAACCGCTAACTCATCATCTGTTGCACAGAGTTTTTAATGCACATTATATATCTAATAATATATGTATATAGTTTAAATTTAAATTTAAATTTGAATCGATAAACTCATTTCAAAATTAAATCCACCTAACAAATCCATAAATCCAAAATAAATGCTAGGGAATTGCTAGTTCTATGGCATTGCAACTGGTATGTGAAACCTTAAGCGAGGAATAATGATAATTAGCTTCTCTTACAGATAGGAAGCTACCATTTCTATGGCAATCGCTATCTGACAAGAATATTCATTAAGTTTGGCTAGTGTTTCTCTGGTTTAGTCTTACTTTTGAGAATGAGAAATTCAATCCGTGTTATTAACATTACGTCCGAAGATTCCTGAGAGTAGATGATTGTCTAGGAAGAAAACCTTTTGGTGATTAATTAGGAACTCTGGAGTTTAATTCGATTAGCAGGATTACTTTTATTATTAATGCTAACAATTGTTTGTATTAGACATAAACTTAAACCTTCACTGTTGTGCCATGTAGAAAGGGTATATTTTTAGAGGTTAAGAGGTCTAAGAGATTAATCACACTATAATAGGGAATCTAATTCTGATGGAATGTTATCATTACACTCGACTATATCATAAAACTCAAAAACAATCAATTAAAGAATGCACAAATGTTGAAAGTACAAACAGTGACGAACAATGTATGGAAAGTTTTCTTTACAAAAGTCCACTGAAATTTTACCCTGTACTTTCAATACGTAATTGATCAGTTTATATTTCTAAAAATAGTAACATCAGGATATTCCGCTCTCTTTCTCTCTCTCTCTCAATATGACAACTATGGTTTATACGAAAAAAGGATTAACACTGAATTATCATTGCCACAATAAAAGACGCAAGTTGGTCGCGAGAAGGTTCGAGACATGAACAATACTAATTATTTGGTATTATTGAAATCAATGCAGTACAGATAAAAGTAATGTCGCGAATTTGTAGAGATTCAATCAATACTTAATATAGTTTTGTAACCTCATTTAGACTGACATAGCTAGGTACCTACCACGATAGTGTCATTTGCATCATGCAGTATGACGACCATTAAATTAGCTATTAAAATGCAAATCAGTGAAATAGCTTAAACAGAACTACGTCTAAGCATGTGTAAGATGCGTAGATTCACAAATAATGCAGATTGGCGTATGCAACAATAGTTCTGGTAAATCAGGTTAATAGCCCCCCCCCCCCCCCCCTTGATCTAGGCGTGTCACGTACATATGGTTCTAAATCCTAAACGTAAACTTTGTGGTAATGTTGGTTTTTGAACTCTCCAGGCGAACAAAATATTTTACCAAGTGTTGGATCATATCTCTTTTATGTTTGTGAATATCAAATTCAAATTTTGGGTTTACATCCTAAAATATGTAAGAAATCTAGATCATTGTGGAAGATTTAAGTGGAAGGTTATCTCACCACATTCAATGTAATATCTAGTGTTAATAACCTAGCGTCTGCAGTTCCAGTTGCAGTTCTGTAAAATTACACTTTAATATGGAAACTAACATTTGGAATCTAGTTCTATTCAAATACTTCGGTTACTTATTGTGTCAAATTAGCAATTCATTAGTTATTAAGGAGGATTTACGTATATTCGCTACAGCTTGCTGGAATTGAGTAACGATACGTGTAATTGGAATGTGTTTAGTGGTACACACACTATCTGTCTTATTGGTAAGCGGCGGTCATGCAATATTCTGCTGCGGCTGACCGCTTTAATTCCTGATTGAATGCAAAGGTCCTATGCCAAATGTTTTACCGAGGTCAATTAATTTTACACATTTCCATTATGGTATTCCCTGTCTATCTCATCTTATTGCTATATAATGCAGGTTAGCTTTTAATTAATATATTGGCTGAAATCAACTTATGCTCCCTACATTCCTTACATTCCTTACATTCCTTACGCTCCTTACACGAGCACCGTAATACTCAACGAATTTATTTAAATTATCTATATACAAATGGAAGAACATCGATATTCTGGAAATCATTAATAGAAGTATAAATTACGGCCGATAACATTCGTGACCGAGTTGCTATTAGAATATACAAGGCAAATATCACTTAATTACCACATATGAAATACCATCAATTAACTGGGAGAAAAGAGGATGGCACACAAATATCTCGAGAATCCTTATCTCATAATACCGATGAGAGTTGTAATCAGTTTCTCCTCCTTCAATCAATCAAGAATTTATTAGATACATTAATTAGGTAATAAATGTTGGGCAAGTAAAAGCAAGTGAAGAATATTTCAAAAATTCTTACAGTTACACATTCACTATCAATTAGTGTGTTGTGGCTGCACACACGTAGTGAATTCCATTGCATTATCTTACTGATAGCAGTGAGAATAGCTCCTGAGAAAGTTGATTGATATTTTTCAGTTCTGAAATTACTAATTCATCGGCAGCGATTGCAAGAGGTTAGTCGGCTAGTCGATTTTTCTGAATATAGACATAAGCAATTATGAAACAATCCAAAATTAGTAAACTAGAATATTTGGATTTCGTTCATATTTTAAATTATATCGAGTGTATGCAATCGTGACACGACCATAAGTAATAAGGAATTAAGACGGAAATATTCATTTCCTTTTGGGAATTCCATTCAACAAAGGGACATAATGTTTTTAAATCTGGCGTACACTAAATCGACCAAAAGAAGAGGTTATCTGTCTCCTCGTTTCTTATGTATAAGCCAATAAATTTCTAAGTAACATCCAGCTTATTGAGGTTTCAATAGTAGAATGATAACTGTGAAGTAATGTTACAAAATCGTAACATGTGTGTGTGTTTAGAAGTACTTACAGGCAACTCCGATCATATATAGTGATTCATTGTAACTTCATAAAATAATTATCTCAACCTTAAAATATACTCCTCAAGTCATCGTTATCTCGATATGATGTAGCAGTGAGTTAAGTCACGAATACGTACTCTACTCCTGAGAATAGCTAGGGAGAGGATTGTATAATTATAACTCTGAAACCCTATACTAATTACTCCGTAATTAGGATATGATCCTATGCCGTAATTGGTAACGGAATATCTGGTAGGTCTGTGCGTATATCACTTCCCATATATTGGATTACTAAATTGCATCAAGACGTATTCATTGCTTGGTTACAGACATTGGTTCAATCTATTTTAATTGCGATTAGGTTACTATAACTAAATACGTAATGGCTTCAAATAGGAAGTTATATTTTCATATCCTCTTGGATCTTGGGGTCAGATAAGGGATAGTTAAGGACAATTTTAAAATATCATTTATATAAGAAACGTCTATCAAAATGACCAAATAATATCATGAAAACGGGAGGGCGGGCTCACATCTTAATTTTGGATACGTCTGTGGATCATCACTCGAAACGAGTATCGATTATTTACATATTTACTGGAAGCGATGCTTTGATCATAAATCATTTTGCTAGAATAGAAAACATTCTAATATTAGAAACCCATAGTTGTTGGCATGCATTGACTTGTTAATTCGTGCGAAAGAATCCCTGTTGAAGGGATCAATTCAATCATTAGCTTATTTCTATTTGGAAAGCAAAAAAAAGCAATTCACATACGTATGCACTTGTGTACCGAGGCAACCTTGATCCATAAATGAAAATTCAAATTTATGGTTGTTGCAATGTTTGTCCAGTAAATACCAAATCCATATAAATCTACCATTCTGTGTACATTTCCGTAATAGTAGAAAGAGTTCAATGCATTTGCAAGATTTCTAAAAATGATTTTAAATAATCTTTTCTAAGATTCCATGAGCTAATATTGTCGGGTTTTTTTAGAAAGTTCATCCAGATGTGAACTACCCACAATTTTGAATAATTGATGACCATTTTGGAAAATGATTTCGAATTGTCAATTTGCATTACTTGCTGGAAAGTTTTGACATATAAAATAGCTTGGGTGTAGAAAGAAGTGGATTATTGGGTACACTCCTATCGTTTACTATTGAAGTGTCTGAGTTAAGCATTCTACCATTTTAATTTAATCCCAATAAAAGGAAGTAAGAAGTACATATTTCCCTGAGTGCTGGCACTATTATAGCTATGATGAATCCTGTATTATCAAATAATTAATTGATAAGACATTCTTGTGTTAGTTCAATACTTTCAATAAGGATGGTTAATCATTTTAAACCACTCATTGTGCATCGTGTGCATGGACATGTGGTAGGAGTTTCATTCCGGAAGTTCAAATTTCCAAAATAAATTACTTACCTATGTTATGTTTAACTTTGTTACCTTAGAAATATTACATGGCGAAAGCATTGTGTGATATCAGGTTAGTAAATTTAGAACTAATGTCGATTTTTGCAACATATATTATTTAAAGTTAAATACGAACGGTTACTATGATGTTGCATGTGTATGCACATCTGATCAGGAAGTACGAATTATCTTTCTAAACGCTTCCTTTTGAACTAATTCTAATTGAGTTTCCATTCCTCAGTTTAAGATTTCGCCACATCCTCAATTATGAACTGAAGATTTATACAATTCAGCATTCGATTCAGTAGTGACAGGAATCTGCAGCATAGCAAATCAAACAGGCGGGTTTTATGTAGATCAGTAAAAATACAGTTGAATAATCTTTCTACAAATGTCCGCTGTAAGAATGCCTACGTATATTCACAACGAAGTCCTTGATGGTGAAAATGAATAGGACTCAATCCGACTGACTGGAATTAACTAACGATTAGACTCTACTGTTATTAGATTAGGTACTTTTGTAAGAAAAAATACAGACTTTTAGTTTTCAGAGGAAGTGCCTACAGGTCTTGTGTACAAATTAAACGGTGATGATTCGTTTTATGCCTGTGCTAAAATGATGTGTCTTGTTTTCTGAAAAATAAATCAGTGGCACAAATTAGGCGGCAGAATTACTAATCATGTAAATACTTCCTATTATAGCAATTTCTATAAATAATAATTATATTTTATATACGAATTACCTGAATAAATTAGTAGACATATTCCAACTGGTACAATTAAGTACACTCCTGGAACTAGCGTATGTGTATGATGTTTCTGATTAAGAAGCTAGTATTCAATATACCGATAGGCAATTCAGCTAATTCTAGGTCAGGAGTAGACTTGTTGAAATAAGAGAGAGAGTTTACCATGGCAATACGAGAAAGAGATAGTTTTGCAATAAAACCATATGTGCTTTAGAGAAAATTAGTCATGATTTCTTGTGCTAAATTCATCGCCTGATATTATCTAGCCTGACTACAGGCTTCACGAGGAAAATTGTGTCATCTCATTCACGAGGAAAATTGTGTCATCTCATTCACGAGGAAATTGTGTCATCTCATGGTTCAAAAGTAGGTTCGCACAGGAAATAGTAGAGGAACACATCTATATGTATTACGTATTACGTATCCTTGTGATGAAAACGTGATCAAATTATTTCAGAAAAACAAAATGTTTAAAAATGGAGTTGACTATATTGATTAACTCATGGCATGAGAGATACCATATTTGGTCACTTAAATGACTGAAAGAAACACAAAGCAAATTTGTAAGGTATAGAAATAACTGATTATTAATCTACATATCTATTTTCAAAGCGGTGAAGGAGGAATTATTAATTTCATCCTGGCCCAGGTGCTATCAGTGCAAACCAGTTCAAAGAACAGTCATTCCATATACACAGGTTTCAAGATTCCGATTATTTAGTCATTGGTTATGTCTGCTGAGATATTTAATGCACAGAGGTCAAATTAAACTGGCTGGAAAGCTGCCATGCATCCCATCTGTGAGTGGAATTGTTTGTATGAAGGTCAGCATGGCTGTGAATAATCTAGAACATTTGCAGCATACTTTCATGTAACTATACATTGCGGGTTTTAATTAGTTGTATAAGCTGGACCATTGTCAAATGCTTTACAATTGGATCATTTTTGAAATAATATTTTTTGGTAAGGAATGTGTCCGTATCAATTTAAGACATTTGAATATCATCTTATAGAAAAGTATTTTAAATTTCAAGAATGAATGATTTAGTTTCGATAAATTTTGTCTCAAAAATTTATATTACACAATGTATTGATTAAGGATTGGCGCTGCTTCTATTAGAGATTATGTCGCCTTTTCACTTCAGCTTTCATTAAATTTGAGATAATTTGCTCTAATGGCATTGTTGTTGTTGTCATACAACATCCTATATAATATCCTACAAATATAATTTATGAAAGCCACCTAATTCCTGACATTCATGCTATTTGATGACATTATTTGTCAGATTAGAATCAAATTTTATTGAACTAAATAACCTTTGGTAAAAATTCTACCAGTAATACTGCTTTAATTTTCCGATATGATCAGAATAGTAGTTTGAACATTTATCTTGAATGGCCTAAGAGCAACGTACCGTCTCTGCAATAAATTTAGTGATATATCAACCAAGAATTGATTATTCTCTATATGCAGATGATTATTACCCCTAACCATTTCACCTCTATTAATTTTGGAGATTGTAATCATGCCTGAAAGGAAATATGGGCGTATACCTCCCATTAACATCTCGATCTATGATTGGATAATGGGAAATATAAAAAAGATAATGTGAGTCATTTTAATTATCAATTTTTCGGTGTTGATATTGCGTATTAATGAAAGCTTATATCACTTCGATGATGCATCTCGAGTTCAAATAACTTTTGTGTAATCCAATTCATCTTGCAAAATGGACTCTAAACACTTTGAAATGATTCTTACTATCAAACATGGTCGGATTTGGGAAATATTTCATACACTTGTGTCTCTATACGTGGGTGTGTGTGTTTATATAGAAAAAAGAATTCCACAAACATGCAAAGTAGAAAATATGCTTAAGTTAGAATTTGTGCTAAATAAGCAAGCAGAGTTGAGGAGAGTTTTAACAGCTGTGGTCTTAGATAGGTAAGTCAGGCTGGACTATCTTGCAAAGTAGACAAACGAATAGATTAGCTAATTGCAATTCTGATGAAGGGCAGACGGAAAAAGGTTTCGTTCACCTGAGATGAAAGAATATATTCAGTTTATCTGCTTATTTCCAAGGTATTTGAACAGATGCGAAGAATAGCTAAAACAGCATCAGTGTGTGAATTGGAGCATACATTCTACTGGTACGATTTGTGTTGCTGCTATGTATTGGGGTTGTTAGAAATTTGAATATAATACTACTACTACTACATCTCCTTACTGGAATAATTAGCTAATTTATCATTTAGAAATTCCCAGTATAATTAGTTATCTGTGAAAATGTTAGGGAAATGGCACGGATGCTCCAATAATCCTAAACCTACTAAGAAAATACGAACTTGTGCAAGGAAATATTGGAATAATAAAGGTCAGTAATGTATTAGTTTGCATCTGTTGTTGGGAAGCAATTAAGAGTAAATAATATTAAATATTACTTCAATTGTTTGTGGAACACATTGATTGGACCAAGGATTTTGGGGAAATAAATGCCAGAGTAGTTACGATGTAGACATTTGTATCAAATGTCAGTGTTTATTTAATTGTGTGGCTTCGTTTTGATTTACTGACACAGATAACCTTATCAGGCATGATTTGGAGGTTGTATTGAAGAGAAACGATATCGCAATGGAGGTGTAGACTCAATTTCAATACGCAGATCAACGTTGCGATTTTGTAGTGAGTTTATATATAAGAAATTCACTTAAAATTAATCTCCAAAACAATTTTTGCTGATTATACAATATTTTATTGGATTCATTTCATACTTCTCCCACTTATTGGCACATAAAAACAGTTTCAGGTATATCACCGGGGGTTTTCTTCTTCATAAAAATGAAAGATATAATCACGTCAAATAATCGAGTCACATCATACCAACAGAGATATCACCTATTGCTGTCTCCGTAGCAAAGGAATCTGCAAATGAGTCATAACGGAGTGTACACTAACATGGTCTACATCAAGAAATAACTATAGTTAGCAGACGCAGTCTTTAGTACTTCTTTCACAATCAGGATTTAACCCAAACATGTTTGTTGCTGTGAACAAATCTAATACATTATTAAGTGAACTGTACCTAACTTAACCCATATGTCTAACCCAATACAATTAAGGATTTCCCAACAAGATAATACATGACAAGTCATTAATACAGATGCATTCAAAAGAATCACAGAGGTGCTAATGGAAATATAATACATTCAAAGCTAGTCGCAAAATGCCGTACAACTAAACAAGGCCATTGTGGTAGTTATATCTATAAATTAGTTACAAAAGCAGGTTCAATTGGCCATCAAATACTCCTTCCCCCCACGCACTAGTCGGTAGTACTGTACAACTCTGTATCGTCGTAGGTCGGAAGCATGTTTTGGTTTAAGACATCAGGCGCAATGAATCCGATCGCTGATTTATCAGCCTTTTCTGCCAGCCATGCACCTTTAGGCATTTTCTTGTGTTGTTTGCATAACACGTGGACAATTGCACCGACTTCGATTACCAGATTTTGCTTTCCCCTCAAATCATTCTCGCTCGTGACTTGAGCTACCAAGAGTGGTTTATCGCCTTCCTTAATGTTGTAATATTCAAAAAATACTTTGCGCTTTTTCTCCATTTCCTTGGCATTTTTTTCAATTTCCTTTTGGCGCTTTTTTTCCATTTCTTGCTGTTTCTTGCGAAACTTCTTTTCTTGTGAAGCGCTTAGCTTAGGCCTGGAAACTGCACCCTTCACTTCAAGCTTGGATTCAGGCACTTCATCGTACAACTCCTCCTTCATTGGAGACTGAGTCAGAGAGCCTATACTTTCTACGTCATCGTAGAGCTCAGGAGATTTGCTGCGAGGAATGCCTACGTTTTCAACATCATCATAGAGCTCTGGAGATTTTCCACGCGTGATTCCTACACTCTCGACATCATCGTACAACTCAGGAGATTTGCCACGACGTATTCCTACGTTTTCTACATCATCATAAAGCTCAGGTGATTTGCCTCGAGTAATTCCTATATTCTCCACATCATCATAAAAGTCCCCGTCCAAATCCGGATTCATATTCTCTACGTCGTCATAGACATCTTGTTCCGTTGACTCGCTACCGTTCGTAAGGGATCCTCTCACTACCTCTACGTCATCATATAGATCGCCATCATCAAATGCATTATCGTATGTGTCGTTTCCTGGGTCCAGGATTAGTCTTGGTTTTTTCTCACGGTCGATGACTGGAGGGTTGGAGAGGTCTACAACAGTCAGTGGTCTACGTTTGTAGCAGATTTTTTTCGATTCAATTGAAAGAGCAGATACGGAGGGTTTTGGTTTAAGCAGCGGGGGCGTTTTTTTCGCGGGAGATGGAGCCACTTTTCTCAGATTGGCTCTGAAATCCACTTTCACTTCGGAATCTTCACTCTTGTGAGGTTCATTTCGCTCCCCAACCTTCTTCAAAAGCCTCCGTTGATTCAGCATGTCTTTGGATACCATGGGCGCCCCCATCACCGCTGGATTGGGCTTCTGAGTTGGCTGTTTTGTCGTAATTACTTTCTTCTGATTCGGAACTTGTTTCTCTTTCTTAGCCTTGTAGTTTCCAGCCTGTTTCACAGGTTGGGGAGATTCCCTAGCAGGTATGCCAGTCTGGTTGCGAGTAGGGAGTGCAGGGGCTGGCACGGACACTGGTTCGGGGCCAGTTAAATCTCCGGGGTCGTATCCGGCCTTGTTAAGTTCATCTTCCAAGTCTGCATAAATGTCTTCTGTGTCTTCTGGGAGTTCCGCGTATATTTCAGACATAACTACTGCTACTGACAAAAAGGTTGTTTTAGAAGAATATTTGATATGTAGGGGGTTTAATAGTTTGTTATTGTTTTTAAAATTATTTTTTAGCAAGGAAATGGTATAAGGATAGGTCTGCAACATCGACATTTATTTAATGCATACTAACGAACATAAGTAATCAATTCAAAAATTAATTAGCAAATAAAAATAGCGAACAAAATGGAGAACAATTAGTGATGCAGCTTCAATTTGAAATATATTTTCTGCTGAGACTATACTCATGGATCCTGCTACGTAAGTGTAGACATAAATTCGAAATTGAGGTTGTTACAAGAGTTGACACAGGTTTCTTGCATACTATTTTGTACTAAATCAATAGTGTAGCAATATATATTACTTGTATTACAGAATTAATTATAATTACGATTGCTTTGCTGTTTTTAAGATACGTAATTACATTACACTGTTTTATTCGATAGTTAATATTCAACATAAGGATACGCTAACACAATTTTAACAGAAATAAATCCCAAATTAGATATCGTACACCACTTACAATGATTTAAAAGAACATTTTTTAACACCTCATGCAGTGGTTATATAATGCAAAATATGGAAGACAATCAGAATCTTAAAATAATATATAAATAGAATGATTCCAGAACACTCTAGATAAAATTAGACCTGGCGAAGGACATTACGTGATAAGGAAGCTAAATTTGAACACAGTTGCACAATTTATTATTCTTAAAAGGAGAAACCACCTGTAGCTTAGAATTGAAATATATCCCTAACAGTCCCCTCCTCTGGTAGAATTGTATCCTGAAAAAAGGACAGTTCACTGAACCACTAAACAGTGCATGTAATAGAACTTCACATGATCTGTGAACAAACATTATGGCGCCTATTCCAATGTATGGGTCTAGTAGACGGGGAATTTTCAAGGGATTACTCAGTAAGGAAAATACCTTTTTAAATTCTTAGAAGTTACTGCAGCTTGCAGTAGAAAGGGCTAAAATGGTCAGTAGTAAGTTTCAAAGAATGCAATTGATAGTCAGTTTTATTGAGCAGTTTTAACACGTAAACCAGGCTCCCACTCAATACATGATATTAACTGAGTAAGACATCCTTATCTCGTGCGGTCCACGTTTGCATTACTCTTCAACTTTCAGTGAAGTGATCTTAGTAGAGCAACACATCATGATAATCTACCTCATTAGTATTCAGGTGGTAGGCGATGAATGGGAGAGGATGGATAAAATCCTAGAAAATTATCCTAATTGTTTCGTTCCAACTGAACTAAATAGATCAGGATAAGTAAGCAATAAAGAGAATTGACTCTAGATTGGTGTGAAGGCACGAGTGTTACATCATGCTGACTTCATGAATGAATATTGATATTCAGAACAGATCAAATTCACATGTAATTAGCATTCAAAATTACTTCTATACTAAGAACTTGATTGAATACAATTCTCCTAATAGTCTAAGCCACTCCTTGTAAAGTACCTTTTAACACAGGTACACGACTCCGTAGAAAGTTTAATGTGGATTTTTGCCTATGTAAGGGATGTCAACATAAATATTCTAGAGATGAGGTCATTGTTACATAATATTCTTACTCCAAATCTAAGTCAATTTGTAACATATCATCCTTTAGAATTAATGCAACGCAATAATTTCGCTTAAATCAAATACGTATAGAATAATGATTAAATATACGTACAACAAACTTACGAAGATGGCAGCAGAATTCTAATATGACAGAGAAATCCACAAAATACTTAGTCCCCTTTGATTCCGTGAAACATTCTGTGGATATGAAATCTCCCTATCATCGATCCCTTAGCATTAATTTGAAAGACAATCTGTGCTAGTTAGACTGATATGCGCTGAGAAATCCTAAATGTATCTCTTGGTGGTTTTTTAAAAGGGAATAAGAACACAGAAGAATCTTAAGATGACTTTTTTGGGAAATGAAATTGGGCCAAAAAATATTTTTGAATTTCCACTTGTATGGGCGGAGTTCAGTTATTGTATAGAATAGAATCGGATTGACTGAATTGAGTTTTTTTTAATGAATTCAAAGGATCACCACTTTCATATCAGGATATTCGAAACAGGAAGGGGACAGGGAGAGAAGATAGGGAGGGAGGACAGGGGGGACAGAGGAGGTGCAACCCCTAAGTCATGGGTCTGAAGGTGCTTACATTGTACACATCCAGACGAGGCAGGGGGACTTGTCCATGTGCCTCCTAGTGGCAATCATTCATAAATTGAATCTACTTCTGCATATTGAGAATCGAGGTAAGCAATTGAGTAATAAGATCGATATTCTGCTGATCGTAATGGTAGTGTATGGCAGAGCTATGCACTAAGAATAAGTGGAAAAACTAGTGTGATTCACCATTGGCTAAATCTGCTGACTAAACGATAAAAATACAAATATGCACATGAAAAGTCCCCCCCGATAAATACTGGGTGAGAAATAGGGAATAATTTGCCCAAACTTAATGATTTCATGAAAACAAAGGGGTAATGATTAGCTAGAATATATCCTGTTCGGTTACAATGCATTAGATGTAATTGTTATTTAGAAAAATGACACAGAAAAATATTGGAATAATAACCCCTATTAGCATGATACAGGGATTTAGCTAAAAAAACGGGGATACCAGTAATAAACTATCATGTTAATGCAGTAAAATTAGTAAACTGGAGAAATTAGAGTATATTGAGTATAATAATACTGATGTCATTACAAATAATCTACAATTCACAGGGAAGGGAGAAGCTTTTCAGTAAGTATATTTCGGAGGATGTATACCTCAAATGAACAAAACCAGGAAACAAACACAAGGATTTTTGTATTTTAATCCTTAGAAAAGAAATTTCACAATACTACTTTCAGATGTTACTAATTTAATAATGCAAATACGATCATGTAAACAAACAATTTGTTGTGTATTGATGTAAGATCAAATATACTTGTAAACAAACTCAATTAATAAAACCAGAAAAACAAAGGATAGTAATAGTTCTCTTGATTGCTAGCACGAGTGTATGTTATTCAATATAGTCCACCACTCTTTAATAGAATGGATATATACTTTTGTAGTATTCAGTAAAAGCTTTTAAAAATTCTTAAAAAAAGATCACATTATATAATATCAGCTATTTTCTATCTTAATAGCTGTTTAATGGCATAACAAATGCGCAAGTATCTACATTTTGTAATTGACAAAATGTAAATTTTTCCATTATAAAATTTAATTTTTTCTAAACGGTAATGCCTAGACTCTAAATAAGGTTGGTCAGGGGTTTTGCACTTGAGTATAATGACTGTATTTCTATGGATGTAACTGGCAGTATTGGTCATTCGAGTTTCCATCAAGAGTTCTAGCTCAACATTGCAAAGTGCAAACCGAAGTACAGAGAATTGACATAACAGCTACAAGATGTGTGTAGCGATGACTTGTACACACCAAGTACCTAGCAGCCTTCTCATCATAAAGAACTTTTTACGACGGTCATTTTTCCAGTCCCTTTACTTGAGTATATTAGAATATGTGTACTGCACATATTTCATATTTTGATCAGAGTTCTAACAAAGATTATCCAAATTCAGTAAAGTATGGTAGACCTTGGGTGTGAATCTCTGAGTTGAAATAGTATTTTATACATTCGGATTTGGCATTTAAAGTTTTGATACCATTATTAACTAATAGCTATATATTTATAGTAGCTCATACCCAAAGACTTCTGGCTATTTCAAGACGATTGTTTCAATAATTAAGGTGTAAAAAACAGAATAATTCGGCCTAAAAAGTGGTTCTAATTATCTGCAGTTCGGTTAACATCCCATTTCGTAGTATGAATAGAGGTTGAAGGAACTGAGTTAGATGTAATTGTATCATTTCAATTAATATAGGAATATATTTCGTATGGAGGGTATAAAAAGAAATGAGTTACCCTAGTCAAGTTTTAAAGGACGGATTCAGAATCTTCTCTAGGCAGAGCTTCCCGGATACTGTTCAGCCTCTGCTGTACGCTAGATTTCGCATCTCTGAGTTTCACAATTTCGCTGTCTCGATTCTCTAGGAGGGATTTCAGATGGAAAATTTCTTCTCGATGAGTTTGCTTTTCAGATTCATTGAGGCTGTCTTCATCTCCGAGAGTCGACACAGTCTCTACATGATTTTCAGTTGTTTCTCTAAGAGATAGAGACACTCAAACGAATAGTAAGAACATCCATTCATGTCTCATCAATGTGAAACACATACTATATGGTACTGAGCTGTCTTTCCCACCGAGCGCGTTAAACGCGCTGTTTAGCACGATTAGCTTGTCGAATAACGATTTTGCTGTTAAATAATGCAATTTACCCGAATAAACAGCACAAAAATTAACGCGCTTTCCAATAATCCTGAGGGAAACACTGACTGAGATCAGTTACAATCCAAACAGAGTATTAGAGGTATTTACAGTCTTGTCCTTCAAAATACATAGAATAAGGCAAAGGTAACGCCAATTAGAAGTAGTTGGCAGTTTTGGAGCTTCGAATAATCAACTCAGATATTCCCTAGCTCTATCTCTGCAGTTTATTAACTGCACACTGAAGTTTTATATCACATAGCGAGTCACTACCTAAGTTTATCCAGTCTCCTCTTCATTGAGCTAGGGCAGGTCCTGTCTCTGTGTGAGCTGTTCCCGTACTTACTCGCTAGCTTAGCGTACGTATCTCTCTCCGCAGTCGTTCTCTCAACCATGGACACGACTTCCTGGAGGTAGCCTTGAGCTGTCAGCTCGTTGGCGCGGGAAGTCTCCACCTCTCGTTCTAGCACTGCGACCTAGAGCAACATCACATCACTAAACGCCCCATTCACACCCAGCAAGAAGATAGGCAGTATTTTAGTATCAAGAACAGATGAGAACACGCACCTTCTGTCTGAGGGATTTGATTGAGTTTATAGCTGCGCAGTTCTTGCCTTCTAGCACAGAGACAGCTGCTCTCTGTTCCGCCAATACGGCTTCCCTCTTACTGGCCGCAGCAGACACTTCCCGGATCTTACTCTGCAGCTTACAGCACTCACTCTCAGAGTGAGACTGCGACTGCTGCAGACGTTCCTTCACGCTTTTGTATTCTAAGCTGTGGGTCCGACGGTCTGATTCAAGTTTAGATTTCAAGGAGTTCAGATAACTCTTGTACTTCTCCACGTCTCGCACAAGACTCGCAATCCTCTCATCCGAATGCTGCAGCTCCTGGCTACTCCTCGCTTTCAACTAGCCACAATTATCAATGTAAGAGAGACGTGAACACAAAGTTGCATTAAAAACACATATAGAATTATGGGATTAATTTCACTACATAAGATCAGTATTATCGGTGGCTGACATACTACGTATAAATCCTAAAATTTTTTCTTTTAAACGACTTCGAATTCACACAAATCGAACCTGAGATAGAGTTTTGTTTCATAAGCAGCCCTGTCTATACCACTGCGTACCAAATGGTGTGCATGCCAATGATGCCACAGTGTTACTAAGGAGAGTTATAACTAACAAACCTGTAGCAACTCCTGCTTGGCACTGTGTAGCTCCTTGCTGATGACTTCAATCTCCTGCTTTTGTGTGTCCACCGCATGTCTGCTCCTGTCCCACTCATCTCTGTGCGGCCGAGACAGAATCTCCTCCTCCAGCCTAGCATTCTGATCCTCTAGCGACCCCGACAGACGCTCCAACTCACAGACCCTCCCTTGCGCCTCCCGCAGGAGGGAGCTCTTCTCCGCTAGCTGCTCGTCGTAGGCGGCGAGCAGCGGGGAGAGGTGGGAGGTGTTGGCCAGCCACGGGGTGTGCTCCTCCCCCAGCTGCTGGAGGGGCAGCGTCTTGTCCGTGGGCGGATGCTCTCCGTACAGCGACTGGTAGCGACTCAGCTCCACGTTTAGTCTAGGAGAGAATCCATGGTCCACTCTATATTCTACTGTACTTGTTAAGCAATTGCAGGGAATAGAATTCAGCGATTTAGCTAACTTGCTAATCCCGGGGTTTTACAAAGAAAGGGTTTGGCGGCTTATAGTAGCTAGAAACCTGAATACGATCCTCTTCAGCTCTGCGACCTCCCAATCATCTGGTCTGCTGTCCAGTCGCTGTGATTTGTGTGAGGGAGGATTCTGCTTGGAATGCTGGAGCATTTCTCTGAGGAGATCGCACTCCTGTCTCAGACTCGCTACCTCACTGGTGACGTCAGCAGCAGCAGGAGGAGGAGGAGGAGGAGGAGGAGCCTCGCTAGGCGGGACGGGCTGCTGGGAGAGGAGAGAGATCTGAGCGGTGAGGCTAGCATTCTGTTCCGTCAGCTCCGCCAGTCGGGACTCCAGCTCCATATGTCTCTCCTGCAAGTAGCTCACCAGCTGCTCGCTGGAGGGCCTAGAAGGGAACATTTGTATTATGCGCACCATGGATGTTGCAAAATCGGAATTAATAGGATCCGTTTAGAGCCGTTTGTAGACGGTAAACGATCAATACGATTTAGTATAAATAGAAACTAAGGATTGCAATCAATTAATGTTTGTTTATGGATTGTATATCTCCCAAGTGTAATATATCAGGTTTAAAACCCCTACGTCTCTGTTTATATAATGTAAAAGTATTGATCCAAAAATTCTTAAATAAATTCTTTGGATTCTGACGAATATATTTTTGATTGTATCCTATCAATGCAATATACCTCTGTGACTGTGTTTCTCTTCTTTGGTCGTCTGTGGCAGATGTGACGCGAGAGGAGATAGAGGTCTGCCCCCTGTGGGTTGTTCCCACGGGGTAGAGCAACCCGTTCCCATCACCAGAAGGTACAAACTTGTATTGTGTCTCATCCTGTCTGATGCCCGGGACGCTGTTGAGGATTGAGTGGCTGTGTGAGTAAGTGGTCGGGTAATAATCTATCGGGTCTGTTATACGGGATTCTCCCCTCATCTGCATCTCCTGCTTATTTACAATGTAAGTAAACCTATGTAACTAAGCGAAGCATTTTTTGTTCAACGAACACTGTATCTGCTAGTTGCTTCAAGTCTCTCTTTCTCAAACGGTTCCCGTCGCAGGAGTTGTTGTTGTTGTTGTTGTTGTTGTTGTTGTTGTTGTTGTTGTTGTTGTTGCTGTTGTGCTAGCAGTAGCATGTGTTCCTGTTTAGACAGCAAATCTGACTTCTCAATAGCAGAAGATTCAAGCTGAACATAATCATTTCTTGTGTTAGGAGTCCGTCTTATCGCGTCTCTACTGAGTGGGTTAATAACAGCTGCATCTATGACAGCCCCTCTCTCGACGTAATACTCTCTGCTGTCCGCCAGATGGGACATGTCACGAGAAGGAGGCCGTTTCTCTACCACAAGTTCCCTCTGAACTTCTGGAGGAGGGATGGGGGTGAGGTAGTCGGCCTCTCTCAAGCTCGATGCCTGTGTATCTCCACTCTCGAGTCTCTACACGGAAATTTGCATATAGAATACTCTTAAACCTTCCAAGTACAAACGACTCACTTCGTAGCCCCTGACGGACACCTTATTGCCAGTGACGGGATCCACCACCACACTGGTGTACACGTAGTGTGCATCGTCATCTGTAACTGTTGTCTGGACAGGTTGTCTCGCAGCTGCTCTCATAGGGGAGACATGATCTATATTGTCGTAGAGTGCGGCGTCTACATCCCTGTGAACCAACTAGAAGAGGAGGAATGACTGAATATACAATTTATTCCCTCAAGTATGATGTTATAATTGACAAGTAATTGGTGAGTTGAACACGAGGTTTAGAAGTGAGAAATTCCCTTTCATGCCCGAGAATCCTTTGAGTGATTCGTGTTGTGTTTGGTATAAAATTATTGTGTTGTAAAGCAACCATAGGAATTAATGAGAATATGCAACCGATATATAAATACTACAGAGAAGCGATATAGATTGGAGGCTAAGTGCTTTGCTACTTCGCACAGGCAAATGTTTTCATTCAAGAGAAAGATCATTCTAAAAATAGAACAGAGCGAAGTACGCTACCCTCCTTATTAACCAAATTCAAAACTTCATTTATTTAGACAAATCGAACGTAAATATGTACAATCAGGGTCGCTTATAGTTTCTCAGGGGACCAAAAATATGTGACATTTTTATTATTATTAATTAACTCAAAATTCTGACATATGGCATTTTGCACGAGAGATATTCTGTAATGGAGACCAATCGGCTTATATGACAGAATACCCAACAACTGATACACAGGATTAGACATTGTAACAGAACCATTCTGATAGATCCAAATATCCTAGCTGTAATATATATCCAATGAGTCTGAGTAAGAAATGGAGGCTCAGTGCTTTGCTACTTCGCTCAAACAAATCACAATTTTAATAAGGAAAATTTCAATTTCGTTGTAACAATCAGCAAAGCACGCAGCCCTCCTTTTAGCTAAATTCTAAACTTTATGATACTGGACTGTAGGCAGTGGTGCTGTGCGGGTAAGGTCATGGCCTTACCTCTTTTTTATAAACTACGAATATCTTATGGATTTAATAATTAGAATTTGCGTTGAAACTGACTTCTGAGACAAGGGCGTAGGGAGGTTTATTCTGAATATTTGTTCACTAAATTATAAAATAATTGATGAGAGAGTGTCATAGTAGTAATTTGTATTTCTAGAACCTCAAAATTAGACGAATCTGTCCAAATGGTTAGAGCAAATGTTGTTAGCTTGGACCCCACTGGGGGAGGTATTGAAAAGTCGAGAGAGCATGCTCGTTAAGTCGAGAGAGCATGCTCATTAGGTCGAGAGAGCATGCTCATTAGGTCGAGAGAGCATACTCCTTACATTTATACCTTCTTTATGTTCAAAAAAGGTACAAGTATTTACTGATCTGAATCTACTACATGCGCCCTAGATACATACTGTACTTCCCGTACGGAGTATCACCTATAAAAATCCTGATGTAAAATTGGTTTAAATTCGAGAAGTTTCATATATGTAATAACTTCCTACTATTATAAGTAGGTATGATGCTGGTAACCAATTTCGTCCCCTGAAATGCCCTTTTCGCACCTAATGATTTCTCAATCAAAATGCCTCATTTTCACCCTTTTTTTCAAACATACTCCACTCCAAAAGCCTCAATTTCCGTTCCTTACATATTAGTGCCCGTTTATTTTGGTCTCTAATGAGATAAAAATTCCAGGGACGAAAGTTCTGCTTACCCCAATGGAGTATATAACGAGCATGCTCTCTCGACCTAACGAGCATGCTCTCTCGACCTAACGAGCATGCTCTCTCGACTTAACGAGCATGCTCTCTCGACTTTTTATTATAAGCACTGGGGAGCTTACAGCGCACCCCAGACCCCCCAGCTGGTTGTTAGACCTCCTATAAAACGTCCGGGCTACGTTTATGATCTAACCATATCGAAGTAAAAATTCCCCCAATAAGGTCGCTCGATACGGTCGCTTTAAACACCTTTTTGGGCCTCTTTTGAGAATTCTGGATCCGCTGTGATACACGGCTTCACTCTCACAATAGAAATCATTGTACGGCACTACAATAAACTGTCATGTTGAATACTGATACTTCAAAGCAATAACTTATACGGTTGTTATAATAGTGTATAGCAGGGGTTCTTAACCTTTTTGTCCTTACGCCCCCTTTATAACCATTAAATCATTATGCCCCCTTGACTTTGATATTTTCACACTAATACTATATTTTCGGATCTAAATGTTATCTACCTTATAATTAATCAATGTGAGTCTAGTCCCAGAAGGACGCCTCTGGAGGACACTTTGTGTCCGCCAGCCGCGCAGTGAAAGCAAACGAAGCGAAGCGCGCTTGTTAGTTCTATAAACGATAAGGTGGATGAGCCTTGCTACTTTTGGTTGGCAATGGGCTTTTTTAATGTGCTTCCGACGGCAATGCAATGGCTAGGCTCTGGCTGGAATACCAACACAGAGAAAGTCGATCTTTTTTCTGAGGACTAGATTTGAGTAATGACAACTCGGGCACCAAAGTTTCTAATTCGTGTGGTAGTGTATTGGTTCTATATAATCTGATTTGGATACAACAATTATTTTCTCTCTATTTAAAGGATGAAATGAGGAATTTTGAAGCATTGCAACTTCATTAATTATTCTTGATGTAATAATACCACTGATAATAGATATTGGATATAGTGATAATGCCAGGGGTAAAAATGTCCAAAATCACTACAGCCAATATCTCACTGCAGTTAATATGTTGTAAAGGAACCATTGGAATGGATCGATACATGCAACCAATATATAACATGCATAGAAGCAATGTAGATTGGAGGCTAAGTACTTTGCTACTTCACACAAACAATAAATACCAATGTATCTCAGATGAAATGACATTTCAGTTAGGACAAAGTACGCTACCCTCCTTATTGGACAAATTCAAAACTTTAATGAACTCAAGATTACTGACAGTACTCTGTATGAGACGACTCCATTGGAGATCCTAACAATCAACATGGCCACACAACTATTTTGCTTCAGATGGGCCTGTTTATGCTAATTCATAATTCAATCCACGGTTGTACATTGTAACAGAACCATTTTGATAAATTCAGATATCCTAGTTGATATATATAGCTTATGTTTCTTAGTAAGGAATGGAGGCTTAGTGCTTTGCTACTTCGCTCATACAAAAAAATTTACTGGAAATTAGTTTTCGTTGGAACAAACCAGCAAAGCACGCAGTCCTCCTTTTAGCTAAATTCTAAAAACTTTCAAGAGGGTAGCGTCTTAATTTTTTTCTGGAGGTCTAGATTTGAGTAATAATTAACTCAGCATCTGAGTTCTAATATTTTGCTTCCTATGCTATGGCTCTATGTCCTTATGCCCAATATATAAACTAGCAAAGGTGTACATCCCAATATTTTCCATTCAAGTAGTTATATTTCTAAACGATTCATGAAGCCAACAACATCTAGTCAGTAATTAAAACAAATATTCTAATAAGTCAAGTTCACAAAGATAAACCATAGGCGTAACTCCAGGGGTGGCAGGGGCAGCGTGCCACCCCAGACCTAAATGTTATGTTGACTTGTGTGGCATGCCACATTAGTTTGATATATGTTTACAAATCTCGCCACCCCAGCTAACCATGAAAAAATCAAAATAGTTTCTCTCTTTTGTGAACTTGATCGTTCCTGTCCTTACCTGTGGGGTATATCTGATCCTGTGTGGATTGGGAACAGAGATGGGGGTGGGGGGCACTGGAGGTAGGCCCTGGGGTGTCAGGAGCTGTGGAAGAGAGTTGCTTTTCTTCCTCGAGAATAAATTGGACAGTCCTCTCTTCTTGTGGTAAGGTCTAATGGAAGGTATAAAATAGTAAAATGCTTCATGCAAGGTGAATATCCTCTCTAAATGAGATTTTAGAATCTCTATTAGCTATGTACTATATACAGTCGACTCCGCTTAATAGGGTCACATCGGTCAGAGGACATTTTGCCCTGATTAAGCGGAGAACCCTATTAACCGAAAGTATTAGCTTCTATGTGTGAGAGCTATTCCGGTCCTACCAAAAGTGGCCCAATTAGCGGTTGACCCGATTAAACAGAGCCCTATTAAGCGGAGTCGACTGTATTATGTTAATTTAACAGATTAATTCATAGCTAAGACACGATATTGACTTTCCAAGTTTATCCACATAAACCTATATTTCATCATTCAATGGTGTTTTTTGGAGGCACTTAAGGAAATAGGGAGCTTCCCAATGCGAAACCTTGCTCTACAGTACGATACTCCATCTTTTCCGTCCCCTTTTTACCCTTTATATTTACGTATGTGTGTCAAAACAGTATTAATAAGTAAAACTTAATTCTTACATTCGACTCGACTAATAATAATTATCAAAATTCCGCTTGCTTAGAATTCGAGGCAATTGATTGGTGGATATGAACTCACTTTGGTTTCCTTGGAGTGCTCACCATCTGGGGAATAGGCTGGCGGGTTGGAATGGTGTCTGCGAGTGAAGAGACGTTGGCATAGTACTGTGTGTAAATGTCCGGGGTGGATACGGAGAGTTCTGAATGCTTGGGAACATGATGAATCTCCTAGAATTCAGATTCTCAATAAATGTGTAGCATTACATAATCAAGTGTTAGCCCAACCGTTTGCAAAAAAAGTTTCTCAAATAAAGTAGATTTTAAATACTTACGTATTATCGGACATACCTAATTTACAGAATGGAACGGAACCATTCCGGGAAATCAGAGTACCTATTTTACGGAATATTCCATTCCGGAAAGTATAACTGCCTAATTTACAGAATATTCCGTATCTTAGGTATGTCCGTATCATCAGTGATTAGAAAATGTTATTGTTATGTTGTCAAATTACTTGTTCAAGCACATCTTTGCTAATGATAGAAGGTAGACTAGCAATTAGCATAGATGCCAACCTCTGCAAGGAAAAAAGCGGGACATAAGTAGTACTTAGCTGGACATAGAATATTTGTATTAGTCCTATATACTGAAGAGCGGGACAATTCCACTTTTTGGAACTTTTTCACGGAACATTACTTTCAACATATGTCTGAAAAAGCGGGACATCCCGCCAAAACGGGACAGTTGTCAAGTATGGATTAGTGGCAAGTACCACATCGTGTTGTGTACCTCCTAACAGTGTTTCCCGCCGAGCGCGTTAAGCGCGCTATTTAGCACGCTTAGCTTATCGAATAACATGATTTTGGTGTTAAATAATGCAATTTACCCGAATAAACCGCACAAAATTCAAAAATTAGCTTTCCAATAATCCTGAGGGAACACTGCCTCCTACCTCATATATTTAAAATATTTTAGCGCATGCGCTGTTTTCATTTTAGCGCATGCGCTAAAATATTCGACACACGACACGACACGACACGACACGACACGACACGACACGACACGACACGACACGACACGACACGACACGACACGACACGACACGACACGACACGACACGACACGACACGACACACGACACGACACGACACACGACACGACACGACACGACACGACACACGACACGACACAACACAACACAACACAACACAACACTTTCCATGACATTTTACAAAATGCAATATGAAATATACATACTTGTCATATATTTAAAATATTTTAAATACCTCCCTACCTGGTAAGCTGCAGCTGATTGCTGCGGGTTATGTGGAAGGAACTGCTCTGCTCGTTGAGTGTCCACAGGCGCTACAGCCTCGCCGGATCTCGCATTTTCTCTCTTCCCTTTCTTGCGGCCTCGTTTCAGAAATGACATGGAGGCTAAAATATAAATTTAGAATTCAATCCCATCTTTGGGAAAAATATTTTCCCTGAATCAGTTCAAATCTAAGTTGACTAATTCATTGAAAGATGATTAAGAATTATTAATTATTCAAAATTTCAAACATTAGTGCAGATTCTATACCCAAAAGTGGTTAAAAGGTTGCTCATGTTATATACCAGCGCTGTCCAACAGGCGGCCCGCGTTGCGGCCCACGTTCCGTCCAAAATGCCTCTATCCATACCCATCTCGAGTGCACGCCCCTGTATTGCGGCCCGCCACTAAATGGTATGAAGCAGTTGCGGCCCGAAGTAAATATAGTTGGACAGCCCTGTTATATACCTTTAACATTGCTCAGTCCCTAAGCGAAATATCAATTATTTTAGTTTCAAATTTTGAGTAATTCATTGATAATTCATGAATTAGTCAACTTAGGTTCAAATTAAAAATTATTCTACTCTTCATATCAGCGCATAATTGTCCTGTTACTAGGAATCAGTCGTTCATGAGAAATAAGATTTCAATCACGATTCTAGATGGAACTATGATCGGCGATCTCGATCATATTTCCGATCGTTGATTTGTGCTAATTATATTAGTTAGGCAGACGTGTCAATGAAGAATCGCGATATGAAATAATTCATCTCAGTTCGCAAGGGAGAAACAAACAGATGATTGTCAATGTATACACTAAATACCCAAGAATCCACAGAGCATTGTGATCTACAGGAAACCTCTAAATACGCACCTCCAAAATACGGTACGAACCCACTTTCCCGATTGACATTCCCACAACGTAAACAAGATACTGTGACACTCCCAATGGCATTGGAACTCTGGGGTATACCTCTATTAGTATTGTCAGTATTACAGTACTGTGATATCATTATCAATTCACGCAAGCTACACATTGTCTTGTAAGAATTCATAGTATCCTTGCAAGACAATACAGAACAAAGAACGCGCAGTAGGCATTGTAAAAAACCCTTACTCTGCAACTATCATTCACTTGAGTAGTCTCAATCCAGTACTTTTCTGCTATAACTAATCTCGTATTCTCATTTATTTCCAAATGGCTTCTGCGCAACGAGATCCCGGATCACAGCTCTGTAAGGTGTTCGTAGGTGGCATTTCCATCACTACGAGCGATGAAACGTTCAAAGACTATTTCGAATCCTATGGCAAAGTGGTCGACTCCGTTATCATCCGCGATCAAATGTCTAATCGCTCGAAAGGATTCGGATTTGTAACCTTCGACAAACCAGAAAGAGTAGACGAGCTCCTCGAGAAACGCCCTTTCAACATAGACGGCAAAGAGGTCGAGGTCAAGCGAGCGATCCCCCGAGAAGAAATGTCCCCCACTGCACACACCAAAACGAAGAAGCTCTTCGTTGGCGGACTAGCAAAAGATGTAGCTTCGGACGATGTGCGCGACTTCTTCAAGCAGTACGGGAGTGTGGATGAAGTGCAGTTGATCTACGACAAAGAGACGCAGGATTTCCGCGGCTTTTGTTTCGTGACGATGGGCAGCGAGGATATCGTGGACAAGATCGTCATCGAGCAGTCACACACCATCAACGGTAAGCCGTGCACCGTCAAGAAAGCGGAACCTAAGTTTTCTAAGGTTAACCAGACTCCCGTTGCTCGTGCAGCAACGCCATACGCCCCTCTAAGCCAATATTACAGCTACGACCCCAATCCTCTAGACATGTACTACATGAACATGGCGTACGGGGCGGCCAGCTACGATAGGTTCAGTCATTTCGGTACAAGTGCCCATGCGAGAGGAGCCACTTCCAGCTCTTTGTATTCCTCGTCCCGCGGACGTTACCGTCCCTACTAGTTAGGTGCGCAATAATTCTACACCCGTGCCATCCCTCTCCCATCCTCAGAACGCTATTTAGATTAGTCTATAGTTGTGGACACTGAGTTTGAAATTAGTTAGTAACCTTCGAGCTTTGCAGTTTGATTAGATAGTACTAGATAGTATTATCAGGGTAGAAGGTAGGTGAATAGATATCAGGGTAGCTGTTGCATCTGTATCCAGCTTCCCCCCTTACAAATAAGCTATTTAGTAATTGAAGTATGATTGTATACACTTTTCGTAATCTAAGTTAGGTATACGTCAATTTAGCAGGATAATCCAATCGACTTGAAACTCGAGTACAATTAGTGAAATGTCGGTTGGAGAAGGAATTGAGAGCAGACACTCCAAGATTTTTGTCGGGGGCGTGAGTATCCACACGACAGACGATGGATTCAGAAAAGCTTTCGCGCCCTACGGAGAGATAACTGACTCGATTGTACTACGCGACCCGGAGAGCAATCGAAGCCGAGGCTTTGGTTTTGTCACATTCAAATCCGCCTCCTCCGTTGAGAGGGTCCTAGACGCCCGCCCGATTAACATCGACGACCGAGAAGTTGAAGTGAAGCGCGCAATCCCGAAAGAAGCCAACAACCCACAAGCTCACTCCAAGACGAATAAGGTTTTCATCGGCGGACTCCCCAACGATATCACTGAGAAAGAATTGAGAGACTTCTTCAGCTACTACGGCTCAATCAGTGACATAGAACTGATCTACAAGGACTCCGTGTTCCGAGGGTTCGGGTTCATCACGTTCAAGGATTACGACAGCGTCGATAAAGTGATTGTCGACGGATCTTTTGATCTGAGAGAGAACGGCCACAAGTGTCGAGTGAGCAAAGCAGGACAACGCACGCCTCGACAGCCAGGCGGTGGCGGTCCCCATTATGGCGGTGCACCGGGCCCCATGCATTCCAGTTCCGGCTACTACGGCGGTGGGGGCGGTAGCGGTGGGGGTGGGGGTAGTGGGGGCGGGGGTATGGATTACCCGGAGTACCCTAGAGTGCCCTCTTACCTACAGAGCACCCCGGACTACAACGGCTACAACAACCCATCCAAGGGGTACGGGGGAGGATACGGTGCTCCCCCCAGCCAAGGCCCACCCTCAGGCGGCTACGACACGAGGAGCTACGGCGGACAGGGACAGAATTATGGTGACTATACCGCCCCCCCATCCGGTGGGTATGAATACGGGTACGGGTACGGACACGGCGGAGGAAGTGGCGGGGGCGGGGGTGGAAGTGGGGGAGGAGCACCTGGCTATAGCGGCGGGGATGCAGGCGGATATCAATCGTATAAGGTTGAAGGGGGCCGTGGAGGAAGAGGTGGAAGAGCTAGATACAAACCGTACTAGTAGAAACACGTCTGTAGTTACTTCATTCATTCTCCCCTAAGATACGTAGTAAGTGAAAAGTTCGTAAGTCAGCTTAATACTCCTGACAACAGTTCGTAATACTCAGAACAACTAAGCAATCAGAAGTTTTAAGTAGTCAACCCCTAAGTCAAAGTCTTAAGTCAAGATAAGGTCGTTGGTGTTTCCACGTTTAGGCATAATAACATGCGTAGTTTGCTACATAAGTATTCTTGTACTATTAAAATAAATACATTTCGTTGTAAGGGTAAGGGTTGGGTGGTTACATTGGCTGATGGGTAAGTTACACCGCACAGATACGCGAATGACGAGATTTAATTTACTATAATTAAATAGAAAACATTTAAATAATATTAACTAGCATATATCTATAGCTGAGCACAATATAGGTAAATTCTCCAATTACGACGTTTCTGAAGTAAAACGAAAATGACGTTTCTGAAGTAAAACGAAAATCGAAACGTGTGATGACATTGTTATCTCGCTCAGTATAATTATTGTTTATTGGCCCATTTCACTCTCTAGAGGCGTTCTTGTCTAAATATCTTCATTTCGCGCAGATATTTATATTTGTTTTAACTTCAGCTTTTGAATTTCTATCATTTACATTTTTATTCTAATTGCTATTAAATCTTATGCTAATGTAAAATTTTTCGAAACCTACAAAATTAGTGAAATGATCATAAATAGATTGCCTATCCTACAGAATAGAGTCGGGGTCCGAGTCTTGAGTTTCGGGTTGTACTTCGCTGTCCACCTTTTCTTCCTCCTTCATAACTTTCTCTTTCTCAGCCTTTTCTTTCATTTCCCTTTCTTGTTGTTTCTTTTCTAGCTCGGCTCTTTTCTCTCTCCTCTTCTTGGCCAAGGTTAGAGAAGGCGGGTAGACAGGCGCAATGCCAGACAGTCCAAGCAAGTGTGCCACTCCTGGCGTTAGCTCCACCCCCACGCCCAACCAGTGGCGAATGCGCCGTACATCTAGTCCAACCACTTTCGAGCCTAATGAATTCTGTAATGGGTCGTAAAATCCCAGCTGCTCCACAAATGCATAGTCTCTCTTCTTCATGCGCCTATTGCGAGCGACCACAATGTCGAAGAAAGGACGATTCTTGCATCCTTTCAGCATTAATCGCATCCGCAAAGCCATTCTTCCTAATAAGCAGACACAATTGAATAGAACTATGCATTCAATGGTGAAACATGATAAATATCATGGTAGGAGTTGGCTACTGTATCTATGATAGTAAACTAAGATTATTTTGTAACGAATTAAGAGAATATCAGAGTCAGCTGTGTTCCAGTCCCCCCCAACCCTCAAGTTTCCTGTCCCCAAGCAAGCTTTTTAAAATACGTTGTAATAAATCTTATTTAGCACTGTCTCCTGAATCCTGAACTAATGCTGGGACCAAAATTTTAATTGAAAAATAGGCCCGGGACCACGGAAAAATGTTCCTAAGGCCTCACTATTCTTTACTATCTCCACAAGTATTAATTTAAAAAAGTATAAACAAGTAACTAATTCTCACTAACTAATTCTGACTGACTAATCCTCGCTACGAATACAAATACTACTCAAACACACTAACTACGGCAGTTTGTCACTAGCTACAGGAGGTAGGGGATAACCCTGTAGGGGACCTTCTTACAGTACTGATCCCAGTATTTCCCATACTTCTCTGAGCACTTCCATTCATCCCTGAACGATCTGTGTGCTATTATCATGAAAAGGATAACGATGTAGATGTATGGGTATGGGTGAGTGAGTCCAGGCAGGGACCATATCAAGCCAGCTAACAGCTCAGGGATATAGTGAAATTGACGACTGATACCCCAGAATCCGTTGCACAGTAAGATGCTTGTCTTCTCTTCTCCATTCGTTGTTTCGTACTTGGCCAAAATGAGATCAGGCTTCTGCCCGAAAATCAAACATTTCCCCTTTTTCTCTCTGACTATCACTTTCTGCTGATCGATCCAATAGGTGATCCAGATGGAGGCAATTCCTGATATCAGCATTATAATTGCTGTGGGTAGGCCCAGGTGAATAGGATGTGTGACGAAAAAACAATGTGTGCAGTTGAAAATGACAAAAATAAATGTCAAACAACCCCAGCATAGGTAGAAGCCCGCCCTATCCACTACGATGTCTGTCGATTTGAAATATCCCTCCTCCCACAAGTAGAACTTGAACAGGTACATCGTTTGTAGCATCCCACACACCCACATTGAGTCGGCTATAAAGCCCTCAACCTCGTATTGCTTCGCCATGGCAGAGAATATCATCATTTGCCAGAACATTAGTCCGAATCGAGAATTCGTATACACTTTTACATCCCAGCCGAATATTCGTGGGTAGAGTTCGGTGCCCCAGTAATAATCAAAAATGAAATTGCCAGTGGTTCCGCATTCGGTTGAGCTGGGGAAAAGGAATCCTTTGAAATAGAGAAAAAGGCAAAAGACCAACGCAAGAAAATTCAGTGTGAAGAACAACTCCTCGTAGATATCAAATAAGAGGGTTGGAGAGAATAATTTAAGTCCATAAGTGCACACGAAAAATAAAACGCAGGTTATGACATAGGAAGACAGGCCGTTATCAACATAGCGAGGGATGTGTCCACTCCTGTGCATGGGCGCTTGGTAGGGTTTACCAGGCACGAAACGCATCAGAACGAGTTGAAGAATGGTGAATAAGAAGAATACTTTCCATGCTAGAACCGTGCCAAAGATACGCGGGAGCCAAAACTCCTGAATGAGGCCGAAGAGGCCTTTGGAGTGAATGTGCTCGAGTAGCGAGGGGAACGATCCGTCCAAATGGATTAAGGTGTAGGTGAGGAAGAAGAGGAATACCGGCGTGCCAGTAGTCAGCAAGAAGGGGATGAGTGTGAAGTGAAGAAATCTACCTAACGGTGAAAATTCAGCATGGTCCTGTCCCATTTCAAAAGCTCGAGTGAGTATTTAGTGAAATTGAAGGTTCTTATAGCTATTGCATAGCCACTTTGTAAGAGTCATCATGTAAGGAATATTATTCTCATCGAACGACTAGCAAGAGATCATGTGTCAGTCAAGATTGAGGTGGAACTCGATCTGCTGAGTTGGAATGTTCTTGTGAAGTCTGAGGACCTCAGGGTACGAGTATAAGGATCTACTATGACTAAGTCCATTAAAAGAATTGCATGCATAATTTACCTCCCCCCAAGAGAAAATATTTTTTATAGGGAATAATGTTCACCTCGCCAAAAATGGAAATATTTAAATAGAAGGGTTTCTAATTCTATATTATCCTCCAACAGAGGGGGCATGCCTAATTTCCGGGATGGGACAGAAAAAGTACCTATTTTCCGGGACGGGACGGGTTAAGATACCTAATTTCCGGGACGGGATCCCGTCCCATCCCGTAAATTAGACGCCCAACAGAAGACTACAACAGTCTGCCTAATTACTATTATACAGTACGTGGCTAGTGGCACGATGCCAATGGTCATTATTGCAGGACATACCTAATTTACGGAATGAAACGGAACCATTCCGGGTAAACTTGACGGAACGGTTCCGTTCCATTTAGGGTTGCCAACTCGACTCATTTTGATTCCGGGAGATATTTGTTTTCAGGGGAGGGGGCAATCGTGGGAGCTGCTTAGAAACAGAAAACAACGATTTATAGGCCTAAGTTTAATAATCCAGTAATAAAGCAAACTAACTAAAAAAGGTTTAGAGTGCTCCTTCTCTATTTCTGCTGCTTGAATGTATACTTCTGCTGAGATTTACGATAAAACCTCCCGGATTGGATTTGCTAATTTCCGGGAGACTGGTTGAGATTCCGGGAAACTCCCGGCCAATCCGGGAGGGTTGGCAACCCTAGTTCCATTCCGTAAATTAGGTATCTCCATTGTTGCATTGGTAACTGAATAAGGAATACAGAGACAAACTTGTGTATCTTCTAGATATTCTTTCTGATAATAAAAATACTTTGATTTTGAATATTGAACAATAGACTTGTAAAACATAAATATTATTTCGTTTATTCTTGGACGAGTTCAAATTCAGTATTACAAATTAATTCAGTATAGAAATACAGTTATGTAACTTATGTTCTAAGATTTTAAATCTGACTCATGTTTTGTCATAATTATGTACAACTTATGTTGTTATCGGATTTAATATTATTTATACTTTTACTCGTTTCCATATCTACGTGTATGCTTCATATATTTAAAATATTTTAAATATATGAAACACTACAGTGTTTTAGCGCATGCGCTAAAATGAAAACAGCGCATGCGCTAAAATATTCGACACGACACGACACGACACGACACGACACGACACGACACGACACGACACGACACGACACGACACGACACGACACGACACGACACGACACGACACGACACGACACGACACGACACGACACGACACGACACGACACGACACGACACGACACGACACGACACGATACGACACGACACGACACGACACGACACAACACGACACAACACAACACTTTCCATGACATTTTACAAAATGCAATATGAAATATACATACTTGTCATATATTTAAAATATTTTAGCGCATGCGCTGTTTTCATTTTAGTGCATGCGCTAAAACACTGTAGTGTTTCATATATTTAAAATATTTTAAATATATGAAACACTACGGTGTTTTAGCGCATGCGCTAAAATAAACAGCGCATGCGCTAAAGTAAAACAGCGCATGCGCTAAAATATTTTAAATACCTCGTATGCTTGTAGATATAAAAGGGATAAAATTTCCTTACTTGTCTAGACGGCGAGTCGCCGTTATTACTCCCCCCATGAGTATTCGGTTTTCCAAGACATTTTAACTCGTCTATTGAGCTAATTTTAGTGTCCTGCTTTTACATGAAATTTCCCCATTATGTCCATGTATGCCAAGAGCAGTAGCATCGCAGGAATTCGTTCAGTTCTCTTATACTCTCCACGGCTTAAAATATGACATCATTAGACATTGAAGTTTAGCTATTGCCGTTGACTGGCACTTTCAGTGCAAAAGATTCAGTGATGGTGAGCAGAGAACAGAAGCGGCTGAGTCTCCCTTTCAACATACTCAGCCCCAAGAGAGGCAAAGCCTCCCCCCAGAGAAAACTGTACATCTCGAAGCCAATGAGTGCCTTCGGACCCAAAGGGGAAAGTATAGGCATCGTCTCAGATGAAACCGTCGTTCCACTACGCATCCATTGTGAGATATTCGGTCCTTCTGTGCACTACAAGTCAGTGGGCGTGAAGGCATGCACCACTGTGCAAGAGGTCATCTCTTCGCTGCTTCAAAAGATGGATAGGCTGGGGGGTGAGGAAAATGTTGACTTGAGATCGAATGAATTTTGTATGGCTGAGGTAATCTTCATGGCGTTTGTCTTTACTATTAAAACACAATTGCTGGATGTCTATTTGTTTGTTTGTTTGTTTGTTTGTTTGTTTGTGTTTGTCTCTATTCTAGTAAAGCATAGACCAATCCCAGGTTTTAAATTAGATTCTCAGATTATTCAATATATTAAATAGTACATATTTCTGTTCGTCTAGATATCGCTTCTCCCAGACTTCTCTTACTTCCGCATCCTGGAAGCGAGCAGTCCCCCTCTTCCTCTGTACCAGCAGCACTCGAAGCGATACGGCGGCACTGACAGTTGGAAGCTGAAACTTATCCTCAAATCTCAGATCAGTTCTATTCCCAGTCTATTCTTAGCTGACTATAAAAGCATACGTATGTACTGCTGTATAATGACCACACCATAATCCATGACTGCTTGACTTATACCTCCCTTGTATCTCATTTAGAAAATCCTAATTTAAAGCACATTACTGTTGACTGTAACTGTATCGATGAATCCTACCTCTCCGTTAGCATTCCAATACTCCCTGACATCTCCTGTGAGAAGGTTATTAATAAGGTAAACGGGATTACTTGTCCAATAGGATTAAGTGTATGGGATTTAGCTTTGTATACAGTATTAATTGATTTCTTGTTTCGTAGATAATCTCAGAATTCGCGTATTTAAGGCAACCCGATGACTTTTCCTTGCATTGTTTCGCACATCCAGTCTTCCAAAATGGTATTCTATACATATAAAATAATCTAACACCTCAAAATAACAATGAATATGCATATAATTCTTTTTAACCTTTTGTTCTAAAATTCAATAGATGCCATTCCTAACTCGACGAGTATTGAGCAAGTGCAGAAACGTTGCGAGCAAGACGTAATGGAACTTTATCTAAAGTCAGTTGTTAACTATGTAATTTTTGTAATTATTGTAATACTTTATATTCCATTTTATTTAGATTTAAATACGATGATTTTGATGAAAAGTTGGATGCAAACTCAGATAATATCACAGCAATTAACACACAAATAATGGCTGATTTAGAGAATGGGAATATAAAAACAAATTCGAGGTAAGAGTAGAGAATTAGAAAGGAAGTCGATCGATAGTATAACTGTTCAATTCTGTAGCGATAACCTCGATAGTGTGGAGGACAGTTGGGTCGAGTTTTATGATTCAGTCAAAGACAAGATATACTTCGTCAAGTGAGTCTACAGCGATAGAGAGTAGTTTGAAAATATACATATTTAAATGTAAGGAAATGGATACAATATAATTATTAGGTTAGAGAAATGCAGTATTTTGGTGCAAATTTATTGGTTTCATATATACCGTGTTCTTTCTAGTTCACAAACAGAAGAAATCAGATGGTTGCACCCTACTACCAACCAAGAAATACAGTTAGACACTGGTATAGCATTTTAACTTTATAATTAATCTAGCACGTATCCTCAGAAAATTCTATTTCTGAAAAAGCTAACAAACGAAATAATATTAAGTATTTATTTATTTATATTTGTTGAATTCAGATTTACTAAAATAGTTTGTAAATGATTTTTTAAATAAATACTCTCAAAATCTTGCGCAAATAGAATTTCTGTCTTATTCCGTAGAGTGTCATTGTGCACTACTCATCTTTAGACTTGCCTCCTGGTTGGATTAGAGGTGTGGACAAGGAATCTAGCAGAATTTACTATAAAAAGTTAGTTTATATAATACTATTATTAGGTTAAACCTCTCCAAACAAATAATGATATAACCAAAGAGTTATCTAGAAGCTCGAAGCTCTCCTTAAGCATTTTAGTTAAATATTATATATTTGAACTCAATTTTGTCTTTGTTTTTGTGTACAAGTTGATTGAAGAACTGGGAGGTGCTAGAATTGTGAAAAAAAAAATCCTAGCATTTTTATATATAAGATGTTTGAATACAGCTATTTTGAGTCAATTATTTGATTCTAAAAGTTCATTTATGATCAATTTGATTAATTACAGTACATAACACATACCTCGATTGTTGCTAGTTTAAATATAATTATATTTGGAGATGTGAACTTGTAGTTTCAAATTGACATTACATTTATTATTAGTTAACCTAATACGTATTAAGCAAATTCCTTTTATCATGAACTTAATTTTTCTTCTGTTCTGAATTCATGATTGAACGCAGACAAATGACATTTTTAGTAGAGAATTAGGAAGCAATTAACCGTTTCTGATATCCCCAGGCACCCTCAGCGCGCTTGTTATATAATAATTATACAATAATTATATAATTATTATATAATTATTATACAATAATTATATCATTATTATACAATTATTATATAACAAGCGCGCTTCGCTTGCTTGCGCTGCGCGGCTTTCGGACAGTAAGTGTCCGCAGAGTCGCCATGCGGGCGCCTGGAGTTATTCAATATAAACTATTTTGGGATCTGTTTTCCTTTAAATATTACAAACAAACGAGTATTTTCTCATATGGATCTGAAAATATAATATTCAAAATTTACAACATTAAAAACCCCATGCCAACCGTTGGAAGCTAGTCTCTAGTATATTTTTGTAATTTGTTTACTTTATTTATCTATTGTAAACAAAAGTAAACAAATTAATTATCAAATTTACTCGAAAATATGATATTCGAAATCTACACCCCTGAAAACCCCATGTCAACCTTTGAAAGCAAGTTTCTAGCACATTTTTGAGGTTTTTTTACTTTATGTATCTATTGTAAACAAAAGTACAGTCAGGGTCGCTTATTGTGAACCCGCTTAATATGAACATTCGTTTATTATGAACTGACCTCCTGGTCCCAATTTCGTTTTTTAGATAGGATTTATATTGAATCAAGTTCGCTTAATATGAAGTATCTCTATTATGAACCGATTTTTTGGTCCCCTGGTAGTTCACAATAAGCGACCCTGACTGTATACAAATTGATCATCAAATTTACTCAAAAATATGATATTCGAAATCTACACCCCTGAAAACCCCATGTCAACCGTTGAAAGCAAGTTTCTAGCATATTTTTGAGATTTGTTTACTTTATGTATCTATTGTAAACAAAAGTATACAAATTGATCATCAAATTTACTCAAAAATATGATATTCGAAATCTACACCCATGAAAACCCCATGTCAACCGTTGAAAGTCTAGACTTTAAATATATTTATGTTTAAACATGTTTAAACACGTTTATGTTTAAACATGTTTAAACGTGTTTAAACGTGTTTAAACATGTTTAAACACGTTTATGTTTAAACATGTTTAAACATGTTTAAACATGTTTAAACACGTTTAAACATGTTTAATTATTAAACACGTTTATGTTTAAACATTTTAAATCACGTTTAAACACGTATGGTCGACATACATTTTTATGATAAATTCCTTGAAAACCTAGATCTCACTCTCAAATTTTTTTTTCGATCCAACCCCAAAGGACAAAATGCGGCATCTTTGAATGGTCAGACAGGGTGTGAACTCAGAATCCATGAATGCGACCCTATAATTTTATAAATTGACACTGCGTGTCCGCAGATTTACCCAGTGGGCGCTTGGAGATATTAGAGAAACAATACGTTGCTTTCTTGTTTAAAAACATACGTCGCTTTCTTACTAAGTACGCTGGATTGTCATTTATCTACGGTTACATTTATGAAATCAGAACTGTAAGAAATTTTACTTTGTATTAAGTCAACTAATCCTGAATGTAAGCTCAATTTGAATAGACACAAAGTTCACATTGCTAAAGATTATTGTACTTAAATAATCAATTCCAGTCCATGTCGTTAAAAGTTATTTTATTGCACATCAAAAAAATGTTGAAAATTGACAAATTTGGTGATTTTTCGTGCGATATCGATTATAGCATTATGACAGACGTATTTAGAGATGGTATCTCCCATATAATTAATCAATGGTGACCACAAGCGCCCGCAGGGCGCCTCCGGCGGACACAAAGTGTCCGCCAGCCGCGCAGCGCAAGCAAGTGAAGCGCGCTTGTAGTAGTTTTGTAATTAATATTTTGCACTGAATTTCTGCTAACACTCGTTACGCGCGAACCGCGCTTGTCATCTTTAAAGTAGGCTAATATATATTTTAATTCAGATAATTATTTAGTACTTTTGACAAGAAGATTGAATGGTCACATCCTCTCCGACATCTCCAAAGGATTTACAAGCATTCCTTGCATGCCATTGGTACCACCTCTCTCCCTAGACCCTCTATTCCTCAAATTGCCCCCCCTCCGGTCCCTACGTCCTCCCGCCCCATCCTTGACACCTCTCTGTTCTCCCAACACGCACCGGATATATCTCTATGTGGGAAGAAGAGTCGATCGCTTCACTCGAGCAGTCAAAGCTTCGTGGACGACATTGAGCGATCCAGCAGCGATGCTATTCTCACTGAGTCCCTTTCTGGGAATGTTACCGCTTCCAACAGAACCAAACTGAGCAGAAAGGTATGAATGATGTACATTACACTGTACCAGTATTCATTTCTTCACTCCTAGTCCTAACTTGCTCGAATAAGTCGAGGACTACTTCCAATTAACAAAATACAGTCGACCCGCTTAATAGGGTCGCATCGGTCAGAGGACATTTTGCCCCGATTAAGCGGAGCACCCTATTAACCGAAAATATTTTATATTAGCTTCTATGTGAGAGAGCTATTCTGGTCCTGCCAAAAGTGGCCCAATTAAACAGTGACTCTATTAAGCGGAGTTGACTATATAAATTCGTTAATTTTGAAGGGATTTAACAGTAACGTTGAAAGCTGCAAATGCTACTACTATAGTTTGCGTATTAAATTTTATCCTTTCTAGAACAAGAGATTGAACAATCTAAAACGCTTTTTGACGAATGAGAAGACTACTGACATCTCAGACAACACGTCAGTGGGCTCTGGACACAAAATCAAGTCTATACTCGCCCCTCTCACCCGAGGGAAGAAAGCGAAGGAGCCTACCTGGGATCATGACGTCATAGTCAATTTAACTCCAGATCACAGCCCCTTCTGTAGGAAGAAGTCGGTCGTATCAAGCAATAGTACGGATGGGTCTGCAGCCAATCTCTCCACCACCAATACCAGCAATGCCAGATATTCTCAAGGTTTCTACCCAATCGAATTGGCTGTTACGATATTCCTGATTTCTATTGCTATGATGGTTTATATGCAGATAAATCTGTACTAATATTGTGCAGGGTTATAAGGATTTATTTGTGATTCCACCACAGACACTAAATCTGAGGATTCCGCCTTCCCCGACGGAGAGCTAGCAGCGCTCCAGTCTTCCCTGGAGAAGGAGCAACACGACACGAAGCGTTTTAGTAACTTATTGTCAGAGCAGCTATCACATCACAGTTCCTTCCTCGCAGCTCCCGCAGTAGATCCCATCCCAGCTGATCAGGACCAGACAGCAGTGAGTGCACTCGATGAGGCTTTCTCTCTCCTCGACTGCTCTAGCCACGACTCTATCAGCGGGAAGAAGCTGTCCGCTCTGATAATTGAGAACCAGGTAGGAGCTTGGGATTAACTTGCTGTGTGGGTGTGTACTGTCATTTTATTCTTTTAACTGGAGAATGGCTTTGTAATTGATAATTAGATTATATTGTTTTTCTATTGTTCAGCCTCTCGTACATATTTGATTATGCTTATAAGGGTTTGCCTATTTCAATATTTATATTTATATAAATTCAAACATTAGGTAAAGAGTAGTTTTTACAAAATTGCTAGTTAATACCTACTTCTTCGTTTTCCAGACAAAAAATTTTTTCATAAAACTAAAAGCTTATAAAGGAGGGTAGGGTAGATCTCATGAAAAATAAGTGGAACCTTGACGGGGGAACCTAATCCGAACGAAACATGTTACATCCTATAATATAGGATATTGCATTCCTGGATACACAGTCATCGTTTATGTTCTATTGGCACAGCGGTTTTCAACATTTTTTTGGCCGTGGACCCCCTATATCAATTTTCCTATATTCCCCTTCCTATTAACCGTAATACAAAATTTCGAATCCTGTGGACCCCCTGATATCTTCTGTCGACCACTAAGGGGTTGGGAACCACTGTATTAGCGGAATATAAATGTATTATATCCATACTATGTCTAGAATCCCCAAGCTCCATCAACGGTGGCTGCTAGGCCTGCGAGAAAGGCATCAGAAGGTTTATTAAACGATTGTTTCGCTCAAATCAGTGATTCTAGTTTCGACGGAGGTAGTGGTGAAGAAATGGTTGAATCTACCCACAAGACTAGAGACGCTATTGTTACTGGAGAGGTTGACAATCAGGTAGAGATAAGTACACAGGGCATGGGAAAGGTAGGAGGCCCTGATTTGGAAGCAGATGATTTGATTGGATCTTCTCCCAGCGTTTCAGAACTGAAAGTTTCAGCAAAGGTGCTACGATATTCATTTTTATTTCACACTTTTATCAACCATTGTTTAATTAATGCTGAATTTATTGCGAGTATTTCAACGCTATGCTTAGTTGGCTTCTTAAAACATACCCACACCCTTTTATAAAAAGCAAAAATAGAGACGATTACTGGTCGTAATTACGAATTGATTTATGAATTATGAACGTACATTCTATTCAATCCTTATTTCGGACGCTAATTCCACGAATTACAGAGGTATCCAATTCTTTACATTGTATCCTTGTGTGATGGATCGTAATATTATACTGCTAATCTGAATTAAATTAGAATCCTTTCATGAATGGAAATGAAATCCATTCCATACCACTTCTAGCATTTTGATGAATCCCTCTACTATATTAGATTAATTTCCTCAGCATGGAATATTCATACGTCATATAAATCTCTGCTCTATGCGTTTCGATCTAGTTCTGTTCAAGTTAACATTCGGTGAATGTTTACCATTTTTCTGATCCTTGTTTGAATTCAAAATCTGAAATAACTCCTGTGTTCTCGAGGTTACCAACAATATAGATTGGTATTTTGAAGGATCTTTGTATCTCAAATTGTGATGACATTCAATGAGCAAAATTAAAATTTATTACATCACAACTACCATAAATTTAAAGTCACAACAAACTGACAATTCAATTCTAGGATTTTGATTAAAATTAGTCATTCCTACACCTACCGTTATTAACTAAGTTCTACTCTCAGCTAATTCGATTGATCATTTAGGTCGCGTTATTTGAACAGAAATTAACTGCCACTGACATTCAAGAGGGAGACATGAGTGCTGTATTTCCACAGAGAGATCACAATGGGAGCTCCAACTTAGCCGTTCTTCCATCGGAGCCAGACGGTAGAGAGAGGACGGAGTCTGTTATCAGCACAGACTCTGTGAGCGGAGACAGCGTACGGACGGAGGACTCAGAAGGGATGATGGTGAGCAGGAATAGGAATAAGCTCCGCACTAAGAAAGGACGCATGTCAAGAAATACCAGCGCACTTGACCACCAAGAACTGGAGCAGTTGAACAAAGGTGTGGAGCCTCAGAAATCTATTCTTAAACACAGTCGGAGTGATTCTGAGGATAGGGAAGAGATGAGGAAGGGAGTAACCTTCCTCTCTTCCTCCGTCCAGATGATTGAGATTGAGAGGATGAACAGTTCTGATACCAGCCACAGCTCTGAGTTCGATTCTCTGAGTATCATTCATAAGAAGGGGGATAGCAACTGGAGGAATGCTCTCAAAACTTTCTATGATGAAGTGGATAAGCAGGAGAGTAAGGAGGGTCAATCTGAGTTGGATGGGCTTATCTGGTCCCCTGATGAGGGCATCGGACTGGTGGAGGAGGAGAGATTTAGAAAGGAGTCTACCGAGTTGATCACAGATAGGAATGTGTCAGGTATATTCTGATGTATTCATTTTGGAGATTATTTGTATGGAATAAAGCTTATATTATTGTACGTATTCGCTGTTATTGGCTATTCTGTACAATTATAAGAGCTTTCTTGTGGAACAGTGTTATTCGCATCAGTGGGATAAATTTACCTTATTAAATACGTGAAAAGAATAAACTTCAAGTTTCATAAGAAATTCTCAAGAATTCTTGTCATAATACTTCATAGTGTCTCGTTCATTTAGAAGCGGAGTGTAAGCCTACGGAAGATGAGCTTAAAACCTCCTCCAAACCGCCTCCACCCCTCCCCAAGAAGGAGGCCCTCCCTCCTGAGTCCAAGCGGACACATCCCCCCAACCTCCCCCCACGGCCCACCTCAGCGGATATGGCGAATCTTGTCGAATCCACCTCAGAACCTGCCACACCTAATCGGGAGACCACCTACTGCGAGGAGGTCGTAGAGGAGAGAGAAGGCATTCCCGCTTCCACAGACAGCATGCTCGAAGACCTGGCTGTGATAATGAATGACATGACGTCCATGGTGGGCGATGCAGCCTGTGTTGTTCGCAGGGGTAAAGTAGCTGCGACTGAAAGTAACCGTCGCCTGCAGAATAACGAGTCTGGAGACAACTCTGCTATCGCTGATTCTGGGATGTTCTCACTGGAGACTTCCACCAACCTGGAAGATTCCATAGCATCTCCTTATAAGGGCATATCGTCACCTCAACGTCTGACTGCTAAACTGCACTTGGATGCGGCTGCAGCGGATGAGCCCGTGGTGGTTAGCAGTTTGGTGGAGCCTATCACGCCCAATGCAATGGTCCCGATGGAAGTATTCCTTCCCAAAGAGAGGCCATCTCTGCGAAAAGAGAGTCCAGCTCATTCAGAACACGTCACACCGGTCCCGTTTACAGATCCGGTCGTCCCATCCGCCTCAGTTCCCTCCCCTCACTCGCAGGCCCGTGCCTCCTCGCCTGTGCTGGTTGATCAGCTGAACAAACCGCTGAGCGACACCGCCTTCATCTACGGGTAC
This sequence comes from Aphrocallistes beatrix, assembly GCA_963281255.1. Taxonomy (NCBI): domain Eukaryota; kingdom Metazoa; phylum Porifera; class Hexactinellida; order Sceptrulophora; family Aphrocallistidae; genus Aphrocallistes; species Aphrocallistes beatrix. The sequence continues at coordinate 810,587 of OY725506.1, read as the reverse complement.
CAGTACCACGGCAAGCCCACTGACAAGAGCCAAACTCTGCACTCCGGGTACCTGGCCCTGGTCAGACAGACCATGAATCTTAGCGAACAGCAGGCCAAGCAACAGGCTGAAAGGACGAAGCAGCTCCACACTTAAGATATCTGAGTTGAGGTAGTGCAGACGAATTGAATGGAATCACTTTCCGTTGCATCCCCGCGCGAAATTCAACTCTTAATTGCAGTTTTTCCCTTTATAGATCTCCCCCACATGTATCATTACATTATATCCGACATAAATTATTATCTTATTTATATTGTCATCTTCGTTTCATGGAGGAGATCGGTAAGTTACTGAAAGGGAAGTCATGATTAATTAACTGTTGAGAAATCCACGAATTCAATAATGACGAATGACTTGTGGACGAATATATCAGTAACAGAAGAGGAAGTTATTTAATTTGCTTTTATGTGAGTAAGGATGCGGAAACCTCAACGGCAATCACAAAATACTTGTTTGATTAGAAAGGAATGTTAGTACATTTGAAGACATTTACATTTCCCAAGAACTAACACCTTACACATGCAGTACCGTATGGGTCAGACACCAGGTTGTATCTAGGTGGTAAACGGATGTTTCGTCGCTGATATTTCAGAATGGAATTAAAAACTTGGGAAACACGAATTTGTTCTAAAGCTGAATAGAATTGATAGGAGAGAGAGAGAGAGTGGGCATTTTGGAGAGTATTATGTATAAGAGCAAAGAGAAAGTGGGCATTTTGAGTTTGAAATAATATAAAAGGCACGCGAGAGTGGTATTTTTATTTCGTGAGGGGGTGGGTGATTGTCATTTATTATTTGGGAGAATGAAAGTGGGGATTCAACAATTCCATTCAAAGAAATATCAGCGACGAAAAAACATCCGCCATTCATCTAGGTATCTGGCCATGGTACCCATCTCCGTACCATAACACAATGCACAACTCCATTAGCACTTCCCTATGGCTACTGCCTCTCAGACGTGCATTGGAGCTCGCGTGCTCGTGAAGGACCGCAACGTCCATGGTACCATCAAGTTCATGGGGCAGACCCAGTTCGCAGCAGGGAAATGGATCGGAGTGGAGTTAGACGAGCCACATGGCAAGAACAACGGCACAGTCTCCGGACGCACTTACTTCCTCTGCGACGACAACTACGGGATATTCGTGCGCCAGAACCAAGTGGACATTCTGACCGGACATGACACTTACGAGCCCCCCAAGGAGCTGTTCATCCCTCCGATGCCGAAGAGCCCCCCGCCCTCCTCTCCGCACCCCACCGTGACCCCTCTGCGGGAGCGGTCCCGCACCACGCTCACTACTCCCAAGAGCTTCATCCCCGGAGGAAAGAACCCCGCCGTCAGTCCCGCCTCCAGCCCCAGGCCGAAGAGGAGAGTTCTCCCGCCCAAACTCTCCAACCCCAGACTAGGAGAGCTAGGTGAGTCTTGTAACTTGCCCGCCAATTCACATTTGTTCTATGGCAAATAGCAACCAATCTTGTAGTATAGTGATCGGTAAGAGACGAATCCTACTGTGTTGTGTTCTCTTTAGCTAAACCTAAGTCCACTCTTGAAGAGAGCGTGTTCACGGAGCAACACGCCCCCTCCCCCATCCTACCAGCTGACGACGACATCCCGGAGCCCTGGAGGTCTGTGATACGAGACCTGAGCAGTAAGGTGGACACTCTGAAGATAAAGCGGCAGGACGATAGAATGAAGATAAAGGAGGGAGAGAAGAATAAGTTACAGGTGCTTAGAGTGGTGAGCAACCCAGCGCAACCGAAGTTGATTATCCCTGGGTATTTATAGGTTCAGCAGTTGACAGACCAGAAGACTCACCTACTGGAGCTGCAAGGCAGAATGCAGGCCGAGCTCAAGAACAGTCAGAAAGAGTTCCGCTCTTCTCAGGAGCAGAGAGGGGCGGTGCAACGGAGGCTGCAGGAGGTGGGGGAGATGATGGAACTGGCCACCGTGGACAAGGAGCTAGCCGAGCAGAGAGCTGAAGGCCTCCAGACCGAACTGAGTGCTGCCAAGGACAAAGTGGAGGAACTGAGTCTGGACCTAGAGATACTGCAGGCATGTGCCCTCGTACTATATAGTTAGTGTAAGCACTAATCACATCGTCCTAACACAGTCACTAATGGGAGAGCAGAGTATGGCCGAAAACTGAAATAGAAAATGATCAGTAGCGAAATATAGCTGTAGGAATTGTTCAAAGTTTTCGAACGAACCCTACTTATTTACTTCTAAACGCATTTTCGATAATATTCCGAAATCACAAAACAAATGTCCACCTAATTTCGATCAAATTCAGGCTACTCTTACTACCAAGAGCAAATCCATCTGTAAGTACAGTGATACATCAGTATGGAAATACAGTGATATATCAGAAGTGACTGTACACTGATACATCTGTAAGTGACTACAGTGATATATGTGTAAGTGACTGTACACTACATCAGTAAGTAACAGTATAGTGATACATCTGTAAGGAAATATACAGTGATACATCAGCAGAAGTGACTGTACAGTTATATATGTGTAAGGAAATGTATAGTGAAATATGTGTAAGTGACTGCATAGCAACGCAGGAGGAGATCAGACACGCGGGCCCGGGAGTGGCCGCTACGAGCGTGGGGCTGAAGCAGATGGAGCAGCAGAACAACCGTCTCAAGGAGGCCCTGGTGAAGATCCGCGACCTCCTGACCACAGAGCAGCAGGGGCACCGCGAGGCGATGAAGGAGCTGGACAGAGAGAGACAGACCGTGGAGAACCTGAGCAGAGAGAGGGGAGAGTTCAAACAGCAGCTGGAGGGGTGCGAAGAGACGATAGACCTGCTGAAGGAGCAGGTGGACTTGAATATAAGCTCTGAGCGCATGATAGAAGTGCTGTCCGATCGCAATCTGGAGCTGGAAGAGAAGCTGGCGATCACAGAGGAGTCACTGGATGATATGGAGGCGCTGAAAGAGGTAATTACTAGCATTGAGTAAGATGGCATATTATATGCACATGCTTAATCAGTTTTTTAGTGCAGCTCCTGTAGGAGTGCCCTTATGATATGGACCAGGGATTTCAACCTTTTCCCATTTTATAATATTCGAAATCTACGCGACCCTCCCTGAGACGAGTAATTTTACTCAAAACCTTTTATAAACAGAATTTGATGATACATTTCTATTAAGCTTAATATTGTGCATTAGTTTAATGCGATTTTGATGCGGTCTGATTGACGAGCATTTCAATTCTGACTATCGACCGACATTTTTCTTATTTCTTTTGCGGCTGTAGGATCAGTGGTGTTGCCAGAATATTTGTCAGAAATATCAGTTATACTCATTCGGAGCTAAATTCCCTTTCAATCTGGTTAATTCTCTCTTCCCAGATTCACGACGAGCTGGAGGAGAATCAGCTGGCGATGGAGCGGGAGCTGCGGGAGGACCTGGACATGGAGGTGAACAAGAAGCACCAGGTGGAGTCCCGCCTGGAGCAGGCGCAGCTGACCATCGCGGACTACCAGGACACGGTGGAGAAGTTCCGCAACCTGGTCTCCTCCCTCCAGAAAGACCTCAACGAGACTCGCAAGGAGCACCAGAGTGAGAAGAGCACTCGGGAGCAGTTGGCCTCTCAGTCGCAGGCCATGCTCTCCCTCAACCTCTCCCTCAAAGCCTCCGTCACGAAGGGACACTCCAAGGCTGTGGACCTAGAGCTGCAGAAGATGGACGCCATTCAGGCTAGAAAGGAGGTAGGACTGATGAAGTTCTGAGAAATCTTTCCTTCTGAGTGAATATTTTTCTTGGAAATATCTGATAGGTAGAACTGCTCCTCCAATTCCTCCCTAGCACCTTCTACTCGGAGGGAGGAGACTACGAGTGTGTGTCTCTACGCATTCTGCTGATACGGCTACAGTTCAAAGTGGGACTGCTGGTAGATCAGCTGAGACAGCAGTATCAGCTGGAGAAGTACGTGGACGGAAGATCTCCCATCTCCATGCAGAGTTCAGAGCAGGTGAATGCATAGATAATTAATTCTAACATGCAGTCGACTCCGCTTAATAGGGTCACATCGGTCAGAGGACATTTTGCCCCGATTAAGCGGAGAACCCCTATTAACCGGAAATATCTTGTAATAGCTTCTAAGTGTGGAGCTACTCCGATCCTGCCAAAAGTGGCCCGATTAAGCGGTTGACCCGATTAAACAGTGACCCTATTAAGCGGAGTTGACTGTACATATTTGTACATAGTATAATATACTCGATTAACCGTTCCGTATTGCAGTTGGTGTACGTGTCCAAACTGAGTCTGGAGCTGTCCAGGTTTGGGTCGCTGGTGCGTCGGCTCTGCAGACTGCTGGAGAGCTGCGGAGAGGAGAAACTGAAGGAGTTAGGCGCCAAGGTGCAGGACATCTCTCTGCATGAGAAGTGTGTGGATGGATTGCTAGACCTCTACAAGCAGGATCAACTAGACAACGCAGTTCAGCTAGACTCTCTCAGTAAGTGCATTGTCTCTTGGATTTAAACTTCTGGAAGTCTTCCAGTTGACGCATGCATGTGTATAGACCGTGCCATCTCCCATCTCCAAGTATTGACAGTTGAGATACCGGAGCTTCCAAACGATTCTCACTGCCACTTGTCCGACGTGCTGGCACTGATCAGACAGGTGGAGGAGGTGAACATCTTACACCTCTGCTGTCTCAAGGGCTGCGTCCTCCCTGAGGGGGAGTTCATCACCATGCTGAAAGGGTTCGAATCGCTGTCAGTGGACTTCATGATCTACTGCGGGAAACTCGCTAGGAAAGTGCCAACTGAGATGAAAGCGAATCAGAAGTTCTACGTGCGTGAAGAAGAGATTGGCAGACTGGAGCAGTACCTGGATGTGTGTACGAAGTCTTGCAGAGCGCTAGAGGTATAATTGAATATATCTACGCATGTTTAATCTAGTACAGATTACCTGCCATTACAATGTATCCAACATAAATTCGTTTTATCAATCTAATTCTTAATCGTTAAAACCAGCTCAAGTATTACATTGTGACTGTATTTAGTCTGGACTCACTGAGATTCAGGATGAGTCCCTCTCGCTTGGAGAAACGGAAAGGCTGCATGACGTCATTGCGAACTCGAGGTTTAACAAAGCTGTTAATGACGTGTTTGGTCCGTCAGGCACCAACAACAATATTACAAGCTGCTACAAGGATGGAATCAAGCTCTTCAAAGACTTCCTGGAAGCTCTTCAAGCTGGTAAAGAATGTTCTAATATAATTAACATACCAAATACCTTATTTATTAAAACACTAGGGTTTTTATTATTAAAAATTTGCTCAAATTACAGTCGACTCCGCTTAATAGGGTCACATCGGTCAGAGGATATTTTGCCCTGATTAAGCAGAGAACCCTATTAACCAAAAATATTTTGTACTAGCTTCTATGTGTGAGAGCTATTTCCGGTCCTGCCGTTCAAAAATATGCTCAAAATGTGTTCTTTCACTCAAAGATATATGAACCGGTTCAAACCGCCTGAGGTCCCCAATAATCCCGGACCGTCGCAACTCTGATTTACAGCTTTCCAGCTACTAAAATAAATCAATGAGTCATCTTCAGTTAAGACTCCCGTAGGACGCCTGATGCTGGCACAAAGTGCCGCACAGCGAAAGTGAGCTGAACTCAATCGCATTATTCAATCTGTGTTCAGGTACTTTTGACAAATCCTCTCCTGGAGAGAGACCAGATAATTCTCTGCTGAGACGAGCATCTAACGTGAAGAGCTACCTCTCTGATGCGGAAGGTCTGGGGGAGAGACTAGAGACGAAAGAGAGGGAATTGTTAGAGCTGAAGAAAGTCAACGCAATAAAAGGACAGGACGTCAGAAATGCGAATTTCAAGGTGCGTGGTCTTTACTCAAAATATTTATTGTGCAACTACAAATGTTGATATTCCATCTTTCAGATTCTAATAAATATTTTATGAAAATATCAAAAAGAATAATTTCTCTATTTTAGATCAGATGTGTGCATTTATAGTGCACGAACCACTTCCTCAGGGCAAATCGTAAAATTTGAATGAGTAAGGCAGACATCATCACTTCAGTTATAAACAAGTCATTCCATTTTGTATTTATAACAGCATCATATTTGATGAAATCTTGAATGGGTTTGTAACAAATGTTTGCCACATAGAAAAGAGCACCGCTCTAACATCATTAAAGAATACATTCCATATACTAAATCGACATTTACATTATCAAACTTGTCGCAATGCCGCCTCAATCTTCATTCAACCTTATCTCAATGTTAGGTCAAAGTTGTTTCAATTTTGCCCCGAAGTTTTTAAATTATTCACAGCACCACTTGGAAATGATTCGCTTTGATTTGCAACAAACGAAAGGAACAGAGCTCATGAATTTCGGATATCTAAGCCTTGCATCTTTTAGATTGAGATGCTGGAGAACAAGTTCGACACGTTGAAGAAGGAATCTTCCAACACAAACAAGAAACTATCCGAGAGTGTCTTAGTGCTGGAGCATGATCTGCTGGAGACGAAGGAGAACTACCACCAGACCATCAAGACGCTGGAATCAGACATCCACAACTACGAAGTTGAAAACCGCCAGCTGCAACGGAGTGTCGACGCGGCCAAGCGTTCCAGCGTAGATCTCTATGCTCTGCCGTCCCACGAGGGAGTCAGGAGAACTCCATCCCAGCAAATGGTGGACGAAGAGTCTAGCCTGCTCGTCCTGCACCATAATAAGGTGTTGAAAACCGCACTAGATGAAGTCGCGAGTGAAAACACTCACCTGAAACGTAGGATAATGACTGAGCAACTGAGAGAGCTGAAGCCTCTTGTTGTTGGGTCGAATAGTCGCGCAGAAGAGGAGAGCAACCAGAGTGATTCTGAGAAGAGTTTGTACAAACAGTATTCTCGTGTCAAGAGCGAAATCTGCCACTTGGAGGCAAGCCCTCGAGTGGTGGACCTCACAGGGGGGAGCAAGGGGGTGCAAGAGTACTGCAGAGGTCAGGTGGACAGCGCCATTAAGCGCACTCAGCTTGCTCGTGAGTGTGAAGACCTGAAGCAGAAGATAGCGTTACTGGCCGCCAGTATGCACAAGGGCGCCTTGATCGAAACAGAGGCTTCCAGTTTTGTACAGCCGGGATATGCCAAATCACTCGACTCCCGCAAGATTGGATCGATTCATGTCCCGAGTGTGAAGGGTATTTCGCGAAATATCACCACAAACATTGACAATGGCATCCTACGGAAATTACTCTTCGTAACTTGTTGATTATTGGCAGAAGAATCTTTAACACACCTTCCCATTTATTTACTAAACACTGTTTGAGTTAATAACGTATTTGGATTTGTTCTATTGTGAGAGCTCTCTAGGATTATTTAACTGTTTCTGTGTCACTGGTAGTGATGTAGTGTATTGATGAGAATCTCTGCTAGAACGTACAGGAACAACCAACGTTTAAGTCACAGGTATGAACTGTGAGAACACCCGTATAGAACTTAACGTGTGGATTCCAGCTCCTTATTTTATTTTTACAAATATTCACAACTCGGTTCTTTTGAAAAACTGAACTCTGATTTAAATTATCAAATCAAAATGCTGACAAACTAGCAGACTAGAAAGAAAACATGTTTTCAAAAACAATGATTCGTCATTGAAATGTGAAATTGCCTGGCACAAGTGGTTTAAGAATTTTCTAGAAAGTAATCTGGGTTGAATTACTATTGAAAGTATGCAGCTCTGATGTAATTAGTAGGAATTGCTTAGGGACTTTTCTCTCAGTTTAAAGTACAATCCATTACACCACAAGACAATAAGATTAATCTTAAATCTACCCAGCACAGAGCTCTGTGAGTAGATAAATAGAGGAACTTTCTAGAATATCATCTTCAAACTCGCAACAAATCAACAACAACAAAACAATAACAACACAACAACGAAAAACTCGAAACATTTCGAACCTCAACTCAATAAAACACAAATCAAATCGATTGGAAACGCAATTAAACAAACTTTCAAATTGACGGAAAACGAAACGATTTACACAGAAATAACAGTCTCATACCAGTGACAAGTGAGTCAATGTTTATTTAACTTTTAAATCTTATTATTTGAATCTCATGCATGCAGTGTCGTAGTCAAGGGGACACCTAATATACTGCCATAGCAAATCGCCTTTGTGCCCCAGCACTTGTCAAATTCATTTTCCTTCCTTGATTTTTTCTAAATAAAGTTTTGGTACTTTTAACCTCTTTCTAATGTTCAAGTTTTGGTTCAACTAATCTCTCCACTTCATCCTTGTTATTAAAACTCGATTAATGTTTGTATATGTCTATACATATAATAGAACTCGGATAAGTCGTACCCCTTCGGGAAGGAATTATTAGTACATACAGTCAGGGTCGCTTATTATGAACCCGCTTAATATGAACATTCGTTTATTATGAACTGACCTCCTGGTCCCAATTTCATTTTTAGATAGGATTTGTATTGAATCAAGTTCGCTTAATATGAAGTATATCTATTATGAGCAGATTTTTTGGTCCCCAGGTGGTTCACAATAAGCGACCCTGACTGTACTATCCGTAAGTGCGTATTAATAATTCCTTCCCGACGGGGTAGTACGACTTATCCAATTTCTAATGCATTATCCGAGTACGTACTAACCGAGTTCTACATATATATCTGTAGCGAATCGATTGAAGAAACTGCTATGCACAGAAAGCTGATTTTTGGCTTTTGGGAGTCTTTTGGCTATGGCTCCACTAAGTTCTGAGCACAAACGAAAATGTCGACTCATCATGGAATTATGACGTCATTGTCACCTTGTTAAAATTTGTAATTTCAATTTTTCGACTGTAACTAAGTCATTTTAAATGATAGAAGGATGAAATTCTAGTTAAATGTGTATATTAAATTCTTCACATATGATTTAAGTATTATCAAAAAATGATTACTCATCACTCTGTATTAAGGTCATCCATCATTACCATCAAAAGTTTAAATTTTGGACAATTTTAGTGATTTTTCGAGAGATATCGATTAAACAGTAAGAAAGACGTAATTAGACGTAATTAGATCTAACCTGTACTTCATCAATGTGAGCCTAGGCCTCCAAAGGACGCCTCTAGTGGACACTGTGTCCGCTAGCCGCGCAGCGCAAGCAAGCGAAGCGCGTTTGTATATTAAAAAGCTAGGATTTTGTTTGTTTGTTCGAATTGATTGAAGAATTAACAAATCGCAGATATATGAAAATTGGCATGCGGTATTATGATTCTTTATCGAGCAATGCGTTTTCGTTGGCACCTTTTATAATTGAAAAGAATGTACTTCTTTTGAATTTAAAATGCTTTTCCTTTTGAGGTAGTTATTTACGCTTCAAAGTCAAAAGTTACCCCAAAATTAGTATTTTAGTTAAAGCGCTAGCGCTGTAGCTGCCTTAGAGCATTTAATGACTTTCCACTTTTATGGCTTCAGTGGCATATAAAATGGCTGGGAGACATCTGTGATATCGGGGACACTGTGTCCTCAGTGGGCATTCTACAGTTAAAATGTATTCTTTAAAAGATCGAAATCAGTCATTTCGTAGAGGAGAGTGTGCTGCATCATTTTAAACATTTATACATTTTTATGAATACAGTACACCCTCGCTAATCCGAACAGCTCTGTGCCAATGATCGAAAAAATCGTTCGGATTGGTGAATTTGTTCCGATTAGTGAAATAACACTAATTCAATGGGATATTAACAATAATAAATTTGTATTGTTAGAATATTAAGAATAATATCTTGTTATGATTCTTTTTTAACGAGGTTTCTGAATCAATAAAAGATATAATGTTATAAACGTTGATTTAAAGCATAGAGGCGAATAATATTATATTTTGGGTGTTCGGACTAGCGAGGGTGTACTGTACTGCAAACGAATTCTGAGTTGAGTTACGTTTCTACCAAGGATTCGAGTATATAAATTTTATCAAAATTGAAGTTTATTAATTAAGCCTAGTGTGCATTTTAAGTCCAAAAAAGCCTCCAATGAGTTTTGGTGTAAAACAACAAATTTCAAACTCATTGCCGCCCGAAAATGCGTTTTAATTATAATTTCGCAATTTATTTACTCTTGATCAATAAAATAATGCTCAATTGTTGTTAAATCCCTGAATTCTGATTGGCAGATACAGTTTGGCACCTTTTGTGAAAAGGAATTGAAATTTTACAAAAGTTGCCTCCTGGTAAAATAAAATGTTGGTCCACTCAGAATTTCCACGAAGAAAAGATGTGCATAGGTACGGACGTTACACGCCAATAATTCCATAAGGAATCTCCCATACTAGGAGTTGCACTAAAACGAACTCATTCTCTGACTGTGAATTTTTGTAAAAGGGAATTATTAATAAAATGGATTTAAATGCTGTAAACGCCTCTGAACTTCAGGAGGCTTTGACTAGTATTGGAGAAGGTATTAGTCCTAGCGATATATTTGGGGCTATTAGAAATAGCAGTCTATATATTTCATTTTTTGAGAGTTCGTGTGTTTTATAGTTTGTGTATATTTGTGGTTTTCTTCTTCTTGTTTGTATGTATAATAATAGAAGATATGCGGTGGTTATTAATATTCCTATTATTCTTATTAGTGTTATAGTTGGGTGAAGTTCTCATAATCCTAGAAGACACATGTAGATCCAAAACTGTAAACTAAATTATAAAGATTCTGAACACTCTAGGTAAAAATGTCCGAAAAAAAGCACCAGATGAAAGTTTTCATGGAATTGAAGGATCTAATAACGCCTCACTCTATCCGGAAACTCCAGAACGCGATAGAAATTCCCGCACGAATCGCTGAAGACACGAAAGACGACCCAATTAAATTCCTCTTCGCTCTGAAGGATTGGGAACACTTCAATCCGTCTCAATTCGACTTAGCATTGCAAAGTATCGGTGGCACTGCTCTCCACACGGCTAGAAAACTGCCATGGCTGTCTGACCCGAGTCATAAGCAGCACACTTCGGTCGAGGAAGCTAAATCTGTGAAAACCTTCGTGCAATTGCTGACACAGGGAATGACCGCGCAAGAATGGATGATTCTCGCTGGTACTGGTTCAGAAGCAGAACCGAGATCTATGCTGAAGTCTTGTGTCGAGAATAGAACTATAACCACAGACATGGAGGAGCTCAGTGACTCCCTAGAAATCGTGAAGCGCATGGACTTAGCTAGACAAGTCCGTGTTTACACGAAAACGTTCAAACACCTAAACATCGACGAATTTCGCGAACAAATCCATCGAGAAATAGACCGAGATGACAAGGCAGAGCTAGTAGTGTGGCAGTTGAGCTTGAGAGAGTTCATCCGAACTCAGAATAAGGACGTGAGTGATATCCTCGATCAAGATCCCGTCCCCATAGAATCCGTCTACATTCCCCTGACCGTGATCAAGGTGGAGAGTCCCGAGAAGAGAGTAGGGGCAGAGAGCGGCTGTGAAGAGATTGAATTCCTCCGAAAGATCCACAGTCAGGTAGCCCAGGAATCGGTCGAGGTGGTGGACTTTGATTCGATAGTGACCAGTTTTGACTCCTCCCGTCATGAACTCTGGTGTCTGATTGGCAGTCCAGGAAGCGGCAAGAGTTTTCTGTGTAAGCATTTCGCGTACATGTACGGCACCAGCACACTGACTAACTTCCGGTACGTTATCTCCATCCCGTGCCGGAGTCCTGAATGGCACAAACTCGAGGAGGCGAGACACGAAGCGGGGAACATCGTTGATAGCGACTTCATCGTGTGTTGGCTGTCACTGAGCATGTTTTCAGGTGCGAAGTGGAGCGAATCCCTCTCTGAGCAGCTGGTGAAATCGGACGGAGAGGGACTTCTGATTATCCTCGACGGAGCCGACGAGTTCATAAGGGATGTGCCATTCGACGAGACCCTATTGAACTGTTTGCTAAAGCGACGCATCCTCCCGCTGAGCACTGTCCTCGTAACCAGCCGACCTTACGCGTGGTCCGAACTTCAGGAGAAGTCCCAATTCCGTGTGGACGCACATTTCCAGGTTCTCGGTTTCTCTCCACAAAACCGAGACCTGTATTTCGAAAAGCGCATTGAAACCATTCCCAAGTTGAACGACGTTAACGAAATGTTGTATCGACATGAAGAAATCGAACAGCTTTCTCTGATCCCAGTGAATGCGAGCTTGTTCACCGCTCTATTCAACGAGTCCGAGTCAATCCTGACTTTCACGCTTTCCCACATTTACACCCAGCTGATTGTGTACATGATTAGGCGCCAGTTATCCCGTATGGGCCTAAAGGAGCACAGCAAAGTCTGTGATTTATTCAAATTCCACCCAGGAATCAAGAAATGTATTCGTGCCATCGGGAAGGAAGCAAACAAGGGAATTTTTGATCGAGATCTCAGCTCCGATAAAAGCATTCTTTTAAAGATCGGAGACACGAAAGTGAACAGCGAGCGTCTCGGTCTGATGCAGGCACATATGAAAGTGGGTCGTTACGGTAATCGTGTGAAAGTGTGGACTTTCCAACACCTCACAATACAAGAATTCATGGCCGCCTATTCAATTTGCGCCAACTCCTGGACGAACCAATGTTTAATTTTCCGCTACATAACTTCCTCCGTCCAATACCTGTCCATGTACAAGATGGTGATTAGGTTTGTGAGTGGCATCTTGAGAGAGAACGCAGGTCGCTTGACGCCTATTCTCTGCAGACACACACTCCCTAAACCGATGTCATTCTCTGAGGTGCCGATGATTTATAAGCTGTGTTATGACATAGAACTAATTGACATTTCAGGTTGGAAGGAATTTGCTCAATCATTCCTCCTATTATGCACCGTAATTAGCGAAATAAACTGTTCTGATTCCATTCCCAAACATTTCGCACATTTCAAAGAGAAGTTCCCTTACCCTCTCTACCTCTATTTCATGTCCACTGTCTCTCCGAATGAATGGCATTGTTTCACACAGTCATTGGAATATGTTCATGACTTTCATGTTCTATTTATTAGTTCCAGTTTTGTTAACGCTAAACAGTTCCATTCTCTCCTAACTCCACTTTCCTCGTGCCATCTCGATTATCTAGCACTAGTGTTTGTTGAGAAAGACTTCGACACCATCCTTTCCTACACTGAACCGCTCTCCTCTGCCACTCTACCTACTGACACCAGAATTAGCATTGACTTCACACAGTGCGACCTGACAGCTTGTAACGATTCTCAGCTGCTGTTCCCTTCAAACAACCAATTCAGTGGAAGTTTGTCGTTATATGAATCTCCAATGAACCATTCAATGCTACTGAACTTGACCAATCAATTCACGTCATTGCACAATTTGTTCTATAGTACCAAGTCGAATGATTCTGATTGGTCAATCATTCATGAATTAATAACAGACAATCCGCTCAATGGACTGTACATTAGGGACATCTTCGGTTACCTCCCATTTACAGCTGACCTATCAGCGCTCTCCTCGCTGAAAGAGTTTTATTGGTCTACGGATCAAGATTGCTACGAAGCATTGCAATACTTGCTTAGACTCAGTTCCATCACACACCTCCGTCTAGTCTCTCTTTCCTCCCAATCTCCTAATCCATCCTACCGAGACTCTCTAACACGAATAATCTCTAAGAATTCCACTTCACTGAGAGAGATCAGCTTAGATTATTTAAACAGAATTGGGTTCGACAGCTGGAGTAGTTGCTTAGATTTGGTTTCAACCTGTTCCAACTTGATATCTTTACAACTGTGGGATTGCGATTTCACACCTGATGATATGAGCTGCTGGTACAGAGCTTTAGCAGAAATGAAGTCACTCGTTTACTTGAGACTCTCTTTCACTCCATTACGAGACTCTGGAATGCTGGTACTATGTCACAGTCTGAACTACCATCCAGCCATTAGGTGTTTATCGATTCAACATTGTGAACTCAGTTCTGACTCGTGTCTCCCGATCAAGTACCTCATCCTGACACCTCCACACATCAGAATACTCCAACTTTACAAATCCGAACTTTCTGATCCTGATCCGAAACAGCTGGAACTCCTCGAACAGTCAGCTGAACAATGTTCTATCCAGATTGAATGGCGATACTAATTGAAGGTGGTATTAGTTCTGAATTTAAATACGTAAAACCGTTTTTCCCAAATAATCGCTGGGGTTTTAATGCGCACGAAAAGAAGAAGCGCCGGGCGATTATTCAAGGAAATACGATAGTCAATCAAATTAGTATAAAATATTAATATCAAAATGGCTTTGTTTGTTTGTGCGAATTGATTGAGGAACTGAGAAGTGCTAGAATCATGAAATTTGACATGCAGGTAAACAAGCATCAGTCTAGGAATGATCTCAAATATCAAAACGGAATTTTCACACCTCGCTGAGAAAGGTGACAAATTGTTCTAACCAATGAAGATTGATAATTTTATTATTGTACAGATACATGACTATGCATTATACCAGTGGTCCGCGGACCCCTTAGTGGTCCACAGAAGATATCAGGGGGTCCACAGGATTCGAAATTTTGTATTACGGTTAATAGGAGGGGGTCCACAGTCGAAAAAAGGTTGAGAACCCCTGCATTATACAATGCATCCAATCGAAGTGACTATTTGGGATTGAAATTGATTGGTTCATGAGAACCAATCAATCATCAGCTTGAGTTTCGTGTGTCATTCATTCATGAATGTACAATGCAATGCATCCTAACCTGTCCTACTTCTCTAGGTGTCAGCAACTGCTCAATTACTCTTTCTCACCTCTTCCTATCCTCACACCTCTACAACTCACCCCTACTCCTCCTATAAACACACCACTCTACTCTCCACTCTATCTTCTAGAGATAGTGATGCTAGCTTGAACTTGAATTGTGTATTTTGTCTGAGTTGACTTATGAATAGAACTGCTCTTGTGCTTGAGTTTCTTTGCTTCTGAATTTGGGAATAAGTGTGAAGTGGCAATTGATAGTCAATGTTTTGAGTGAATGCTCTTAGTTACCAAAATATTCATTAAGTAAAAAAGTCAATGAAATAACTGATTTTCTTGAAAAATCTGGGTTTTTATAATGGAAGAGAGAATATTCCTGTCATGTTTAACGTTGGGGGATAGGAGACTGTTTCTATGCAAAATGTGTATATTATTAATTGCCATCTGCTATCTTGCATTGTTTGCATTGTGAAATCATGCATTAATAAAGTAATGATACGAATTGTGCTAGATTCAAATTAAATTATAAAATACTGAGTTTAGTTTTTAATGCAACAACGTAACTAGGAGAGATATATCCTAGAATTCTAGTATGGACTACATCCGTTATAATTCAGTCCGAGCGATGGGTTGATGCTGTAAATTTTACAAGCAATATTTTTTATCGAATTTGCTGTCTAGGATACTTAATATTGTGAATGTTCACTCGATATTTGGTGAAATCTCATTATTTCAAGTCTGTATAATAACAAGCTTATATTCATATTTTCACACCTACATATGAACATATGCCACTGTTAATAATGAACTTGCTGATATTTGATCTATAATTAGCTACGAAAAAGTAACTAACGCATGGGGTCTCAATATTTTTCTTTGTGCGTAAATAGAAATCTCTTAATAATACTACATTACCTGCACCTGAAATAAGATGGTAGCACTAATTGCGATATATTCCAGTGTTTCAAACAGAATTTGCATGCAAGGGAGCAATCTGAGATATCTAAATATTTAGGGGGTAGGTACTAAATTACATCTCTTCATCTTATACTTCATTTCATACTTCATTCTATTTCTAGGGACTTGAATGAGCAGAGGTCACTCTGTATGAAACCCTGTTTGCGGTAGCTAAATATTGATGCTCGTGGTAAAGCACGTTAAACTATTTCAATGACAGTTCCTGTACATTTGTAAATAAATCCATTTTTTCGCAGCTATGGTTGTTCTTCCATAGTCACACTACCAACTGACAATTCAATTGAGCCAATGAGTCATTAGAAAAACAGTTGTTTAGTCTAACATTGATTCACGATTAGAAATTACTTGCATTCCATATCCGTCAGCTGGATGTCAAGGAAGGAGAAGAAGAAACACAACAAGTACTCCCTCTCCGACGAGGAGCCCCCTCCCGTCGTGGAGCCGGCGGAGACGGACACCGGACTCAGCTCACAGCTGGACAGCGCGGCTGAAGGACTGCTCTCCTCCCTGGCAATCAGGCGGGAATTCCTCGACCAGCTGGCCGAGTCCCTCCCGAAGCCGCACACCGGCACTTCCGCGGAAAAGCGCGTGTTTGTGCGGAAACTGAGACCCGTGTCTGAGCCCAGCGAGCGGCCGCTCTCCAAAAGTGTGAAAGTGGCGCGGCCCCTCCCCCCCGGCTACCCGGCTGTCCCCGCGCCCAGTCTCGGCCGCACCCCAGGCCCTCTGTCCTGCATCCCTGGTCCGCGCTACTCAGCGGACGGACAGCTGGTGGCGCACAGCGTCCTCGGGACGGAGGAAGAGCTGAGCTCTGCGGCAGAGGCGCGGACTGGGCGCCAGCTCGCGGTGGCGCCCGCGTCTCGGGAGAGAAGGGAGCGGACTCGCCCCAGGAGGACCTGGTTCCCTCAGAGGCCGCGGGAGGAGGGCGCGCTCAGACACTGGCGGCTGCGGATGGAAGAACGCCAGAGGCTGCAGGAGCGCGTGGGGACCCGCGTGCGCCGGCCGGCGGGACTCCTCGTGATGAATCGGAGCGACGACTACTCGGACAGACAGACCGTCCGCGCTCTCCTCGACAGAGCGGCGCCGCTCCTGGAGGCCGGCAAGGGGTTCCGGTCCGGGAGCGAGTTCTGGCAGCAGCCTGAGCGCCTGGGCGACCACGAGACCGGCGTAAGGATGAGTCTCACCAGCTCGGAGCGAGGGATGCCCCCTCAGGTGCAGCTGATCGGAAGACCGGAAGTGACCCGCCGCGAGACAGGAACCGCGTTCCCTGCCGCCCTCCCGACTCCCAGCTATCCCTGGAAGCAGTCGCGCTACCTCTCCGCCCGCCTGCGCCACTTGGCGCCCATCCTCCAGGAGCTGAGTCCCCTGGACCCCGCCCTGTCCTCTCTCTGCCTGCTGGGCCGGGCGCCGCAGAAGCGAGACATCCGATTGGACAGCGCCGGGGGCAGTGAGTCCTCCTCCGAGGGCGAGGAGGACGCTGGGGGGCGAGCGGAGGAGGAGAGAGGGGGAGGATCCCCTGAGGGGTGCCTGGCTCCAGCCGTGCTGGTGCAGGGACAGCACAGCCTCTCGCTGGGAGGGAGTGAGCCCGTTCAGCTGAGACTGAGTCTGGAGGCGAGCACTGGACAGCTGGCGCGCACCTGTGTGTCGCTGGAGAACGTGGGCCCGTCCGTGGTGTTCGCTGTGTGGAGGAAGAAGCGCAGAGACAACTCTCTGCAGCGGACGCTGGAAGCGGGAGTTCAGAGGTTCTACTTCGACCTGAGAGAAAAGGTGCTCCTGCCGGGACACGCTGTGTCCGTGCCGGTCCTCTTCAAGTCCGCACAGGCCGGCGTCTACTGGGAGTCCTGGGAGCTGGCCACTCGGCCCTCCCTCCGGCCGCTCCTCCTCACGTTCAGGGGTGTGGCGGTCTCGAAGGACAGACACCGCCAGGCGCGAGCACAGGTGGAGAGGGACCTAGTCGGAAGTCAGGCGGAGATCTCGGCTGGCGTTATCGTGCAGGAGATTATTCAGAGTGTCCGCACCCCTCCCCGTTCCCCTCTCCCTCTCAGAGTGGACCGCACCCGCGAAGAGAAATTCACCCGCGTCAACCCCGGTGTGACATTTCGCGAGGATTCATTCCGCGCGCTACAGACACTCTACACACAGACGTTCAACCCGCCGATCCTCTCTGAAGGCAGCGAGTCCGCGGAAGGGAGGAAGGAAGCCAAGAGCGGAGTCAAGAAGGACGAGACTAAGGGCAAGACGAGTAAGAGCAAGAAACCGGACAAGAGCGAGAAGAGGGAGGAGGTGGTGGCGAGCAAACTCACCATCGTTCCTAGGCAGCTTGAAGTGCCTGTGATGAGTGCTGAGAAAGTTTCAGAAGCGATGCGGGACCTGCCCGAATGGGATCTGACCCTGAGTTCCCTCGTGAATGCTGTTCTTAACACCTCTGGAAATGAAATGCAATCCGATCTCTTGCTTGCTCGTCTGAACGAGATTCTCTCTCGCCTCAACTTCTCACAGCACCGAACTCAGCTCAGCACTGCCTACCAGCAGATGTACGTCTCCCTCTCCCAAGCACTGGAAGGGATCCCACCTGTCTCTGCGAAAATTCGCTCCTTCTACAACCTCCCTGAGAAGTTGTTTGTCGACGAGACGCAGGCGGAAATGAGTGAGTCCGTGGTCAGTCCTTCGGACCTGAGCAAGAGGAAGAAAGGCGGACAGAGCAAGCCGGACGTGGGCAAGAAACAGGCGCCGAGGAAGAGCCTGGGGAAGGAGGAGGCAGTGCCGAAACCGAAGGGGTCCACCCCGAGCAGGAAAGGGAAAGCTTCCGTTACCCCTCGGACCCTCCAGGAGTCCGCCGCTCCTGTGGACACCACCCCAGAGCTGCCGAGGAGCGTGGAGGTGGATCCGCTGGCAGAGAGAGCCTACTCCTCACAGCTGAGACAAGCCGTCTGTGACCTGCTGGACGCTGCCGTTGGGAACTTTGTCCGTACAGTGCATGCCTAGCTGTCCTGTACTCCACCGTGAATTGTATTTATTCGTTGATATCTTACTGCCATACCAAACCTACATCTTATGCTCATGCCTGCATTGGTCTAGTTAAACCAACTTAATTACGTCACCGATAATGATCGAATATCAAACATCGTTCAGTTCTGTGCTAATTATATAACTGATTTTATTACATTCATTTCCACTAAGTGTACCAGTCTAGTTTAGCTATTATTAGTATCATGTTTGACTCGAGACTTATAAATAGTAATGAAATCCTTATTTATAAGAGATAGCGAGTGAGAACAGATATCAACTATCGTTGAAATGGAAGCTTTGGAAATGCCGATTCGTGCTCTCACTCTGTACAACAACGGCTATGGAGTTTTCTGCCGTGACGTAAAGGTCAAAGGTCGCGGGCACATTGACCTCTACTTCGAGGCGAAGGACATGGAGAGTGTTCTGAAGAGTCTCTCTTTCGCCAACCAGGCAGGATCCTGTCTCGGGAACATCTCCTACGAGCCAACTCGCCCGGAGCCGACTTTCCATGTCGACGACACCGAGAGTATTCTGGGACTGGTCCGCTCTCTACAGGGGTTCACCGTCTCCCTGGTCCTCCTCAGTGGAGAGGAGATCGTCGGGAAGCTGCTAGGAGTTGATAATCTAGAGGTATGAATTAGCTACGATGCATATTCCTATTCTATATGATGATGATTCCTATACAGGTGTCCGTAGCCCCAGATAAGATCGTGCAGACCAGTCACATCTGCCTATTACTGCCAGCAGACGGGTCCCTGGTCAAGTACAGTATCAACACAGTGGACAGGTTGAGGGTGCTAGACACCAGTGCAGTGAAGGATATCGAGCACAGTCTAGATCTGATAAAAAGCGCAGAGAAAACCAACATGCAGAAGCTCTCCATCTTCTACCACGGAGACGATACTGAGAAGTTGCTCAGTGTGAAGTATGGCACCATCGTGAGTGAATGGCAGAGCTCATACCGCCTGGCTATCAAACCAGAAGCCACAGCGTCCGATTCTGTGAAGTTTCGATTGGAGGGATTTGCTGTGGTGAACAATGTGAAGAGCGAAGATTGGAACGATGTAAAACTGACTTTGGTAGTGGGAGCCCCTCTCTTGCAGACAACTAGCGGAACTGGTAGTGGAGGCCCATCAGGTGGTAGCATGGAGCTGGTAATTAAGCAGATCACAGGAGCTGAATTTTTCATACGCTGTGACCCCAGGGATACCGTGGAAAGTGTTATTCGCAAGGTGAGTGAGTGATTTATGCAGTCGATGAAATAACAAGGGGAACAATTATTTTGCAAAATGAAGTGATGATACACTAGTAGTTGTAACTTCAATTATAACTTCAGTTATAACTCCAGTTATAACTCCAGTTATAACTTCAGTTATACAAGTGTAACTCCAGTTATAACTCCAGTTATAATTTTTTTCTATCTATTTTCTAACTCGAGTTATCGAACTTTGAATATTTGATGAGATGATGACGAGATAAAAATTTTTGATCCGTCATTGTCACCTTGGATATCGGCCCGATCAATTGGAGACTTTGATACTATCTAGTGGACTCCATTGCCTACCTTCCATACAGGGGTTTATCTAGGTGCTCGGTCGGCACTTATAGGTGCCAGCCTGGTATCGTCCGAGGAGCCAAGGTGCTTGCAGTGTGATTCGATTTTGGTCCCGGGTTGCTATCACCCTGGAATTACAAGATAAACCACTGTTTGGGTGCCATATAACTTTTATCACCTCTAAAAAAGTGCCGGATTGGAAAATCCTAGATAAACCCATGCTTCCATATCAATATCAAGTTTCTACTATTTATATTTTGGCTAATATAGGAGAAATGGTAAAAGTGACAAAATGCTGTGTCATCATGCTGATTCAGCATAAATCAAAAATCGTATACCGAGGTGCACATTTCCATATCACTTTGCACCTCCTGTAAAAATTCCAAGACGATATCTCTTAAACTCCGGTCAGGACACGAATTTCGGACGGTCGAAACATCCTCATTTTAGTACTGTGAATCCTATACTATTAGTAGCTATGCTACTATACTAGTAATACTATAGGAAGCACACTAAAATTCATCCAAATTTAGCGTGCATATACGTTAGCTAGGTTAGCTGTTCAGATTTAGTTTCTACTTTCAGACTCAAATGCCAAATTCTAGTTCTACTAATGCAACCCGCTTGTGGGAATAGAATCCCAACTTGGTTATTTCATCTCTGAATAAACACATATTAATAGTACGAGGACAAAGGTACAAAGGTTATTCATTGACAAGTTAACCAGGTTTAGACCTACCAACCTTGAAACAAACAAATAAGATGCAATTACATACACACTATACACACATACAGAGTCTGTCCAAGTTGATCATTATAATTTGGAGGTGATTCTTTGAGTAACAAACTCCCTCATGATCTTTCCTAGCTGACTAGGACTGTTCATGTGCACCATATGTCCACCATCCAGAGAGATCAGCTGGGATGTGGGGGAGAGCTTAGCTCCGTCTCTCTCCATCCATTCTTCAAACTTATATGGAGACTTGTTCCCGTTTATAAACAGTGCAGGCGTGGTGTGTCGACTGCAGATGTTTTCCTTTACTAGATCCCAATAATCCGACAGGAGTAAGGGATATGTTGATGGCTTAATACGTACATCTCTTGTCAATACAAATCTTCCATCTACCTCTTTGCAACTTCGTGTTGCTAGAACCTCGGCATACGATAAACTAGGAATAGCTTCATTTCTTCGAAAAATTGACTCAGCTACGTCCGTTATTGAAGAGTAAAGCTTCGTTTTATGAGTTCGTAACGATCTATCATTTCCACCTTGAACTTGTGCATAGGTCGCTACCTTACTTTGACTTAAACCAATTACATCATCCATATTTACCACATACATTCCCTCGATTATAACCAGTTTGCTAATTTCACTTTGCAGAATGGCAGCTAGTATGTTCGCTAAAATCCCACCGAAACTATGACCGATCAGAATGGGACGTTTCCAAGCTAAGTAAGTGAGCACTTCCAGTATATCTGATATGAACCCAGTGAAACGGTATGGAATCTTCTGATTGTAGTGATCCGAGAATCCGTGTCCAGGTAGATCCAGCGCTAGCAGAGTCATGTCACGTGGAAGGAACTGAATGAGAGGATCGAAACTCCCTGCATTGTCATGTATTCCGTGAAGAGCTAATGCTCCTGACTTCTTTCCGAGTTTATGTATCGAAGTTGAAGGAGCCCAGTACTTTCCGGCTAGGGTACCCCACGAAATTGGAATTCTAATCTCTCTGCATAAATGATGCATTCTCGATTAGAATCAAGTTTCTCCATACTCTGGATTCAAACATTTTATATTAAATTTCTATACGCACCATCGTGTACCGTCAGACATGGCTACATGTTTTTATGCTTAAGACTTAAGCATATAACCATGTAGCCTTGTCGAATTCACTTAAGCCTTAAGTGAATTCGATTATTTCGACCTCACATTTTGTACATAGCTGAAGTACGATATAAAACCCTATTAGCCTACGCATGTCAGAGGCAATAACAGATAAGTCTGATGTTGATATGCCTTGTAAACTAGGACAAATACGTCAGGACCATAAGCTATAATGGAATCTCGAATTCTTGAGATATCTTTTGTAAAACAAATTGAACGCGTTTACCTAGATTAGCTGTTCATATCTAAATTGTTGATTGATTTCTTGCATTCCACCCTCTTAGATTGCTAACAAGAAAGGAATCACAGAGAGTAGCTGCAAGCTGATTTTCGCAGGGAAGCAGATAGAAGCTGGGCGCACGCTGCAAGACTACAACATACAGAACAACTCTGCACTTCACCTCGTACTGAAAACTGGCGGAAGTAAGGCTGGAGGATCTTCTTCCGGTCCTCAGTTCGTAATGGCGGCCCAGGACAACCTCTCCTACTATCCTATCGACATGTTGGTCACGGCTAAGCGGAAGCAGAAAGCGTTCGTTCCTCTCCTCAGCACAGAGCTGGAAGGCCACCAGGTCATCCTCTACGACGAGAACTACCGTAAGGGAAACCCGATGACCGCGATTCTGTTCGAGAACACGACAGGCCGCACCCTCGATGGGGGCAGCATTCAGGTGAGATGTGATACCATAATATTTCGTATATACTCGGGCATGCCTAATTTCCGGGACGGGACGGGTTAAGATATCTAATTTCCGGGACGGGACGGGTTAAGATATCTAATTTCCGGGACGGGACGGGTTAAGATGCCTAATTTCCGGGACGGGACGGGTTAAGATGCCTAATTTCCGGGACGGGACGGGTTAAGATATCTAATTTCCGGGACGGGACGGGTTAAGATATCAAATTTCCGGGACGGGACGGGTTAAGATGCCTAATTTCCGGGACGGAATCCCATCCTGTCCCGTCCCGGAAATTAGGCATGCCCATATACTCAAACTGTCCCGGCTAGAATATTACTTGAATTCCCTTCCCTGCTTTCTAACAGATAATGACAGAAGACACTTTCTTGGGGGAGGGGAGCTTCCTGACGCTGCACCCTGGGGATGAGAGCGCCCCCATTCCCTACTGCGTGGAGACAGGGTGTGAAGTGACAGTGGACTACGACATGAGCACCCTCAAGTTCCACAGAATCCAGATCAAGGACGGAGCGGTCGAACTGACTCGTAAACGCCGTCAGCGGACAATCTACCGGATTCGCAACAAGAAGTCGAGGCCTCTGGACTTCATGATGAACCACCAGTTCTTGGATGGGTGGGAGCTGCTCCAGAAAGACCCGAATAATCCGGAGAATGAGTTTGAAGAACCGGTGGATATCACCGACAGGATCTACCAGTTCCGGTTTCCAGTGGCGGCGAATGTTGAGAAGAAAGTGTTTAACGTTAGAGAGTCCACTAACGATGTCGTGTCTAACGATATTGACGGAGATGTCGATAGAGAAATGCTGGAATCTTGGAACAAGAAAGCGTACATCGACCAAGGAACGTTCAGAGCTATGACAGATGTGCTGGACATGAAGTCTGAAATCCGGAAGATTGCCAAGGAGATAGTCGATAAGGAAGGAGAGATCCGGGAACTCAACACCACTGAGACCAGGCTGCGTGATAATATAAGAACATTGCAAGGGCACGAAAGCGACTCCAAGAAGTATGTGAAGCAGCTGGGAGCTACTGAGGACAAGATCAACTCCATTCAGGGAGTTGTCAAGGGGATGCGTCTGCAAAAGGGCGAACTTACCCTGGAGAAAGATAGAAAGATCGAACTAATCGAGTTTTCGCGAGACCTCGGTCCTGGGGACGAGAAAGCCGAGGAAACTGCTTGAGATACGCGCCTATACTTGCGAAACTTGACTCACTAGATTTTGAAATTATTTCCTTTGTTATGGAAGAGAGTGCATGCGAGCAGTAGAATTATAGTTATATATATATATTTATACTTGAATCTGTGTGAGATTTCACTATATTTTTAGAATATTTCTCTCTATCATATCAGATAAGATCCATGGTTCGCTAACCATAGAAGTCAAACCTTGGAAAGGGCAAATTCTCATTAAATTAATAAATCCTGCGGTTAGCTTAGTGGTTTTTCTATTTATAGTAAGACCTCAAACTTGTATGGCTTCCCCGCCCAAAATGGCTTAAACCGGAAATGACGCAACAAAACACCTCGCAAAGCTCGGGTTTTAATAATAATCTATGGAAATGTGGAAATGTATCTGCAGAGTTGATCTGTGGAAGTTATTTACTTTTCTGAATATAGAATATTTAAATGACCAAGACTCAAATAAATTCAAATAAATGTTGCACTGGTAGCTGTTGTTGTTGTTGTTATTGTTGTTTTTGTTTTTTATTTTGTTGATTCCCATCAGTAGTATGTAATACAGCCTAATTGGTCTACTGGCATCTTGTCGTTAATTTATTTTGTCTGAATTTGATTCGTATGTTGACGAATTTTAACAACTTAGTCCTAAATGATGTGTCATTTTGAGAAATTCTTATTAACTAATTACGTGTAGAGCAAATCTTTATTGGATAAAGCTATTTTTATGAATAATTATGTTGTCACTTTAAAATGGTTGAGATTGAGACTGTCCAGGTGTTAGAGTCTGGATTGGTAGATGTAGCGACATGTTTGCAATGGTATCCCATCTGGCTGACCTTAGCACAACTTGACCAATGGTTGACGGGGTCACAACGTAATAAAGTGAAAGCTATATATTCTCAATGAATTAATAGCTTTTCTGCTAGCTACTTGGAACTGTAGTTAAAATCTGCCATATCCCATTGTGAGACACTTTATTAACACTAATTCTTGAGTTATCAGTGAATTTCCATAAGTCCAGTCAACAGCTGCCATTTTCTACAATCGCAAAAATCACAAAAACATTTAAAACCCTTGAATTCCTAACTTTCGGTCGGTCAAAAATCGGCTCCCTCTGATTTAGAAACCCACCTGATAGCGTCATTTAATCGACAATAAGATATCACATAGCAATTATTCTTGCACACTTTTGAAGGCATTTCATTGCCAAGGCTTACACAAATTAATATTCAATAAAAACATAAGTAATTATCTTTACAGAATTACGAACAAATGGTAACTAGAGCGAGTAGCAGTTAGTATAAGCACAGTAAGGTGATCAAGGCTAAAAGATCTCTGGCAAATGTGGTGAATCTGAGTTAGTAATTATATCAGGGTTCGAATATGCGTGTGCAGTGCATTGCGAGCTGTCAGCTGACCTGCTAGTTGCTTTTAACAAGTCGGTATAAACTGAATTTGTTGCCGTTCTCATCCGAATTTACTTCGAATAAGTAAGCGAGGCATAGCAGCGTCTCTTGTGTGTCTCGATCGCTCACCACCTAGAATGATAAAGATAACGTTTAACTGAAATGGATAATATCTACAATATCCAGATTACTACATGATATGCGTGGATAGAGATAGCTAGTCATCTCATCATAATTTTCTAAGCTGACCAGCCGTTTAAAATGAGAAGTGTGTGTTAGCATTTAAACTGCTATCGGGTGATACGTGGCGTCTTGAAATGCTAATTTAAGGAGATAAGGCATAATTGACTCCGCATAAGGTAAGGACCAATTGGAATGCGATTAGCATCTGAGTGTCAGTGTAGAAGAGAATATTCAGATATCTGGGAAGTGGAATTGGAGGCAAAATTCGTTTCGTAATTCTTACAACTCGAATAACTGATATTGTTCGAATCGAGTACTTGCCAAGTTCCTGACGCTATAAGACAGTATTAGCGGAGTTTTGAAATTTATCAGGATTCATTGAATCACTCGAACTGTAGATAATGACTTTCAATGGCACAAATGGAAGTACGAGTTTCTGACCTTTCCCTGTTAACAAGCATGTAGCTGTGAGATTGAAACTTCTCCGTACATTCCTGATAACTGAATTGAAGTACATGACCAAACCAGACATGCCTTTAGATGGATTAATTTCAAAGTCAGCGAATACGATTAGTCAACTGATAGCGACAAAAATTCTATTGAATTAGCATTTCATTAGTTGTCTGTTTCAGTGGCAACTACTGTCTTCTATCAGTTTAGTTCCTAGCAGTTCGTTACTTATGCGGATTGTACGTGGCATTACTGCGTAGATGTGGGAACACGGTTACCTGTAGGATAGTGAACTGCTCCAAGACGTTGTTCATCATGTAACTTTCAGGGAGGTGGTACAGCCGCTGTATGAAGTTAAGCATGTACTCACACATCGGAGATCTGTTGATTCGGTACACGAATCTTGCGTTCTCGAATTTGGCATATTCCGTCTAGGGGAGGAAAGTAAATCATTATTTCTATGATAGAAAAGTATTAGATTTGAGCATAGAAGGCTGTAATAACAAAATTGTATAGTAAAGTATTCTCAAGCAATTACCTCCACTTTCTCTACCACTTGCGTGCCAAACGAGCAAACTTTAGTTGAACAAGTAATCGTTTTATTCTCCGAACCTTCAAACCTAAATTGATCAAAATAACTCACTGAAGTCAAACTATTACACACTGAAGTAATGTCCCGCGAAAATGTTAAAAGGTCCCGCTTTTCAGTGTATAAGACTAATACAAATATACTATACCCACTTAATAGATAAATATGTCGCGATATTTTCCTTGCAGAGTTTTTCATGTATGCTATTATTCACTTGACAGACACAACTGTGATAAATACCTGCTCGATACGCCATAGAAGCAGTCCGGTTCCTCGATGAGAGGCGTAGTGACGCTCCCCCAGAACTTAACTAAGAAGAACGCGTGCTGTGGTCCCTTCTCGTACATGTCCTTGAGGCCCCCACTCTTCTGGGGGAACTTGTCCCAGATGTGAGAGATATCAATAGTCTAAAAGGGTTAACGCACATGAATAAAGGATTGTTCTATCTTAATCAATTGAGCAGTTCCTGCATGAATAAATACCTCGAGGTCTGGATCATTGAAGTTTGCGTCACTTATGCGAGCGAACACATGCTTCTGTGGCTAGAAAGGACATTTAAAATAGTTTAGAAATGTGTTCAGCCTAATTGGTTTTTAAAACTATTTAATTCTAAATTAAGAATATTTGATTACTTACAGTGTCTTGTTGGTTTGTCTGTGATTCAACGAAAGCACAAAAGTCGACAAGTTTTAGTGGCTAGAGATAAATGTGAATAATAAGGTGTGAATTTTAATCATGCAGTTTTTTGGATAGCTTACTAATTCTGGAGGTGCTTGCTGTGTAGCGGCTGTGGAGTTAATTTCCTGGGTGTGGTTCGGGACAGTAACTGGAGACTGACTCTATGAATGTTAGTCATGAATTACAATAGCATTGGACACGTAATATACCTCTATAGTGAATGGAATTTAACAAGATACACATTAATAGAGTTTTAATAGTAAGGATTAAACATTATAATGATTCATTTCTTGCATAATCATTAGAGCTATTTTGTCTCCGTACATTTTACAAAACTTTAAACTTGTTATTATCTCTATTTAATTATTCTATTACTGAGGAGCTTCTTTTCAGACTTTTATGCACAATTTCCACTCAAAAAATGTTGTCATATCTTTGTAGATATCAAAGTTATAGAATAAGCAAATGGAATCATTAAATCATCTTCACCCCCTTAGGACTTTATTAAAATTGTTTGTTGTTGTGTATAGTCTAATTTCAACTTTTGTTGTTATTAACCAATAGGTCAATATCTGCACTTAGAATACACTGTATCTGTTACATTTTAATTTGCAATTAATAGTCAATTCGTGTTTAGATTTTATATATTTAACCTTAAATAACTGCTGACATGACCTCTTGGATTCGTGGGTGAAATATTTGTGTTAATACAGACAATACAATTCTGCAATAATACTCTGAAATGCTGATACGAACCTACGTTCAATAGTAATTGATTGAAACGAGATATTGGATAATATAATGTCGCAACAATTCCAGTTTAATATTTCAATCGAGATAATCTAGCTGTGGGTTATATAGCTAGATTATCTCGATTCCGCTTCAAAGATTAAATTTCGGTTTATTATTGAACAGTTTGAACTAGTATATTGACTCTGTCTTGTTCTAAGTTACCTGGTTCGTTAGCACTGGAGACGTGATGGTTGTTTTGGTCGATTCTAGTCCAGTTGAGACGGTAGGGATAGTAGCCTAGATATATTTTTTAAACTCGATATTTAAGTAAATTCTGACTGCATACTCCCAAATCTAAATACTATTCAGACAAAATTTGTTTATTTTGTTAATTTCCACTTGTTGACTAAATGGTTAATACACAGCCCTCCAGAGATTCGCTCCTAGTCTAAAACCCATAAACTTTCATACGCCTAAATCGATAAATAACATTTTAATAAAGGGTAAATTGGGGAATATTCTAAATTTTCACGCTCCTAAACACTTTCGGGCTTAAAATCATACGCCTAAAGGAGCGTCTCGCGCTCTTTCATAATCGCTCCTATGAACATTTTATTCGGCTTTGTTTGCTATTAAATTTAATGGAATTACTCACCTGTCCAATCGTCGATGGATGGTGGAAGGTGATAGGGATCATTCCTC
The DNA here is from genome assembly GCA_963281255.1 of Aphrocallistes beatrix. Classification (NCBI taxonomy): domain Eukaryota; kingdom Metazoa; phylum Porifera; class Hexactinellida; order Sceptrulophora; family Aphrocallistidae; genus Aphrocallistes; species Aphrocallistes beatrix. The sequence goes on along the minus strand of OY725506.1, from coordinate 781,821 downwards.
CGGGAAGATTCTGAAAGTGGGTTGGCAGGCCGTGTTGTTGTACCAGAGTAGTGTGTCCTCCCGGATGCCACATCTAGAGATAAAGTATTTTAGTATGAACTGGTTCAGGAGTTTTCAGTTTGTGTTCCATAACCATGTTAAAATGGAGGTTCCTTAGGTTAATATAGTTCTTATGAGTCAAAAGTGAAATTCTAAATTTCACAGAACCAAGATCTAAAACTACGGTTAAATAACACTATGCAATTCTAGTTAACTCAATTTTACAAGTTAGTTAGTTAGAAATCCCTTACCAGGCTTGCAGTTGGCTCTTGTTTGATGGTAATTGGGTTCACTACAAGATACAAATATTTGTAAATATTTATATGTTGAAAGGACAATATTTATGAATCACTATACACTAAAACAAACTAGCGAACCTGGTGACGATGTAAACATTTGTCCCATCGGCATGGGATTAGGGGCAATACCAGGAGTTGGGAAAATGTTAACATTAGGTCGACTGTGGATAGAACTTGCTGACACGATTTGTGCAGAAGACATGGAAGAGAGATTAGCCATCGCTTTGTCTTTAGCAACTGGATCCTAAAATAAAATAGAGACAGCAATAAAATGTCAAATTTATTTTAGAATGCAAAAGTTTTATTCTCACCTTTATTTTCCCCTGAATCTCTCTTGCTTTCTTCTTTGCCAGAACTTGTATATGGCTTGACACCTAGTTAACTTATTCATAATTGATCATCTTCACTACTATCTCTCGGCTTCAATTTAATATTGTACGACGTTCTGAGAAATTTCATTAATTCACAAATGATTAGGGGTCGCGGGTGAATGAATGTGTTCACAAATCAGTTGTATAGCTTGGTTGTAAATTATAAACGGCTCTCAAAAGCTAATTAAAACCAGACTTAATTATAAACCAAGTACTATAAAGTTTCAAAAAGCCTACGCATTAATAGCACTGAACCATAATAATCGAATTAAACTCCTTATCTAATTGTCACCTCGACTCGAATACTCACTTGCTTCCTTGATCTAGATTTGCCCGTTCTGAGCTTGATGTATCTGGCAATAAGTTCATTCCTACCTGCAAAGAGATTGTTCAGACATTTAATGATGTTAGCATATGAAAGCTTCTTTTCCAAATCTCGACTAAACACATCTTGCACAATCTTACACTTTTATGTAAACAAAAAAACTCAAAAGATTGATATTTGAGTAGCAACAACTTGGATATTACACACAGGAATTTTATAGCTTTGGTAGATGAAATTTAATTCTTTACATTCATTAGTTCATTGGTGTGGGGAGGAGATTGGGATGTTGAATCATAGCCGATGAGACGAACTCTGTCTCGAACCCAAAATAAAAGAATCATTTTTAAGAAATATAACCTGTGATCAATTACCGTTAGTTATTCCTTTAACATTATATGAGGGTGTGTCTAGGACTATGGCATAGCTGCTAATGCCTTGTATTGGTTTCGAACAAGGATAATATACATTCAGGCAACGTATGCAATCTTGTTGTCAAATAGATTGTGTTTCTTCTGAATTTCTCAAATATCTGTGCTAATCTTGAGATAATGTTTCTCAAACTGATCACAGGTATTAAATGTTCCCGTACTTAATTACGTCGAGTAAGATTCTGAAGAATTGAGGCTAAAGAGGAGGTCCTCTGCCAATTAACCAATATCTTATCTAGATCTTATCCTGCTTATTTATTTTAATTTCAAGTTTCAACGTATCTAGAATCGCATACGTCTTCTTCGAACCTTATTATCTTGTGCTAACACATGGTGGAAGCTAACTGGATTATTGCAACTGAACTATACTCAGCAAATGGCATTTGAATTGCTAATACATTGTTCAATAGGAATCAACAAAACGTCTTTTCATACTTGACTATTATCTACAGATGGTATCAGATAATCTCACCAGACTGATTTTAAATAAAAGGGAAATTTGGATTTGTTATATTTGGTGGTTCACCAATGCATATAGTATTGATATTGCATAAATCTGATATGTATATAAATCTCATGATTATCCTGCTATTTCAAAGTTCACACAATCTTTTGAAGTTAGCCAGAACCTGATGATAACTTGACTTAAATACTTTCTATATTATATTGCAATCTTCTTTGGAAGAATGTTATATTTTGTGATATCAAAGTAGAAGATAAACCACATGTATAACTGAATAGAGAGCTACGTTTTCAAATAGCAATCAAAATGCTGACACTCCACAGTTGGTTTAACTTTCTCCAATCGTGTCAGTATGTACACTTCACATCTCATTCTTATCGCTGCTCCAATGGAATTTTTCTTAGGTGATTTCAGAAACCCATCAAAGCAATAAATATTAAATTATACTGGCTGATACCCGTTCAATTATTCCTTTTTGGCTTTATAAGGAAGGTGATAAGAATTAGAATAAGGTTCCTTGAGCTGACATGAACTCTGGCTAATTCGTACATATTAACTCATCGTTAGGACATTGAATCATGCATTCTTCAAAAAAAGTCTCTTCCACACACAAAAAATTTTTTTCCTGATTTACTGCTTATATCAATACCGGTTTATTTCCGCTGATCTGGATTGCAAATAATTCTGAAAATTTATTTCTCTTTCTGTTTATTTCGTTAAAATTACCCTTATTCACTTGTACAGTTAAGCCATACTGATAATATCATTCTTATTTCCTGTATAATTCATTGAAAATTAATTCTTTCCGCAAAGTCAGTTGAATTGCATTTCCTACAACTCTGTAGCGAATGTAACGAAAGACATTGGCTAATTAATTACACAATATTGCTAGAATGATTGAATAATACTTACCATACATTTTTCCTTCGTCAGATAAGATTATTTTACGTCTTCCGCAAGGCGGATATATCGCGAGTGCCTCTTGGAATGCATGCTCGATATCTGGTGACCACACTCCCTCGGCATCATTCGCCCCAGGCGTGTTTGGGTCTGACCCTTCAGTTGTGCTTGTCGGTGTCTGTGGAAGGGAGGTGTTGAGCGTTCCATTCGGATTCTGCGGCCAGTCTACTGTTCCGAGCTTGCTCTGAGGTGTGTCAGATGAATCGTCCGAACCCTGAAAATACTCTTTTAGTCGATGCACATGTTTCATGTATTAAAACAAGAGATTACTTATCCAGCGATCATCGTTAGGATTTTGGGTGTTTTTAGGAAACCATATTTTATTTTGAGGCGCTTCCCATGCTTCCACTTTTAAGTCATCGGTAAAATCCGCCGATTATCTGTAATACCGATGATCGCGGAATAATTATTCCCTTAAAATAATAGCGGCGAATGATTTTCTTTTCAATTTCTTTTTAACCCATTTAATTAATTAGAAAAATCGTTTTAGACGACGAATACGCTACATTTCTATTCCTGAGTTCCTACGTTTTGACCTGTCATATCACTTTCCTTCATACATCACTTTTAATTTACACTTCCATCATTTGAATCCAGAAAACCCATGGCACCGATTTAGCTTCAGTGATTCAAGTATCTGATGACATTTAAATGTTTCCGAAGCCGAGAATTGCTTGACACTAAATTGTCTACAAACCACATTCCTAGCATTCCTCGACGTCTCTTTAGTAACACAATTAATTGCAGAGATAATTTTGAAGAGGAGACCAATTGATTTGAGTGTTACATCTGACGAGATTGTACATGTGAATAATCAGAACATTATCTGCTAGATCCGCAGCAATGTAAATTGACTTTATCAAGGAATAGAAAATAAATTTAAATTTATGCTCAGTTTATCTGATAAATTCTCAGATTGGTAAAATGGTTGATAATCGGCAAATACGTAAAAAGTTCTCTAACTTCGGTACTTTCAAGCATTTAACTAAAATAACTGCTCAGATTTTTACAATTTAAGCAAATCGCTTGAAACATACAAAGTTTGAAAAATAAATATTTCTCGTGATTTATAATTATTGTAAATTACCCCATCAGAGAAATCCAGACTTTGTTGCGATCCCTGATTCTCAGCCATCATGATAGGCCTCCCCATTCCCGGCCAGATCACCTCTCCGGGAATGGACAGGGGTGGGTTGCCCGTGGGTGTAGCAGGGGTAGAGGCGGTCCTAGGGGTGGAACCCTGCGAGGCGGGCGGCATGCTTTGCTGTTGGATTGGAGAGAGGAGGGTGGTGGTGGGGATCACCATCGGCTGTGCGGATTTAGGGGTCAGGGGTGGGGCTGTAGTCTGGGTCGGCGTGTGGGGTGCAGCGTTGTTCCAATCATAGACTTGCTTCGTGGTCGGCGTAAGCGTAGTAGGAGTTGTTGGCTATTTTAATACAGTTAATGGTACGCATTCCTGTGAACGGATATTCTACGCAATAATAAGTGTATCGAACCTGGTGAGTGGGGTCCGATGCACTCTCTGTTCTCTGTCGCTTCTGCGCAGTGGTGGGTCTCCAGTCGCCGGAATTATTGACCGGACTGGGTATCCCGGCGCCTGCTTCTTCCTGTCCCTGGTTCTGGTGCAGCTTGCTTCCTGCTAGGAATATGGTGGAGGAGGCCGCTTGGTTGGCAAAAGCATTGATTTGGATTGGGAGACCGGATAGAGAGACGGGAGCCTGGTTAGGGGGGAATCCGATTGGAAATTGGCCTGGCGCCACTTGACCGAGGATATGGGGTCCGTACACATAGGTTGTTGGGAGAATCGCTTCGGGGTCTGCCATTGTCTTTACAATAGATTTATTGAAACACTAATTTGGATGAAACAGAATATAGTATGTTGATTTTGCAGCTTTTACCTCAGTTGCATAATCAATTTGTGGGATTGAAGTACATTAAATCACATAACTAAATTCATTTTCTTTTTCGGTATTGTAACGTATTTTCATTCATCAACACTATTATTGAATCATAATTACACATCTTAGTTACTAATATATCACTGCGTTATTCAGGGTAAATTCCGTTTAGGTTTTTGCATTCAAATATTGCGCCTTTGATTATCGAGGGCGTCCTGTCAATAAGATCGTCTATCAATGCTTCGCAACCAATTTTCACATAAGCTATGCATTCCACGCATACCATAAATAGAGTGCTAAACTAGCTCATGCTGCATGATGTGACTATATTTCGTGCCAATCGCTGCATCGCCTGCTCGAAAAATAATTATTAATTAGCTTTTTGTGTTTGGGAGCTTGCTCATGATAATCAAACTTGTGTGAATTTTATCGAAAGAAAATCAATGCAATCAATTACGTTTCAAAATTCAAAGGATTCTTAGGGGAATGGATCGGATTGGAGAGGCAATTCTGTTATAATCTGATTACTGTAGGCATTAATCAGAACGTGAGAGTCCCTTATTTCTCTACATCTGATAACAACTATCTATAATTTGGTGGATTATTATTATCATCAAGTTGGATATATCAAATATATTTCAATAACAAAACTTGAACCGACACCTTGTTTATCACAACAAGAATGTTCGTCGTATTTATTATATTCCAACTGAGAATAAACACAATAATAAACAACAACAACTCTCAAATACACCCGACTTACTTTTACAAAATAAAATATTTGTGGTTGTATCATCAGCATAATTAGCAATATAAATTCATTGCACCTTATTATTATTAGCTCACGGCACATTAACCTTTCTGAACTATGAATGTCACAAACAGTGTTATTGTGTTATCTTTAGAGGTTTGTTTATGTCTGTGATTAATTTGTGAAATAATTATTGAAATTCTCTGGAACAACAATACTAACTCCTAATGTAGAGATTTAGGCTAAAGTATTGTGTGTATTTTGTATTGTTGACTGTTGCATTCATTAATTTAAAAATGGCTCCATTGAATTCATTCATTACTGCATATTGGATAGAAAAGTAGGAGTTCTAAATATTTAAAAATAAATGATTATATTGCTTCACACAATCAAAATATTATTGTGATTAAAAAACATATTTGCACTATAAATGTGTTGATTGTGAGGTTTTTACTTTATCGATACAATCGATACACATATATTTCACCGTCCAAAATCACTTATCAACTAATCGTGCATACTTCTAATATATCAAATATTTTGTCCCTCACAAACTCTATCAATTTAATAATAAAAAGTGCTAATTATATTACTACTCCTCATATCCTGCAAGAATAGAAAACATTACCTTTCACCACAGCTGAATAATAAGATTAATTTATTAGATTAGCGCTTCTAGCGAGCATCTGGTTACTGAGGTAGTAGTGAGTAGCTGGGCTGGTTAGATCGTTATGTCGATGACAAAATGTAACTTGAGTGTAAAATGTTAAAAATGCGAGAAATGTAATAAATGCTTAGATAAATAGTTCTCGACTCGTATACAGTCAGTTAGACTACTGCACTAAAACTGTGGATAGTGGATAGTGCGGAGACCACATTCATTTAATGTTGAAACGAGGTGCAATGCCATTAGCCAAGTATGCTGTGTCTATGGCAGAACTCGATACGGATACGTGAGATGACAATGTCTAGGATATTCTCCGGTGTATGTATATTGTGTAGCTGTTATACAGTATATGGTTTTGTAGTGTATTTTAAGCGAGCTCTTTTATTTCATCGTGTAGATTTCCAAGTTCACATCTAGAAAACTCTATTTTCCAGTCGACAAATTTCCAGTTGTATCAGAATATTCACATTTCGTGCCCTGCGAGTCACTTAATGGAGCTCAAGGAATTATCTAGGAGCGCAAGACGCTCCTTTAGGCGTATGATTTTAAGCTGCAAAGTGTTTAGGAGCGTGAAAATTCAGAAAAATACCCAATTTACCCAATATTACAATGTTATTTAGCGATTTAGGCGTATGAAAATTTAGAAATTTTAGATTAGGAGCGTATCTCTGGAAGGCTGTATAATACCCTGATGGAGCTGCACTCTCAGTCTGTCGACTGACATTTAAAATACTAAACTGTATATCACTATGTGGGATCTTATTTTTACACTTAAAAAAATGTTTATGTTAAATGTTGAAGATAATATGTATGCTTTCGCACTTCTCGTTTGTGTTCAATTGGACAGGCATTAGTCAGTCGACCGATTCCATCCATTCTTATTTACGAATGGCGGAGCATTCGTCGCATGAATGAGTTAGAAATAATTTAAGTTATTTTATAGTTCACTCATTGACTATATTCATAGATATGGTTAATGCATTGTCAGTTCATTACCTCAAATGCCTCCTTGGCAGGCTGGATTCCTTATAAATCCTGTCCTGAAATGCCTGAAATTTCAGTATTTAACTAAATTTCAGTATTTAACAGCATCCTTGTCTAAAATACCTGGATTCTCCTGGCATCTCGAACCGGAGAAAAATCCGGCGACGAATGTTCCGTTATTTACCAATCTATACCGATACTAAGATTAAATCTGGATGAACACTGGGCTATCTCGTTGGCTTGCATTAACTGGAAGATTCGAGTTCTAAAACTCTAAATTCTGCACTCCTGTCAAAGTTAGAATTAAAAATCTTATTTCATTGATGAGCTAAATTTGGAACAAAAGAAGCATTTTACATTATAAAAGACCCAATTGAATACCCGAACAACTAATTGTATATAATAATTCCACTAACTGTGAAAACCAATGCACCCACTTTAAGCATGCAACCTGATTTGTTTGATAGTTTCATGTTACAACAGGTGCTATATGACGTACCAACTATTCTAAGCAAGATGAGGCCAGTCCATTCTTGTTCATATTAGTCTGGGTATGTTCATTACTTGATCATACTCGCCAACTAACAGCTGCACGTAAGACACTTATTGCGCAATTCCTCTGTCATAAAATTAGGTTCAAGCGAAATATTTCTGTAACAGTAAACTAAAATATTTATGTTTATTAGTTACGAGTTACGTAATGCCAAATTAAGTAGGACTGTTAACGCGTCTACAGATATACATACAACAAAATTTCCTGTTATGTCACGATAATAATTCAAATTCGGGCAGAGAATGCACCTAAGTATTATCGTGATCTTGCACCCAATGCCATTTATACTTATACGTACATAAAAGTGTATTAACTATAATCACTTCTTATGTTAATGGCTACTCAGTGGAAATCGGAACTTTTACTCTTCACAGCCTTGGCTCCAAGCGAGCTGGGATTATTCCAGTCATCATCGTAGCTCATTCACTTGTCCCTTTGCTTTAGAATATTTGGAATTTCCACACAGTATTTATGGGCAATTTTTAATAGAATCTATTTCTAGAGTAGCTGCTAGGTATGACTGCAATGGACTCGTTACACCTCACTATATTCGCGGTACTTATCGTGACAGGTATCGGCCAGTTATGTCCGTACACTACAAGAAGTTATTCCGGCCCAGTTAGTGAAGGGATGAATTCCTGTTTCCAATGTATCAACACAAATAATATCACAAACAACAGTTTGTGCAGAACCTGTGATCCCATAACAAGAACTGTAGGAAACCCGACTAATAAGAGTAGTGGGACTTGTCCTTGTTTTGCGGTCGAAACAGTTTCACCTTGTTACCCTTTCAGCGTAACATTCAATCTAACAATCGAATTGTCCGGGAAAAACGCTATTTTGTCATGGAGAACGGTTGAAAACTTCAGGATAGGAAATGGTACTGAGCTCCATAGCATTACTGGCTATAGAATCAGTATTAAGTTCGCGAACAATCTCATCTTTAACGTGACAATCCCATCAGAAGTGGACAAGCTCGATTATACCCTCTCCTACTCAGCCCCACGATTCAATGTGACTTACGTCTTCACAACAGAGATAGAAGCAATGATCAACAACAATTTGTATTTAGGGCTGCCATTAAGCCAAGCAGTTAAGTTCGAAGAGTTGGGACCAACTACTGCCACTCTTCCACCCAACACTCTGTCACCAGGAGCGGAATCAGCTATCATAACATCAGGAGTGGTGCTTTTAATTATATTCATCGTCGCTGTGGTGGCTATATTTCTGTGCACCGTGTTATTTCCATACCGCGTATGCAGGAGAAGAGAACCCTTCACGCTCAATCTTGAGTCTGCGAACCCGCGCTTGCAGAGAGTGAGACTAGACCTGAACGACGGGTTCAGCGCGATGCAGGGAGGTATCGAGTTGGAAGGCTTAACAGGGGAGAATGTGGAACAGGGAGAATTGACTTGCTTTATCAACCCATACCTTGTTGGAGATAGTCAGAGTGTGGATTCTGGTTCTATTCAAAACGACCACTAATCACGTCTCATCACTTATAAGACTATATTCTATACTTTTGTTATTGTACCCTTGCTAAATGCTTTTATTTCAGATCTTCGCTATATTACACCGAAATGCTGCTAACATTACAATTACATGCTCCAAATACTTCTAAGTTATATTCTAGTGAATAACAAACACATGATATCCCGTACAGACGTGATATAGCTTCTTACTATTACGGTATATGATTGTCATCATATGCTATGATGCCCGTTGCAATTGATTATAATCTAATTAGTTAATTAGTGAGGTAGCTTTACAGTGTGCACGCGATGCTATCTAAACCCCAAAATTCATGTAAAAATGATATAGTTTCAGAATGTGAAAATAAAACGTAAAAAAACAAATTACTATGCATAATATATAACTATTAATTAATACCAAATATTCAACGAAAATCATTCAATGAAAAAATTATATTTTTTAAATATACAAAAAAAATTTTACACACTAAAAAGATTTTAAAAAAGAGAAATAGTTAAAAAGTGCGTGGAAAAAGTATAAATACTGATGCTTACCTCAATTGTGTGAACAATATTGGGTATCAAAAATCTGTAGAGAACTTATCTCGCGTGAACAAAAAGGTTTTAATCAATTGAATTATTGAATCAATTAAATTAATACACCTAGGTTACTGATACTATTCTTCGCCATGGCTATGGTTTACTATCATATACATTCCTAGCATACCAAGCATAGCATTCACTAGGGATTATCAATGCTTTACTGTAACCAGTGTCGTTTAGAATGCAATAGCTTGATATGTCAGGTTTGGAGAAGTTTCTGAGTTTTAGAAAGTGAGATTCTAGAATTTTGTTTCTTTTGGAATTGAGCTGAAGACTCATATGGTTTCTCTTCTAGTTTCTTTTATCTGAACATTTGTTCGTGATTTTCTGTAACTACGGAGTAGCTAGCATGTATGGCTTCTGATTGAAGTGTGGATGTCATACAGCACATCGATAGAGAAGCCATGCATTGATGCTCTCTTGGTTAATAATTGTACGAATTTAGCAGTTATTTTATTCCTCCGTATCATTTTGCTGTTTTCACCTCATTGTTATGAGCAACCTCGATTCTACCCAATAGCATTATCAACTCGCACGATTTTCGCTGTTATATGAGACCATTACTCACTTTTATCTCACAATTCAGGACCACTGTAATACTTTTACCACATCTCACGACTTAGCTAGATTACAGGTTGAGAGGGTTTCTAGCCATAAGTTTTCTCATTTCTTTTTGTTATAGAAGCTCAAATAAAAGTTCTACAGCTATGTTTGTCACCCATGAAGAAACATTTTAGATCAATTTATCTTACTGGTAATATTTTCATGATACATAAAGCACATGTTTACCGAAATTAGAGATGAACAAGGATGCCATAGGAGTAAATACTATCCACACTGCTGAAATGTGGGGACGCTGCCCACTCCCAGTTTGGCCAAGTTTACTAGTGTTGCTAGGTAACTCAGGTATTTTAATTGAAATGTAAATATAAATTCCATTCCAAGGCGTGATCGTATTTAACATTAACCTGTTAACCTGGAAACAAGTAGATAATTTCCTGTTCAAAATATAAGAATGGGAATAGACAATTCTCTGACCCTGTGACCATAGGCGCCGAATCCGGGGGGGGGGGGCGGTGGGGGCTCGAGCCCCCCTTGGATTCGAAGATGGCCCATAGACGCAATACAAAATTTAGGGCTGAGCCCCCCCTGGAACCCCGAAATTGTCCTTAGATTTCGAAAAGTTCACCGCCCCTGCCTGTGACTCTGCAAAACTGAACCGTCGATTGTCGAACTACCTTGAAGCTTGTTTCAATATTAGCGATATTTCCTATAGAGATATGGCAGAGAAAGAACCCAAATCCAAAATAGAATCCCTTGCAATGCTAAAGGAGTTGAATCGATTAGAAGACAGAAACCTGACGAGAATGAAGAGAACTGTGAAGTCTAAAATTCTGAGGGCTTGCGCCCCCGAAGCTAAAGTGGTGGCTGCCTGCTACGGCAGCGGCGGTTTCACCTGGTGTCTGTCCGAAGTGGAGGCGTTCTGGGCTTGCTACCACGAGAAGTTGGACTTCTATACTTCCAAATATGTGAAGGATTACGAGAGAATTGGAGCAGGCGCCATCACGAAAAAGTACCTCGACACAGACTTCCACTGGAATCCGAAAGTGAAGGAGAACTCAGATGACGATGCGAATGAAGGGAGAGGGTTTAATATATAGATTATTCACACTATTTTACCGTCATGATTCCATTCCTGTCTGCTTTGATACGGCAGATGAGAATATACTTGGTTGTTCTATAGAAAAATAGGATGACACTTTATCATGACCATTTCATGTGGTTTTGCACCTCTCTAGGGCTTGAAGACATTTTGTGAATAGAACAATTCAACTTTTTTCGATAGTTTTTTGTAATATTAAGTCAACAGTGTCCACTAGCCCTCAATGACATCCATTCTCTGTCCGTCTTTTTGAGATTACTAGGGCATTCAAAAAGTCCTGCGGGTCATACCATAAAATCATAAATAAATGTCATAGAATATGTCTCAATGTATTATTTATTCGAAATACCCCCCTCCTACTTCTACACAGCGTTTCGATCTTTCCACTCACTTTATGAATGCATTTCTGTACTCTTCTTCGGGGGTGGATTTGAAGAACTGGTACAGGGCCGACCCGAGGGTTTGTTTCGACTAAAATTCCCTGCTTTGAAGGTAGATTTTGAGCTTGGGGAATAGCCAAAAATCACAGGGAGCTAGGTCTGGTGAGTAGGGTGGGTGGGGAAGTAAATCTAACCCCTCTGATTCCAAGAAATTTTTAGTGAGCTTGGTTGTATGGGAGCTAGCATTATCTATCAATAATTTTATTCCCCTCATTTTAGCCTGGGACGGAGCTCTTCCACGTTTTTTATTAGGTTTGGAAGTACTTTCTCTATAAAAAACGTTGCGTTTACTGTTTTACCACTTTCAGAAGGTATTTGCAAGACTATTCCACTACTATTGAAGAAGATCGTGTACATGACCTTCGGTTTTCTGAAGTCGGGCCTAGGAATTTGGGCCGGTCTTTCGTCGCCTCTCACCCATGATCGCATTTTATACTTGCTGTAAGGGGTTGAATAATATACCCAAGTCTCATCCCCGGTTATAACTTCAGCTAGGCGTCTAGAATCACAACCGTCATAGGTTTCCAGGAGTTTCTTGGCAGTCTTTACACGTGCGAGCTTTTGTTGATCGCCGAGGTTATTTGGGACCCACTTACCGCAAATGGATCGGAAACCAAGCTGAGTAGTCAGAATGGAATGAATGGCCCCCGATGAAATCTCCATACTCTGCTCTAACTGCTCGATTGTTATACACTTATCTTCCCTGACTTTGCTCTCGATTAGAGCAACATTCTCTGGGGTGCTGACGGACACCGGTCTCCCAGATCGAGGTAGATCTGACACGTTTGTATTTCCAGACTGAAATCGTGCAGCCCATCGCTCGACCGTTGATCTGGAAGGGCAGTCCATGCACAATACCTCCTGCAACTCGTTGTAGATGAGTACCGGCTGGATGCGGAGTTTTGTGCGAAACTCAATGTAAGCTCTCCATTTCAGATTAAAATTGTCATCCTTGGAAGCCATAATTTTACCAGTATGTTGAAATGATGTGTGAATAAATTGATCAGAAATTTGTAATTTTCATTCAATCAAGCCAAGATTTTCAGTAAATCAAGCTAAGATATAAGGTTGTCTTATAGATAAAAACTGATTTGTTTACTATTATAGTTTGCGAAATATACCATGACCCGCAAGACTTATTGAACGACCTAGTAAACATCCTTAGTATATTTTCTACACTTAGTACTTCAAGTTTTTGAATAATTAATTTTTGCCGATTTTCGTTCCGAGTTCACCCCTCGCTTATTCAAGGGACTATAATTTGTCATATAATCACCACTAGCGTTTTTATTTCTCAGTTCTCCATTCTCTATTCTTTTTGAAGATAGAAAATGTATTTTGAGCACATTTCTCGATAAGCGAACAGATAGTAAGCTCTATCACCAAAGTGTAATTCTAGCTCCTTCTTTTCACAGGGAGAAGCGTTCTGATCAGTTCCCTCACCACAGCCTCTCTTCTTCCATTCCTCACTCGCATGAATAATTTGACACCTTTCAATGCCCATTCTGAATTATCAGTATCAGTCTCATTGGTTACGAGACTGTGCCGTTGGCATTCACGCTTTTAGGTGTGGATTGAGACGATTATTGATTATAAATGGCTCATATTTAACTGATTTAGCCTCAGTTTCCTGAGATTAATTCTACAGAATTCAATTCTGATCTGCCTGTTGCTCCAGGGACGAATCTTCGATTTGGGAATTGTAAGTTCACATTCTTATCAGTGTTATTAACATGGATGTGTCTTATAATTTATTCGTATTTATTTATTTGCACAGATACTCGATATTCACAAACAATAACAAACAAACAAACAATGGCAGACTCGAGCCTGGATGAAATCATTAAGCAGAAGCGGTCTGTCTCCCGCGGTGCGAGCAGAGGGGGCAGGGGGGCTAGAAGGGGGGCGCGGGGAGTCGGGAGGGCAGGGAAGGGCGGCGGAAGACCTCGCAGCTACGGGGGCAGCACCTTCTCGGGCCGCTACTCCTCCGCGCTGAGTCGCAAAGGCGCCGGGACCGGATTCAAGGCGTCCAGACGCGGCGGGACACAGACCGCCGGCGGGGGGAGAGGGAGGGGCCTACTCCAGAGATCGAACAGCATCCAGCTGGGCGGACCAATGGGCACATCGATAATCGTCTCTAACCTTGACTTCGGAGTCAATGACGCCGACATTAACGAACTGTTCAGCGAGTTCGGACGGCTGAGGCGCTACGGCGTCCACTACAACGCACAGGGGAGCTCCATCGGGACCGCAGAGGTGGTCTTCACGCGATCGAGCGACGCGATGAAAGCGATCCAAGCGTACCAGGACGTTCCTCTCGACGGACGCCCCATGCGGCTGCACGTGGCCATGAGTTCCTTCCGCATAACTCAGTTGCCAGGGGAGAGTCCTGCCCCCCCGAGAGGGGGTGGCAGCGTCGGAGGAGGGGGAGGAGGGGGCAGGGGGACTCCGAGACGCGGAGGGAGGTCGAGACGCGGGGGGAGGGGTGCCAGGGGTAGGGGCAGCGGGATGGGAAGGAAAATCCCCTCTGCGAACGAGTTGAACGACGATCTTGACAAATACCACAAAACAAAGAGCGATTCTCGGACTGACACCATGGATCAGAGCTAGACGTCTGCTGCAGGAGAGATAACACATAACGTAGCTTCTTACTTTCTATTCATTCAAACCCTTACAGTAATCCTTACACTATCTCTTTCTAGAACTCTTATTTGCATGTCATAGAATACACACTCATAATACCTATGATGATATGATGGGGGGATACTGGCTGTTGAAAATATCATTGGCATACATGCCAACCGTCCTTTTTTCGCTTTTCTATTGAGCTAACCCATTTTTACACAACATTTCTCCATTACGTCCCGCTTTTATCATTGCTCAAGTTGGCATATATGCATTGGACCTGCTGTAACGGGCACCTGTAATACATAACGGTCATTTTGACCAGTATCTTGGGTGGCCGTTATTATACAGGTTTACTGTAGTATTTAGTTATAGCTATCCTCTTGAGTCTTGAGACCCTGTTGGTGATAACGTAGTTACCAAACCTATCTCTTATAATCCAAATTGTTCCATTTGTTTTCACATCTCTCACTTTCAGTTGCAGATAATCCCCCTTCTTTTAAGTTACATAATCACTTCATATTGTTGCTTCTTTTCCTCTTCAAATTGTTCCAATTCATCTACCATAGATCACTACCTCAGTATTGCACTCCTTTGCTTCGATCCGATTTGTTTCCAAGCTCATTCTTTGCATCTCTGTCTTATAACCGTATTTCACAAACGGACATTTGAGAATGAATCGGTGCACTCTTCAAGGTGATCTGCTAGACCACCCACCACTCCCATTCACACCTCTATTGCTAAGAGGACACTCAGAGTTGGTACTGCAAGCATCCCGCATAATTCCAGCACATTTTGAGCAGATTTTCAATGCTCTTATTTGTACCCACCGTAGGTTCTCTCCCTACCGACTCACTCATCTCTGTCAAATTCAGAAATCTCTGCCATTGCTATCAGATAATATTCTAAAATTATCTGCTAGACTGAGTGTGGAGCGATATTTTATAGAATCCATGCATTATTACGAGAATAAGCGTTGTATGGCTTAAAAAACTTAGAACCTACAACTTGGAGGATTTCGAAAATCTTGTTCTAATCCCTGGTTCGCATTTCGTGTCGCATTACTCACTTCATTCAAGAGAAATAGTCTTTTATGAATTAATTAATGCTCTCTCTGCAGTAATCGTAACAGTCTATAAATAGATTTGATTTGGGTCATTTTTGTTGCTATATTTATTGCAATTACTCTTATTCAATTCACGATTCGAGTTAGAGGATGTCATCCAACCAATCTAAAGTTGCAGAGACGAAACCAAAAGCAACCAATCCGGAAACTAAGAATGAACCCGGGCCCCCTCCCGTCCCCGAAACCCCCCAACCACCTCCCGACAACATTCCTCCGCCACTGATTGATGCAGAGGGTGTGGGTAAGCCGAAAGTGGACACAGGACAGGACACTAAGGAAAGTCTAGAACATGCAGACAGCGGACCTAAGGTCAGCTCGAATGATACTGTTTCACCAGCCCCGGTCGAGGTGAAGGATATACCGAAACAGGACAGTAAGCCTCTTTCCGGCGTACCTCACCCTGTCGAATCCATTCTATCTGATATCGTGGAGGACGTAGCGAATAAGGGCGAAGCAACACCTCAGGAATCTAGAAAAGAAACAGCTCAGGTAGAGACGGAGAATGTCCAGAGAGGAATAGGAGAGAAACCGCAAGGAACAGAATCAAAACCTGAAGAAATGGAAGCAACAGTTGCTGTGTCTACAGCCCCCGAACAGGATTCAACAAAGCCTGCACTAGGGACTGCTACGAAGTTTGTAGAAACGGAGATTCAAAAACCAACTACAAAATCGGCTGACACGAAAACGCAAGAAATTGCAGCTAAGTCTGCTGAACTGGACACACACGAAGATAGTTCGAAACCTGAAAGAGAAACACAGGACCTTTCAAAGCCTACATACATGGAAATGCAGGAAACCATTCCTCAGCCGACCCAAGCAATATCACAGAAACCGGTGGATACACCTGCCACCCTACCAATCCAAGAACTGGAATCAAATCCTACTCCCATGGAGACAGAACCGACTGCGAATCCGGTACAGATGGACGCTAAAGAACCCGCGGAAATAAGCCAAGAGACGATTCAACAACCGGCAGAATTGATGCAAGAACCTGTTGAGAAACCGGTTGAAATGATACAGGAACCTGTTGAGAAACCGGTTGAAATGATACAGGAACCTGTTGAGAAACCGGTTGAAATGATACAAGAACAGATTCAGAAACCGGTAGAATTGGACCCTGAACCGGTAGAATCGATACAAGAACCGGTTAAAGTGGCACAAGAGCCCGTTCAGAAACCGGTTGAAATGACACCAGACTCCATTCAGAAACCGGTTGAAACGGTACAAGAATCGGTCCAAGAACCGGTCCAGAAACAGGTAGAATCGGTACAAGAACCGGTTGAAATGGCGCAAGAACCGGTTGAAGTGACGCCAGACTCCGTTCAGAAACCGGTTGAAATGACGGAAGAAATATTTCAAAAAACTGAAGAAATGAAGTTAGAAAAACCCGCTGAAATTGATGAAGCACAGGAGAAGACGAAACCAATTGAAACAATGCAACCAGAAAAGAGGGCTGAACTGCCACCATCCCTGGTCCCAGCACAAAATCTGAATCCACCAAAGGACTCCATTCCAATGTCAGTAGAAGCTCCGTCGCCAGCGGAAGATTCGACCGCACAGTCCACAGAACCAGTCACGACTACGCCACAAACCACAGCGCCTGTTACGAGCGTTGAATCCCAAACAGCCGTGACAGAAACGTCAGAAGCTGTGCCGTCTAGTCTTGATGACGTCATCATAGTAGAGGATGAGGAGGACAAGACTCAGTTGATGCCAGCGGGAGGCCAGGTGGTTAGCAACGAGTTACCAGCTCAAGAATGTGCTGTGCCTCCACCGCAGCTTCAAATTCCTAACCAGCTGACTGAGTTAGCTCCGACAGCCGACAGCAAGGAAAAGCTGCTGAGTCCTGAGCAGATGCAAGTTGACACCCTTCCGCCCCCAGACACCGAATCGATGGATGTCGGACAGATCGACCCAACGAGCGTCCCCCTCCCTAGCGAGCTGATCGACACCATCGTGATCTCAGACAGCCCCGGCTCCACCCTCTCCTACAGCACCCAGTCAGCTGAGCAGATGGACGTGATCGTTCTCAACTCCGAGTCTTCCCCCGAGCGTGACCCGCTCTCTCCCCAATCCTCCACCACCCCGCCCTCTAAGCGGTCCAAGGTGTCTCTCTCCGATATCGTTTCCCCGCACAGCCCGCCTAAACCCACAGGGTCCAAGTCCAAGCTATCAGCTGACTTGGAGCTGTTGGAGGTGCTGATCAACAGCTGTGACAAGTTGGGTGGTCTGACGGTACAGGACCAAAACGTTTGCTTCTCGTACCAGCACGAGGGAGTGTGCAACAGCTACACATTCATCTGCATAGAAGAGGACTACCCACAAATCACACTCATGATAACCTCCAAGCACGGAAATGTGAGTTATGTTCACTTATATAGGAGATGAGGTAACTCGCCATACCGTCTTAACCTGAATTAGCACCCCAGGGATTATTTTTCATGGACGTTAAACCCCCGGCGTTTATTCGTTAAAAGACGTTAAGTTCCTTTATGTACACACTCGCTAATCCGAACAGCTCCGTACTAATGAAAAATCCTTCCGATTAGTGAAATAAAATAATTCGATGGGAATGAACGACAGTGGATTTGTATGTTCTATGTTCAGGCAGTCATAGGCGTAACTATTTTGATTTTTTCATGGTTAGCTGGGGTGGCGAGATTTGTAAACATATATCAAACTAATGTGGCATGCTACCCCTGCCACCCCTGGAGTTACGCCTATGTCTGCAGTCTATACTCTGCTATCGTTTAGGAGTCAGACATCTTGTCTAAGCGTCTCCCTTGCATAGCCTGGGACCTCCTCGTACAGAGTTGTGCCAAGCAACGCGTAGCTCCTCCAACCCAGGACACTCTCACCCCAGAGCTGAGAGAACTCCTACTGCCAGCCCTTCAGTCCCAGGTCAGTTCCCAGTCCAACGCGTCCCAAGCTACCAACTGCACCGACGAAGATCAGGACTATAGCGACGGTGAGTTACACATTCCAGAATAGACTATTGTCTCTAGCACACTTTGAGATTTGTTTACTTTATGTATCTATTGTAAACATAATTCGAAATAGGATATTTGGAGTCTACACCCGCCAAACCCCAGGTCAACTGTTGAAAGTTATTCCCTGGCATACTTTCGAAATTTGTTTTCCGCTTTTTAGAACTTTTTTCGCACTTTTTGAACTTTTTTCGCACTTTTTAGTACTTTTTAGAAACTTTTTTCGGTTATTTCTGTTCCTGGACTTACCTCTCACTCGTAGACTCCGGAGATGAGGACGATCCTTACGACTTCGAGGAGACAGAGGAAATCACGATGCACGCACTGCTGCTGGAAGACGTGGAGCGAGTGAAGCAGAAGTTCAACCCTAACGCAATCGTGACGCGCAATTACGGAGGAATCGGAGACATCGACATAGACCTGATAATCGACATGAACTTCCTGGAACCGGAAATTGCCCGGGCTTGGGGCGTGAAGCACACGATTCCCCTCACAGTCCGACTGAGTCTGAGTGCGGACCATTACATCGACGGAGGAGACATCAAGACGGAGGTCTTCCAGGAGGAGAGGGCCAACACCAAAGGTGAGACCTGTTCCCATTTCTGAACTTAGAAATGGGTGGGTAACATTTTTAATTGGATCATTCGAGTATTTCGCTCATTATTATCGTTTAACCATAGAATCCCGACTGGGGACACAGTGTCCCTGATATCGCGGATGTCTCCCAGCCATTTTTTATGCCACAGAAGCCATATAAATGCTGGCCATTCTACAGTTTAAATAGCGAATTTTCCTTGGCATTAACTTCAAGCAAAATGCACGTTGCACAGAGGAGATAACCACTGTATTAATCCATGGTTCAATCTATATAAGAATTTCTATTTCTTAGTTATCCAATTCGATGTAGAATTTTACTATTAATCATGTGCTGTGATGCAACTTGCAGGTATCTGCAAGCAGATGGAGAAGATAATCTCTAACTTCATCTCGTCCAGCACCAAAGCCCCCGAGAATCCTCTCTGCAACTGTAAGGTCGAGGAAGCAGTGGAGACGCATCGGAACATGGAACAGCGGTTGGTGCAGAACAGACGGCTGCGCTCCTCTAAGCTGGGCGGAGGGGAGAAGAAAGGAGTGATAGCTCAGTTCGTCGGGAAGTTCTCTCGGGACAAGCAGGTGGACTGCGACATGCTGGTGGCTCAGCTGGTGGACATGGGCTGGGAGACGGAGATAGCGGCCCACGCACTGCAGGAGTGCAACATGGACCTGGAGAAGGCGCTTGACTACCTCTCCGCCGACAGGAATGAGCAGCTGGACGATGTGAGTACATTCTGAATTTATCCTGGGACCGTGGCGGTGCGAAGATTGGTCAGGTGGGCAGCCATTGCCTTTTTTACTGGAGAATACTCCAAAATCCACCGTGAAAAGACTACTGTAAAAAAATTTTTTGAGATATGTCCTCACTTTAATAAATAGGCTGTACCCCACCTATGTCCATCAGTGGTGCTTCTCTAGCGCTGTTTCATCGTAACTTGATTACCACTGCCACTAAATTGTGTCGCGCGACACAATTGAATAATAAATTCACGATGAAACAGCGTCTCCCCTGTCCCAGGCTAAAGTGAATTCCCATTCTTGATCGGGATCGATATCGTCTCTAGAAAAGTGAGTTTATTAAAGCACTGCACCCTAGGACCTGAACCCCCAAACCTTCTCCAAGCAGCAGTCCCGAGGCGCTGAGGTGTCGGGGCTAGACTGGATGTCAGATCTGTCCGACACCAATGAAGCGGCTATCAAATCTAAGATTCCCCCTCTGCTCTCCCACGGATTCTTGTGCCACGTCATCCAGTACATCCTGAACAGAATCCCAACTCTCAACGACTTCTGTGTCATTTGCGATGAGACTCATCTCTTCTCAAATGGCGCCATGTTGAAGCCGACAGTTTGCGCGCGGGAACTCTGCTCGTTCGCGTTTCAGACGCTGGGCGTTATGGCGGACGTGGCCGACTCGATCGCCACCGGCCCCGAGGTGGTGGAACTGCTGGTGGCCATGTGCAACGCCGCTTCTCTCTCGGGCCGGAGGGAAGACATCCTGGATCCGTACCCGACGGTCGTAGACCCGACCAATCCCAAGCAGTTCGCTCTCCACCCTAAAGACAAGGACTTCAAGAAAGTTGAGAAAGCGATGGGGTTCGTCGTCCAGGAGCTAAAATCGCTTCCCGCCGTTCTTAAGGAGCGGCTCGACTCTCTGAACCCTCACTCCTTCCCTCTTCTCCAGTGGGTGCTGGCTAGCAACAGGTGTCACATTGTCAAACTGCCACCTGAGCGACAGATCAAGTCGATGGGTACCACACACCAGTTCCTCCTGCTGTCTGCTCCCCCAGCTAAAGAGGCCGCTTTCAGGAAGCTGAAGCAGAAGAATAAGAGTACGTACGCATTCCACGGATCCCGGCTAGAGAACTGGCATTCCATTATGAGAAACGGTCTCCTGAACGCGTCGGGGACCAAGTTTCAACTGAATGGCGCCGCTTACGGTTCTGGGATTTATCTAAGTCCGCACGCGTCCGTCTCGTTCGGGTACTCCGGGATTCACGGGGGTGGCGTAGCTCCGGCCGCCGGAACAAAGAAGGGACGTCCCACCATGCTCTCATCCCAAAACCTGAATTGCATCGCGCTGTGCGAGGTAATCGACATCAAGATTAAGAAGTCCGGGAATATTTGGGTGCTCCCGGAATCTGACCATGTCGTGACACGATTCTTCTTCGTCTACGAGGACAACACCACTGGGGACACCAACTTCGACACACGCCAAGACAAGTACATCAAAGAAATTGAGAATTCAGTGAAGAGCTTGCTTTAAATGGGAAAATCGAGTGCAGGAAATATAATTATATGGTTGTGTATATTTTAATAGCTACAGTACATGTATCGTGTGGTACTTGGTATTGAACTGAATTAGTCCCCATATTAAGCGTTTCAATATTTGTTGTTAGTGATGTGTTTATGAGTTTTTATGCTAATTGTTTCATATGCAATAATCAAAATAATTTCCATTTCCTGAGACAAATCTGACACCAATTTTAAACGGAAATGTAGCTGGTATTTTTGTAAACGTGTATTTTAAATAACAATTTAATCAAGGATCAATTTCTACAAATATCAGTTTATTTGTATTATCTAACATGTAATCACTAATTATGCTGAAAAGAAGTATTACAAGTATTGGGTTTAAACTTTGCTCTGCTAATGTGGCTACTGATAATTTGTGTGAAGTAATGTTCTAATATCTTATTATAGAACCATGATGGAGGCATGGCGAAGATATTACCTCATATCTACTTGTTTACTTTCTATACAATATGCATATTCTACACATATTATCTATTGTATTGGAACTGTGTTAGGAAACAAGAAATGACAACTGAGATAGGGTGGGGATATTATTAATTGATTACTAGTGGCAGTATCAATCAGAAAAAAGAACTTTTGTGCCCTGGGAAATGCTGAATAGAGCAATACTAGGTATTTTTAAAACCTGTATATTGCAAAATCCTGAAATATCGTCTTATAATTATATTTCATGACATGTGTCTACTTTGCTTTTAAATGTATATGTGTTAACTCTGAATTCAAGACGTGACGATAATTAATTGAATGTACAATCGTTTAGTGTTTGTATGTACGCATATATGTTTCGTGATGTCTACTATATTTAGTTCTCGTTGGTTTTGCCACTCCACGATTGCTGTAGCGTTTTTCTATTTTTTTAGATCTTCACTTACTTATCTGTATCGACAAGTGATGAGCTAATGGTGATTCTTACTCATTAGTTTCTATAACCTTCTCTCCTTTTTAATTAATTCCATAACGTTTCTAGAATATATCTACGTAACAGCTTGAACTTCCAAAACAATATTTTATTCATTAATTAAGAGTACTAAATTTAGATTGGAGACAAAGTGGTTTCTATCACGGTGTAACATATTTACAATACTTCGACTCTTCTATAATTACCATTAACTACGTACGTATGCTATTCAGCATTTCCAGACAACTCCCACCATTCCTTTGCGAATCAAGAATTGAACAATCTAAATGTAATTAAACTATAGTTTATTGATTTATCAAGTCGTGATTGTCTACTTGAATTCGAAATTAGTATAATCTTAATTAAGAGGAGAAAGGCCTTTTAGAATTGATATATTAAGATCTTCTAGCAATTTATTACTCCACAGTTTCCGACTAATCTAAAGTATCTCGAGATTTTTGTTGAGCTCATTCCTGACATGTGGGGTACCACATGGCATCGTTTGATTAAGGTGCGTGGAAATAACTTCTCTCACTCACGAGAATTATGATTTATTTATCATGAGGGGAATTTTGCTGAAACAACACTCACTGAACTCTCGCGTCAGTACAAACCGAGTTTAGACAAAACTATTTTCTCTCTTGCGTAAAAACATTGAAATTATCCGTCTAACCACATTGCAGAAAAGCGTGGCAATTGGCACTAACGTGATTATACATTGTTAATCGTATTTGAGTGGTCTGCTGTCTTCTGTCTATTTATATATTTACACAAAAATATATAAATGTTCGAAATTATAGCAGTTGTTATTGATAAGAATCAAAATGGTTTCTTAATAATATGTCTATAGAAAATCATGTTTTTAAAGTAGATAGCATTTCTAGTAGACATGACATTATTGTTAATTCATTTTGGAGTCAATAATACCTTTTTTGTCATAGTATCCCGTTTCTAACTATTGTGCAATATTTCATTGTTCTCTTAACTCTGTATGATACACAACCACCTGTGCATGCGTATTACATTGTAGTGACGTGGATCTGTCCAATATGGTTTATTAAAATAGAACTTGCATTGTGGTGACATAGGAGGTACGTCCTTATGATGGTTGCTAGAAGACTCAGGGAAAGTGAATTAGAACATTTCTATTTCTACCCCCAATCCATTTTTGCTAACTAAGACTCTGAGAATATCGAAGTTATATGATTAAAAATCTCGGTTTTTAGCTAGGAAATGTATATTTGTGTTTAAAAATGCACATGGTAGTTAACAATTTCAATTACATGATGTTTCTTATTCAGATAGAATGAAGCAAATTTACATTTTTAATTCTAAAAACAGAAAAGAACTTTAAAATAGCAAGCCTTCAGTGTAAATTTGGCCGTGCATTAGCCATAGTTAGATTTTCCCCTTGTTGATAAGCTCGTTGATTTCAGTGCAGATCACGGCGAGGTTAGGATTGTATTCCTTTCCCTTTTCAAATAGTTTGTCCAGAATCGCTTCGTTGTAGAAAAATGAGAAGGACTCGGAAAGTTTCTTCCTCGATTTCTCCTTGAGTTTAGTTTTGATACAGTCCAACAGAATTGCTTCTGCCTCTTTCGTCTCTTTGATCAGATGTTCGGCGTTATAGGAGAAGTCCATCTCATTGAAACTCAGAATGGTCAGTGCAATGAGTTTGAATTTGCTTTTGAACTCACTTATCTGTTCCATTTGTCTCTCGCTAAAATCGTTGTTATGTATCATTATCCCGATTTTGAAGGAAGATTTGACGATGGCTCTAATTCGTTTTTCAGCTTCTTTTTGTCCGATTTCCTGCTCCATCACTATCAAAGCTTGGTCGAGGATTTTGTTGAAATCATCGTCGAGAATTAATTTCGTGAGAGCTTTCGAGTTGGCTAGCTTGCTGACGATCTTCTTCTCACACATCATTATTATCTTCTTGGAGTTATTTTCATTCGCAACGGCCATTTTTGTTAGAACAATTGAAGATTTTCCAATTCACTAATTCGTTTTTACTTGAAAAGAATTACTCAATTCTCTATTTATGTTGATCCTACTGCATAATTTCTACCTCAATGCTTCTAGAATTTCATCATAGACCAAATCAATTGTACTTAGTTGTGAGCAATACAATACCTCTGCTTTCAATGTCTTAATTCCCTAACACGATATTACGAAATCCTTACTTTCATGCCTGAACCACTCTAAATAAGATCCTAGGCAAACCTTATTGAGTTTTATGATAAGATGTTATATCCTATTCGAATAGCACATTCGGACGGAGAATTCAGTACGGATAGTACGACTGTTATTAATATTTACGTCGGAGCAATATGCTCAGAGATTAGCGGTAATTTGCTATATTCCTTGGTAGATAAAGCTTGTAAGTGATCCTCGCATTTCTACTAAATATTTTTAGTTAAATATGTATGTATTCTAATCGAACCTTACACGTCATTTTGTCTGTTTGACAAATTCACTTGCTTCCCGATTCTGTATCTCAGATTTTCTAAGTATTCGTTCATTACTTCCAGCATGAACTACAAGATAGAATTTCATTCCGTGCCGAGTTTGTGCTAACAAACTACGAGTTGAATAATTTACTGAGTTAGCAGCAAAATGGGCATAATTAAGTATGAGTATGAGGTGATGTCATTATTGAAACCCTACTAGATAAGTTTACACAGAATTAGTTGGGTTTGCGTCCACTCAAACGTACATGGATGGATATGCATAACGCCGTTCCCATAAGTAGATCATACCAGCAGAACCTTCAATGTTATTCTAGCTCAGTATCTATCTCCCTATTTGGGGTGTGTTCTAAATTTAATTCAGACAATACTCTTACGCAAGAGCGGGTTTTGAATGGAACAAGGGAGACATCGCCCCCTCCCCTCTCCCTAGATACGATTCTGTAAAAGAAAAATTTGAAAACTGAATTTTTTACTTTTGACTTTCAAGTATTTTACTTTATAATATTAAACCTTAGAAGGAGTAACGTATCAATTTTCAATGACTTCTGTCTCAAACGAATTCAGAATAGGCTTGTGCGTAAATCTTTGTATCGTCTAATGGTGAGCACGTTGTTGTTACAGCTAGATTAGCTCCAGATGATTGAGAACTGTGAGTTTCAATGGGAGGATGGGGTGATGGTGTTCAGACCAACCATGGAACAGTTCAAAGATTTCCCGCGCTTTATTTCATACATGGAGTCACAAGGCGC
Organism: Aphrocallistes beatrix; assembly: GCA_963281255.1. NCBI lineage: Eukaryota > Metazoa > Porifera > Hexactinellida > Sceptrulophora > Aphrocallistidae > Aphrocallistes > Aphrocallistes beatrix. Next base: position 756,139 of record OY725506.1, on the reverse strand, counting down.
TCAGAAAAAGGGACTCACAAAAGTGATTCCACCGAAAGAATGGGTGCCTTACAAAGGAAGCTACGAAGACGCAGACTTCCAGATGCCATGTCCCATCCTCCAGCTGATCAGCGGGTCTCAAGGTGTCTATCAGATGTATAATATACAGAAGAAACCGACAAACTTCAAAACATTTCGCAAACTGACAGCTACAAACGAGTACAAGAGTCCCAAGACACAGGATATCGACGAGTTGGAGAGGAAGTATTGGAGAAATGTCACTTTCAATCAAGTCATCTACGGAGCTGACGTGTCTGGCAGTTTATTTGACAGTGACGTCACTGTGTGGAATATCAGGTTAGATCGAATCCCAATTAGAAATCAAATTTAGCATTCTATATTATTGAACCAAGGATAATATCAGAATTTGAGGTATTGAAAAGTGAGAGAGCATGCTTCTTAGGTCGAGAGCATGCTCTTCGATCAAGAGCATGATCTTAGGTCGAGAGCATGCTCTTCGATCAAGAGCATGCTCTTCGGTCAAGAGCATGATCTTAGGTCGAGAGCATGCTCTTCGGTCAAGAGCATGCTCTTCGATCAAGAGCATGCTCTTCGATCAAGAGCATGCTCTTCGGTCAAGAGCATGCTCTTCGATCAAGAGCATGCTCTTCGGTCAAGAGCATGATCTTAGGTCGAGAGCATGCTCTTCGGTCGAGAGCATGCTCTTCGGTCAAGAGCATGCTATTCAGTCAAGAGCATGATCTTAGGTCGAGAGCATGCTCTTCAGTCGAGAGCATGCTCTTCGATCAAGAGCATGCTCTTCGGTCAAGAGCATGCTCTTCGGTCAAGAGCATGCTCTTCGATCAAGAGCATGCTCTTCGGTCGAGAGCATGCTCTTCGGTCAAGAGCATGCTCTTCGATCAAGAGCATGCTCTTCGGTCAAGAGCATGCTCTTCAGTCGAGAGCATGCTCTTCGGTCAAGAGCATGCTATTCAGTCAAGAGCATGATCTTAGGTCGAGAGCATGCTCTTCGGTCAAGAGCATGCTCTTCGGTCAAGAGCATGATCTTAGGTCGAGAGCATGCTCTTCAGTCGAGAGCATGCTCTTCGATCAAGAGCATGCTCTTCGGTCAAGAGCATGCTCTTCGGTCGAGAGCATGCTCTTCGGTCAAGAGCATGCTCTTCGATCAAGAGCATGCTCTTCAGTCGAGAGCATGCTCTTCGGTCAAGAGCATGCTCTTCGGTCAAGAGCATGCTCTTCGGTCAAGAGCATGATCTTAGGTCGAGAGCATGCTCTTCGATCAAGAGCATGCTCTTCGGTCAAGAGCATGCTCTTCGGTCAAGAGCATGCTCTTCGATCAAGAGCATGCTCTTCGGTCAAGAGCATGCTCTTCGATCAAGAGCATGCTCTTCAGTCGAGAGCATGCTCTTCGATCAAGAGCATGCTCTTCGGTCAAGAGCATGATCTTAGGTCGAGAGCATGCTCTTCGGTCAAGAGCATGCTCTTCGATCAAGAGCATGCTCTTCGATCAAGAGCATGCTCTTCAGTCGAGAGTATGCTCTTCGGTCAAGAGCATGATCTTAGGTCGAGAGCATGATCTTAGGTCGAGAGCATGATCTTAGGTCGAGAGCATGCTCTTCGGTCGAGACTCGCATGCTCTTAGGTAGAACATCCTATTTCAACCTAAGGAACGCTCTCTCGATTTAACGAGCATGCTCTCTCGACTTTTTACTATAAGCAGAATTTATAGTAATGTAGTTAAGAACTTCTGAAATCTATTTACAGTCAACTCTGCTTAATAGGGGCAACCGCTTAATTGGGACAAGTCTCCAGGAACGGAATGGTTCCCTTGTATGGAAGTTAATCCTAAATTTCATCGGTTAATTGGGAACTCCGCTTAATCGGAACAGAGTATCCGGGACCAAAGTGTCCCGATTTAGCGGAGTCACCTGTACTATACTCCCACTTAACTGAGTTCCTTGCTTCCTTATATAGTAACCTGGACAGCATCCTACAGACAGTCCCACAGGAGACCGGCATAAAGATCCCCGGGGTGCACACGGCCTACCTGTACGCCGGAATGTGGCGGTCCACGTTCGGGTGGCACACAGAGGACATGGACCTGTACAGCATCAACTACCTCCACTACGGAGCCCCCAAACTCTGGTACGGGATCCCCCCGGACGATGCTCACAAGCTGGAGAGACTCGCTCGCTCTTTCTTCCCTGACCATTTCAGGGATTGCCCTGCATTCCTGCGTCACAAAATGACTGTCATCTCCCCTACCGTGTTGAAGAAGTACTCTGTCCCTTTCTCCAGAGTTGTGCAGAGAGAGGGACAGATCGTGATCTCTTTCCCCCGGGCCTATCACTCCGGATTCAACCTGGGCCTCAACTTGGCAGAGAGTACGAACTTCGCTACCTCCCAGTGGATAGACCTCGGCAAGAAGGCCGTCATGTGCCAGTGCGACCCAGACGGAGTCCACATAGACATGGACATGTTCGTGAAGAAGTACCAACCGGACCAGTACCCATCCTACCTCGCTCAGAAGAAGAAGCAGGACCAGGAGAAAAAGCGTGGCGCGAAAAGTAAATCTGCGAAATCCAACACGCCAGCGAAGAGACCCGATCTCTCAGAAATGGAGCTCGACTCCCTGACAGAGAAAGACCTGAAGCTGGAGGGGAAGATGAACGAGTGGTGCTCTCCTTTCTCGGGCCTCTGGCGGGGGCAGTCCCCGGACAACTTCATCTTCGAGTCAGCTTTCAATCTCGTCATGAGTCAGAAGGGGAGCCGCTGCTCCATCTGTGCGCTCTTCGAAGACCCGTCACCTTTCCAGGGTTTCTCACGGGAGGAACTCCTCACCACTTATTGGGCGCTCAAATTGAACAAGAAAGGCGGACTCATGAACCCCGACACCCTCCTAGACCCCCCTCACCCCCTCTCCCCTCCTCTACAGCTCTCCTACCTCGCCTCCAAAGAGGGGAAGACTCGAGTTATAGCGAAGAACCGTCGCGGCCGGGCCAAGTACAACTACCTGCCTAAGCCCAGCCTCTCCTCCGCCGGAGAGATGGACACGAGTGGCTGCCAGGACGACAGTGTCTTCAACACCTCCGCCTCCACTTTCTCCTCCGACTGCAAGAGCTTCGACATCTCTGCTCTGTTGCTGGACCGGAGGACGGACTCGGGGATAGACAGCTGCGTGCTGCTGGAGGGAAGCGAGACTTTCTCCGTGGCAGAGGAGACCGTTTTCGCGCTGAATGAGTCCAGTAATGGCGGCGAGAAGCGACACTCCAGCGACGCGGGCTATGCTAACGGCGAGAAAAAGGCGCGCTTATCAGGCGAGGGGGATGCGCCCCCTCCCATCCTCCCGACCAGGTTCGAACTGCCGAGGTCGGCCTTCAACATGCACAACTCCATCTCGTGCGGCGGGAGCGGGAGCAGAGAGAAGCGGGCAGAGACTCAGTCGGACAGCTCGGACGAAGAGGAGGACGAGGAGATCATCCAGTGCATCCAGTGCCGCATAGCCGTGCACCCTTCCTGCTACGGACTCAGCGGGGACGAAGTCAGGCCCAATTGGCTGTGCGGTCGCTGTCTGGCTAAGAGCTTCCTGGCCCAGTGCGAACTCTGCCAGCTGCGGGGCGGACCCCTCAAGCCCACTTCCAACGGGAAATGGGCACACGTCACCTGTGCCGTCGTCATACCGGAAGTCGTGTTCGGAGACCCGGACAAGCGGGAACCGGTTGATCTGAGTTCTATCACCAAGGCTAGATGGCGCCTAAAATGTCTGTATTGTAACGTGCATGGAGCGCGCGGTGGCGCCTGTTTACAGTGCGGGTACCGGAAATGCTCCTCCTCGTTCCACATCACGTGCGCCCAGTACAACGGCATCATCCACTGGGCGCCAGATAACGACGGGAGCAAGGGAATACGCGCCAATTGTCCACGACACGACAAGGATAAACAGGAGGAAGTTAGGCGGGAATTGAAGTTGATCCAAGTTGGAGATACGGTGATCGCGAAATGTAACAACTCTAAATACTACCACGCCAAGGTGACAGATCGGAATGAGCAGCCTTGCTTCGAGATAGAATTCATAGAGGACGAGTCGGTGTGTTCCAACGTCCCCCTGTCGGACATCCTCTCCGATTCCACAGCTGTTAACACCCGAGTTCAGGTCAGATGGACGGATGGGTTGCTCTACGACGGAATTATTAAGGCTGAACATAAAGAATGGATTTATTCGATAGAGTTTGAAGATGGAACAGTGAAGACTTACCCTCGCGATGAAGTATACACACTTCAAGATAAACTCCCGAAAAAAGTCCAGACAAAGTTATCCAAACTCCCGATCGGTAATGAAATGCAGCACGAAAATTCACAAACGAATAATTCAGTAGAAAACAGTTCAAGTCAGTAACAGATCCGATAAAGAATTTCATTCTATTTGGCAGAGGTGTGAAATGGTGGTGGGATATTCGATTTTACATAGCAATGCTATCCGGGGTGCGAGCTGAGACAGTTCTAATTGCAGGGTACTTATAATCATACGTTGTGTCATTGTACTTAGATTTGGATTCGAGATGCTAATCTGTATTGGTTATTCTTATAATTATATTATACGTTTTGTTTTAATGCATAAAAATCCAAGTTTTGTATTAGGCACACTCAAAACTCCAAATCCAATTGGCTCTACGAGACATTTTACCTTTATTACACAACTTTACCTTATAGTAGCATCCATGGAATGTTTTGTATTATAAAGCAAACAGCTCTTACAATGAAACTCTTTCTGCCTCGGTTACAATAAATACCTATTCACCTCCATTCAACTTTAAGATTGAGACATTTATTCTTCAAACAACTTTTATCAACCATCGCAATGCTTCGAAGCCACATCGACCGAGTTAGGCGAGGAAACACAAACTCGATTTTCATAACTTTCCTTTTGCTGTTTCTGTTCGACGTTTTCTTTTTATCCCCCGATCTACCACAGCCTCCTACCCCCTCATGTCTACCGGATTCCGAATCCTGCCCGCAGCACTCTTCCCTTTCTATTTTTAACATATTCAGCTACCTGACCTTGAATGTCGTGTCATGGCGTAGGATCCAATACTACGTGTTTGTACTCTGTTTGTGTGCTATCTTTGGTAAACAGTTTTTCTTCTCAGCTGACGCACTGAAGACTTTCATCATTGAAGTATCAATATTGATATTTTCAGATTTGATCATTATGATAATCCTGAACTGTTTTATCATAATCCTGTTGTTCATGTCCTTCTGTTGTTCTGTGTACACATTCATCGCGTTTCTCAGGAATGCACCGAGGGAATTTCGCAGAGGCCAAGTAGCGATTCCTCGACAGACTCAGAGATTTGTAGAGAAACTGAGAGGCCAGAATTTGGACATGCGGAACTGTGAGATAGACCTCACGAATGTAGGTTGCTGTGTTGTCGGAGAGAGTAGCTGTCTGTCCATCAAACTCGCAAACGGGAAAAGCGAACCTTACAAGCTCAAAGGTCATGACTCGTTCTCCGCTAAAGTCACGAGGACGAGTAATGACAGCGTTATTCCCATCGTGGTAGAGCCAGCTGAGCTGAAGGATGTCAGTTCGATCCGAGTGAGTTTCACTTGCTACTCGGCTGGAGAGTATGTGATAGAAGCTGCGGTTAGTTCTAGGAAGTTCCACATCATGCCACTGCACCACTGTGCCATGGCGGGTCCCCCACACCCAGGAAAATCGTTTCTTGATCTGAAATCTGAGTTTCTTGTCCTGACCGATAGTACGCAAGCGAGGATCAGCGTCTACCCCAGAGACCAATTCGAAAACGAAGCAGATATGGAGCCCGAAAAGTTGGAGCTACAGCTGGTTGATTCTAGCCAAGATGTCCCCGTGTACTGCTGCTCAGTGGAAAGGGACCTCGTTGTCTATATCACTGTGTTCGAGTGCGGACTGTTCACGTGTTGTTTGAGATATGACGGAGCTAAGGTGGGCATCGGAGATTTTACTGTGATTGTCTTGGCTATTAAACACATCAAAAGACTTGAAGTTGATATTGAAAACGATAACCCTCTCTCCTTATCTCTGTCCATCACCAATCTGGAGACGAACCAGATCAAAAGGAAGATTTCTTGTCAAGTTACTCCCAAGCAAGTAACTTTCACTGAATACTATCTTATTTTCTTTCCATCAAGAATCGCTACTTTCCGACTGAGGCCAGCGACACAATTAAATATCGAAGAGAATGAGTGTCAGATTTGTATTAACGATGGAAAACAGGCTAAAATGAATTTAACGTTCAAAGACGAAGTGACGAGACATTTATTCATCGCGTATTTCAACAAATTTCTTCTAAAAAATCTAGGAGGATCTTCAGATTTTGAAGAGAAAAAACTGCATTTTTATCGCAAATTACAAGAAGTCATCAAAAGCAAGCGGGATTCTACACACTATATAAACGTGTCCCGTGACAGCTTACTTAAAGACATGCTAGCTCAGTCCAAAGAATTGAGTAAGAACCAGTGGTACCACAGATGGCATGTCAGTTTCAAGGGAGAGGAGGGGCTGGATTATGGGGGCGTGTCACGGGAGTTGTTCGGCGTTTTGAGTAGACAACTCTTCTCTCCGGAAGGAGAGCATAAATTCTTCGTCAACTTCGAAGGAAACTCGAATCCCCTTTCACATCCCAACCCAGCGATGGACGTAAAGCAGCATGAACGAGTGTACATCCTGATTGGTCAGGTCATCGGGAAGTGTTTAATCGAGAGTGCATACACGAATCCAATCTTCCTAGAAGCTAGGCTGACTCGCTCTTTTCTCGCGCAGCTGTTAGGCCTACGAGTGTACGCTAGCTACTTCGAGTCAGACGACAAAGCTCTTTTCCGTGGAAAGATTCAATACATACAGGACACAGAAGATGTGAAGGATGTGGAAGATTTGGAGCAGTATTTCGTAGAGGAGGAATTCGCGAGTGATGGAACTGTACTCAAAACGGTCCCACTGAAACCTGAAGGTGAGAAAATACGCGTGACGCAAGCAAACAAACTCCATTATTTAGATCTGTTGGCAGACTATAGACTCTGTAAGCGCGTGAAGGAGCACATGGAGCTTGTGTGCCGTGGGCTCTACGAACTCGTGCCGGACACTCTCCTCAGCGTGTTCGATGAGAGCGAGCTGGAGCTGTTGATATGCGGAGTCACGACTTATGATATTAAAGAATGGAAGCTGAGCATTAAAATTTGCACCACTGACAAGCAAGTGTTCCCAACACTCCTCTCTTGGTTCTGGACTCTTGCCGAGAGTCTACCCGAGGCAGAAAGGGCCAGAATCGTTCAATTTACGACTGGGAGTAGTCAGTTACCCCCAGGAGGGTTTGCTTCCCTATCTCCCAGTTTTCAAATCGGACTCAGCCCGGCGAGACATAAACTCCCTAGCGCTCACACCTGTTTCAATCAGCTGTTGCTTCCCAACCACTCAACCTACGAAGAATTCAAATCCAAGTTTCTATTAGCTATACAAGAGGGATCGGAAGGATTCGGAATGATTTAAATCAATTGAAATTATTTCTTATACTTGTATAATATACGTATATTGATCTCTGACTTCGTTTTATTTGTAATAAAGATTAAATTGGTGGTATCATATTATAAAAGAGTATTCCTATAGTGGGGTATTATTCTGATCATGAAAATCTAAAAATGTCAGTCAACAGACTGATAGTGCAGCTCCATCGTATATCTTATATATTAAAACGCAAAGGTTTTTTTATTTGTTTGTGTAGAGTTGATTGAGCAACTTGGTAGGTGCTAGAAATGTGAAATTTGGCGCACAGGTAAATAATAATGAGTCTACGATTATGTTCGAAGATCTAAGTGAAATCTTCACACCTCACTGAGAGGTTTCAAATTGTGCTGACCAATTAAATTCGTTATTTTATAATACCAAGACATTGGGATCAAACAGCAGTGAATACATTTACAATGCATACAATCGAAGGGACTATTTGTGATTGAAACTCATTGGCGCAAGCGAGAACCAATCAATTATCAGGTTTTTATAAAAGCGATTTACACGATTCTATTTCATTGCGTTTGTAATGATATAATTTCCCGTCATAAAATAATTTGAGCATAATGTTAACAAGCACGCTTCGTTTGCTTGTGCTGTGCGGCTTGCGGACACTGTGTGTCCGCAGAGTCGCCCTGCGGGCGCCTGTAGTCACTCAATCTAACATATTTTGGAATTTTTTCGTTTATAAATATTGTAAACAAAGTCGACGAATAATTTCTCATATGGATCCGAAAATATAATATTCGAAATCTACAGCACTAAAAACCCAATGTTAACCGTTGGAAGAGCTAGTCTCCAGCCCATTTTTTGTAATTTTTTTACTTTATGTATCTATTGTAAACAAAAGTAAAAAATTTGATCATCAAATTTACTCGAAAATATGATATTCGAAATCTACACCCCTGAAAACCCCATGCCACCCGTTGGAAGCTAGTCTATAGACTATTTTTGAGATTTGTATACATTATGTATCTATTGTAAACAAAAGTAAACAAAAAATTTATCATATAGATCTGAAAATATTATATTCGAAATAGGGTTGCAAAATTCCCGGGAATTTTCAAATGTGGAAACTTTCCAGGAAACTTTCCGGGAATATTCCCGGGAATTTATAAGAACTGGAAATTTCTGCTATAGTGTTTAAATAAATCTGATTGTTTCTGAGGCATTTCTCTGAGGTAAAAAAATTGAATTCAATTAAAACCTTTCTTTATTTGCCTCTAAATACTCAAAAAAATAAAGGAAAAATGAAAAAAAAATGTAAATTATACAACCAGTGCCGAACTGATTCAAGATGGATCAATAATAAATGTAATACAAAATCGCATACTACTTGTAAGTATAAGTTAGCCGATTTTTCTATATACGTAGTTATAACAATCGGGAAACCTATCAAATAGTCTAACAGTACGTTTCTGACTAGTCATTACAGTCAGGATCGCTTATTATGAACCACCAGGGGACCAAAAAATATGTTCATAATAGAGATATTTCATACAGGGCTAGGGTTGGTTAACCGATATTCGGGGTCGGTTATTTTGGTTTCCTCCAGGGCGGTTAACCGGTTAACCGATGTCAATATTAATTAGTATAAATATGGATTTGTCGACTAATATTTAATTAATTAACCTGATATTGAAAAATTTACAATATTCAGTGGTCTCGAAATATACTATTTGGTTAGAAAAATTGTAATAATATTGTAATATCAAAATTTTAGAAGTAATATTCATAAATCTTCATCGAAAAACAATGAAATTAGTCTAAATATTTACAAAATAAAGCAGATCGGCTAACCGGTCCAAAAATTTCTTAACCGTTAACCGTGATTGACGGCGGTTAGCCTGTTAACCGGTTAACTGAATCCAGCCTTGTTTCATATTAAGCGAACTTGATTCAATACAAATCCTATCTAGAAAATGAAATTGGGAGCAGGAGGTTAGTTCATAATAAACGAATGTTCATATTAAGCGGGTTCATAATAAGCGACCCTGACTGTATTAAGTTAAAACTGATATGAGATAAACAGAAGCTTATAGCTTCATATAACAAAAAGTACGGAGAGCATGCTCCTTAGGTACGGAGAGCATGCTCCTTAGGTACGGAGAGCATGCTCCTTAGGTACGGAGAGCATGCTCTTTAGGTACGGAGAGCATGCTCCTTAAGTACGGAGAGCATGCTCCTTAAGTACGGAGAGCATGCTCCTTAGAAGTACAAAGAACAACTTCTTAAAAGTACGGAGCGCATAATAAATTATTATTAATTAACTTCATAGAAGTGCTGTGAGCGCACTTAGAAAGTAGGAAATGCGAGCTATGCAATCAAATAACTACGTATTTAATTTCAAGGAGTACTATTTCAATGAAGTTTGTTTAGATATCATTCTTATATTTTATCAGGAAATTAAGATTAATAAAAAAAATATCGGCGCTTCTAGGGATGTCTGGATTAATTATGCTTACATATCCGCGCAATAAGGTACATTTTTGTTAGGAGTTTCGTAGCTAGCCTAGTTGTGTTTCCGCAAGTGTGAACAAACCCACCCAAGTAGATTAGTATGTTATTCAATTTAAATAGGCCTTTAGTACTATTAGTTTATAATGCATCTCTTAATTAATAATTAAAATAGCTATTCTTGTCAGTTAACTTACATAAATTATCTATGTATACGAGTGTGTTTACAAACTTTCTTAATTCTCAAATAAACTTTTCAATACTTGACATGCCCAACATACTTGTATGTAAATACAGCTATGCCGCGAGTGACGAAATCTAACGCGCGTCAACACTTGCAGAATGCTCTGGAATTGTTCTCCAAAGTCACAGGAGAGGCTATAGGGGCAACTTTCACTTGGAACGGGCAAGTGAATGTCTTCGGAGCAGAACCTTTTAAGGAGTTTGCATCGAAGCACAAAGAGGAGGTGTGGCAGGCCTTGATATCTTCAGTTCACCGATCGGGGCGAGTAAACGAACCCTTGACCAAACCTGATCAGGATAGAAATGATCTAAGGTTACTTTCAGAAGGGAATTTTTCTACTCTAAGTGTTCCTATTCTTCGCAAACTGGTGGTTCTAGTCACGCAGCGATCTATCGGCAAGTTTTAAATATTTTCTGAAATGTATTTTTAGCCTAACGAAGGGCTCGTAATAGCCATTACGTAATTATTTCAGAGCCTTAACAGATATTATTTTTTGTTTCAGGTCGGAAACGATTTTTCTGGGGGAATTCGACTCTCAAACCGAACTGGTGGCCAAATAAATACCCTTTTAGTAATGTCAGAAATTCCAAGGCTAATGTTTTAGTGGCAATACTTAACGCGTATAAGGGTATTGAGCCAGTTTCAAGTGAAATTCGAGACAGATCTCCGCACTCAAGTCCCAAAAGAGAAAGTCAACTAGTTGTTGATGATGTAGTCTCATCTGATTCTGATGGTGATAAAATTGTCTTACCTGACCCTGTTAGCCTGGAGTTTTTTGCAGAATCTTGCTCGTTAAGTGAAGATAGTTGCCTATCTATACAACCACCTCGACAACCCACTCATTTCTTTCCCTTAATAGCTGATACCCCTGTGAAGAATACTCAAAGTATGTGATAATTCTTTTACTAAAACTAATCGAATTCATTTGATTATAATTATATTGTTTATTGAAATAGCTATGTCAATAGCCACGGAAAGAGTTCAGCAACCCGATTGCACTTTTCACTCTTCAGAGCGAGAAATTGGTACGGCACAAGATGTTCTTTCAAACAGAAGTATATCTGATGTGGACATGAAGGTTGCTTTACACGAGCTAAGCCACGAGAATACACTTTTGACAGATGTGACAATGAACGTTTTCAGTGTAAGAATTTAAATTATAAATCGTACTCCAAATAATTTATTCAATAGTTTGGGCATATGCATACTATAACATAACATAAATAATAAATTAGACATGAACTTAATTAAGACAAATATTGATATTATAGGTGCTGTTTTACTCAATCAATTTCTGCACGTTCGTGGTTTGCAAGATACGATTCTAAGTCAAGTAAGTTATTGACATTTCAATGACGGAATATTTAGAAGCGTACTATAATTGTAAACTTAACATTGTGCTTTTCAGAAACGTCAATTTATCCCCGCCGAAACACAGAGCATCCAAATCCATCACGATGGCTCATTACACTGGATTGTATCGAGGAGCGAGTCAGATCAGGTGTTCCTATACGATTCATTATACCGTGGCTATTTGAATATATAAATTAAGGCCCAACTTGCATCGCTCTACCGAAGAGAACTAAGAGATGAACTTGATGTAATAATCGAGCCGATCCAGCAGCAGCAGGGCGGTGCTGATTGCGGCTTATTCGCCGCTGCTGTATGCCTTACGGTGGCACTAGGTGGCAATCCAACGAGTGTGAAATGGCGTCAAAACCGAATGAGGCAGCATCTCAAAAAGTGTCTAGAAGCGAAACATCTGACTGCCTTTCCAAGTGTTGCAGTGAAGAGATCTGATAAAAGGAGGACGCAAATCACGATTCCCTTAATTTGTGTCTGTCGGTTACCAGAGTACGCCTTCAACTACCTCGCAAAGTGTACTAATTGTCAGAAGTTGTACCATAAATCCTGCATGGGATTTCCAGATGTTCAAGGAGAAGTACCAAACTTTATATGTTTTAAATGTAGGACAATTAAGTAATTGTAATAATACTCAACTGGTATCTCACAAGATAGTATGACAGAATTATAATTAACATACTACTAGTATATCATTGCTGCATCTGGTTAATTATCGCTAAAAAGTAACGGGTAGTGTAGAAAACGTTCTCTAGTCTCATATAGGCTATCTGTGTAGAAATTCTTCGAATAATCGAGAAGAGCTGCTCGCAAATTTGGGAATTAATTCGATTTAACTTGTTTTCTGAGATGTGTTTCATAGAATAGAAAGGTGTACATTTGTGGTTTCTTGAATGAAATCGATCAACCAGAAAAGCCGTCTGTTGAAACGCTTTGGGATCTCTGAAAGAAAGATTATATTGCTAAATGCTATTTCTTACTATGACAACGATGGTTGGAAAGCAGTGATTTTAATATTTATATTATATGGTTATACTATTACGTACCTGATCATACATGTCTTTTGTAGATTACACGCATTATCGTAGATGATAATGCGGGGTGGAACATCGAATTGAGTGAGCAGAAGGTTTAGAATACCCACAGTAGATTCTTTTTGCCTTAAAATTTGGAATCCATAACAGATTTGATGTTGGCAAGTCATCATGATCATTCCTGGTGATAAAGTTTGATGGCTTGGAAAATTCTTTCTACAAAAATATTCTTTATTTACTTCATTATCATCTTGTTCATAGATTGGTAACCTAAATATTATAACTGAATTAATACAGGCATTCGTACAACTGTTTGGGTTAGATACTAATTATAGGACACTTACTTGTAATTCGTTTTAAATGCTGGAAAATAAAACGAAAAATAATCCGAAACTACTGATTCAAAAGGTATTAATCTTCTTGATTCCATAGAATATAAAATCTCTAGTCTTTCCATTATCCAAACTAGAAGTGGACATATGATTGAGTTTAATGCTAATGATACATTTCCTTCGGCGTCAGTTTTCTTTTTCGGGTCTAAAGACAGCAACAATCTCTCCAAAGTATACATTTTACGAAAAATAGGAACAAGCATATTTTCTTGGACAAATTTGCCCTTGGATAACTTGACAATTACTACAAGTTCGCTCTGCTCTAAGATTGAAAATTGGAAAACTCCAGATATTGGTTCATTCCTAGAGAAATATTGAATTATTTCTCCGGCACGATCATTACAACTAGTAACAACATCGTTTTCCTGAATACTACAAGATTGTATGTAGTCAGCAAGAGCTTTTGGGTCAATTGACTGAAGTAACCGTTTAAAGGCACAAGTAGGGAGTCCATTTTGCAAATATTGTGATATTTCCCTTCGTACTGCTTTAGAAAGAATGACTATGCGAGTTGACTGAGGAACAGAAGGTATATGTTGATTTTCGTCGAATTTTAATGTTGGGGGCGGGAGTTTCTTAACCGTTCCTAGAGTAATTCCATCAAATATGACTACATCCGGACGACTTTTGCATATTGAGCATGTAAAACTTTCTGTGTAATTTATATTCACTAAGCGGAGGTATGTATTCCATGCGTGGTGAAATATGTGATAGCGTATTTTCTCCGGCCTCCCCAGCCTGACCAGTTTCCGATTCTTTGCTCTAATTAAATTAAGATTGATAAATTAAGGTTAAAATGATATTTTTCATATTTTTTTGTCAATGGCTCTGAACCTTTCTCGGTCGGCGTACCCCTTTGCCATAGAGTAAAGTGCACACATCCATCTTAGTAAATAGAAATAAATACCTTAAAAGGAAACTATCCCAAGAAACTCGTGGTGAATCAGGTACTTAATGAGGGTATTACTCCTACCCCTTGATCAGAATTACTGGCTTAAATTTTAACTTCAGGATTATTTTCCGCATATTTAACACTTTTATTAAATGTAAGCACATGTATCCGTAGGAAAATAAAAATTTAACAACTTACCTAACAAATCCTTGAAGAGTATTCCGAGACATAGTCATTAGTTCGCTGTATTCATATAGTAATGAATAATGGACGAAATAGTGGTTGTCTATGTTAAGAAGCAAATCAGATGATCCATCATAGACGGCGAAACATCTACATTTACCAGTGCAAGTCCCATTGAATACTAAATATATGAAGAATTAAAACATAATATACTGCAAGTTTATTATAAATCAATTAGTAACAGTACCTTGATGGCCTGCTAATGAAATTACATCACTATCAGTGTATATAATGATTCCTTTCGCTGAACGTGCTGGCTTTAGATCACGAAATGGATAACCATTGACACAGTTCATTTTTTCAGGCTTAATATCATAAGGTAATTGAAGCCCATACTTCAGCTGATTATCATAGACACTGGAAAGATTATCATCAAGGTGTATTGGAATTGGGGTACGAGAAATTGATTCATATTTCTGTTCACTATAGTCTCCACAATTAGGTATAGAAAGCGGTAACATTTCTAGAAATGACGATTTAAGGTTACAGGGCTTTATGCATGTTCTGCAAAACCAATTGCCTTCCTATCGGAAATAATTAAGATTATGTATAATAATATATCTTATATATTAAAACGCAATGGTTTTTTGTTTTTTTTATGTTTTTTTGTTTGTGCAGAATTGATTGAGGAACTGGGAGGTGCTAGAAATGTGAAATTTGGCACACAGATAAATAATAATGAGTCTATGATTAAGTTTGAAGATCTAAGCGAAATTTTCACATCTCTGCAAAAATAATGGAAGACAATTTTTCATACCTTTTCTATACAATATATATGGCTTCACTTTCACTATAGATATCATTGTGCGACACCTCAATAGACTATTGTTATTAATACTTCAAAGAAATGACGTATGTGGATATCTTAATTTCCCTGCTATGCAAGTGCGCGAAGCGTGCTTTGTAAAAAATTAAACCAACCGTAAATTTATGTTATAATTATTAATAACTTCTAGTTACCTTGCAATTGAAAAGGTGAAAAGTAGAAGCGTCGGCTAATATTGCAGAATTTTCAGTCAAAAAGTGAATATCAAATCCTGCATGGTTTTTCGCATCAACCTCTTGAAATAAATGATCATCAATTGCTAGCTGGGCGGCTTTAGCATGTAGACACTGCTTATCTCTGCATGCTGTACATAGTAATGAATCGATTATTACAATTGTAGACGGACAGAGGGTTCGTTTCTCTAAATGAATGAAAACAAAATTGATTCTACTTGATCGTAAATAAATAAAAATATTTTCAAAGAAAATAAATACCTTCATCGTCTACATAATCACACATAGCTATTATCCGTGTATTTGTCAATTTCCATAATTTTCCATTATGGAGAAGAGAATGTATATATCGATCAACAGGTGAGAGATTTAGAATATGCAGAGCCATTCCATGATCTGCATTGGCCTGAGGTCCATCACAGTCGTATGGAAGCTCGTCTATTAAATAATTTAACTTAGTACTATCTGCCCTGTTTCTAACTTAGTTTCTGCTATACAGATGCTGAAAATGTTTTTAATATGCATATTACTAATACAACTTACGGATAGTTGATGGATAGTCTGATTTACTTATTGAAAAGTCTTCTATTTGGAGTTGAGAGAGAGATAGTTCTTCTGTACGCCTCCTTTTACTTGAGACAGGTGCAAGTTCAGTCAGATGTACTTTATCAGCTCCTCGATTATTCGACATTACAAATAAGTATTATACTTATAAAATAAAACAGTTTGCGACAGTTATTCACTTCATCTATTTATGTGGTTGGTGGTTGTGATACTTGTGAACTTCTAAAACCAAGACATATTTTATGTGGTTTCTAAACAAGTGCTGTTTGGAAACCACATAATATATATCTTGGTCATAGTAGTTTATAACAGCTTCACAACCACTATAGCGGTAAGGTATTGATTATAGGGCATGCAAATTATTTACCACATCTTAAAAATTTCATTATACCAGAAATGCAGTTATCGTTAGATAAAGTGATAACGATTTTAAAATATTATATTGACTAGTACTACAATATATAATTCTAAGGAGCATGCTCTCCGTACTTCTAAGGAGCATGCTCTCTGTACTTCTAAGGAGCATGCTCTCCGTACCTAAAGAGCATGCTCTCCGTACTTTTTGTTACCTCATAGCTTATAATAATATATTGGCTACAGCTCTAGTCAATAAATATATGACAAATTTTAACCGAGTTTTATTTAACCTCATTGAAATGAAAAGTATATTGGCTATAATTGTTCTAAATCTTGTGATTCTCGTGAATGACATTACAATTCAAAATATTGAATACAAAAATTGTGGCTGGTTGGAAAATCATATACCGAGATGCAAATTAGATGGACTTTTCATATCTACTTGCCAAATTTAATGTATAATGATGTAGCCAGGACAGGTCTATTCACAAATACAAACAAACAAACAAAATAATGCATTTTAGAACTGGGCCACTATACAATATTATAGTCGGCACAGTAAAATCTTTGAATATTTCTCAATATTTAAGAAAAACGAAAATTCCCGAAAATTTCCAGGTCTTATAAATTCCCGGGAATATTCCCGGAAAGTTTCTCACCCTTTACAACCCTAATTCGAAATCTACACCCCTGAAAGCCCCATGCCACCCGTTGGAAGCTAGTCTATAGACTATTTTTGAGATTTGTATACATTATGTATCCATTGTAAACAAAAGTAAACAAAAAATTTATCATATAGATCTGAAAATATTATATTCGAAATCTACACCCCTGAAAACCCCATGTCAACCGTTGAAAGCAAGTTTCTAGCAGATTTTTGAATTTGTTTACTTTATGTATCTATTGTTAGCAAAAGTAAACAAATAATTTATCATATACATCTAAAAATATGATATTCGAAATCTACACCCCTGAAAATCCCATGTCATCCGTTGGAAGCTAGTCTCTAGCATATTTTGAGATTTGTTTACTTTATGAATCTAATGTAAACACATGTGTTGCAACACATGTCGCAACACATGTCGCAACACATGTTGCAACACATGTCGCAACACATGTCGCAACACATGTCGCAACACATGTCGCAACACGTGTTGCAACACATGTCGCAACACATGTCGCAACACATGTCGCAACACATGTCGCAACACGTGTTGCAACACATGTCGCAACACATGTCGCAACACATGTCGCAACACGTGTTGCAACACATGTCGCAACACATGTCGCAACACGTGTTGCGACACGATATTCCAATAGATCGTCAATATTAATAATACTCCAAAGCTACAACTTATGTTTAATATCTTAAATGTATTATAGTGTATAGAAAAAAAAAATTATGTGCATATTTTCACACCTTTATATACATATTTTCACACCATTTGATGAATTTTGAAAATAATGCTAGAGACTAGCTTCCAACGGGCGACTTGGGGTTTTCAGAGGTGTAGATTTCGAATATCATATTTTCAGATCTATTTGATAAATTATTTGTTTACTTTTGTTTGCAATAGATACATAAAGTAAACAAATCTCAAAAATATGCTAGAAACTTGCTTTCAACGGTTGACATGGGGTTTTTAGGGGTGTAGATTTCGAATATCATATTTTCAGATGTATATGATAAATTATTTGTTTACTTTTGTTTACATTAAATACATAAAGTAAACAAATCTCAAAAATATGCCAGAAACTTGCTTTAAACGGTTGACATGGGGTTTTTAGGGATGTAGATTTCGAATATAATATTTTCAAATCTATATGATAAATTATTGTTTACTTTGTTAACATTAGATACATAAAGTAAACAAATCTCAAAATATGCTAGAGACTAGCTTCCAACGGATGACATGGGATTTTCAGGGGTGTAGATTTCGAATATCATATTTTCAGATGTATATGATAAATTATTTGTTTACTTTTGTTTACATTACGTAGATGCATAAAGTAAACAAATCTCAAAAATATGCCAGAAACTTGCTTACAACGGTTAACATGGGGTTTTAGGGGTGTAGATTTCGAATATCATATTTTCGAGTAAATTCGATCATCAATTTGTTTACTTTTGTTTACAATAGATACATAAAGTAAATAAATTCCAAAATGGGCTAGAGTCTAGCTTCCAACGGTTGACATGGGGTTTTTAGTCATATTATTTGAGCATAATTTGTGCATATTTTGAGCATACAGGGTGACACATAAGTTCTGTTACAAGCTTCTTTAGGTATAAAATTTCTTATACTCAAACGATCTTAGTTATTATGATCCTTAGTGATTGTAATTCGAATATTTTCAATGATTTTAAAAGATTTTTCGATTCTATGATTTAGAAATGTGTTTTGTATGGTGAGTTTTGAGAAAAAAAATTTGTCCTGGCACGCAGCGAAAATCGCGAATCAGGGCCCACTGCTTCTGTAAAAAATGTCTTCATAATCGATGTCCCATGACGATTTAGCATCAGGTACCTTTCATTCGCCATAGAAATCTTTCATAAATCCACTGAATTCGTTATCAGAAACGGGAAAAGTTATTCAGTCACAGTTCAAATCAGGTACACTTTGCAAAATTCCCCAAAATAGCACTTTCTTTTCACATCACAAAAGAATCTAATCCAATTGGTCTTCAAAATGCACTGCTCTGAAAATCTTATATTTCTACAAATTTAGAGTGTTCGAGGAAAATGTGTGAGCTAATTTTTCCTAGAATTTGAAGACTCTGGGAAGATAACTTGAAAAGCAGTGGGCCTTGATTCACGATTTTCGCTGCGTGCAAGGACACATTTTTTTTCTCAAAACTCACCATACGAAACACATTTCTAAGTTATAGAATAGAAAAATCTTTTAAAATCATTGAAAATATTCGAATTACAATCTCTAAGGACCATAATAACTAAGATCGTTTGAGTATAAGAAATTTTATACCTAATGAAGCTTGTAACAGAACTTATGTGTCACCCTGTATTTTTGAGCATAATTTGAGCATATTTTGAGCATAAATTCTATTAATCACGAACCTAAATTTCTGCTACAGTTCTGATTTCATTAATGTTACTGCAGACAAATGGCAATTCAGCATGCTAACAAGAAAGCGATGTAATGTTTCTCTAATATCCCCAAGCGCCCAATGGACAACTCTGCGGATACACAGTGTCCGCAAGCAATCGAACCGCGCTTGTTAATATTATTTCTTAAAATAATGACTTTATACAGAATTCAGACATTTCCATTTCTATTAAATATTTTATAATGTATCCAAGGTGATGATGTATCAAAGAAGGGTACTGTTACTAGGCGCACGTGGAGTCTCTTATACTTTAAGCTATTAAACTCTATTATACTTTAAAATTACGTTAAAAAATATACAGTATTGCAGAAGCATACACTCAATATAGTGTAAAATAGCAAGGTTGAAACTGAATACATGTACTAAGATAGTATATTTGATTGAACCAAATATTATTTGATGAATAGTTAATATTCGGTTTCGTTCCTAACGGATATCAGTACGTATTTGGTATTTGGATAGAGCAATGGTCCACAGAAGACGTCGATTAACAAGAATGATATAGTTGCAATTATTTTCGATGAATTTATTAGAACCCAAGGAGACGTTATCTATCCTGGATGAATTACGAGACTCCACTGTATTCTCGTTTTATTCGTATTCCTGGTAAGCGATATTATGCTGAGTTTGAATCAAAAGGTTGCAACACAGTTGCAAGGCTAGTCTAGCTGACTCTGTTGAGGAGTGATACTTTCACTCCGTAAGTTTAGAGGAATCTTCAGAGGCATACATACTGGCATCTATCCACCCATAAGCAGTGGTTTCACCAATACCGCTATGCAGTGTAGTCAGTTTGAAATGGGATGAGCAGGGGAAGTTTATCTAGACTCAGTCCTGAGAAAAGCAATTACATCCTTGAATCAAAATTGCGAGCTTCATATTCCCAGAAATTAGCCTACATTGATAAGCAATTTACCCTAACTACGCATCTGTACAATTGGCATTGTCTGGTTCATCTGGAACAACCTACAGATATGACAATCTTAGATCGAAAATTTGAATAATCCAGATTGAAAGTTCTATGTTGTAGCGATGCACAGAAATCGTTGAAATAATAAATATCTTTGTCTAAATGCATGCAAACATACAGATGCAGAATTAATTGAATAATAATTTATGAAACTTTCACCCTATCGTAATCGGTGGTGATTGATCAGTCAGGTTGTACTATCATTATTTATTATCAGTGCACTCGAGGAAGTTAATAATTTATTCAAAAGATTTCTATTGAGTGATTAACAGATTTTGTTGAATAAATTAGGATAAAATTGTGTATTGGGAAAGTACTGGGGAGAAAATGGATTTAATTATGAAATCGTCAAACTATTCAAATCACTATGATTAGATGGAAATATACAATTCCTATCCATCTGCTACTAGTTCAAATCAAATTGCAACATTTCCGTGAGATAATTAGACACATGTTCACTCGTTGTGAGTTGTAATAGCAGAGACATGTGCCCAAGGCCTCAACCAAATAATTTTGTACCAGAGTATCCTTGCTCCATCCTTAAAATTCAATTGACTACCCTCTTGTTGTGTTTTCTCGTTTTATGCATTCAATTAGGATCTGAAAAGCTTGCGAAACCCATATAATCCATGTAAATTCTAATTCGTAATTAATACTTTGTCAGCTAATAATTAATGGATAAAAAAGTTTAATTATTCTCAATAATAAAGAATCCATGATTACTTCCCGTATATGGATTTATGGTATCTGCGGACTATTGGCTTTATCTTCTCATTTATGTTTCTGTGTTTATACTTTCTATGACAGACACTGAGTATTAGAACGAGGAGGAAGTAGAGGTAGTTGAGATTGAGCATTAATCTGGAAATAATCTGGAAAAGAGAACATATACACATGTAAACAACTCGTATTGTAAATATAACATAAGCGTCTGTTTGTGTATGACGGAGGAGTTTTAAAAGTTCGAAATACACCAGACTAATGAGGTGCACCAGCAAATAAAAGAATAATCCAATGACTACTAGGGCTGTTGCGAATTTGAAGTGTAGACGGATGTCTTTATTTTCTAAATAAGTCCTTCGATTGTAGAAAAGTCGAGCTTCCTTCTCTCGACTTTTCAAATGCGCGTAGAATTCCTTTGAATAGCGTACGTACTGTATAAAATCAAAAGTCACAAAGAATGCACCAATAAACTGAGTAAAACTCGAAAAAGATGCTTCATTATTCCCGCTAGGCAAGAAGTACATGAGAACGTAGACTGTTATTCTGATGGAAATGTAGAATGCCCATATGAGCACTGTATACCTATACTCGGCGTGCAGATACACCAGCCTCAGAAACCTTAATAGCATGCACAGCAATGGTACATACGCAGCTGAAGTGATCTGAAGTAAGAAGACGGGATATTTCACTATGCCTTTAAAATGAAAATAATTGCCGAAACATTGCAAAGAATTCGAACTATTACTAATAAATTCAATAAAAAGAATCGCAATAACAAATTTTGCAATGGTGGACTTTATTTTTAGATTCTTAAGGCGTGCCTGACAGTTTGGCAAATACATTTCTTCAGACCTTAGATGTTTGATGTCTTTATGAAGCAAATATCTTTTGCGAATGAAAAAAGTGAATACAAATATTGCTAGCACACAGAATGGTATACTTACTGAAAAAAAAATTATAGTCGCAACGCTATAAGTTTTGTTGTATAAATTTATCATCATTTCTGTGCTGTTGGACGAATGGTTCATTTTACTATTAAATCTATCAACGTAAAGTTCTCTATGAGGTTATCTGGCAATATAGTATTTATAACTATTCGTTACTTCTTAAATGAAAGTTTAGGTATTTAGGAATTCCCTCCATTAGATTACTAAAAGGAATATACCCTGGAGATATTTTGAAGGGAAATATATATTCATTCATCAGCAAATAGTAAGCAGATAGAAATCATATTAAGATGGGAATTATGTCATAACTAAATAGCACTTATCTATATTTCTATACAAAACTCTTAGCAGTAAAGTCTAACTGATTAGTCAAGTATAGCTAAATGTTCGAATCTGATTACAGCAAAATTTAGAATAGATACAGCTTTTACCACCTTATCAAAATGGAGAATTTCCAATATGGTGTACTAGGAGCACAAAATTCCAGTGCACAGAACTTCACACTTATTTCTAAATCAAATAACTAGTAGTTTCTTGCAACTGAAATATCTAGAAAGTAATTATATTATCCATGTTAATTAACTTGAGGAGTAAATGCATAATTTCCATAAGAGTAATAGTTAGAATCAATAGCCACCAATTGCTATGACTAACAACAATCAAGCTATTTTGCAATCTAATGTTTCAATACATTGTTGTTGTGCAAATTAACTTATTTTAGTGCAGCTCCTAGTATAGGAGATGCCCTTATGGCATAACCATCAGTTGCTCTTTCCTGGGAATTCTATTGGACCAAATCGCACCAAATTTGGACCATACAGTAGAACTCGGTTAGTACGTACCCCTCCGGGAAGCGTAAAAAAATACGTACTAACCGATGATATTACATAGGAATCTATATAATAAATGAATCCTGGTTGAGAAATGAGTAGTACTAAGCCGAAGTACGTTGTATCCCGAGTAGGTACGAACTTAGTCTACTGTATATATATATTCCTTATATGGCTGATATTTGAACTTGGGTGCAACTTTTGCAAAATCTTAACACCTTTACAGAAGGTGTCGAAATTAGAAAGCTCTACTATTAATATTTTTCGATGCATTAAGATAATTATACACTGCCGGTCAAAAAGAATTGCTCAAAATGTTTACCCAAATTCGATTGATTTTAACAATGATAGCTCGCCCCTCGTAACTTTCTCTGGACTGTTGAAGTGAATTTTTTTACCGAATATTCTGATAATACTTCGGTTCTTATCTGAGTAGCAGTCTTAAATCGATCCTTTTTGCCTTTTTTGACTAATAAGCTGTCTTACCTTTTGATTGTGACACGAGGCCTACCCGGAATAGTGAGGTCTCTTACCGACAAGTCAGTATATGTTTCCTTAGGATCTCACCAACGCTTTTTTGGCTACTTCTAACCATTTTAGCTACCTCTCTCTGATTATGACCGTTTTCAGATACAATATCAGGTTTGCCAGATTTTCAAAGGAAATTCGGGGTTTCGAAGACATTGAAAATTCGATAAATACTGATAAATTGTAATAAAGAGTAGAAAAGTGAAAAAGACAAATTATTCAAATATAATGAATGAAATATCTGTATTACGGTATCACTTAGTAAAATTAACAAAGATGCATAAGATTTCGCAAGAAAGAAACTATCTAGTGAGTCGAAACAATTTGACGTTTACTATACCGTATATATTGCTTTTGAGCAATTCTTTTTGACCGGCACGTATATAAATATATAATAATTATATATATCGCATTCCTCCAGTTACTTAATGGAGATGCACTATAGATCTCTGTCAGACCGACATTTTAGTGTATCTCCTTCCTACAGAAATGTGACCTCATGACTGACAAGTGTGTTTAATCAATTTGAATGGCAAAGTGTGCTTTTAATGGGTTGGTTTCAATTATACAAATCTGATTTACTGAAATGTGATCATAATAATAATAATAAACTGTTCCAAGCTTCCAGTCTGATCTTATGTTGTTACGGGTTAGAGAGTGATGGGACTAGCTCACTGGGATCTCATCTTGGGATGATTTTGTCCATCTCTTTGGTAGATTCTGTATCAGATCTGGGACGTGCGAAGAGTCTTGAGTACTCACACTATCCTTTTTCAAAATATATTTGGTCTGTTTAGCTGGTTCTGGAACTTGAATGATTCCTAAAGGAGAATCTATTAAATAATGAATTGAACCATCCATAACACGACATTATAATCCGTTTGCATAATTCGAAGTTTGCGAAACTTTCAATTATATATTTCATTGTCTAATAACCGATTATTATAATTCAAGTAAATATTCATTCAAGTTTATGATTTATGTAACTGTAATCAATGGCAGCAACCTATCTGCAAGTTGTTCTCTGAATGATTCAGTTTGAAGTCTTGAAATAATTCGTAGGTATTCGGTGGTTTCGGTTCCGTTGGGAGAAGTCTGTTCTCTTTTCGTAAATCGTCTACCATAAGCATCAGTTCTAACATGAATTTGTCATGATCGACTCGAATCTCCATGCCCATTCCAGTAATGAACTCCAGAAGTTCGTTTGTTTCCAGCGACAGTAAGGCTTCTATTACAAAAATAAATAAATTTGTTGTGATTTTACGAATATATTTCCAGTTTGGTCAGTAGCTTACTTCGATTTAATTTTAACAAAAGAATGGAAGCCGCCATGATCACGCCAGGTCCGTCTAAGAACACTGCGTCCCACACCCTGAGCACTAATTCGAAAGGCAACACTCCGAAGAACATCTGAACGAACATTCTCCCTAGGTACATCGTCTCTGGAACCTCGCATTTTTTCTAAATAAAATAAAGGAATATTTGAAACTTGGTCATATAAGTTACCCTAAACTCCTTTATAATGTATGTATCATAGAATACTTACAAAGTGTGCGTCTATCTTAGGTAATAGCAATCCTCTCAGCAGACAATGGTGTCCCGTGTAGATGTGGAACTTGCTCATATTCTCTGTATACATCTCTATAGAAAAGCAACACGTTAGATAATTGTAATAATTACTATAATTTCTCTGTTTTTCTGAGCAGGAGAGTTAAGTGCTGTGTAATATTAACATATCAGTATCACAGACACACGCTATTGCTTTGAAGATACTTAGCATGGAGAAGTTGCTGGTAATGATTTAGTCAATTTCAGATATTACCCAACTGTAATCTAGTACGTAGCCATAGCCACTCCCTGATTTTGTATTAAAATTTCCACTTCGTAGTATTTGAATTAAAACAATAAATCATATCTTCTCAATTATCTCAGCATGATGCGTAATCTCATATTATAGAAATACGGGAATAACATGGCTATAAGAAACTCACCGTGCATTTGGTATTTGGTGTTGGTGAGGGCTATCAGTGCCCAGAAAGCCTCTTCTTCCTCTCTCAGGTACATCAGCAGTAGTCCTGTTACTGAGGCCATTCCCTGACAGTAACCGATTTTCTGTAGAATTCACAATATTCAACACAGATTTAATATAAGCTTATCCTAATACTCAGTTAACCCATTCCAATAGCTCTAATCGTTTCTAGATTGCTGTATAATCTCACCAAAGCCAATTCTAGCTGAATAATCCATTGCTAGACTTGACAATTACGGATTATGTACAGCAGTTTTGCAGATCTAGACCCATCATGGTTAGTGCAAATAGAACAGTGTTTAATTGCGGAGTAAATTGCCAATCGTTAGCATAGCGATAGGTAATTGATCAAATCGATTATTATCCGAATCATATGTTTTCAAAGTTAATTGAAATGGCAAGTATTCGCCAATCGAATTTATGAGTAGGATCCGAAATAAAGGAGATGATGGAAGATGCATCTGGACATTTAAGCCAAAAATATGCATTATTGCCCCTGATTGGTAAATAATTTAAATCAACATACCTTGTTAAACATTGAATAAGCTGATAGCACGTGGAAGAGAGCTTGTTGCCTAGAAAGGAATAGGTGTAAAATACAGGCTGAGGTGATCTATCGAGGATATACTGAACATATGGTTAGTATTAGTTTAGTCATGTCTTACGTGTCACACTACTAGGATATTTGATACTCACTTCAAACTGTATCTCTCTCTGAAGTGGACATGTTCTCTCAACGTCCTCATTACGTCTACATCAATCTGCATTAAATCTGGACTGAACTCCCTTGCGAGATACTTCGCACGCTAAAACAGATAGCATAATTACATTATTGATTGCAGATGGCCTCAATTACAATTTTTTGTGATCTGTGCCAACTAATTCTCCTCCTGTCTCAGATAGAGCCACCATTTGATAAAGAGAACAATTCTTATTTGAACCCACACTAGATTTTATTGACACCCTAAACCACTATATATTGAATATCAGTGTAAGCACATGTTTTGTCCTCCGTTAGTTTTGTCAAAGGATCTTTGTCCTTTGATAGGAAACACATCCCCTGACGCAAGGATGTTAGGATTGAGTGAACTTGTGTTGAGAATTATTCTGCTCATAAATATTAATTGCAAAGTCGAGGTATATTTGTGACAAAATTCATTATTAACATTTGGTGCCAGGGCACGATAGGACTTCTGAGTTATTGGATATATTCCAATGTTTTAATACGTAGAATGATTACAAATTGCAGTTCTTGATTTGAATTTAAACTGTACTATTTAGAAGGGATGCGTTTCATTAATATTAATTTTAATTCCTAATAACTTCATTTAATTAGCATTTAGTAACGTGCATAGTATTTCGTAATTCACTTTGTTAGATCAGTTCATGTTCTAACGAATCACGAGTTTGTAATAGTAGCAGCGTCATTAGACACAGCAACCTTAATAAGTCTGAGTTAGTAGCGATTGAAACTAAATCCAAAAAAGTGTTCGTTAGACCGATAACATTTGTATTTTTTTGCTCGTGCGTTAGCAAAAAAACTCTTGATACATCAGTTACAGTGTATCTGCTCTTTGGGTGAAATTGAAATCAGAACTTAGCTGTACAAAATGTTTTCTAAAAATGGAATAATTTGAGAATCGACTGAGCTTTTGCATCTAAGCATTCCTTCAGATTCTCCAAATAGTTTAGTAGTAGAACGTGCTCACTTCCTAACTCTAGAGTCCAGTACAGATCCACTTTATCTCAATGATATTTGTGACCATCATGCATGACTGTCGTTGCTGACATTTAATTCATTCATATATTCGAATACTTCTATAATATGGTATGAATAAGCATTTTATTTTATTGAATTTTTGAGATGATGAAATAAAACACAACCAAAATTTGATTTGTTTTAATAATTATTTGGCGTGGGGGCATTTCAGCTGATTCACGGATGTACTAGATTATCACCAGACTAACAGTGGAATGCTACTTTTGATTTATAAGTTTGTGGCATTGTGCTACAAGTATGGGAAGAATTATCCGTAATAATTCATTATTTTGGTTTAAACGATCTGCTTACCTCATAAATGTCTTTAGACTTTATACTGTCGAGTGCGAGGATCTTAGACCAGACAGGACCTCGAAGTGAGTTAGGAATGCCTTTATAAATTCTTTTGCGTAACTAAATAGTAGAAGAATACAGCTATAAATAATTCATTATGTAATGTTAACACTTTCTTAAGTCTTCATTTTCATTGAATTTTTGAATTGTTTTACAATAAAATGCATCTCTGGACACGTTTCAGTCATTAGCCAATCTAATCAGAATTCAGTTCTCGTGAGCATAAAATCTGCGACACTCAATTAGTTAGGTACATCCTAGCCACTGAAGTTCCTGGATTTAATGCTAATCATGTCTGGACTAATCATAATTATTGGTAATAATCACTCAATCAATATTTTAATTATACTACAAGTGTATATTCTCAGTTTTAGTGATTAATTGGGCGTTACCTTTTCTGAAGTTCTGTACTTTGTTTCCCATTCAGTTCCAATCATTTTATTCCACTTCTGAGCTCTTTCTCTTTCCACGAGTTGAGTCTAGAATGGAAGTAGCACTGCTGATTATACTTCTCATGTACTTTCACAGTTCGACTTAATTTTGACAATTAAAGGAGAAGCTACGATTGTCTAATGCTTTTCTACATGCAGTATAATAGTCGTAGAATTTGGTTGTGTGTAGAACTCTATTTCCTCATAAACCTGAACCTAACGATGATTCATGCACCTTTATTTCCTTCGAACTACTCATTACGTTCCTCGTATCAGGTTAATCTTCGATGTAAGTAGGCTGTTCCACCACTATTTTAGGCGGTGTAAGTTAATTATATTGTTTCAATTCCTTTCTCCATACATCCCTCCAGGTTTGTAACAACTCCCATAAAATGACTGTTGATTTAAGTTAGATACGGTAAGATGAGGTCATCTTTTATACAATATACTTTTATGGAACTCAGTTACAGAGAACTGAATTTAGTTTCAATACAGTATTACGTTTTGATGTCTCAATAAGTATGCAATCGGAGAGATAATATATTTCTTTGTTTTACGTTTACGTAGAAAGATAAGAGAAAAGGGCTTTCTATCACAGAGCAGTTTTAATTCCTTGCAATCAAATGCATTTACTGTATAAAGTTTGTAATCTACTGCTCCTAATCGCATTTACTGAAAACTGAACAATGACAGAATGAGTTACGTCGCGTAATTAGTGTAGAATACAGAGAATTATATCTTTACCTTGGTGGCAGTTACTGGTGGCACTGACTTGCTAGAGAAATAGAAATCAATAAAAACATACTAAGATATACGGAAGAAAGAATCCTTGTTGTTCTCTTGTAAACAATAATGTATGGAGGATTCCTATTCAAAGGAACTAGGGAGTAACCTTACGGGTGAAATTGTTGAAAGGTTGCACCTTCGAAAATCACAGTTACGTATTTCAATACTGTTATAACTTTCAAATGTAACTTCATTAAAGTCATTGTATTTCCAGTATTACAAATACTCCCAAATACCCATGTCTTATACCAATCATGTTAGTACTGACTATTGTGTCTTCTTAGAAGCACTTAATCTGGTACAGTCCTCTCCATTCAACTTACTGCATGAATCCGTATCTGTCTGTGTGAGTGTAAACGTCGAAGTTTGGATCCTCCCAAGGCTCTATATTTGCACCTTCTCTGCCCTAAATAGATACATACAATTATAATTTTACTGTAATCTGAGTTGTTGACAGTACATAGTGAAGCAGTGGAATAAATATTTTCGTATTCTAAACCTACGTGATCATAGTTGAATAGAATTTCTCTTCTTCTCTCTGCAGGTGTGTAGTTTCCCCTCCGCATCCCTTGATCATCCATTTCTATATTTTGATTGTGTGAAATTGAGATTGAGGGTGAAAGAACTTTTTTCGCCATTGATTATTATAATTTTAAGTCGTGAGGATTATGAAGTTCAGGAACAAGATTTGATTTGTTTTAAATTCCTCACTTTGCGAACGTATTTATAGATTTCTTAATAATGAAAGCAATTATTTGGTTAATCCATTAGTGGACAGTGGATAATTCTAAACTTACATTTTGAAATCACGTTTCTCTTGTCTGAATTCACGTTTATCATACAAATGAATGTGCATACTGCTGAATCCATTTCTACCATATATACTGGCTCTGCTGGATACAGGCATATTATCCCATACTCCTACACTTGAGTGGTTACTATTGAATGTTCAACTCTATAACTGCACTTGGAATGAGAAAGATTCTCATTCATTTGAATAAAAGCTATTGCCTAGCAACATTGTCGTGTATATGGTATGTACATATGTAGTTACATTTCCTCTGCAATTTAATTAATCTTGAATTATAATTGCGTATTATCTTCTGTTTTGTCTTAAAATTGTGCAGATTGCTCATTTACATATTAATTTCGGTGATACGTCTATAATTTGAAATCTTATAGCCAACACATGTAAACACATTTAATTAAGGAAGAATTCCTGATTGCTTCACCTATCAACTATTATTTAATTTCTGATACACATACTACGTACATTGAATATTTTGAATTCTCATCCTCACCACAGTATTACAATTGCGACATATATGTCGTCATAGGAAACGATTTGTTCGCATCAGTTATAATTCGCCGAACTACATTATTCAAATTTAAGAAACAAGCAGAATCATCCATATTACAGACCAATACATTTTCTTTTCTGTTCTACATCATTTATAATGACATTATTAATGCCAATTCTCGCAGGATATCTCACTATGGACGTTGTTTAGAAATATGTGGTTTTCATTGGAATGTTTGCACATTCCTGCGTTGCTAAGGAAATTGCAATCACTTTGACATTTAAAATTATACATTGAAATTTAGGGGGATATTATTAATAAAGTGTACATGGCCCTTCGTACCCATCTGAGACGCTGCAGATCACCACACAACAACACCACGAGGAACTTCCAGTTCATATCCAACTTGTTATTAGTCTAGAACAGACACTCTCAAACAGTTACCACTAGGCTTTGATAAATTTGACTTTATAATTATTGTGACCAGATGACACTTTTGTCCTAGCCAGTCCAGACCTTTTTGTACATTTATGTTCATATATATGCCAACCTGAGCCATGATAAAAGCGGGACACAGCTTTGAATTTCGCGGGACATGGCGGAACGCAATAGAAAAGTTATATACATAGAATACAAATGCGGGATATAATGGTGAAATTTCATGTAAAAGAGGGACGTCCCGCCAAAAACGGGACAGTTGGCAAGTATGTAACACTACTTGGTAATGTAAGTCAATTTATATTTGATGTTTTTTATACGATGTCCAGGAAAGTCCAGTTTTTTTCCAAAAAAATGTAAAAAGTCCATGTTTTGTCCAAGATTCCTCTGGTCACCCTATTCATAATGAAATAACTAATCCGTACTATGTATTACTGCTATGTATTTATCCAGCTAGAGAATGCGACAATATATGTACGAGTATGTTCTGAGTTGAACTGTGGATTAACAAGTGAATATAAATCTCTGAGTATAATTACCACACACATACAGATTGCTTTTAGTTTGCCGACTATACTATGTATCGTGGCCAACTCCTGAAATGAATAGCTATAGTTTTTCTCGCTGATTTTCCTCCTGGCCAAACCATACTAAATTCTGGGAATATTTCTTTGGGAATATGGGATATGCACTTTACGATCCGACACGAGAGGACTAAATGAGACACCTTGAATGGTCAGACAGAATCCAGGAATGCAAATCTATCATTTTTTACTCATAAGCTGCATGAGACAATTTTAACTCATTCTGTAGTTGCAGATTTTTACATGACGCATCATTTTTTCATAATCTTTATTTAAAAATTAATTATTCATTTAAAACTATGTAGTGCGATTTAAATTCTTTTTGTTTCAAATTTAACATTCGTTACAAGAAGCCAGTGTGAGATTATGAGAGATAGTTGATATCGAATATCAATATTTATAAGATTAACGCCCAGTGATTTGTGTCTTGATATAAATTTAACATATTGAATATTCTATAATAAGATGTATTTGGTTTTATCCAAGGTAGCTGTACGGTAATTTCTTGATTTCAAATAATTTTTAAAGTTTATTAAAATTTAATCAAATACGTACATGATGTGAGGTTGAATTGTTAGAATTATGTACATATGTTCCAGTTTGCAGTATACTGTCAACTCGAGTTATTAGATCCTGTGTACTTCATGAAAGTTTAGCATATCCATGGTGTCAGTTTTTCATATCCATGTCTTACTGCAAGTCTACTGTATGATCAAACTATAATACTTTAATGGAATTTACTATTATAAGTATTAATGTAAGGATTATTATCATATTTATTTACGCATATTGAATTGTTGGACTCTCCCCATAAATAACTCTGTATGATAGAGTGCTGTTCACTCAAAATAGCAAATGTATTTTGCTCAAAATGCAATGTTACATTTAATATTGTTCCAAGGTATGCTTTGCCTGATACATGAACTACAGGACATTTATAATTTTGTACATTTTCCGGAATTCGTATGAATAGATGTTATTTACTTCTTTGGACAAATACCTATTACGTACACATATCTCAGAGCTTCAAAAACTACCGAGTCATTATATTATATTATTGGAAACAGATGGCTTCCAGCATGCTCTACCGAGTCTACCGGGTCTAGAGCAACGAAGACTTCTGTGGTATATTTTTCAAGTTGAATCGATTTACATCAAAACCTTTCTGCGTTAAATATTAATTCGGAGTATAATTATTACTTCCAAATACAACTTACAAGTAGTAATGGTATTCTCGTAAGCAAGTAATTTAATTTGGCCCTCATCTGTATTTCTGTCTTGTCTGTTCGTACTACCGGAAATATACTGTATCCTCTCCAACGGATTAACCATTCTAAAAGGTGTTGGGGAGTTAAAGTCTACCTATGAGCATTTTACAACTTTTCAGTGGGGAAACAGACTGAGATTATTTTATAGTCACTCTTTGTAACTCCTATCTTCGCGTGAAAATAATTAGATATTAAACCTACGTAATTACCAGCAGTACTTCAATGTACTAACTCACTCCATTCGTTATTCTGGCATAGATGAGTACGAATAAATCATTCCCATAGACTACTCCAGAGCTCGACACATTTAGTGATTTGGCAGTGATAGCCCCAAAAGTAGCGATAAACCAAAAACGCTGAGCTCTGTGGCAAATAAGCCAACAAATCTCCATCTTTACTGACGGTTCTCTACAGAAGAGGCGCTAGGTTGGTGGTTACACTGCGAACGACAAATAGCAAGCATTAGTACTTGTGTCTCTAAAATTAATTTCTAATTACTTCCATATTTTCACGTTTTGCTCTTTTTTTGTTCAGCCATATTTTTTTAATCAAGTTCCATTTACGTCAGCAATTAAAAACCGATAAAATTAAAAATTTACTTTTATTCAACACAAATATTTTTCCATCATCAGTGAAAGGAGATGTTCTATTGGTGGGACGGCGTACGACGTCCGTACGTTCCTGAAAAATCTACCAGACCGATTTTTACCAAACTTGTAATTGGCATTCCTTTTACAATTCAGATTTATGCCTGTCGTATCGATTATTCATATTTTCACACATTCCCTGAAAACATGACGACCAATGAAATTGCAGGTTTTATTGTATTAAAATAGAATGTAATTGGTTAATAGGGATTCTGTAAAGAAAAATTAAGCAATATTCCCACCCAGCGATCAGAACTTAGCTCCACCTATGCCTCTTCACTACCGATCTGTCGATCGGAATTTTTTAATCTTACGTTAAACCCTTCCAATCTCCGATTCCAGATGATTCTGAATTGAGTCCTCACTTATAAGTGATTATTTAATGTACAGGTGTATCACAATTAAATATAATACAACAAGATGTCACAGACAAATAATTAATAACAACAATACATTCAACATTAATTATTATGTAATTATAAAAATTTAACTAAAAATTTGCAGTTGAACTAAAATATTATTGAGAGAGGAGAAAACACTGAAAGGAAAGAGAGAGAGAGAGCTTCTTACTCGAGTGTGTGCGAGCTCTGTAACATTTGAGAGCTGTTTGATTTGAAGTTGGATTGCTTCGCGTTTGAGTTAGTAAGGTGTGAATGTAGTGTCTCTATTTGATTTCGTTTCAGGTCCAGGCGTTCCAGACTCACTAACCTTCTGACGCTGCTTCATGCGTCTCCTTGCATTTGCAAACCAGTTTGAGACCTATGTGATGAAATCGGAATTTTAATTTACTATTTCTAACAATCAAATTGTGGTATTTCAATCCCAATACTTACCTGAGTGTAATTTAGTTGTGTGATTTCGCAAAGGCTAATTTTTTCCATCCGGCTAGGGTAAGGATGATGTTTGTGCTTCTCAAACCATTCAAGGAGTGGAGCTGCCCTCTCGGGGGTGAGTTTGTACCTCGGCGTTCCTGCGAAACTCTGAGTGTGAGCTAGCAATCCTGGAAACTGTTGCTGTTGAAATCTCTGTTGTCTAAATAATTGGAAATATTTATCAATTTTATTTCTTAAAAATAATATATTTAATAAAAACAAATCTTACCCAACGAATTGATTTTCGTGTAACATCAGAGTTGGGTTGACTCCAGGATAGGCCATGTGTGGTGAGAATGGGTTTCGCGGTTGCAGCGTTTTTTGTAAAGAATTGAAAGGAGATGTGGAGAACTCTTGTGCATTAAATATATTCGTCGGATTATTCATTGTCTGGCCGTTGGGACTTGTGCTCGGCTTCATATAAGGCTAAAGATAGCTTGTCATAAATCACAGAAAATTCTTAATATTTATAGGAGAAATAAACCTCAAAAGTATACGTAGAATTCAGTGAAAGAATGTGCCAAGACTCTTCACCCTGATTGTATAATAAAAATAAAATAAATCCCTTTGATCTAGTATTCAGCTGTACTCGGTTGCGATGCAAATGCTATCAGTCAGATAAAGAAATATTGAATCAGAAAATCCTCCTGATTCATTCTAATTACCAAACCACCCAACATCACCGAAACATATTTTGTCTGAAGATTCATAGGATCATCTGTTTTTAATTTGTCTTGGCACTGTTCGCTCTATCCACATGGAAAAGAACATTTGTATTGCGGTGGTGTTTAGTTGTTGATTTAGATGGACAATTGAACTAAAATTTGAACTCAAATCTGTTTTCGAAAACCAATTTTTTTAATGAATTTCTAAACACATAATTCATACTTTTACTGCTACATTATTTTATTTTTTGAGAATTTTGAATTGAATTTTTCTAGACTCCTGTAATTATTTGATCACAATTCAGATTTTGTAACATGTATTGTTAACTAGTATGTATTTTATAAATTCGAAAAGGGCAATCATTTAAGGTAAGTTCGATGATATAATTTGTGAATTTAAGTATTCCTTGTTCTATCTCCTTAACTCCTTTTTTCTATGTCGAAACATTTCAAGTGATTTCATTTCAGAAAATAGTATGATAATTTCCGATAACTTAAGAATAAATTTATAAAATGATTATCATCTTGGCTTCCAATGAATGATGTACTTCAAATTACAAACATTTCGATCTGTAACCTTAGTTAATGAGCAAGAGTTACTCAATGTAATGAGTTATACTCTGATAACGAAGTTCCATTCTATGTACAATGAAAGTTGATTGAGAGGATTCAATTCATTCAACTTAATCACTTTTTCTCGGAATGTTTGGGTCATTATTATATTCTATTAAGAGTCTTAACTCTCCATTATCTCCATGCCTTTTAAGTCCTTGTTAATATCTTTCGAGAATCAGTGTTTATTAACCTAATAACCGGCAATGCACATAGTCTTGATGTGTCACACTAATTCTAACTAATTCCTTTTCCCATCAATACAAGTGCTCTCCCTCTACTCGTTTTCAGATGTTTTATTTAAGCTGAATTATTGAATGTAGTGTCTTGCCTAATTTTATTTCCTTGTATGTATTAGTTCAATAGAAATACTCAATGGCTATTGTTACAGAAATCGTTAAAATCCAGAGATCGAGAATTTCATAAATTTTAGAACTTTATTTCGTTCATTTGTTTGCGATTATTGTATGACATAATCCCATCTAAATTATTTGTCAAACAAAGGCCTCTTATTGTCTCGTGTGTTTATCTATCGGTTTGCAATCACATTTTGAATAATAGGCAGTTTTATAAATGACAAAATGATATTAAACTGCAAATACCATTCCCTTATTAGAACCATACTGACATAAGAACTAACTGCTATACGATTGCTTTAATCAATCCTTAAATGCATTTTTCGTACGAAATTCAAATCCTACGGTTTAAACACTACCAGATTGGCCAACATGATTTCTTTCATTTCTATGACGCAAGGAATGTTCATTTAAAATTCCGCATAACATCTGTCGGTTAAATAATGGCAGTTAATTGCCCACAATTTCAAAAGCCATCCGCAATATAACAGAACCTATCCACACTAATTGAGTAGATTTTTAATCATAAATATTCCGTTTTTTTGCATGTAATAATCAAACGAATGCAATACTATTTATGGTGTGCGGGTTAGTCCCAGCTATTCAAGTGCTTGTGTAGCTAGAGAGTAATCAAATTCTTAGCGGATTAATGCGATATTTCCAGATAGAATTATCGTATCAATGACTTGCCGTTTAATTATTTTGATTAAATTCAAGAGTTTGCATTTTCCGAATTTTTAATTTACGCCCAATGAGGTTTATCTGATTTACAATTACAAACTGATTAGCATATTTTAGTATTCAATGGAGCTTACTTGTAACGGATTTCCTCCGGGAGTGAGTTGAACTTGTTGGTGGTGTGTAGCTGTTGGAACTGCAACGAAACTCGGATACCTAAAATAGAACTCAATTAATACAATATCCACGGTTCAGTGTAGCTAATTAGACACTCAGGCGAATAAAATGTAATCGCGTTTCATTGACGAACTTATCTCCGATAGCTGTTGGGTCATTCAGCTGTTTAGAGATATATTACACATCAATCATTTGTATAAGGAAGTGCAGCCAACGTACGCATCGAACTTGTAACTCAACAACTTTACAATTGCGGATAAAGCACCACGTATGGCTTATATTTAGTATAAACCTAACTTCTAATTAATTCCACTTCCAAATGTGTTGAACTCATATTTACAGAGTTAACGTTAATTAGCTCTGACAATCAAACACTCATTCAAATAATGTTTAATTTATGCATAGTTTATCAGTAGCAGGACTGGCTGCTAAATAAGAAAGGTAGCTTTTGCATTATTTTGCTGCTGAATGTGAAACTACATGATAATAGCTAATTACTTGTAAGACTGCTACGCTTAATATCTTATCTTTGTATAATTAAGTATCATAGTACCTGTACAGAGATGCGTCAGCTGTGTGGAGAGGACAGCCTCTGAGGGAGGTAGGTGTGAGAGCAGCTGATGCGGTTGGGGTTCCTTCCGGACTTTGATTGTCGTTAACTGAACTTATAACCGGGTTAAAGTTTGCTTGAATGAGAGGTGGTTGTGCCTTGAAAAATTCAATTAATATTATACAATATATGATTGAGTACGTTCGCATACAATTAAATTTTATCTCTTATTTAATTTGAATTGCATTTTATTATCAACAAGACTTTGCAATTACTATCCTACTTGTTTTGAATTGAAATTACACATCTAATTTACAAGATAATTTAAAACATATGTAACTACCAATAAATTTCGCAGCAAAAATAGAGTATAAACTCACCATTATGAAACTCATGTTTGCGTCTCTGCAGTAATATATATATTATTAGCTGTAAGAGTGATTACTTGTCACTTATTATGAAATCAGTTAAGTATAATGTAACACTTGTATATGTAGATGGATTGCATTCACCTTTTATACTCGAGCGCTCTATTCCTTGTAGTAGTAGATATGGAGGCCAAGATTGGCTTCGTGCAAATGTTTCATGCTGTTTCGAGTGGTTTGTTCCACATTTAACTAAATTTTGCTCTTAAGAGAAAATGATAGGTAAAGTTTCTTTCTTCGAGACTGATCTCAATCTATTTGCAAGTGCGAGTTAATCTTGATTCTTTAGGAAAAGGGATCGCGGGATTTCAACATCTGCCAAAGTCATCTTATCGTAGATTCTGAAGCACTTTCTATGATCATATTTCATATAAACGTTCCTACATTTTCCACCATTCACAGTTATTCTTTTTCGGTCTAGTTTCTCAATTCGTTTTCAACTCTATTCTGGATTAAACGCTTAATTCTATCTAAATAAAATATCTTCAATTGAAATAGTAAAGGTGATGATTTATTAATGATAGTTTGACACTACATCTTGTGTGTATATGTGTATATAAATCAAAGTGTTTTGTCACATAATTCAATAAATGTTAGCTACGAAGCTTGCGGACACTTCGCGTCTACTAAGTTGCCGTTCTAGCGCTTTTAGTTCAACTCCAGTAGAAGATGCCTATATGGCGTGGACGGCATATCACTTCCGTTCGTATATCCGTACGCGCGCTACTGCGAAATCTAACAGTCCGATTTTCACTAAATTTCGTATGTAGGATCTCTTTATGGTGTAGATATCACTGTCAACATTTTTTCGCGAAATCTTATCACTTCCGGTTTTTATAACCGTATATTCATATTTTAACACCTACACTGCATGACTCAGTTTAAAGATATAAGTGAGATCTCAACGACTAATGTAGGGTATTTCACTATGTAGAATCTGATTTCCGAACTTTCAAAGTTATAAGGTGAATATTTTATGAGTTATGAACATATTGATATATACATATTTTCACACCTTTAAAAAAATCTTATTTTCAGCTAAAAGCGAGTCTCACCCGCTAATGTGGAGTATTTTAATATATAGATTCCGATTTTCGCACTTTGAGTAATGTTTTATGAGTTACTACATATGTATATATACATATTTTAACACCTATCCAAACAAATTTTATTTTTTAATCTATATACTTTATGTATACGTTTCATATACAGTGGAATTCCCTTATTAGCAACTCTAGTTTTTGCTCATAAAATGGTTGCTAATACGCGAAGTTGCTAATAAGGGAACAGAATTAATACAAAATCTTCACCTGGGACCTGAAGATTGGTTGCTAATAGAGCAATATTGCTAATAAGGGAGTTGCTAATAAGCAAATTCCACTGTACTCTGTATCCCGAAACATTATTCATCTCGAATTTATTCGACCGAATGTTCTATGACATAATTGCTTGCTTCATTACTTAACATTACAGTTTGAGGTTGTGGTATGGTGGCACGTGTTGTGGTCAATGTTTTCATGAATTAATAACGTTCTCACAAGTTTTTTTATGTAACAAGTGTGAAATTTTTATTGCAATGAAATATAATTACTGGAAAAATGTTCATTGATTTTACTCTACGAATTTAAAGTCAAAGCAAACCCTCGACTTCAATCAGTCATAGAGACTTATTCAACTGGAAAATAGTTAGTCATTCATGATATTTGGTTTTGAAACTGAGATTACTTTATAGAGAAAAGTTAAATCAGACGAAAATTCAAACTAGTTTGATTTTGCGAATCACACTATACACAATTTATGGTTGAATAAATATATATTTTGTTTATCATATATACATTCAAACATTTTTATATGGCACGTCATTATTACATAGCTTTTCAATACATAGAAGCTCATAATATGATATACTCATGATCACGAGACAGTGATTATAACCTTTTAATTCAGTGGTCAGCTACTCTTAAACTATAATATAATTTTTAAATACTTAAAATAGATTGGATTGTACAAACGTTATTAACTGGTCAGAAACTATTTTTGATTTAATTTAGAAAATATGAATTAACAAATGTTAATTGTATGCTTCATTGAAAGGAATTTCATACAACTGAGTGGGAACAATTATCTGAACTGTTAATAGCCTAAAATACTTGAATTCAATGAATTCACGACAAACTGATAAGTTGTAACCTTGAAGCCTTTTAATACACATGCAGTTGAACAATGTCAAGTATGTATGTTTATTCCCTCAACTTTATTGTGGACCCATTTCATAAATGCCCTTACAGCAAGTACATCAAGTCCAGTAATAGCATACCTTCAGCGAAATGAGCATCTAATTACTGGATCGTTACAGAAATCGGCATGTGTTTACACTTTGTTATGATATTTCCAGAATAGCCATCGTCCCTTATCTTAAGGTTTATCAAAACTAGCGTACTCCTGTCATAAAACAATACAGCTCTAATGAAACATGAACGTTATCTGTTGATCGCTAAGATTTCTCTAGTGAGTGCTGTATACTCATATGAATACTTCAGGCCCATTACCAAATGTTAACTAGTCAATAAACTTAGTTCGTACTTCAAATGCTTCTGTTTTTTGCTATTTGATATGTCCTAACTGCAAGTTAATCATCGATTGAAGCAGATGTCCACCTAGTTTAATTCTTTGAGGAATATTTCGAATCCGCACAAAATATATTTCAATCTTTGTTAGTTTAAAACAGAGATCTGACTTAGATGTATTTGCAGTAAGCGAGTTTTTCCTTATAACGTAGTCCATGACCGTTCAGATTAAGTTGGAGTTCTTAAGAGTAGTTAATGGCCTCCCATTCCACTACTATTCATCATAGTCGTCTAGACGAATGGATGATAATCCTTGGATAAGAGGTAGGTGTCAAAAAGTGAATCTGCAGGCTGCTATTATTCAATCGGGTTGTAACTTTGACCTTAAAGATGTGTTTACTAACTGATAATTTGTTAACTTGCTAAAAACTGTATAGTTCGCAAATCTGATTAATGTGAAGGAATTAATGGTTGTAAAGAATAATTAACAACATCAATGGAAAAATAAAAAAGTGGTAATTAAATAGTAATTGAAATTTCAAGAAATATATTTCAATCATTTTGTGTCTGTAAAGTAGCCATTTCTCTTTCTCAATAACTTTAAATTTCAATCAATTATTTTACTTCGAAATTCTTTAACTAAATTATCATCTGGTCGATTTTGGTCCTGAAAACCCAAATTGAAACACGTGTTGACCAACACTAGCATGATATGAATACTCAAATTACTTAATTTCACTCCTTTTCGATCGCCTTTGGTTTATGTTGACATTATTTATAATAGGAAAGCGTTTTTGTACAATATAAATTTCCTTAAATGAATGTTTACAAGTCACTTAGGTATAAGCAAGGATATTGAAAGTTTAGCAATTAAACTTTGATAAAATGGAATTTCAGCTGGAATGCAGAGGCACATTTTCCTTATTTGGATATATTGGATTATCATGGTTGAACATATTTAAAATATTTTCACCAATCGTATACGTTCAAATATTCGATGGAGTAGGAGGCTGAAATAATAATTTGACTCAGAAAAGTTGGAATCAGACATTTTTCGTTCTTTCCATGGAAGTTTGGGGAAAAAGCTCTCGGCATTCCTTTCAGAGATAAGTTAAATAGTAACGAACAAACACCTGTTATTTCTGATTGGCTAGGATGAACTATCAACTAATAAGTACAGGGTTAAGACAAACAAGTTAATCCCGAGAATTGTCTTCTTCGTAAAATTCGCATAATTTGATAATAGCCGAACAATAAACCAAGTGCATGTCGTTCGCCTTTCTACACTTAATTAAGAATTAAATATATTTTGCCATCGTAACATAAACCCTCAGATGTATTGAACTGTTAGTGATAAAAACTGTCAGATTGTTTTGATCAGAAGATGCCGTACAATTGAACGCCATCTGATAAGATATTACCAAGTGTTTGGCTTTCATGACACGAGATCATAAAAATATGTATACTGGAATTACAAAAGTTCTCTCTCCCGTGTAGACGCTACTTGATAATCTGAATTCTTTTTTTATCAACTAATTACATGTAAATTCAAATTGATTGCCAAAACAAGAAAATAAGTTGTAATGAGTATGTTTAGTATGAATTCGATCGAGATTGCCAGGTTGCAGTTACGGTTGGAGCTCTTCATGCGCTTGCAAGGTAGAGATAGGCTTTGGATTGGCTGCTGGTTGCGCAGAGTGGTGCTGAGTAGTGCCAACTGAGGCCTTTCAGTGTGGGCTCCTTCATGCTTGTGGGAATCTATAGAGTTATACGGTAACCAACTGGCAGCATTAATCTTATATGATTTGGTAAATTCATAGAAGCACATTAAAATAAATCTAGATTGGAAATATGCAATGCTAGAGCTTAAACAGTGTTCCTATCTATCTAGAGGTACTTGATTGTTAATACGGATTACGTAGAAAATGGGTAGTGTTGAGTGTATGCACTCAGGAAAGTACAGCACTAACGTAAAAGTGATCTATGGAGCTATACTACATGTCTATAACAGGGTATCGAATGGATGGACCTAAATTAGAAGTATGATTGTATTACGATCCACCCTCCAGCTCAGTGCATGTGACAGGACATTTTTATTCAGTCTATCCGTTACTATATAGATCCAATTCGATATTCTGTTACTCTAGAAGGAGGGAGTGCAGTGAAACAGACACTCAATCAGTAACACAATAACCTTCATTGATTGCAACTCTACAAGTTTATAATATAATTATAACTCAGGTTATAAATTCTGATGTGAGGGATTTTGTTCGAACTTGTAACCAAATTTGGTGGAGTGAAATTTCACATATTTTTACATTAGAATACTAATGTGTTATGTTAGAAAGAACTAAAGCAAACATATTATTTTAAATTTAAATAGGCATGTGAAGTAAATGTGTAGACGTTGACGCTATGAATAGCTAAACGATTTGCTTAATGAGTTTTCACTTAGATTATATTTCATAGCACCTAAATTTCTGATATAGCAACATCGAATTATTTTATCAAGTATCCTCTAATAAAACTCAGCATTTTCAAATGATTTACAATTGTGTGATAACCGCTTCATTCTCTGTGTAAGGATTGAAATTTAGTATTTAGTTGTATTGCTGATTAAAATAATTATTTGAAAAAGATGAAATATACTCTGGTAAGTACATTCATGTGATGTTTAAACTTGTTTGTACAGCTTTGGGGTTATTTACCCCCCCACCCCCCGTATGTCAAATAATGAAAGTAATCCGAATCCCGAGGGATGGAAAAATGAAATACCCTTTGTTGGACAAGATTACAGGTATTTTCATTGACAGTTTATTATTGTTATTTTGTATTTGTTGTTTTTAGCAAAATCACCTTTCTGCTTACTAGAATTATTATGTTTTGAAATATAACGTGTGCAGCTGATGCGGTATTCTCATACACCTCACCATCTTGCAGGTTCAACTCTCATAACACGTGTTAATGTGTGTTCAGTATTTGTCATTCTTTCAATTCCTTTGAACTGCTTGATGCATACGATAGTTTCAATTGTGCGTAGTAACAATTTGACTTTTGCAAAGTAGATTTCTTCAAAGGTTTGAAAACGAATCGTGATTTATTTCATCATGTGCTGCTGACATGAACTGAGTAAGTATTCTAGGAGGAAATGTGCTCCAGGAATAGTTATCAAATGAGTTTCAATTTTTCAGGATTTGCTTTTCAGGATACTTTTGTAGAATATATTCATTCATTGTTCTGAAAATGTCTGCTAAAGTTATTTATTTCAATAGAATTTACGTATATAATACCTCCAGGAATATTTTCGAAATTAACTCCTTTTCGATCTAGTTAATTTGTTTTTTCGATGACTTCTCTGATAACCTTAGTACTATTTCTATGTAAATTAATGTAATGCCACAAAAATTTTAAACTGATAAAAATATCAATATAATAGCCCCCGCAATTATTTTTACATTTTTGGAATGTTCTTTTTTCCTTTGAAATGGTTTGAGGGAATCCATTATTCAGATTTTGTGTTTTACTCCATTCGGTAGTGATGGATGTATGGACCGACGAGCCAGATGCTAGCTAGACTACCATATTTTCAGAATTAGAAAACTTTTTAATTGATATTCTTAATTAAGATTTGATAGTCCTTTTGAACGACTTAATTGACTAACATTTCAATGCACCTGTATTTCACAAAGATGAATTTCAGAGGTTCTAGCACATATGGTGGTGTGTCATCATTTTAAACTTCATCAAAATTTTATGATGTTAACACACAACAGTAGTGGTAGTAATTGCACAGGTGAACCAGCTTCGAT
Source organism: Aphrocallistes beatrix (assembly GCA_963281255.1). Classification (NCBI taxonomy): domain Eukaryota; kingdom Metazoa; phylum Porifera; class Hexactinellida; order Sceptrulophora; family Aphrocallistidae; genus Aphrocallistes; species Aphrocallistes beatrix. The sequence goes on along the minus strand of OY725506.1, from coordinate 712,620 downwards.
TGTGTAAGCAACTTGAAAGCATAGTTACACAGATCAATATACGGTTTGCATATGATTCTACCACCACGATCCAGACATCAATAATTAACCCATTCTAACTTTTAAGTGGTGGAACATCATTATAATTACTTGAGTGAGTTGGACTGATCTTGCTCTCATGTATTGAGTATAATACTCGCTAATTGAATCTATCATGATTATGTTCCAGTGGGATTCGATATGTCGGAAAATTGACTTGAGAATATTTCTGAAATTACCGTATGTTTAATTAAGAAGAAGGGTTGTATAGCTATTAAATCAAAAATAAACGAATGAATTAATACTTCGATTTTCGAAGTTTACTATTCGTAGTTTCCATTGGAATTTCTACCCGTCTCACTCTCCCATTAATTTAACGGATAATTGTGTGATCATCTGTTTGTTAAAACCCGACCATTATCAAAACAATTATTTGTCATTGTCCGATCGTTGGATAATCAATTATGATTTTACATGTGATAAATCTTGACTCGATTCATTCAATAGAATACATTACACATTCTAAGCTCTCAATGTAAATTGATATATTCGTTCTCTCCTAATGACCACACACTATACTATTTACCCTCCATCAGATGCTTAATGAGATTTGCATAAATTATTATAATGTTGCTAGAATAACGACTCAAGTTTCTAATGGATTTATCTAAATAAACTTATCCAAGACAGTTTTTCTGTATTTTATTTCTATTATACCTAACAATTAGTTTGGGGATTATTTAATTCGGAGATTGTCGTGCACATGTGGAGTAGAATGGCCAATTTGTATTAATGTAAGAGCAGACAGTGAAAAGAATAAATTGTCTGTGATTCGATTTCTTTGGTGATATCCTGATAGTCCGTAATTAGTATGTTAATCTGTTAGTAACGTTAGTGCGTGGAATTCTTCCTTTCACTGCTCATCCTGTTAAGAACATTCATAGATCTCGTAAATATTCAGACCGGAGGAAATGAATGGATATACTTCTGCTTTAAGTTCAGAGAGAAATAGTTTTAATTTAATTAATTAAAATGAATAAAATACTGTTTTGAAGCCCCTTAAAACTACATTAATATCTACTTGGGAAAATAGAGAGATTTTTAATGGATTCATGCAGAATGCAAATATAGAAGTTATATGCAGTAATCACGTTATCATTCATCCTAACAGCAATGCAACATTTCCCACTCACTCACTATCTGATTTTAAATTAGATATTAAACTACTTTAGACGAAACATGGAACAGTTGAAAGGAAATTATTGCCTTTTCTAGGCTCTTCTTTCTTTCTTACGCCCTAACTTTTTCAAAATTGTTTCTTCTAAAAATTATTATTGTCTAAAAATATCACATTTATCTAAAAATAAAATCAAAATTTATGCCTCTAAAATTTTTGCCTCTATTCAAAAATTCTACCGCACTAAGAAGCCTGGAATTCTCAATCCGTCTGTTTCTTGAATAGTGGTGGGACGTGGGACTAATCAGTGGGAGTGAGTCAAGTTCAACCAATAAGAAGCTGAGCATTCCTAACGAATTAGCTCAAGTAAATCATATATAGTTAGTCCATATGGCGCCTAGGACATATGCATAATACACGTAGATGAAAGGAATACTTCCAAGGAATATCCCAAAGTATCAATGTAAGTAACACGTTTATATTGGAAATTCGATAAATTGCCCCGAAAAGTTTGTTATGACACAACATCTCAGATCGGATTAGGCGATGCGTCTACATCTGTTGTACTCACATATTGACTCCGGCAATGGCCAAATAAGGTTAGTTGAGTTAATTTGATCATCTTACGACTTTCTAAACACACTGGAGAGTGGACCTGTTATGGCATCGTATAGTCCTTAGGAATAAATTACGAGAATTACACATCAACATTAGCATTGAGAAGATGAGTATACGATAATTCCACCATCGATTTCTACTTCTAACAGTCACGCACTAATTCTGTCTCCATCTATGGGCTTGTTTTCAGTTGGAGACTTGTTAGAATCCTTCGACTTTTCGCAACTAATCGAGACCATTAGTTAACCAGACTTGCTTAAAGTTAGTCCGTTTTCTTAAAGTTTTATCAGTAAAATAGCCAAACAGAGTTATTCAATTATTTTAAATATGTTAGGCAACTTTGTATGATATCTCTCTATTTCACAACATACCATGAGATTTGCTCTTTAGTTTTAAGTGGAATCTTGACTAGTCATAAACCATACAATACTAGAGCTGTCTAGCTCCTGAGATGTCAGGAACAGGGAACTTTATAGTCAGAATTGAGTGTTTTACCCCGTCAATCACACTCGATAAACGCCTCTCGCTTATTGTCGTGAATCGATAATACGAATCTAGGCGATTCATCTGAATCAGAAAACTATGCTAGAGTGCGAATACCCTAATCTCCCCGAGACTCAATGGAATTCGTTTCTTAGATTTTCATCTGAATTGGGTTCTTAACACTCGAAAACTTATTAGTCCTTATCTTAATGAGTGTAGAATGGATCAAGTAATATCTGAGCGCACTCGATAGCATTTCGGTAAGAGATAGCATTAGACGTAAAGAATCAAAGCGAATAGAAAGGTAAATATAGTTGGAATATCGTGTTACAGAATGCTATCATAATGTGTCAGAGTTGAGCTGTCCACAAGGCAATAACACGTGTCAAATTAAGGAACAGTTATTTGTCCTACTTCGAATATAATCGTAATGATATCATGTAATATGCTTAGATTTCAAACGCGATGTTTTGCTCTTTGTTTGGTTTAGTTGGATAGCTTATATGTGTTGTTACATCAAGTCTGTTCTGGTCATGACATAGAATCCTCGAGAAATTCTAAAGTGACACTGGATTGTCGATTAAAGAACCTACACGCTAGGCAATCAAATATTTTGTTACATCAACTCCTCAAAAATGTAGACCCGTACTTAATATATTTGAATAAAGATCTCACTAATACTAATTACAACCCATCTTAAAGTTCCCTAAAGGCCACCAGAAATATTATGGAAACCAATATTCTTAAATTTGCGGGAACATTTGACCTGATTAAGGTTTAATTTAAAATTTTTTTGTAGTACGCTGAAGAAACCTTGAAATTCAAACGTAAATTTGAAAATTATATAAGAGTATATTCTTATCTATAATATTAATGTTGATATCATGAATTCCAAAGAAATTCTTAAGAGATGATTCATCAGACATTTGATGACACAAAAGACAATTCACTTTTTTTATGACATAACTGGGCAAAACGATCTCTAAATTTATTGTTTTAAATTCGCAGATCATAGAAATACTACTATGTGATGTCTTGAACGACATTGTATGGGTTAGTTGGCAAAAGAGTCCTAAAATTTTGATACTAGTTGCAAATATTTCAATCTAAAGCTTGGACTAACTTGAGAAATGTGAGGTTTTCAACAAGTTAGTCATGTTTGAAAGAGAACTAATTGAAGAGGTGAGTAATCACTATTGAGCTGTGTTCAGAAAGATTACGTGTCGTTATTTTAATTATAATCCAAGTAACTAATCAAAGCTTTGACAGTAAGAAATGTATTCCGCGTAAATTGCTCCACAGAAGTTATATCGCACCTCCTTGCCAACAATCTCAGACAATGGAAACATAGTTTCTTCGCTAATAACAAGAAGTGAAAATAGAAGGTTCAATATTTAAATTAATTATTACACATGAACACTAGATCGGACGAGAAGCATATTACAACACTGAAACACTTGATAAGAATGTGCTTCAGCGAGGTAAACGTGTGATAATTAAATTTCAAGAGTTTGAAAATAATTTCTAGATACAGTTGACTCAGCTTCGGGTCACATCAGGTCTAGATATTTTGTCTCGAATAAGCGGAGTTCTCAATTGATGTAATTCAGTATTGGCTTCTATTTGTAGGAGCTATTCCGGTTCTGCAAAACTGACCCGATTAATCGGTTAATCAGTGGCTCTATTGAGCAGAGTTGTACATGAATATTGACAGAATCTTCATGGAATTATGACTGTTTCATATCTCTGCATTATCTCTTCATGAAATATTTTATTTAATTAGATAAAAATAGAATGTTGATATTTTTTAAAGATTCTTAAAAGTAGATCACTGAATTTACTAAAAGTCAATTAAAAATCAACACCTGCCCATTGCATTGTGAAGCATTTCAGCCACTTTACAGTTTGTAAAAATCAAAGAACTTAATGTACTTTTCAAAGTGATCACATCCCACTGGACAACACAATAAAGGATATAACAAGGCCGAAGTATCAGATTCCTCTCCCAATCATTGTAGAACCGCCTATTAGCTTACAGTATCTACTACACAATGTAAATATTTGGCTTCATAAGGAATCTGGAGAGTTATAACATAAATCAGTTTACATACAATACTCTGATATATTTCCTCACCTTTTGATGTGCTCTGTGGTATATACAGAACACTCCTCCTTTCATCCGTCCAACTACTCCGTAAAGGTTTGAATTGCTACGCTCCCATCTGATAAAGAGATATACGGGCGTTTTAATCAAAGTCTGGGAATAAATATAGATGTGGGCAGAAGTTCAATAGCACACATCAATGAACAATTGTATTCTCCTCCCAAAGTTCACCGTACACCTGATTTATCTTTGATACTCGGGAGAGGTGGTTAGTGTTGAAATATTTTTAAAAGCTATGAAGGAGATTTCTAATCATTTTTTAGTATTTCTAAGGAAGTTTGCTTGCTTAACATCTGATATCTACAATGAAGTACATAATATCTACTCCTGAATATCCATAATATTAAATGTATTCAAACACAACTATGTTCTCGTTTATACCATCATAAGGAAATGGACACCAATCACTGTAACTATGGAAACTGGTTCTGGAATTTTGCGATGACTCAGAATAGGTCAGCAATTGAGAGAATGTATTATAAGCCGCATACAAATTGGTCGCTGGGAGTGTTTATTGATAGAAGAAACCGAGCAATTGAAGTTGGTTAGCCTTTCTCTTGATCCAGATTTAGCAACAGAACGCAAGACACGTTAAGTCAGGTCTATGCAGACATGATGAACACACCTGTGCGCTATATTGGCTTTATTTGAAGATAATGAGTTAGGGGTATCTTGGTTATAACTATGCATGCTCCTAATTACTATACCCACACCAGACGATAATATTTATATTTTTTCTCGATTAAATTTTATATTTTTACACGCATATTGGATGTGGTAGCTTGTCGTTATTATTAAGAATTTTTTGGTCGAAAGAGAAACATTCAGACTTGCGCATTAGCTTCAGAAATTTCTAGGTGGCTAGTGTTCGGCTAGATCAAAGGGAGCTGTATCTTTGTTGAGTAATTCTGTGTAGTAGATAGTGGTGGAGTAGGGAACAGGTGCCTACGGTGAGCTCTAAGCTTTGATGTTAATGAGTTCATTCTTTCCTTAATTACTCCAACCTGTACATTCTATAGCAATGATCGCAACATATACCAATATATTAGAGATATACTTAGTCACAATAATTGTAAATAAACATTGAAGCAGAAAATATTCACATTTGATTCGAAGCCGTAGTGAATAGTAAGTACTTGTTAATTTTCGGTTTATCAACCCTTGAAATATTTTGATGGAAAATGTACCAACTGTTTTATAATGACAACATGCTTAAGTACTTTTCATAAATAAAATATTCCATGTGATATGTAATTTCCTATGAAATAATTTAATCGATTTTTTGGATTCAGTTTGATATAATAATATAGTGGCTGGATACTTTTCAGAAAGTGTGAAAATCTTATGCACTACAGTGTGTGATGGAACTTTTCTGAAATTTACATCATGTCAGGGTTAATCGATTTGTAGTTTTAGCAAATGTTATACTGATGTAATATGCGAAACAAATTGGATAAGATTGAATAACAGCAAGTAAAGTAAACAATCTGTAGCGAATTGATTGAAGAAACTGCCTGGCGCAGAAAGCTGATTTTTGGCATGTGGGAGTCTTTTGGCTATGGTTCCAGTAAGTTCTGAGCTCAGACCAAAATGTCGACTCATCATGGAATTATGACGTCATTGTCACCTTTTTTTATAATTAGAAATTTCAGTTTTTCGACTATAACTCAGCCATTTTAGGTGATAGAAGGCTGAAATTTTAATAGAATGTGTATATTAACATATCTCACATATGATGCAACTATCATCAAAAAATGATGATTCATCACTCTGTTATGACGTCATCATTACGCATCAAAAATTTTAAAAATTTGGTGATTTTTCGAGCGATATCGATTATAACAGTAAGACAGACGTATTTAGAGATGTTATCTCCCATATAACTAAATAATGGTGACCACAGGCGCCCAAAGGGCGCCTCCAGCGGACACAAAGTGTCCGCCAGCCCCTCAGCAAAAGCAAGCGAAGCGCGCTTGTATAATATAATATGTTATAGCATTAATGATAAGAAAGAACAAGGCATATGCAAAAGGTTAGTGGTCAGGTTGAAACCAGTTCGACAGTACAAAATGGTGGTTTCTGGGATAAAAGTGGTCTGTTTAAACCGCAGCGGTGGCTGAGGAAGAAGTATGCATTTGACACTTGTAGGATTTAACTAACATTTCGTATGTGGGTTCCTATCTTAGTATATATTGTATTCACACCTTCTAATATTCTAAATTATCAAAATATTCAACGATTTTATAAGACGTTTTACCATGTAATTAGTTTTCACACCTAGAAATGTGGATTCATATTGAACATATGAGCATATTTCACACATCTGGGTGGTGTTAGTACAATGTACTCTCGGTCTGTCGAGCGATATTTTTTACTCATATGCCCTCACAACAATTGTATCATCATATATAGCCCTCTTCATTAACTTTAAATAAAATATACATCTTTGGAATCTTAGGACAAGCAACACTGAAAGAAAAACTTTTCCGCAGATTTAAAATACTCGATTTAGACAAAGCATCGTTTTCATATTAGCATAGATTCGACCTAACTCGTTTGACATGACATTATAATTGAGGTGCATGTCATTGCAGCTATACTATATATGTATAAATCTATGAAAAGTGATGACAGTAGAAAACTAGCATTACACTAACCACCTGGAGTGCACTACCTTATATAGTATTATCCAGCTTACCGTATTCCATGAGCTTGCTGCATGAGAAGCATACGCGAATCCATCGGGATACTATAGAGAATAAACATTTCACACCGTGTCCTGTAACCATTGAACATTCGTTTTAGCTATGTTATCCATGTATTTTCGTGTCATCATAATTTAATAATAAGACTGTTAAGAATATAAAAAAGTAACATAAGCTCCTCGGGTTGAATATGTTGTAACATTAAACTTGAACCACAAACTTTATTGAAGCTTCGTTTAGAACTTTACCCAGCTTTACCACAATCAAATTTTAATTCAAAGCTAATACCCACCTGGCCAGAGTCTGATCTTCCTCAAAATGAAAGAAAATGGGTGGAACACAATCCACCCACTAACCAGCTTCTAATGACAACATTAGTGCTTTGGATAATCCATTATTTGTATTCAATAACGATGTTACATATTCGTAATGGTTTTACCATGATAGCACTTCGTTAGTAAATTATTGAAACTTTAATTACTTTAATGTATCAAACTGTGTAAGCATTCATTGCAGTAATATATCAGCTAAAATTTGCATAATTGATGACATGAATACTACAGAAACTCAGGTTCTAGGAATAGAAGTAATAAAGGTAATTATTTGATCCATGTGTTGATGTGTTGGAGCAAAATTTAAACATTCATAGATGACGAATTAACACTGAATGTATCATTCTACGTCGCTACCATTAATTTCTTCAGTTATGCAATTTCGTCCTGACTCTATGATAAACTGTTGAGCTATTGTTACACAACTTCATTAGATAAATTACTTTGAAGCTAAATTGGCGCCGAATCTCTTTTGAATCTAGATGCATGTATTTCGAACTAACGCTTTAGACAATCATCGCCCACAGAGTAAGCAGCCGTGGAATTGAATAATCGGACTAATGCCATGTGTTATGATGCACTTCCATATTATGTGGGCATTTTAACGTCTACTTCAGTAGATTATTAATAAACGTACTTTTTGCTAGTAAAACCACTTTATAGGAGGGGGTGTATCGTCTGAGAGGTTAGGTGGCAGTTAACAATACCAAAGTGATAATGACATCCAAAAATTGTGACTTCTTGATTGCATGTTAAATAGATTACATGAATTATTGCGAATTGAGTGAGATAGATAGCACCTGCCAATTAATCAAGTGATAATATATAATCTGGCTACAAGTATTTAGGTTGATGGAGGATAACATATAATCACGGAGAGAGAAACACTACACATACTTTTCTACAGTTACTAATAATTCTGGGAATAGTTGAGGAGTTACAGTATGGATTGAACCGTTTGAGAGTATATGGATTACCTTCTTGAAATTTCACAAAAGTTATGAAATTTAATCGCTATTTGCTAGCGCCGGGTTAGAAGCCTACCTAGACATGGCTATGTTCCAGAAGAATACTTCATGGCCCGCAGTGGCTGACACTAGGTTCACTTCGCTAGGAGCCCAGTGGGCACACCCTAGAGGACCCGGTACCTCAAGAGAAGTGACAGCTGTGTGGGATCGAATATCGTAGAATCCAATCTTGCCGTGTTCTTCCGCTATCATGAGCTAAATTAGAAGGAATTGCATTATGACAGTAGAAGTGTGTAATGTATATTACACCGACCTTCCTAAATGTTGCAATATTACAAACATTCTTGAATTGAACTTAAAATGTTTACAATGCACAATTAGAGACACAGTAGAATTGCTCGTTGAGATGTCGTAAACCCAAGCATTACTTAATAAAGAGTGTATTCCTGTTTAAGACTATGGGTTACTACGATGTTACCTGCGTTGGGCAATCTGAATGGAAGTTGACGGATATGCCAGGTGATCTAAGCTGAATCTTGGAGATTTCTTGGTTTGTGTTGACATCCCATATTTTGCATGTGTAATCATCTATAAAGTTTGAAGAACGATGATTATAGGTATGTCCTTATTTGGAAATAATGTCCGGATAAAGTATTGTAGTTGGATTTCATACCAATATGGGCGACATATACCTTAGTATAGCGATTTAATTTCTTTAAATTTAATAGACGTTTGAGAGAAATAAAAGTATTTTGATCCCCTGGTATTTCTATCAACAAGGTTCTACTGTAACTGGACATAGGTTAATCGGTTAATGGGGAATTCTCCAGAAGTTCAGATTCTGATGATAACATCTCTACGTATTGAGATAAGTCTAGTGCCCACATATTAATTAAATAATTTAAAACTGACTGTAATGCTGAATCCCTGATCGAATTCTGTCTAATTAAACAAGTAATTTATGATTAATTTAATATATTCAACCAACAAATTCCTTTGTACCTAATTCAGAAAGTTCACACATTATACAATTATCTCAAATGGTATTGACTAAATCCCTAATTAGTTTTTACAATTTGACATAATGTATGTGTGAACATTCAGAATTATGTGCTAAAATGTTGAAATAAATACCCGTTTACTTGGACAATAAGTATTGTGTCATAATTCATTTTAGTTTTTTACCAAATATATCTAAATAGTTGAGTAGATTTCAATGAAGACAATATCTATCTCTGATGTTCGGTTTCCCTTCATGTATTGTCATTCTATAAATAATTTACTAAACTTTACTGATACAGTGGCTCCCAACCTGGGGTCCATGGACCCCTTAGTGGTCCACAAAAGATATCAGGGGATCCACAGAGTTCGAAATTTTGTATTACGGTTAAAAGGAGGGTGACAGAGTATATAAAAATTGCTATAGCGTCCACAGCCAAAAAAGTTTGAAAACCACTACACTAATACAATTGAAATTCATCGGGACAAATACAGTAATAGAAAAGTCCCAATTAAACAGAGTTGGAACCCGTGATATTGCTATTCAAATTCTTCACCATTTGAAGTGTTATAGTAGTAGTAGCTTTGACGCTAAAATAATCCAATACAATATTTAGAAAAGCGATTACGGACACTTCATTGTGAAAAACTTCTCGATAATAAACTCAATCATCTTTATATATCTACCTTCTTGAACATATTTGAGCATCGGTCAGTTTTCGTGTTCTCCAAAGAATTCTTACATATTTACACTGCGCATGATCCGAAAATTGATATCATTACTCGATCAACAGAAATTTGATTAAATTCTTTCCATTTTGTTTACTTCGAGTTTACAGAAAATAGTTCGTAAAACAAGTTTCATAGAAATGAAAATTTTGTTTGAAATCTTGTAAAATGAATGTCGACTTATGTACGATACATCAAGCACGGGAATACACATTATCTTCTCCTTCACGTCTAGAATTTTAATTATTTTTAAGAAACAGGATGCCTGTATGGCTATCAACTGTTAAACACATGTTCCAAAATGTATTTTTATTGGTTGGGCAATTATTACAAGCTACGTGGAGCACGAAGTACTGCGATATCTGCGGTAGTACACAGCTCTACATTATTCTCGACAGCTGGAATGGAGAGATGCATTACCATCATTGACCACCAACATACATAGTAAGCTTAGCACTGCTTTTATATTCTAATTGATTATTGGATCGAATTCTTGTTGATTACATCCCAGAAATATTGTTTGAACAAAAGGTAAGATCACCACCCATGATTGCGAAGCATTTTCCGTAAAACAAATAGAATTTTTGATGGGTAATGCAGAAATGGTTCGACTTTTCGAAAAAGGGAATAGTTCGAATTGCGGATTTAGGAAATAGTTCGACTTTTTATCATTAGGATTAATGGTGGGTTTTTTTCGAACTATTTCCTCTTTTGGAAAGTCGAACTATTTCCGGTTTTGGTTCGAACTATTTCCACCATACCTTTTTGATGTATTTTCGTGGCAATTTTAGTGTAGTTCCTAGTATAGGAGATGCCTTATGTCATGATCGGCCATACATACGTACGTCTGCTCGCTCCTGGAAATTCTATTGGACCAAGTTGCACCAAATTTGGACCATATATTTCTTATATGGTGAAGATTTGAACCTGGGTCCAAATTATGAATATTTTCACACCTTTCCACAAAAGGTGTCAAAATGTATTCGCCAATCAGAATCCAGGGACTGGCATTTTGTATGTTTGTGTCACTAATGAGTAATTGAGATTACTGGTTTACATTTGTGATTCAAATTCAACTTTTGATATAATGACAAGCATTTTTATTCAACTTACTCAACTCACTCACAAAATATTTTTAAACAATTTGTTACAGATACATAGATTATATACATATTTTTAATAATATAGTATTTTCATTATTCATACAAAACATGTCAGACTTCTGAATAGCAATAAACACTCACCGCTTACACTAGCCAGGAGATGTGCTTCGTTTGGTGAAAACATTATTTCGTTAATAGTGTCTGCATGTTGTCCGATTTCCTAATTTTGAAATGTGTATAATTGTACTGTTACGCCTATTTTATGGTCACTCTATCTTGTTGACTTCTGAGCTCAATGGTCTGGACATAAATGAATAGAAACCTACTTCTACATCCTAGCATGTTAGCAGTTAATACTTATAGCATCACCTCAATGCATACATGCCAACCTGAGCTATGATAAAAGCGGGACGCAGCGTTGAATTTCACGGGACATGGCGGGACGCAATAGAAAAGTATTATACAATCAAAAAAAGCGGGATATAATGGGGAAATTTCATGTAAAAGCGGGACAGTTGGCAAGTACGTATGTCAATGAAATAATTGGAACTACAGTAGAACTCGGTTAGTACTCGGATAATACGTTCTTCGGTTTAGTACGTACTCATTTCTCTGAACCAAAATCCATCTATAATATAGATTTCAATGTAGTACAAACTCGGTTAGTACGTACTTACGGATAGTACATACTAATAATTCCTTCGCGAAGAGGTACGTCTTATCAGAGTTCTACTGTAGTTCTATCTTGAAATAAATTGATCAAATCCAATAATGAAGCATTAATACAATATTAATATTTCATAATTTTGTATAATATTTTACTTAAAAGAGTTACAAACTAGTTTAAACATATAACAATTCATATTTATACCACAAAATAAGATTCGTGTCATGCATCTTATCACACCGATGTGATGATATCAAATAACAGGATTGTGCAAACATTCCATCGAGCAATCTTTTGAAATAATAAATTAATTTATAACACTTGTTTCACGCAAATACTAGAATCCAACTCACTGTGAACTTGGTGTTATCTGCCATGTCTAGTTGGAAATAAACCAGCTTATAATTGAGAGTTGAGACTGCGAATCTACATTCGTAACAATGCAATTACAAGTATTGTTATGGATTACACGAATGTGTAATATCAAATATAGTCCTAAGCAACAAGACCGCATTACACTTTCAAAAGTTTTACGTTCGCCCTAATCAGATGTCTTAGTCTGAGTATTTTAAATTCCTGAGCAGGAGACCTCACTTATCTCATTAAAATACTGATACAATCTCTTTATAATTTAGGATGTACAGAAATAGCAACACGAATAGATTTGTTTTATCAGCCGCAGAATTCATTCCGAACTCTACTAATTAGGCTAAACTGCAATCACTGCAATTCATTTGACCTTGGAAACTTGCAATAACTAACATTGACTCAACCATGGATATATATTGAAAATTCAGAATAATTAAAGATGATAGCAACGATAGCATCAGCATTCCTGGGATATTATATGGAATAGACTATACATTTGTGATTCAATTTCAAAATTTTATCACATATAATACAAGTATAAACTGGTATAAGGCATCTCACTAGTATTCAGCCTATTTTTGAGATTTGTTTACTTTATCTATCTATCAACACATATAGCTACAGCAGTAATTACTGCTATAATCTAAGTTGTTTATATACATTGAGTTAAGTGTAATCCCTCTTAGTCAATACAGTCAAAGCCAACTGTAATGTTAAAACTTGGATTCTGATTGACTCTTACGTTTTGACACCTTTTGAGAAAAGGTGTGAAAATTAGACCCATATTCAAATCTCCACCATATAAGGAATATATGGTCCAAATTTCGTGCAGTTTGGTCCAATAGAATTTCCAGGAGCGAGCAGACGGAAAAACGGATGTCGCACGTCGATCATGACAGAATGCATTTCCTATGATAGGAGCTGCACTAAAATCAGCCATCCATACGCACTAGAACTAATGCAAGGATTTGTATTAAATATATTCCATACGGCTATTAATGCTAAATAAACTAAGTATTTCTCCAAATTCGACTTAATAACAGTAGCTTTGTTGTTCTCTAAAAATGTATGTAAGTACATAGCATTCCATACAGTGTATAGAATGCTATGGTAAGTGCTAAGAGCTGTGCAGGTGATATTCTAAAAATAGTGTCAAGTGTAGTAATGCTTTCTATGAGAAATATGAACAGGCCCCTTAACTTCTTGATACATGGGGGTTTGAATGGGGAGTGGGGGGGGGCATCAGAAGGTACATAAAATAATTAATAGTTAAATGGAGCGAGCGTCCATAAGTGAAACAACTGAATTAGGTAGGTAAGACTATTAGAACTGAAATATATATATAATAAGAGTTGAACATCTTACTCTAGACATCTGGGAATGTGAGCCAAGGTAGTATTCGGACTCCAAGCAACATGGTTGATATCTCTCCCGTGGAAGACTACCAGCAGATCCTTGACACTCAGCGCTTCTTTCAGGCCTTTTTCTCCAGTCAAATTTTCCTATAACAAAATGAGATTTGGTAGAGAGCAAATACATACACAATCTTGATGCTAGTAGTAATGCTCTGTACAGATTCTTATATATAATTACTAGTATATTTCAAACTGATTGTATTATTAATTATGACTAGTGCACTAATATATTAAATTGATTACAATTACTATTGAATTAATATGCTCATACAGGCAGTAGTGTAGTGATAATTATATCTAACAATACAAGGTACTGAGTCTTTTGAATATTGGAGGTACTTCATTAATTAAAATCATTTGAACCCCCTTATTTCAATGTTTCGATGAAGAAGTTAGTAAATACTATTATACCTTGAATTTCAGTTGCTGAATGTAAAATTTCTTTTGCCCACAAACATTCAAAATATCTTTCCCTTGTAGGAAGGGACAGAATTCTAATGTCTGAATTTCTTCAGGAAACTCGATCTCAAGTCTGTTCGTAGAAGCAGACATCTAAACGACAAGACTGGGTAGTAGGAATGCATATTTTCCTCATACTTGGCGTAGGCAGGTTCTCCATGTTTCTCGGTATTCCACATAGAAGTAGAACATACATACATTCCAACTTTATCACAGGGGCGTAGACTCAGGGTGAGGATTGGTAGCGGGGGCCAGGGACGCCGAACTTTTCGAAATCTAAGGGTAATTTTGGCGTTCTAGGGGGGCTCAGCCCTAAAATTTGTATTGCGTCTATGGGCCATCTTCGATTCCAGGGGGGGGAGCTTGAGCCCCCCTGGTTCGGCGGCTATGGTAGAGACGGTCCCAGGGGGATGCATCCGGGACATTTGCCCCGAGTTTGATTTTGCGGCCCCGAATTTCATTCGACCACCTAAGCCATAATCACAGTAAGGGCCCCAGATTTTTTTCTTTGGCCCCGCATTGCCCAGGTTTGGAAAATTCCTGTGACCGTCCCTGATTGCTAGGGACATTTTGGACAATCGTGTCATGGCTAATGGAAGATAATTCCTTCAACAAATTATTGTGATACAAGTCCATGGTCCCACCAACCCTACCGGAGCCTACGTCTTTGAGCCATGACGGAAGCGGGACGCAGTGTTGAACTTCACGGGATATGGCGGGATGCAATAGAACAGCATCATACATGAATAAACCCTGGTACATAATGAGATTAATGTAAAAACGGACACACGAGAAAATTGGCGCAATAGAAGAGTAATAAAGACGGGCGTCACGTCAAAATGGGACGATTGGCATGCATGAATACTAATTACCCCTCATAACCCTGTAGACTCAACAAACAATTGATTGTTGACAAATATGGAAACTACAATTCTGCTGAAATTAAGTTTGATCCTTGAGGGAACTAACCAGAATTCTTATCTGATGTATATTGTGCTATTACGGATTTTATGAACATGGCCATTTCCAGCGTCTTATACAGGAGGGTGGGAAAGGAGAATTTCCTTGCCAACCATCGCAAATAAAAAATATTCAAAATTGTCCTATTCGGCAGACATTAGGTTAGTTGCCTAAAAAAATTAAATGGAAGAAGCGCAAAAATTTTCAACCTTTTAATAAATGCAGTGGAGTTCGCATAATTATTAGCAACCGTTTTGTGAACAAAAACCAGAGCTAATAATATGCGAATACTTAGATTCAAACTTTATCATTTATCTATGGTTTTGATAAATTTCCATTAATCGAAATACGTATAAGGACGAGGGGGGGACCGATTATTTCAGAGGGGTCCATATGTTCCTTTGATCCTTACAAGGAGTTTAATTCGCTACTGAATGTATAAAGAATATCAATGCCTCTTACTGCCCATAAAATTTCGAATGAATTGATTACGACGGCCATCCATGGATATAACTTGAATAAGGAGAGAACACCTGGAGTAGCTAGCTTCACTCTTCATAGGCAGATATACGTACGTAATTATAATCATAATACAGGAGAACTCGGATAAGATGTACCCATCCGGGAAGCGGAAAAAAAGTACGTATTATCCGTAAGTACGTACAATGAATTTTCAGAGAAATGGTACGTACTAAGCCGAAGTACGTCTTATAATATAATCCCGAGTACTAACTGAGTTCTATTGTATATGCAGAAAGAAGCACTTAAATTTGAATCTGTAATAGGTTACTGCATAGATCCCTAGTCAGTATAATCGAGTCCTCCAGCTTTCTTATCAACGCTTTCTGTCCAAGATTTCTTTTATAAGAACAATTTGATTCTGTGTAATGTAGAGAGTAATTGCAATCCTCAGTCACTCAGTCTGCTCGAAATTTAGTTCTGAATTGATAATCTATTGAATTTGAGATTTGATGGCCACAGCAGTTAGTGCTAGTTTCTTTAACAAAAGATCTTTCCCAGTGCACACAGAAATATCACCGTTCTTTGCTGAAAATGCACACGAGAACGGATTCGTTAGTCCTCTTGACACCATAGTACCCCAAAGTCAGTTTATAGCGTTGGACTATAAAAACCAGTCAGTACTACGACCACTGCATAGACGCTCTCATTCTACACTTGTGCCTCACTCAGCGCCGATATTCGAAATCGAGGAAGAAATGAATAAAGGGAAGGAAAGCAAGAATCTTTTCAGCAGAACGAGACTACTGTCTGGACATATCAGGCTTCCTCGGCTGAGGAAGGGGAGTTCCATTAGCAAGATGAATAACCCTCCCGATGGAACTGTCCTTAGAGGAAGATCTCAGAGTTTCAAAGTTCAAGTTGAATCCAATTCGAACTCTAATACGAACGGAAACGGAAACGAAAATAGTGGAGGGAGACTAAAAAAGTTGAAGCGGAGATTTTCCGGATCTTTTCGAAAACTTACTCGAACCGAAAGTCATTCCCCCTCCGGACTTCTGGCATCCAAGGGGTCCCCTTACACCTCCAGCGGTTTCCCAGCCCTCAAAGAGGATTCGAGAGAGCCCATCGACCCATCTGACACAATATCTGGTGAGTATTTAAAATATTGTCTAATGTATAAGTATATTCTGAATGAATTCACGAACTAATATGAATTACTTTCATTCCGCAGATCTGAATGATTCTCCTTTAAAGTCGAAGTGCTCCGCACCTGTTCCTTCTCACGACAGGCTAAGACTGACTCGTGGGGTCCTCCCTTCCTCAGCTAGCAGTGGCTGGCTCACGAAGTCTCAGAGTGTGACAGGGCTAGAGACGAACGGACGAATTCCTCGCAGTCAGCAGAAGCACGACTTGAAGCAGCATCTGTTGGAGGGGACCTCTGAGATGAGTGTCAGTGTGTCTACCATCGCGTGCGACACCACGGATCCGCTAGAATTCGCCGTGGGGCAGAAAGTTAAATCCTCTTCTATCAGTCAGGTAGGCACTTATTAGCTTTGATTGAACCAATCATTTTGTGTGTTACGATCTATCAATCAAGTTTTGAAAATGAATTCTTATGAATTCTGATAAAATTGTGTATTTTTATGATGATTTAATTCGAAAAAAATTGAGAACATATTTTGTCTGTCCTATTTTGCGGATCAATATAAAACATTATTGACTCTAATAGGCTAGAAAATATTTGATTTCGTTTGCATTTCACCCTAATTGACTAAAAAATGTCCACTTTTCATCTATCATCACACTCCGAATCTGTAGAGCATCTGAGTTTGTCTATCTAAGCATCTGAATGCTATTACGCGCTCTCTCGTATCTCAATCTAATCCTGGATTTTTCCTAATTAAACCTGAAATGATTATTTTCCAATCAATTTATTTCTACTCGTGAAGGCTCTATGAACTCTTGCCAACGCAGATGACGCAGGCCATCTATGAATGGTAATGCGGAAATGGTTCGACTTTTCGAAAAAGGAAATAGTTCGAATTGCGGATTTAGGAAATAGTTCGACTTTTTATCATTAGGATTAATGGTGTTTTTTATTCGAACTATTTCCTTTTTGGGAAAGTCGAACTATTTCCGGTTTTGGTTCGAACTATTTCCACCATACCATATGAATGAATCTGCGGATATATTTTCTGGTATTTATGATCCCATATTTTGCTGATTAAATTCAAATAAATCTGAAACGCTGACAGATATTTCAAATGACTGTCCATAAGAGCGCTTAAGAGTTATTAACTTAAGGCATATGCGTATGGAAGAGCTAGATAATTCTTTGTGAGACTTGAGAACAGAATTAACTAAATTTATTTATAAAGTTACAGCACCGGCTCCACGGTTTAGAAGTGGTCCTGTTTTAATGAACCAATCGGAACACTTTTGATAATTGGTCCGGTTAAGACTATATCAGTAGCACCAGCCCTGATTTATATCGTTTCAAAATTCCATTTTTATTTGTAAAGATACGTTTCAAATGGGTTTCATGCTTAAACAGAAATTTACTTTTATTTTTTAATTTAGCCCGAGGGTCCGAGAGGGCTCAGTGGGAACACGCCCCCGTCAGGAGGGACATACCCTCTCTATCGTCGACGGAGACGGCATTCATGTGCCAGCCAATATTCCTCCACCGAAAAGCTGGAAGGGTATCGGAAGCTAGAGTTCTTGGGACAAGGTTCGTATGCTACGGTCTATAAAGGAATATGGGTGAGAACTGGACAGAAAGTAGCTCTTAAGGAAATTAAACTCAATCCGAATGAGGGAGCACCCTTCACGGCTATCAGAGAAGCTTCTCTACTCAAAGGACTCAAGCATTCCAACATCGTAACCCTCCATGACATCATCCATGTGACTAACAGACTCTGTTTCGTGTTCGAATATGTCGACACAGATCTTAGCAAGATTTTAGATACACAAGTGAGTATTTTATAGCTTGTTTTGTATGGGTTTATTAATAGAATTCAACTTATCTTACAGCGAAAAGGAGATAGCCATTCCAAATGGAATTTCTGATAAAACTGAGAGTATGAACTATATTGAAAGATTAAGCCAGTACAGCGACCAGTTCAATTATGAGCATTTTCACACAACCTTTTGACTACGGAGTCATTTGGTATTGTTAGGATGCGAATGAGAATTCTTACAATGATGCTATCGTCCAATTAAGGTTAATAATCGCAGCATAAATTGATTGTCGCTGATTCTGCCGTTGCACCTGGAGTTGATTCAATGCAGTTCCATTCTGCCTAGACTGCTAACATTTGTAAAAAGTAACATTCCTAAGATATTTTGATTAGAAATCGTCGCTTAGAAAATACTTGGAGCAAAACTTAAGACACGATATCAATCTACGTAGGTTATACGGATAATTAAGCTGTTTTGATTAAATTCGATTTAATGTTTATGATTGTATTAGGATGATTTGACTGTAATTATCAAGCCTACACTTCCCAATGACTAATTCCTATTACAATTTATTATCAGATTTTGGGTGCGAAGTTCATGAGTTTAAACAAGCCAGTAAACAAGATTCCACAAGTATGTATGTAGTCTATGGAAACTCCGTTTAATCATTTCACGTCTGCTCGTTTCTGCGTGTAATTGTATCCTCAGTAGCTGAATCGCATATTTCATTGAGAAATACTTTTACCTACAAATACCGGTAGTGTTTAAAATCCGTTTCGTTTTGTGTGAATAGTTTCTTGTTTGGTTTATTTCCTTTTTTGCTGTCACTTATAAGTACAACGCTTATAATTAATTAAGCGATGTAACGATAATCCTTGAAAAGTGTTGTTTTTCTCATTTCTTCCGAATTCAGTTCATTCGTAACTAACCAATACAAATCCGTTATAACCACACAACTGCAGTAATTCGCCTGACAACTGTTCACTGGTAGATAACTATATTCTCAGCATTGTCTGTAACATACTTTCAAAACTTATTTACTTTGAACTCGATGAGAAAATAATTAGTCGAAGTTTGGGAAATTTTTCTTCAACTAACCGTTAAGAAATGTTTACCATTTATTATTAGCCCATATCGCGAGTATTATTTGCACTTAAATATGACGCATTATCACTCCAGACATGAAGCAACTACATTCTTACTCCTACCTTGTATCATTACATAACAACTGGACTTCATGCATCCATTCTTATAGACACTAATATACCGCACAAGCTAATAAACTTAATTATTACTATCAATTTGTCTGCACTTTAACCCACTAGCTGTATTGATGCTATCCTACCAGTAACCCTTGGGAAACTGAATATTAATGTTTCTACATCTGTGTGAGACAGAGAGTATGTGATCGCTACCTGGAATTCTGTTATAGTCATTATGACCGCAGAACACTTATGCTTCAGTCTACCAGCAATTATTGCGAATGAAATCTTCCAACAATATCCTGCTTTGTGTGTCTTGCAAGAATTCATAATTTTACAAATCCACTCAAATAAATAAAAGTTCTCTCGCTTATCAGAAGTTCTGTGAAAGAAGAAAAGCTCTCCATGCCTCAAATACAATATAAAATACATCTGACAGTATTATGTGCGTATAATTATAGTTCACACAGATAACAATTGAATCCTGTAGTAATCCTTCAGTGTAACAATCCGCTTTCATCATACTAGCGTTGTATACCACTTGTTTACATTCTAGCACGTCTATGCAATGTCGTACCTTATTGTTTTACCCATTTGTTTAGATTCTTGTTTTGACACTTACTCAATGGTACTTACCATTATTGCATGTTTTGTGCATTTATCTCGATTACCATGAACCATCATAATTAATGTCTTTCCACTCAAATCATCCAATGACCATGTATGTATGTGCATTTTAATCCATTCTGAACTCTATGGAAATTAACACAATAATTCCAGTAGTCGAACTGATTCAGTTAAGTTCCAATATAAATTGGTCCAATCACTGGATTCATCCATTGGCGCCATCTAGACTTGAGTGAGCTCATCGGAGCATTTGAACTCAGTTATTCTATTCAATTCCATCCAATAGGATCACGGTATCAACTCCAAGCAGACGCAACTATTCGCGTTTCAGCTCCTGCGAGGATTGGAGTACTGCCACGCTCGTAAGATTCTCCACAGGGACATTAAGCCCCAGAACCTCCTGATCAGCAAGGGCGGCGAGCTCAAACTGGCAGACTTCGGTCTGGCTAGGGCCAAATCAGTCCCTAGCAACACTTATTCAAATGAGGTATGTGTATTTTTTAAGGTTTTAGTTAAGATTAGCTTTTAACATTTCAAACTCGCTTTGTCTTCGTAATTATTAAATAGGAATGAGCAAAACTCAGCTGTGGTTATGAGGAAACTCACAGAGTTCTTTTAAAAATATTTCACAGAAATCTTTAGTCTGTCTCCTAAGTGCAATATTGATGCGACATCGATAAATTGTCCTATTCTCCTACCTTACTTCTGATTAATATCAGCTCAATTCCATTGAACACTTGCGTTATCAACTTATCTACCACGAAGTTAGTTTAACTCTGTACCTCCACAGGTAGTGACGCTATGGTACAGACCGCCAGACGTGCTACTGGGAAACAAGAAATATTCTACCTCACTGGATATGTGGGGGGTAGGGTGCATATTTGTGGAGATGCTCACAGGACAGCCGCTGTTTCCTGGCCAGAAGAACCCTGAGAATCAGTTATGTAAGATTTTCCAAGTGCTAGGCACGCCGCTAGAGTCAGACTGGTCTCTGCTAGAAGAATCAGAGATATGGAATATGTTCAGGTTAGCACATCCTCCACACTTGTTGACATTCCTTTCCTACCATAGAATTACGTTTCTAATCGCTAATATTTTCAGATGGATTAAGCCCTTTGCATAATTTATAATTTTTCTCTACCATACAACTGTTACAAATAACATCTCACTGAAATACGTATGCTGCATTAACAACAACGATTCATGAGTTCAAAGTGATAAGATGGAGGTGTACTATCAGCTCTGACCAATACTCTACATTATCCGACTTACTTAATACACTGCCATGCTTTCAGCAGTTGGGTCGTTTCCCATAAATTATATTGCTGGTTCTAAACCGTACATCTCTCCAGTATCTTCGCATATATTTTGGTTAACTTCCATCTTGCAAAATTTGTTTGCCTCATTAGAGATTTGCATATTTACCAACGAACATCTGACCAATGAATTAAATCATTCTTCTCTTTACAATGAGCTCAACGAATGTTCTCAAAATTGAAGCGTTTTAGAGAATATTCAATTTTTAAGATTGTTTGAGATCTGAGATTGCATTATCTTGCATGGCAGCTTGAGCCGTGATAAAGACGGGATGCGGCGTTGAATTTCGCGGATATGGCGAAACACAACAGAAAGCATTTATATGGAATTCAATAAATCGGAACATAAGGTGAAATTTCATGGAAAAACGGGACAGTTAGTCTGTAAATACAAAACTTGAGGTTAGGTACCATGGATAAATCACTATAAACTAGTTGATAAAATGAATTTATTTGAGAGTCCCTCTTTCAGACAACTCACGTCATATTTGCATTCACACAATCTCATTGGTTTAGATTTCCTCAGTACCCACCTTTACGTTTGGGACTGACAGCCCCGCAGCTCTGGAGAATGGACCATGCGGAAGATTTCGCTCACAGCTTACTCCACTACCCTCCGGAGAAGAGGCTGAGTGCGAGCAGAGCTCTCAAGCACCCTTACTTCTCCAACCTCCCTTCCCAGTTAAGCCTCCTACCACCGGAAGTATCCATATTTAGCTCTGGACTTGTCAAATATGGCGCAAAGTAGCGAAGAGGCACTTTTAATCGTACTTTTGTATATGTTGTACAATTGCATATAAGCTACACCATGCATGTAAGATGTATGTTTTACATTGACTGTTATTATTGGATCTTATATTTGTAGAATAGTATTTGAAAAGAGATTAAATATATTAAAAACTTTATAGATAACCATAAGCGTAATTTTCAGCGGGATGGGGGCAATAGTGAACAGGGGAGATACCAGCACATTTTCACAAAATTATAAGCGCATTGATGAGAAACAGAGAAGCTGTCTTGCTTTAGTCTCTCCTGATAGTACCAGCTTTAACAGTTAAATGATAACAGAAGAATATTTGTATCATTTTTGTATTTGAGTGTGGACATTGAAATATACAGTCTGTCACATAATTATTAAGAATCTTACCCAATTTCTATATGACCATAATCTTTTAAAATATCATTGCTCAAGTTGATTCAATGCAATTTCACCTTAATTTGAAGTGTTTATATTGCAAATATGTCATGATATTGGTATATTCTGTTATTAATTCGTGTGAACGCTAATAATTTCAGAGATGATTCGTGTTTTTACCTATTTTAGACTTTTATAACATTGATTTAATATTTCTACATGAATTAGCACTTATTTTTACCACAAATGGCTCAAAAACATAAGCGAGAGCAAATAGATTTGTTACTAGAAACTACAGACCTGTCAATAAAGGAAATTGCTGAAAAATAAGGAGTCAGTGTCTCAACGGTCTATTTAGTGAAATCGAGAAAATCACGCGACGTTGGATTAGGACATGGTAGTGGTGGCGGAAGACCCAGAAAATTTACCAAGTCAACGATGAGGTGTGTAACCCAACAAATTCGACGCAAACCTTATCTTTCATTACGTACCTTAGCACAAATTGCTCCTGGAAAGCCCTCATATGAGACGGTTCGACGAAACCTAAAGGAGATGAAATACTCCAAGATCTACCCGACTAATTCACCAATGGTGAGCGAAAAGAATCGTCAGAGTAGAATACAATGGGCAAAGAAACATAAGTATCCTAAATCATCATGGTTTAAAACCGTTTTCATTGATGAGATGTCCATCTGGCTCTCTAGGGGTCGGATACAGATGTGGACGAAATCAGGAAAAAAACGGGTCGCTCCAACCACTAAGCACGCCCCTAAAATTAATGTTTGGGCTGGTTTTAGCTCTATGGGAACATTTCCCCTTTGTGTTTTCACTACAAATATGGATAGCCTGAAGTTTATTGAGATTTTGGAAGGTCATTTACTGGAGCAGGCAAAGGTTTTCCATCAAGATGACTGGCGGTTAGTGATGGATAACGACCCCAAGCACACCTCGAAAATCGTGAGGGCCTTCATCGACAAAAACGTGCCTATGCAACTTCCTTGGCCTTCTCAAAGCCCAGATCTAAACCCTATTGAAAATTTATTTGCTTGGGTGAAGAGGGAATTGATTAAAAAAGGGCCTAGAACAATTTCTGAGCTAAAAAGGATGCTCGAAGATACTTGGTCAGGGATAAGTTCCGAATTCTTACAACCATATTGCCAGTCAATGCCTGAAAGATGTAAAATGGTGATTGCATCCGAAGGTTTTCCTATAAATTATTGATTAATAGCTATTTATCTTACTAAAAATTAATTTTGAAGTCAATTACTTATACCTTGTGAGTACTGTGATTTATTGAGTAATTCTTAATAATTATGTGACAGACTGTATTTTCGTTTTTGAAACCAAAAATATATTTCAATACCATCTATTATTATAAATTACATAGTTTCAGTCAATTAGAGTAATATAGATTTGTATTATAAAGTGCCTCCTGGTGGTGTATAAAGTGACAGCGAAGTGCAATTAAATGCAAAAAGGTCTGAGCGATGAAGACATATCAGCGATTAATAACCTTTTTATGGCTGTGGACACCCTACTATATCAATTTTCCTATATTCTGTGGACCCCTTCTTATTAACTGCAACACAGAATTTCGAATCCTGTGAACAACCTGATATCTTCTGTGAACCACTAAGGGGTCCATGGACCCCAGGTTGGGAACCACTGGCTTAAAAGAATATTTTCGATATTTAGTTCCACTAACACAATTGAATTGAAATGCTAAAAGTATTTCTGAATTCTGAATATTCTTGAGTCATTATAGAAAAGATAACCTTGCATACAAGGGTTAAAGTAGCTTTAAATTAGGACAAGAAAATACGAAATTTTAAAAATTATCTAGTGCTGAGTATTATAGATCAGCATTCCAGGACCAAAATAAGGAATCACTTTTGCTACAAGGATGGACCAGGGATTAAAAAAGAGAGGTTATGTCTACTTGAACACTTACAGGACATTTAGGCTAAGAATAGCTTATTTTATGCTGCAATATTCAATAATTCTAAATTAGTACGGTACTGCTATTTATAGTAATTAGCTACATTGTTACAATCTACCACCACCCCAGTAGTAAGGAAATATTCTAGCCAAGTTTGAAGATTTATGTTATTATTCAGAACTCAGACAAAATACACAATTCAAGTTCAAGCTAGCATCACTATCTCTAGAAGATAGAGTGGAGAGTAGAGTGGTGTGTTTATAGGAGGAGTAGGGGTGAGTTGTAGAGGTGTGAAGATAGGAAGAAGTGAGAAAGAGTAGTTGAGCAGTTGCTGACACCTAGAGAAGTAGGACAGGTTAGGATGCATTGCATTGTACATTCATGAATGAATGACACACGAAACTTAAGCTGATGATTGATTGGTTCTCATGAACCAATCAATTTCAATCCCGAATAGTCACTTCGATTGGATGCATTGTATAATGCATAGTCATGTATCTGCACAATAATAAAATTATCAATATTCATTGGTTAGTACAATTTGTCACCTTTCTCGGCGAGGTGTGAAAATTCCGTTTTGATATTCGAACTCATTCCTAGACTGATTCTTGTTTGCCTGCATGTCAAATTTCATGATTCTAGCACTTCTCAGTTCCTCAATCAATTCGCACAAACAAACAAAGTCATTTTGATATTAATATTTTATACTAATTTGATTGACTATCGTATTTCTCTGAATAATTGCCCGGCGCTTCTTCTTTTCGTGCGCATTAAAAACCCGGCGATTATTTGGGAAATACAGTTTTACGTATTTAAATTCAGAACTAATACTCACCTTCAATTAGTAGTATTGCCATTCAATCTGGATAGAACATTGTTCAGCTGACTGTTCGAGGAGTTCCAGCTGTTTCGGATCAGGATCAGAAAGTTCGGATTTGGAAAGTTGGAGTGTTCTGATGTGTGGAGGTGTCAGGATGAGGTACTTGATCGGGAGACACGAGTCAGAACTGAGTTCGCAATTTTGAATCGATAAATACCTAATGGCTGGATGGTAGTTCAGACTGTGACATAGGACCAGCATTCCAGAGTCTCGTAATGGAGTGCGCCAGAGTTCCAAGTAAACGAGTGACTTCATTTCTGTTAAAGCTCTGTACCAGCAGCTCATATCATCAGGTGTGAAACCGCACCGGAACAATTGTAACGATATCAAGTTGGAACAGGTTGAAACCAAATCTAAGCAACTACTCCAGCTGTCGAACCCAATTCTGTTTAAATAATCTAAGCTGATCTCTCTCAGTGAAGTGGAATTCTCAGAGATTATTCGTGTCATAGAGTCTGGGTAGGATGGATTAGGAGATGGGGAGGAAAGAGAGAGTAGACTGAGGTATGTGATGGAACTGAGTCTAAGCAAGTATTGCAATGCTTCGTAGCTATCTTGATCCGTATACCAATAAAACTCTTTCAGCGAGGAGAGCGCTGATAGGTCAGCTGTAAATGGGAGGAAACCGTAGAAGTCTTCAATGTACAGTCCATTGAGTGGATTGTCTGTTATTAATTCATGAATGATTGACCAATCAGAATCATCTGACTTGGGACTATAGTACAAATTGTGCAATGACGTGAATTGATTGGTCAAGTTCAGTAGCATTGAATGGTTCATTGGAGATTCATATAACGACAAACTTCCAGTGAATTGGTTGTTTGAAGGGAACAGCAGCTGAGAATCGTTACAAGCTTTCAGGTCGCACCTTGAGAAGTCAATGCTAATTCTGGTGTCAGTAGGTAGAGTGGCAGAGGAGAGCGGTTCAGTGTAGGAAAGGATGGTGTCGAAGTCTTCCTTACGAAACTCTAGTGCTAGATAATCGAGATGGCACGAGGAAAGTGGAGTTAGGAGAGAATGGAACTGTCTAGCGTTAACAAAACCGGAATGAATAAATAGGACATGAAAGTCATGAACATATTCCAATGACTGTGTGAAACAATGCCATTCATTCGGAGAGACAGTGGACCAGAAATATAGGTAGAGAGGGAAAGGGAACTTCTGCGAAATGTTTGGGAGTGGAATCAGAACAGTTTATTTCGCTAATTACGGTGCATAATAGGAGGAATGATTGAGCAAATTCTTTCCAACCTGAAATGTCAATTAGTTCTGCAGTAAAACTCAGCTTATGAAACATCGGCACCTCAGAGAATGACATCGGTTTAGGGAGTGTGTGTCTGCAGAGAATAGGCGTCAAGCGACCTGCGTTATGTCTCAAGATGCCACTCACAAACCTAATCACCATCTTGTACATGGACAGGTATTGGACAGAGGAAGTTATGTAGCGGAAAATTAAACATTGGTTCGTCCAGGAGTTGGCGCAAATTGAATAGGCGGCCATGAATTCTTGTATTGTGAGGTGTTGGAAAGTCCACACCTTCACACGATTACCGTAACGACCCACTTTCATATGTGCCTGCATCAGACCGAGACGCTCGCTGTTCACTTTCGTGTCTCCGATCTTTAATAGAATTCTTTTATCGGAGCTGAGATCTCGATCAAAAATGCCCTTGTTTGCTTCCTTCCCGATGGAACGAATACATTTCTTGATTCCTGGGTGGAATTTGGATAAATCGCAGACTTTGCTGTGCTCCTTTAGGCCCATACGGGATAACTGGCGCCTAATCATGTACACAATGTGGGAAAGCGTGAAAGTCAGGATCGATTCGGACTCGTTGAATAGAGCGGTGAACAAGCTCGCATTCACTGGGATCAGAGAAAGCTGTTCGATTTCTTCATGCCGATACAACATTTCGTTAACGTCGTTCAACTTGGGAATGGTTTCAATGCGCTTTTCGAAATACAGGTCTCGGTTTTGTGGAGAGAAACCGAGAACCTGGAAATGTGCGTCCACACGGAATTGGGACTTCTCCTGAGGTTCGGACCACGCGTAAGGTCGGCTGGTTACGAGGACAGTGCTCAGCGGGAGGATGCGTCGCTTTAGCAAACAGTTCAATAGGGTCTCGTCGAATGGCACATCCCTTATAAATTCGTCGGCTCCGTCGAGGATAATCAGAAGTCCCTCTCCGTCCGATTTCACCAGCTGCTCAGAGAGGGATTCGCTCCACTTCGCACCTGAAAACATGCTCAGTGAGAGCCAACACACGATGAAGTCGCTATCAACGATGTTCCCCGCTTCGTGTCTTGCATCCTCGAGTTTGTGCCATTCAGGACTCCGGCACGGGATGGAGATAACGTACCGGAAGTTAGTCAGTGTGCTGGTGCCGTACATGTACGCGAAATGCTTACAGAGAAAACTCTTGCCGCTTCCTGGACTGCCAATCAGACACCAGAGTTCATGACGGGAGGAGTCAAAACTGGTCACTATCGAATCAAAGTCCACTACCTCGACCGATTCCTGGGCTACCTTACTGTGGATATTTCGGAGGAATTCAATCTCTTCACAGCCGCTCTCTGCCCCTACTCTCTTCTCGGGACTCTCCACCTTGATCACGGTCAGGGGAATGTAGACGGATTCAATGGGGACGGGATCTTGATTGAGGATAACACTCACGTCCTTATTCTGAGTTCGGATGAACTCTCTCAAGCTCAACTGCCACACTACTAGCTCTGCCTTGTCATCACGGTCTATTTCTTCCAGGATTTGCTGGCGAAATTTATTGCTACTCAAATTTTGGAATGTTGCTATATAACCGCGGACCTGGTTTGCTAAATCGTTCCGTTTCACGATTTCGAGGTCTTCGCAGAGATCCACCATGTTAGAGGTGATGACTCTGTTCTCAATGCATTGTTTTAACATGGACTTTGGTCCTGTATCGGAGCTAGTACGAGCTAGCACCATCCATTCATGTGAGGTCATTCCCTGTGTTAACAGCTGGACAAGTGTTTTCATGGATTTCGGTTCTTCTTTGTGCACTCTTTGCCTGTGACTCGGGTCGGACAGCCATTCTAGCTTCCTGGCTGTGTGAAGGATACTCCCACCGACACCTTGTAACGCTAAATCGAACGTGGAAGGATCGAATTGGTCCCATTCTTTCAGCGCATAGAGGAACTTAATGGGATCGTTTCCAGTTTCTTGTGCGATTCGTGCAGGTACTTCGATTGCGTTTTGAAGTTTAACGATGGTTTGAGGTGTCAATAATGGCTCAAGTTCCATGACCACTTTCATTTCGTGTCTTCTTTCGTCAGACATTTTGATCTAGAGTAATGAAAAAAATATTAAATATTTTTTAAACAAGCGTACCTCTTAATAAATAATGAAATACGATTTTTCAGTAATAAATTGTGAAATGAGCATACTGGCTTCACTGAGAATACAATTCTAAGAACTTACCAATGCAAATTCTTGAAAAAGGGTCTGGCTTAGAATTTTGGATTAATATTTTCAACATTTAATTAGCGAAGCCGATTTTCAAATAAAAGGAAAGATTAAAAACTGAATATTATTTTGCCTCAAAAAGTCCTAATTAGTAAATGGCTTGGCAAAATATTTTTCAAAATATTAAGGGTTAAAATTGTACAAAATAGCTTCGTCAATAGTGTAGTCATGCCGAACGGCCCAACCATGGATATTGTATAGGATTTAGACTTTGAATGACTCTAACTTCATATTTATTCCTAGTTCGAAACTATTTATGCATTAACAGTAACAGTATAACAATTGTTTATATTATGCAACAGACTGTATATCTATAACGAATTTCATACTACAGTCTGTCACGTAATTATAGTAGAACTCGGTTAGTACTCAGATAATACGTTCTTCGGTTTAGTATGTACACATTTCTCTGAACCAAAATCCATCAGAGTTGCCGTGGGGATGGGATTTCAATACCCATCCCCATCCCATTCCCACAGGACTTCTGTGAGAATACCCACAAAAACCCACAGAAAAACCCAGAGAAACTCACAGGAAAACCCACAAAAATCCACGGGAAACCCACAGAAAACCACAGGAAAAGTCACAGAAACCCACAGGAAACCCCACAGAACCCACATTTGGGAATACCCATAGGCTTAAAGTCATTCCCATTCCCATCCCATATGGGAATACCCATGGGAAAATCCACAGATTCCCATTCCCACGGCAACCCTGAAATCCATCCATAATACAGATTTCTATGTAGTACAAACTCGGCTAGTACTTACTTACGGATAGTACGTACTAATAATTCCTTCCCGAAGGGGTACGCCTTATCAGAGTTCTATTATATATATATAATATATACCGTATTGCTTCGAATAAGCGCCCGGGCGCTTATTTATTTCGTGCACCCTTTAGACCCGGCGCTTATTTTTATCATTCGCTATTTTGACCCGGCGCTCTTTTTTTTGTTTACTACATTGACTGGCACTTTTATTTTTGCCACAACTGAGAATGTTAGTTCTATTATAAAAGGATAATGTAATGTTTCAAAAAGCACTTGTATGATGTTCAGAGAACTAAAATTCCCCGGCGTCCGACGCTTATTCGAGCCCCGGCGCTTATTCAGGGAAATACGGTATGCTAAGACAACTTCAGGGGGGTGTTAAGTCAATTTTAGCATATTTTGAACCTATTTTAAATACGATTATATCTATAATGCAATTTTGTGGCGAATCTTGTGTTCTGATCTCCTTTCAATTCAATTATCATTTTAAAATTTTTTTTCCCATATGAATATATAATTTGAAAGCAAGAAGGTTGATAAATTATTCAGGTTATTGTCTCATAAGCGAAAGTTTAAGTGTCAAAGTTTCGTCAAATTGATGTTGATTAACAGAGAAACTTCGTAGGTATTTTAGAAAGCATGCCTAATTTCCGGGACGGGACCGTCTCGGAGATTAGGTACCTTTTCTGTCCCGTCCCGGGGATTAGGCATCTTGGCTCGTCCCGTCCCGGAAATTAGGCATGCCCATTTTAGACAAAAATTGTATCCATTAAAATCTCATCTCTCTGAAACATTAAAAGAAATACATTCTTTTCGATGAAGAAATGTATCTACGGAAATTCATTGCTTGCCAAAGAACCTTATTTTGATTCAATACAAACCAACTTGAGCCAAGATAAAAGCGGGATGCAGCGTTAATTTGCGGGACAAGACTAGACGCAATAGAAAGGTATTATATGCATGGAATTTAAAAAAAAGCGGGACATAATGGAGAAATTTCATGTAAAAACGGTACACTCTCCCAAATTAGCTCAGTAGAAGAGTGGAAAGATGGGATTGTGTAATGTATGAGATTCAAATAATAAGATTTAAAAGTTAAATAAACATTGACTCACTTGTCACTGGTTTGAGACTGTTATTTCTGTGTAAATCGTTTCGTTTTTCGTCAATTTGAAAGTTTGTTTAATTGCGTTTTATCGAGTTGAAGTTCGAATTGTTTCGAGTTTTTCGTTGTTATTGTTTTGTTGTTGTTGATTTGTTGCGAGTTTGAAGATGATATTCTAGAAAGTTCCTCTATTTATCTATTCACAGAGCTCTGTGCTGGGTAGATTTAAGATTAATCTTATTGTCTTGTGGTGTAATGGATTGTACTTTAAACTGAGAGAAAAGTCCCTAAGCAATTCCTACTAATTACATCAGAGCTACTGCATACTTTCAATAATAATTCAACCCAGATTACTTTCTAGAAAATTCTTAAACCACTTGTGCCAGGCTATTTCACATTTCAATGACGAATCATTGTTTTTCGAAAACATGTTTTCTTTGCAATTTACTAATTTGTCTACATTTTGATTTGATAATTTGAATCAGAGTTGAGTTTTTGGTCAGATTAATTTATCCAAAAATGTTGTTAAGAAATTTGTTGGATAAATCATTGTCTCTGCTTACTTAGACAAGGTGACTGTCTTCAAGAGCATAGACTCATTTAGTGAGTGTGAGGTGTCCCTCTAATCGTTCTCCCTTAGTAAAGTGGCACTAGGTGGACTTTAATAGTCAGATTTAACTCTGATGTTCTTCGTATAAATTAGTTCAACCACTTGTGCAAGGTGTCCGGGTGGTTCATGCTTTGAATTATAAATATTCTGAATTGATTTTGTGGTGCATTGTGTCTCCATATTTTGGTATTTGACCATTAAGCGTATGGTTATCTTGACTGTAATATTCCATTCAATTATTTCCCTTTTAATTAAACGAATTATAAAGTCAAATTATTGTAAAAGTTTGATATTTCTATCTCGAATCCCAAAAGTTGTATTGCAATGAGCTTGAGTCAGACCCCAAATCCCAAGATTCAGTTTAGAGTGCCAGATGGTTTTCAATAATATGTATGTAGATAAGTAAATATAGAATTTTGTAAACAAAAAGAAACAATTTAGATCCGTGACTGTGAAAGTACATTCTGTCAGTCAATAAAATACACTGCCGGTCAAAAAGAATTGCTCAAAATGGGTTTACCCAAAGTTCGATTGATTTTCACAATGATAGCTCGCCCCTTGTACCTTCTCTGGACTGTTGAATTGGAAATTTTTAGCGATTATTCTGATAATACTTCGGTTCTTATCTGAGTAGCAATCTTAAATCAATCCTTTTTGCTTTTTCTGACTAATAAGCTGTCCTACCTTTTGATTGTGACACGAGGCCTACCCGGAATAGTGAGGTCTCTTACCGAGCAAGTCAGTATATGTTTCCTTAGGATCTCACCTACGCTTTTTTGGCTATACCTAACCATTTTAGCTACTTCCCTCTGATTATGGTCGTTTATCGATAACAATATCAGGTTTGCCAGATTTTCAAAGGAAATTCGGGGTTTCGAAGGCATTGAAAATTCGATAAATACTGAGAAATTGTAATAAAAGGTAGAAAAGTGAAAAAGGAAAATTATCCAGGTATAATGAATGGAATATCTGTATCAGAGTGCTACTTATCAAAATAAACAAAGCTGTATATGAATTCGCAAGAAAGAAACTATCTAGTGAGTCGAAACTATTTGACGTCTACTATACTATATACATTGATTTTGAGCAATTCTTTTTGACCGGCACTGTATGAACTGAGATTATAGGTTTGAAGTAGATTGTACAAAGTCTACTGATCATGATTAACACATGATCGTATGATCCTCACCATCACAAGGATAATATTTCTAACTCTGCAACTATTCATTTCTTCGAGTTAAAATTCTATTTCTATTTTCAATCAGGTAATTGAACTCAGATTTACAATTCCTTTGATTTGACGCCAGCTTACAAGCTCGGATATAAATATATGTTTGACAGGTAATGAGTTGTCTGAACAATGAGTGAATCTAAAAGTTCAAAGAAACACACACGCTCTCTATCTGGAGACAGAACGAGACAAGCCTTTGGAGAAGTAATACTTTTATTTAGTGTTAGGATAGTTATACATAATCCATTCTGTCCAACCCTCCCGATCTCGTTTCTCTATCCCGACTCTCGACGCAAGTCCCGCCGGGAGCTTATAATCCCGATTTGACCTATTTTCTCCGTATTTAACAGATATTCTCCGTATTTAACAGATATTCTACATTGTTAATTCAATATTTCCCTCAACTTTAAGACAATAACCAATATATTCGAAGATATGCGTTATAAAAAATTGAATATCCATAGTCTGCATATATTTAAAATATTTTAGCGCATGCGCTGTTTTACTTTAGCGCTCACAACACGACACGACACGACACGACACAACACGACACAACACAACACAACACAACACAACACTTTCCATGACATTTTACAAAATGCAATATGAAATATACATACTTGTCATATATTTAAAATATTTTAGCGCATGCGCTGTTTTACTTTAGCGCATGCGCTAAAATATTCGACACGACACGACACGACACGACACGACACGACACGACACGACACGACACGACACGACACGACACGACACGACACGACACGACACGACACGACACGACACGACACGACACGACACAACACGACACGACACGACACGACACGACACGACACAACACGACACGACACAACACAACACGACAACACAACACAACACGACACAACACTTTCCTTTGCAATATGAAATAAATGCAATATGAAATATACATACTTGTCATATATTTAAAATATTTTAGCGCATGCGCTGTTTTACTTTAGCGCATGCGCTGTTTTCATTTTAGTGCATGCGCTAAAACACTGTAGTGTTTCATATATTTAAAATATTTTAAATATATGAAACACTACAGTGTTTTAGCGCATACGCTAAGCTTTGAATTAGTTTTGAATTGACTCGATTGAAGTATTAGCTTTGAATTGACTCGATTGAAGTATTTTGTTGAATATTCTATATTTAGAATACGTAAAATTACTGAATTTGCATAGGTCGCGACGCCTCTGGAGTTTGTGCGACGATATGGCGGTCTGAGACCGATCGATAAATTGCTGATTTCGAACAACGGCATCGCCGCTGTGAAAGCCATGCGGTCTATCCGCAGATGGGCATACGAAGTGTTTCGGAATGAGAGAGCGATCAAGTTCGTTGTCATGGTTACTCCAGAAGATATGGCGGCCAATGCTGAGTTCGTACGGATGGCTGATCACTGTGTTTGTGTGCCAGGTGAGTTCTTTCCTTGTTTACGAATGAAGTTATTCAAACAAAAGTAAACAAACTAATCCAGAAATACAAATATACACAGTTTCATACATGCAAACTTGAGCCATGATAAAAGCGGGACGCAATACAAAAGTAAAATTCTGTCAGGATCGCTTATTGTGAACCAACAGGGGACCAAAAAATCTGTTCATAATAGAGATACTTCATATTAAGCAAACTTGGTTCAATACAAATCCTATCTAAGAAATGAAATTGGGACCTTAGAAGGTTAGTTCATAATCAACGAATGTTCATAATAAGCGACCCTGACTGTATATAAAATAAAAAACGGGACATAATGGAGAAATTTCATATAAAAACGTGAAACTCTTGAAAATTATCTCAATAAAAGAGTTAAAAAAGCGGGACGTTCCGCCAAAAACGGAACAGTTGGCATGATGTCATCTTCAGAACGGATTGATTGTCAAAGTTCAGTGACGCGTTTGAGTGAGAGAAGGTAGGAGAGTGGAGGCCGAATCCTAAGACTCATTCCTAACTGCATGCGACATGTTCCTAGCTCTAACCAATCTTCTGCTTCTGCTGTGTAGGAGGCTCCAACAACAACAACTACGCTAACGTGGACTTGATCGTGGACGTGGCGAGGAGGGAGCAGGTGCAGGCTGTGTGGGCCGGCTGGGGACACGCGTCGGAGTACCCCCGGCTTCCCGAGCAGCTGAGGAAGCACCGGATCGCATTCCTAGGCCCGCCCGAGCACGCCATGTGGGCCCTCGGAGACAAGATCGCCTCCAGCATCGTGGCTCAGACGGCCAACGTCCCTACGCTACCGTGGAGTGGCTCTGGTATGCACGACTCTCCTTTCAATCAATACTAATAACGACAGTTTTAAGCTAGAAAGGAGAGTTCTATTGAAGCACATTTTGCTTATCTGTACTCCTATATTGAGCTACCGTCATAATCTCCGTGAATCAGTGTTGAAGTATCCTCGAACTAGCAGCACTACTCAATGCCGTCTGCACCTAGACTGAGTAACCATGAAATAGCAATGAATTATTCAAATTTGAAACTAAAATATTGAAAGGGTTCTATATTTAGTTTATGGACTGAGCAGTGTTAGAGGTGTTTAACGTAAGCCACATTTTAACACTTTTGGGCAAAGCACCTCTGCGCTAATATCTGAGATTTGAATAATTCATAGATTAACTAATGAATAATCCTTCTCCATTCCAATGGATTGGTCAGCTCCGCTCTGCTCTGTTCATTCAGCTCATCCCACAGGTCTGAAGTTGGAAGAAGTGACGGACGCAGGCTCAGGCTTCACAGTCCCTCACTCCCTGTACCAGACCGGATGTGTGGAAGGACCGGAGAGAGGATTGGAGGTGGCGAAGCAGATCGGGTTTCCTGTCATGATCAAGGCCTCGGAGGGGGGAGGGGGCAAGGGGATCCGGAAGGCTTGCAGCGAGGAGGAGTTCGTCACCCTCTTCAGACAGGTAGCTCCATCCTAGCACCAGCACCACGACGATGAGTCATAGCTCTATGAGTTAGCGTTATCTGTCTACCAGAGAGGTCTATTGACACTTCTCAATGCTACTGAGACTACCGAGTGAAACATACTGTTGAAAAGTTTTTTTTTCGAATCGATTTGATACAAAAAACGATGGTCAAAAAAGTGTAATTCAGAAATGATTCGACTTTTCGAAAAAGGAAATAGTTCAACTTTTTATCATTAGGATTAATGGTGGTTTTTATGTGGACTATTATTTCCTTTTTTCAAAAGTCGAACTATTTGTTTTTTTGCGAACTAATTCCTCCATACCACAAAAATCCAGACTTTTTTAATGGAGTTGCTACTAAGAAAGCGACTCCGACTTTATAATTGGAGTTTGTCAGCCAATCTCTCAGTCCATTCTCAGTGCCAGAGCGTTACCTCCGCTTACTCAGGTGCAGACGGAAGTGCAGGGCTCCCCCATCTTCATCATGAAGCTAGCCAGCAACGCTAGGCACTTGGAAGTGCAGATCCTGGCGGACGAGTCGGGACAGGCGATCTCTCTGATGGGACGTGACTGCAGCGTGCAGAGGAGACACCAGAAGATCATAGAGGAGGCGCCGGTCTCCATCGCTCCCCCTTCCGTGTTCCAGGAGATGGAGCGAGCAGCTGTTCGGCTAGCTCGGATGGTGGGGTACGTGAGTGCAGGGACGGTGGAGTACCTCTACACGGAAGAAGGGTTCTTCT
Source organism: Aphrocallistes beatrix (assembly GCA_963281255.1). Classification (NCBI taxonomy): domain Eukaryota; kingdom Metazoa; phylum Porifera; class Hexactinellida; order Sceptrulophora; family Aphrocallistidae; genus Aphrocallistes; species Aphrocallistes beatrix. The sequence goes on along the minus strand of OY725506.1, from coordinate 676,048 downwards.
TCCTCGAACTCAATCCGCGTCTCCAGGTGAGAACTCTCTCTTCTCATGGCTTAGCCCAGCGGTTTTCAACCTTTTTGAGTGTGGACTCCTTATAGACATTTTCCTATATATTATGTGGACCCTTATTAACCGTAGCACAATTTCGAATTATATGACTCCCTGATATTTTCCATGGACCCCAGGTTGGGAACCACTGCTTAGGCTAAGATGTTAAGAGTGTTTGGAAGGATTGGCAGTTCCAATTTTTCCTTTAACCGTAAAATGCCCAGTAGGGACACAGTGTCCTCGATTTCGCAGATTTGTCCCAGCCATTTTCTATGGCACTGAAGCTATAAATAAATGCTGAGCATTTAAATACAAAGAACTGGTTTGAACTATCCCGCACCAAGTATTACTCCAAATCAATTGATTTGTTCTATTCCTCCAAAATATTCGTTTATACAACCAATCATAGTACACACACACTGGTATTTGATAATCTCTAGCTTCACATTCCAATGTGCCGTATCAGTTTCTACTGTGTGTGCAGGTGGAACATCCGTGCACAGAGATGGTGACGGAGATAAACCTGCCAGCCGCGCAGCTCCAGATCGCCATGGGAATCCCGCTGCACAGAATCAGAGACATCCGCCTGCTGTACGGCGCAGATCCGACGGGAGACTCCCTCATCGACTTCGACAGTCCCGAGCAGCAGCCAGAGCCCAACGGCGCCGTGATTGCTTGCCGGATTACGGCTGAGAATCCGGACGAAGGATTCAAGCCCAGCTCTGGACAGATTCAGGAGCTGAACTTCCGCTCTAGCAGGAACGTCTGGGGATACTTCAGCGTGGGGGTGTCTGGAGGTCTCCACGAGTTCGCCGACTCTCAGTTCGGACACTGTTTCTCGTGGGGAGAGACTAGAGATCAAGCCAGAAGGTATTCACTCTTTCCTGTGCTTAACTTTCCCATGATTTTCTAAAATGAAACATAACGACACATCGAAAACTTTATTTTGCCATCGCTAGAAATACCCTTCCAAGTCCTATGTATAGAACTGTTCTAAATTTAGACTTGTATCACAATGCACTGTGTGTAGTAACATGGTTCTGGCGTTGAAGGAGCTGAGCATCAGAGGGGACTTCAGAACGACGGTGGAGTATCTGATTAAGCTCCTCGAGACAGAAGCCTTCCAGCAGAACAGCATTCACACCGGATGGTTGGATCAGCTGATCAGTGAGAGAGTCAAGGCAGAGGCTCCTGATACTGTTATAGGTCTGTAGTAATTTCCCATCATAATCAAATTAAGTCTAACCATAGCAGACTACATATAAGGCCTCACAGTAACTTGCGGATTTTGGACTAGGGATGCGGTAGAAGATGGTTGAACTCATACATGAGATGCCTTAAATCGTTAACCACGCACACTAGAGCTTAATAATGCTGATTGAATTTAGATATAGATATTATATTATCGCTTAATAGGAAGTAGTATATTGGGTGTCAAATGGAATTAAATTTGATGTCTATTTCTTGCGATTTCCAAGAAGACCCCAACTGACCAAAATACGCTTCCATAGCAACACTGCAATGTAGCAACTTTCCATGAATAAATTCCTAAATTTTCACATCAACCCATTCATAGCTCAATTCTATACGAAAGACTTCATGATAAAACACTTAGAAGTGCCCTTAAACGACCTCTCAAAATCACTAAATTTGTCATAAATATAACATATTGCGCAAGCATATGATGAGTAATCAAAATTTAATAACGGATATAGGTGCTTTGGTACCATATTTATATATGCTGCTAATACATTCCTAAGCTCTATTGTGCTTTGTTAATGATTTAAGGCATCTCATGTATTACCCATCATCTTCTACCGCATCCCTAGTCCAAAATTCGCAAGTTACTGTGAGGCCTTATACGAGTATGTGGTACGCTATGGTCTAACTATTTCTAACTCTTCGAAATGTTGAGTTGAAGTTGTAGCCAATAGTTTCGTATGAATCCTGAGCCATTACTCACCACTGCACCACTGCGGTAGGTGTTATCTGTGGGTCTATCAGCATATATGAGTCCACCCTTGAGAAGCGATTCGCGGATTACCGAGCTTGTCTGAGTAGAGGCCTGGTGCTAAACGCCGGTTTCTTGAACAACTCCGTGGACATAGAACTCATCTACGAAGGTGTGAAGTACGCTCTCACGTCCTCACGGGTGGGCCCCACCCTCTATCTGCTGGAGATGAACGGCTCCTACGTGGAGGCCAGGGTTCACAAACTGAGTGACGGGGGCCTGCTTATCTCTACGGAGAATAGCAGCTATACTGCTTACATGCGAGAGGACTTGGATAGATTCAGGTATAAGCAAACATGCAACAACAAACAAACAAACAAACAAACAAACAAACAAACAAACAAACAAACAAACAAACAAACAAACAAACAAACAAACAAACAAACAAACAAACAAACAAACAAATGAACGAACAAACAAACAAACAAAGCTGTTCCTCAATAAAGACGTAAGCTCCGCATAGATTCGTGATAGACGGAAAGACGATTGTGTTCATGAAGGAGAACGACCCTCGCATGATCAGGGCGAGCAGTCCCGGGAAGCTCCTCCAGTTCTTCCCTGAGGAGGAATCTCGTGTCAGCGAGGGGGAGATGATCGCAGAGATCGAAGTGATGAAGATGGTCACTTCTCTCTGTTCTCCTGCCACCGGGGTTATCTCGTTCCTGAAGCGAGCAGGCGCTGTGCTACAGAATGGAGACGTCGTGGCGATGCTAGAGCTGGAGGATGAGTCTCAGATTGTGCAGGTTAGAGCTCCTCCCTTCTCTCATGCTTAGTCAGTTCAAGTTCTGATCATGAGCTAGAAATAAGGATCTGGAATTACAATCCTCTGATCCTCCATAGTACTCAGACATCACAATGCTAAATTTGATAGAAATCAGACTGTTAGATTTCTCAAGATCATGCGAACGGATTATATCCTAAGCACATTTCCTTTTTCACAGGATTTGTATTACGGGTATGGCTCATTCCTTCTACACACATAACTTATGAAATACTTGTATCTATATTTAACATTCACGTGCGCTCTTGGCTAACAACCAGAATCCCGTATCGCTATGTTTGATCACATTCCTACAGGCCCAAGTGTTCACAGAGAGATTCCCAGAACATCTGACAAGACAGAGCCCCGCGAAGGAGAAAGTCAACCAAACCTTCCAAGACGCTCACGACAGACTCCGCTACCTCATGTCAGGTTTCTCTCTGCCCGATGCCATCTCGAAACAGCGAGTAGAGTCAGCTCACAGCAAATTCATCTCCTGTCTGAAGAGCCCTCTGCTACCTCTACAGGAGCTACAGCAAGTCATGTCTAGCTTGGCCGGTCGGTTGCCCCCTGGAGTGGAGAAAGGAGTTAACGATGAATTGAGACTTTACGAGAAGAATTCCACTTCTCTACTATTCCCATTCCCTAGCATACAGGTTAAGACTCACGACATACCTACCTTGACTATTCTATGTTGGATTATTACTGTGTGCTCAGATAACTAACATTCTGGACGCATACGCTGCTACACTGAAGCACCAGTCAGAACAGAACGCGTTCTACCTCTCTACCATTGCCATACAGGACGTAGTGAGGAAGTTTGCTAACGGAATAACTGGGCACATGAGAGCAGTGATCATCAATCTGCTCAAAGAGTATTTCAGGTAAGTCGGATAATGCAATGCATACTGCCAACAGTCCCGTTTTTGGCGGGACATCCCGCTTTTTTCATTCGTCTATTGAACTATCTCCTCGAATATCCTGCTTTTATATGAAATTCACATTATATCCCGCTTTTTTTGTATTATATGTATGTATAGTACTTTTCTAATGCGTCCCGTCATGTCCCGCCGCATTCAACGCTTCGTCCCTCTTTCATCTTAGCCCAGGTTGGAATGTATGCAATGTAAACGCTTTCATATATTGAATTGTTAGAGTTGAAAAGGTTTTCAATCTGCATACCTACGAACAGTCAGCTCAGGTACTCAAAGATTCGCATGAAAGCGACATCAGGAAAGTGACAGACGACATATTTTCACACTTCTATGTGGTGTGTAAGAACGCCATTGCCATCAAGCTGATTGCGAACCTCGGACAGATGTCTGCACCTCTGAACTCTGAAGTGAAGTCCATCCTTCACGAACTCACCACACTGACCAATCACAAGAATTCTAAAGTCACGCTAGCAGCCAGACAAGTTAGATTCTATTTATAGAAGTGGAGTTAGTTAATACTAGGGCGTTCAAAGGGTCTTGCCATAAAATAATAAACAAACGCTATAGAATCCGATTTAACCTATTATTTACTCGAAGTAATCTCCTCCTCCTGCTTCCTAACTCAAAAGCCTTACTTTCACTTTGCTCTTATAACGTTTCCGACACAAAATGCCCGCTTTCGCTCTCATTTGGCCACATTCCTTTCTGAAAATGTCACTGGACCCCCCACAGGGAAGAGAAAATGCCTCAAATCTTTTTTAATCGATCCACCACTTTACAAACACACTCCTGTACTCTTCTTCGGGGATGGTTTTGAAGTACTGGTACAGGGCCATCCAGAGGGTTTGTCTCGAGTCAAATTCCTTGCCTTGAAGGTAGATTTGGAGCTTGGGGAACAGCCAAAATCACAGGGAGCTAGGTCTGGTGAGTATGTGGGAGTGAGGAAGTAAATATAACCCCTCTGCTTCCAAGAAATTTTTGGTGAGCTTGGCTGTATGCGAACTAGCGTTATCAATTAATAATTTGACAAGCGCGCTTCGCTTGCTTTCGCTGCGCGGCTGGCAGATTTGAAAATCATATTTTCGAATCGATGTGATAAAGTATTTTTTCTTTTCTTTACATTACAAAAGGTAAACGAATCTCAAAAATAGGCTAGGAACTAGCTCCCGACGGTTGACATGGGGTTTGGAGTTTGGGGTATAGAGATGAAACCGATTGAACCACAAGATCGTTTGAGTACACAAAATCTAAGAATGCTACGATCTCAAGATATCACGGTATTAAATCATCCATGGTTACTTAATACTAGGATCTCAAGATATCACGCAACAGACTCACAGCACCAATATGTATCTGTCTCTACGATTAAATTCCTAACCGCTAGGTTCTCATCCAGAGTCTACAGCCGCCGTACGAGGTCCGATTCAACCAGGTAGAGTCCATCTTTCTCTCTTCCGTGGCAGAAGGAGAGATCGACTCGGAGCAGTTGCATCAGCTGATCGCATCAGACTCGAATCTATTCGACATCCTACCTCAGTTCTTCTACCACAACAACGTATCTGTGTGTAGAGCAGCATTGGAGGTAACTTGATTCTATAATTGAGATTTATTTTATTAAGCGACCTTTTTTTGCAAAATATTTCCATTAATTCTTCCCTCCAATGGTTAGGTGTACGTTCGACGGGCTTACACAGCTTACGACATCTCATGTCTGAGTCACGACAGGCTGTCGGATGACACGTGTGTGATCATGTCCCAGTTCACTCTCCCCTCTTCACACCCCCACAGACAAGAAGTGAAGAGGAGAGCCTCCCTCATCACGCGAGAAGAGAGCTACTCCAATCTGATCGATGTCTTCTCCCGAACTCATAACAACGTGCAGAGAGTGGGACTCATGGCTGCCTTCAAATCGCTCGTCCATGTTGAAAAGCAAGTGTTTTAATAGCTACGTAGCACCTAGCTGACTTTAAGTTACCGGGGTGACCTGTGTTATAAATTAACTAATTCTTGCACTAACTAACTGCCCGATTTGCTATAATACTTTTACTCACTCAATTGTACAGGCATTTCCAGGAGTTCTTGGATATCCTACAGTACCATTCTCGTCAGAACACACCCACCAATCTGAATGGGGCTTTGGATCAGAATGGACCTCTGTCTCCCATCTTATCTCCCAGTTTGAATAGTCCTAGCGATTCCTTCGAGAAAAGGGTAATTATTATACTCACACTTTTATTCGTGAGAATAGTGTCGCAATCTATTGTACAATGCTTAACTTATCTACGTTTGTAGTTGAGTGAATTGGGAGACCTGCCCAACATAATCTACCTGGTCATTCCTTCCCCTGAGAGTGGAGAGGGAAGTGGTCTGGAAGAGTTGCAGGGGTTCATTGACACACACAGCGAGACGCTCACTCATAATCAGATTAGGAGAGTCACCTTCCTCTTGATGAGGAATCGGACCTACCCAGTCTTCCACACGTTCCGGAGCAGGAAAAACGTAAATGTCCAGATTTTAATGGGAAATAAGCTTTAGTACAGATCTAAGGATTCTTAAGAACAAATTCAACTTTATTCAACCATTTTAATTACGTTAATCAATGGATATACGACTGAATAATTGAGTAGAACTAGAATGGAGGGTGATACGTGTGATATTTGTGTCTGTTTAGTGGGCAGAAGACTCCATTTACAGAGACTTGGAACCAGCTCTTGCCTTCCAGCTCGAATTGTCCAAGATGAGTAACTTTGAAATCGTCCGAATTCCAGTCAACAACCCGACTATGTATTTCTACTTTGGATCTGCCAAGGTATTCCATTCTACACAGTTGATGATTCTGAGTTGATGCAGGGATGAATTAATACAATTAAATTTACTGACATCACAGGTGGAGAAAGGGAGGACAGTGACTGATAAGAGATTCTTCATACGGTCTATTTTGGGACACTTCGATCTAGTGGATCGTTCAGCTTCGTTCGAGTATATGCTGGAAGAGGGAGAGAGGCTGTTCTTGGAAGCTCTTGACCATCTGGAGCTGTTCTTCACACACCCCAAATACCAGCCTTCAGACTGCAACCACATATTCCTGCACGTCATCCCCACAATCATTATTAACCCATACACTGTGAGTGCTTCTTTCTACCTCAATGTTCAGTGGAATAGTTCCCATACATAGAAGCTAATACAGCCAGGGTCGCTTATTATGAACTAACCTCCTGGTCCCAATTTCATTTTTTGATAAGATTTGTATTGAATCAAGTTCGCTTAATATGAAGTACGTATCTCTATTATGAACATATTTTTTGGTCCCCTGGTGGTTCACAATAAGCGACCTGACTGTGTACTAACTACATCGGTTATTTGGGAACTCTGCTTAATAGTCGGGATATATCCAAACTCACTGTCTTCTGATTAAGCAGAGTCGACTGTATTTTAAGATTATTTAAAAGTTTCTTATAACAAGCAAGCTTCGGTTGATTGTCGACACTTTGTGTCCGCATAGCCCTTCGGATTTCAACGCTTGACGATTTTATAAATATTTTAGGTTGAAAAGGAGCTCCAAAAGATGGCTTTGGCGCATGCTATTCGCCTCCTAAGACTAAGAGTGACAGTTGCTGAGATCAAATGCACCGTTCGATTATCAGAAGTTCCTCTCTCCCCTCTCTCTACTCACCCCCGTCCCAACAAACTCTCCCCCGAGGAGAACATCCGATTTTTCCTCATCTGTGAATCTGGTTTCTACCTCAAGATATACGTGTACCGAGAGATAGAGGGACCTAACGGTATGTAAGCATCCACACTGCAGCTAATAAGAACACATCTTTAGACTAATCCATTCCACTCATTGGTATACATATAAATCCCAGTCATGGACATTGGCAATACATTAGCGTTATTATCATTCAGCAGAATAGCGGAGCTAACGAAGATCCTTGATTAGAAATACAATTTAAGTTATATCAGATTTAATTTTTGTGGCAGTTATCGGCGATAGTTCCTACATACTTACTTAGAAAATCTACATTAATAACTCCAGGGCGTTTCCAACTTTTACCTAATTACATACTACTAAGAATATCTAAGTGTCCATATGACTGTCATGATTGTAATTAAACTTCCATTTCAGGAGATTTGATATTCGACTCGCTTTCTCTTGAGGGACGCCGGGGTCCCCACCACGGCATGAAGGTGCACTTCCCCTACCTCACAAAGGACCATCTCCAATCCAAGCGGTTCACCGCCCAGTCCATGGGTACCAGCTACGTGTACGATTTCCCGGAGATGTTCCACCAGACCCTCAAGTTGGAATGGGAAGCCCACTTCGAGAAGTATAAGCAACCGGATGATGAGACTAGGAACATTCCAGAGGAGCTTGTGGTTGCTACAGAGCTTGTGCTTAATAAGGATGAGACTGGCTTGCAAGAAATTAACAGAGTTGCTGGATTGAATAATGTAAGAAGATTGAATTGAATTGTTTTTATATAAATCAATTTGTTTATCACAAAAGTTAGGAGCAGCATTTTAAATTCATTTGCAAAACCTTGACCCACATTATTTGGGTCTTATGAGTAAATCCGCATTCCTTAGATCGGGATGGTAGCTTGGAAGCTTCGTCTACACACCCCAGAGTACCCGACGGGCAGAGACATCGTCTTGATATCTAACGACATCACATTCCTCATCGGGTCGTTCGGTCCTAAGGAAGATCTGGTCTTCCAGTTTGCTTCTAAGTTGAGTCGAGAGCTAGGACTGCCTCGGATTTACATTTCAGTGAACAGTGGCGCTAGGATTGGGCTAGCAGATGAGGTGAAGAAACGGTTCAAAGTGGCTTGGATCGACCCGAACTCTCCGGACAAAGGCTACAAGCACCTCTACCTCACATCTCCAGACTTCGCTGAGGTAAAAAGGGAAACGCGAACCGAATTGGTCAAATCCTTCATTTTTCTTTTGGCAATTTCGTTACAAAAAGTGACAATTTGATTCAGATTTACGGCTTAATTAACCATCAATGTACTATGGATTGGATTTAAACTCATTTCCGATTAAATCATTTTGGGCGGGGAAACCTTAGAAATATGGTGTCCCTGCTATAAATAGAATTTAAACATAATAAAGTGCTATTAATAAACAAATATTTACATGTAAGAGAGATATACTCAGCTAAGCTTGTTACGGTGTCTCTGTAGCTGTCACAGAAGGGATCTGTGAAGGCAGTTCTGATAGAAGAGGAGGGTCAGACTCAATACAAGATAACGGACATAATCGGGGAGCAGGACGGACTTGGGGTTGAGAACCTGAGGGGATCCGGTGCAATCGCCGGAGAAACGAGTCTCGCATACGAAGAGGTGGTCACTATCAGTCTCGTGACGTGCAGAGCTATCGGGATAGGAGCGTACCTGGTGCGCTTGGGACAGCGGGTGATCCAAGTGGACGACTCACACATTATCCTGACTGGTGCTGGCGCGCTGAATAAAGTGCTGGGGAGAGAAGTGTACCTGTCCAACTACCAGCTGGGAGGTACCCAGATCATGCACAATAACGGTGAGTGGATCTAATTATAGAATATCCAGCTGATGCATTCGATTGAATCTGATAGGTTCAATATATTGCTTATAAGGTTTACGAATCTCAATTGGCATTTAGGTGTGAGTCACCTGACAGTGCCGGATGATTTCCATGGGATCGCCGCTATTGTGAAATGGCTCGCTTTCGTCCCATCGATTCGCCATGGACCAATCCCCATCACTCCTTCTATCGACCCGGTGGAGAGAGAGATCGGATTCCTTCCTTCCAAGAGTCCGTACGACCCGAGATGGATGCTCGCTGGCCGCATGACGGAGGGAGAAGTCTGGGAAGGAGGGTTCTTTGACAGGGACTCTTGGATCGAGACCCTCAGCGCCTGGGCTCAGACCGTAATCTGCGGGAGGGCTAGATTGGGCGGGGTTCCGGTGGGAATAATCGCGGTGGAGACACGGACGGTGGAGTGCCACATTCCAGCTGACCCAGCCAACCTGGATTCTGAATCGAGGGTAAGATTGAAAGAATAAAATTCCCAGACATCCATTAGATATTCTAATAATAGACTTCATTTTCTCATTCCGTAAAGCGATTTTAACTCAAAAGATTTTAATCTTGCCAGTGAACTACAATTCAGAGCGTGATCTTACAGTAGTTTAGTATGGTTGAAATTGATATTTGCTCTAATATTTCTTTTGACGAATTATCCGAATGCTTGTTTTCTTGGTTTATCGATGAGTGCGCATGTTTGAATGTTTTAGACGGACTGTGTTTACCAATTTCCTTTTCTTCAAACACTGATTTACTAATTCGCCTAAATCAGATACCACTAACTATCCAAATCAATAGAACAGACAACTATGCAGATTTTAATGAAACCAAACCAGTTTGTTTTTATTCACTTTTATTCACTTCCTGATCAATGTAGATAGTTCAGCAGGCTGGAATGGTTTGGTTTCCAGACTCAGCGTTTAAGACAGCGCAAGCGATACAGGATTTCAATCGTGAAGACCTCCCTCTCTTCATATTCGCGAACTGGAGAGGATTTTCTGGTGGAATGAGAGGTGAGAGAACTATTGAATTGCATCTAGTTAATTTCTCAATTATTATAGTACAGTCAACTCCGCATAATCGGGACAAGTCTCCAGGAACGGAATGGTTCCCATACATAGAAGCTAACACTAAATTTCATTCGGTTAATTGGGAACTCCGCTTAATCGGGACAAAATATCTGGGACCAAAGTGTCCCGATTAAGCAGAGTCACATATATTCAAGGTGTCGTGTGAACATCCGAAATTTTGAATTTAAGGAATTCAATACTCCTAGACATGTACGAGGAAGTTCTCAAGTACGGGTCTCTCATCGTAGACGCTCTCCGCAGCTACTCCCATCCCGTCTTCATCTACCTCCCCCCCAACGGGGAGTTGAGAGGTGGTGCGTGGGTGGTCGTTGATCCCACTATAAACATCACACACATGGAGATGTTCGCTGACCCTGCTAGCAGGTAACATGTTGTAATAAGAACTTTATAACTCCAAGCATTGAGGTTGGGTATTATCTGTATAGGACCAGGCAATGGACAAACCATGTGGCGTTGGAATACGAACTCCTGCTATAGTTATGGACAATGTGTCCTCTACGTATTAATCATATTTTGAATTTTGATCGTCTTGCAATTTCTCCAGGTCACTTTAGTATATAATGATTTTACCATATAAAGTCAATGAGTTTTGAATGAAACTTGAAACTCTGAGGAGTACGTCCGCATATACGTAGTTAATTGTTTGAGTTGACCAGAATGTGCCAGTAGACAATCTAAATCTTATAAGAACATACCTATATACTGCAAGGATATTTCCTTATTATAAAAACCTCAGATTTTATGATTAGATCAGATTACTGTACTTTTTCTTATGAAATTGATTATAATTTAAATTGTTTGTTTGTAAGATGAAATATTTATTTAAAAAGAGGGATTTTAGTGTGTAAGACCTGCAAGCATTATAGTATTACGCTCCATTTATACAACTAAGACTCATGGTCGCCTACAAAGACGGTTTACTTTAGTTTGTTTACATTTGAACTGTTTAGAGCCTTAACCCCAACTTGCCGAGGAATGTTGAATTGAAAGTGAAAGTTAATTGAAAGTGAATTGAAATTGAAAATGAAAGTGGGGTCATTTCTATTTATACTTTTGACCCCACGTCAAATTAGGGTTAAATCTCTTGATTTCAGACCCACTCACTCATTATACTACAAAACAGATTTTAATTTATGTTTTGAATTTTACTGAAGAATTTGTTATAAATGGTTCGTAGTAAATATAGTTAATATTGTTGTCATTTAAATTGATTTACAAGTCGGTTTATTTTTTGCACTTATCATGTATTCATATATGCCTGTATACAAGCAGGCATCTTATATATTAAAACTCAATGGTTGTTGTTTTTATATTTGTTTGTGTAAGTTGATTGAAGAACTGAGAGGTGCTAGATTTCGAATATCGTATTTTCGAGTCTGGATAAATTATTTGTTTCCTTCGCATAAAGATAGAGACGAAAGTTTAGGAATATTAACAATCTCATACACCACTCGTTGTGTAATTAAGAGATAATGCATTTACAATTTGATTCTAATCAATTGTATGTTTGTAATCCAACCTAATATGAACTGTGTGTAACATTGTTGTTATGAAAATTGATATTTTCGATTATCATTTTATTAATTGTCTAGGGTAGAGACGTATAATTCATTATAATAAATATCTATAGAGGTGGAGTGCTAGAAGCAGAAGGAACAGTGGAGATAAAGTTTAGACAGAGAGATGTACTGTCTACTATAAATAGACTGGATAGCGTTTGCATTGATCTTCTCTCTAAGCTCAGTTCTACAAACTTGTCTGCTGCTGAGACGAAAGAGCTAGAAGGGAAGCTGTTGGACAGACAGACACTGCTGCTGCCCATGTACCACCAAGTCGCTGTGCAGTTTGCAGATCTCCATGATACCGCCGGACGAATGATCGAGAAAGGAGTGATATCTGTGAGTTGCTATGTACCTAAATTGAAATATGCGAACGTTTTCTATTACAGCAGTCCGAACAGCTCTGTGCCAATGATCGAAAAATCGTTCGGATTAGTGAATTTGTTCCGATTAGTGAAATAACATTAATTCAATAGGGAATTAACTGTAAAAAATCTGTATTGTTTGAATGTTAAGAATAATATTTTGTTATGATTGCAGTTTTTAACGAGGTTTCTCAATCATTGAAATATATAATATTATAAACGTTGATTTAAAACATAGAGGCGAATAATATTATATTCTGGGTGTTCGGATTGAATAATGAAGTGTTCGGATTAGCAAGGGTGTACTGTATACACTAATATTTACAAAAGGTATTCTACGCCCCAACATTTACTATTTAAATAATTATTTATATTTTATTTTTGAAGTCAATAACATTTGGTCAGCAATTAATACAAATAATTCCATAATTCAAGTTCACAGGAGAGAAACCAATTCCAAGCGATCTAAATTTAATCCGGATATTTTAAGAGGAATATTTCCAAGATTTAAGGTGTGAATTAAGCATAATTATTTCCTATAATTTCCCCATAATTTGGCTACCAAAGTTTAAAATAGTTATTTCTAAGATCGTTAGGCTTCCTTCTGTTTATATCCAGCTAACAATTATTATATAATTATTATATAATTATACAATAATTAAAACAAGCGCGCTTCGCTTGCTTGCGCTGATTTGAAACACCTATTAACCGTTATACAAAATTTCGAATCCTGTGGACCCCCTAATATCTTTTGTAGGCCACCAAGGGGTCCATGGACCCAGGTTGGGAACCACTGCTTAATCCATTCCTATTCATGTCTAGGCAGTGGTGGAATGGCGCCACTCCAGAGAGTTCTTCTACTGGAGATTACTGCGTCGGCTGGAGCAGCTCCAGCTGACCAGGAAACTGATGGAGCAAGACAGCTGTCTCGAGTTCCAGCAGAGTCAGGCCAAGCTGCGGCGCTGGTATCTCGAGCAGAGACCGGTGCCCGGGTCTGGCCACGAATCGGACAGGGAGGTCTACGAGTGGATGCGCGGGGAGGGAAGGAAGATTATTGGTGAGAACATGAGGCGTGTTGCAGAGGCTGCGGCTGTGAAGCAGATTGGGAGGTAGGATTCAATGCAATCTCTCTTGTTAGAAAGTACAGTCGACTCCGCTTAATCGGGCCACTGTTTAATCGGGCCACTTTTGACGGAACCGGAATAGCTCCACACATAGAAGCTAATACAAATTATTTTCGGTTAATAGGGTTCTCCGCTTAACCGGGGCAAAATACCCTCTGACCGATGTGACCCTATTAAGCGGAGTCGACTGTATCTGTTAATGTAATGTTAATGTTAATACTAATGCTAATACTAATGTTTTAATGTTGATGTTAATATGGTTTAATGTTCCTACCATTTTGTAGCATCCTCTCCAATCGGGAACTCTCTGGCTCGATGAGTATGATTGTACAGAATCTGTCCACTGCACAGAAGACTGAGCTCATCTCTATCCTGCAATCTTCTCTAGATTGAAATTTTCATAATCGTTTTCTAGAAAATATATTTACAAATTCAATTTTTGAGATTTAATATTTCTATCGAATGCATTTTTAGTATTTTCATTTGAATTTATATTTAGTTGTGTTAGGCCATTGTTATAATTACAAGCAAGCATCCTTGCTTCTTTTATTTATTTATTTCAATAAGCTTTATTTATTCACATTTGTTCCCCTTTGGACACCTAGACCTTCAAATGCCGTATTAGGAATTTACGTAAAAACCATGGATAAATTGTTCAAGCCGATCTCTAGTATCCTTTTACCTAAGACAAATCAACAGAGAAATAGGCTGCAACCCCATTTACTTTTAGAGACCAGCAATTTTGAATAGAAATCATTATCTAAACTTAAATATACTTGCTCTTGGCAGCTAAATGGTATTTTATCGAGTAATGAGACCGATGGGTTGTCTTTCGTTTTGTCTGGAACAACTGGCAATATATTTACAAATATAACCAAGATGTACAGATTTTATGCGCTGAGGATAATTTTTTGGTTTTGAAGTGATATATCATATAATACTCGTATTTTAACGACTGTAACAGTGAGAGAATGATTGTAATGGTAGCGATGTAGGCTAGCTCACCATTACATAATCATTTTGTTTGTATTCGTCTGAAATAGGCATCGGGCCGGTTTCAACCTAACCACTTTTTAGCCTCAACCGACCACTTCACACCTAGTGACTACGGCCTTGTCATTGCATTAGCACAGGCGCACTTGGGGGAAGCGAGTTTGTTTAGTATTAGTTTGATTAAGCTGCTTACTTAACTGTACTATTAGCATGCTGTCAGGGTTGAAGTGCATTCCTTCACGCAGATGCGTGTCTAGAATCCGAAACTTCATTCCCAATCAGCTTCGTAACACTTCGACTCAGAGAGTCACCTTAATCGCCGGGGATGGAATCGGGCCTGAAATTTCGAATGCGGTCCAACAGATCTTTGAGGGTGCTGGAGTCCCGATCGAGTGGGACCCTGTCGACGTGAAACCTGTGATGTTAAACACCGGACAGGTCACCCTGCCCCATCAGGTCATCGACTCGATGAGCAAGAACAAAGTTGGACTCAAAGGTTTCTTCCTTGAAACTTGTAAACTACGTTACTCTTTCTGTAACACTTCTTCTTCCTTGATTTCCAAATAACTCTCTACACTATACGTACTCTAGTTAGAGTCTAGTGAGACTAGGGATTAGGATCATTGATCGCAATCGTATTTTTACAATCGATTGAGAATCAGCGATCTTTTTATTTGAATGATCGGATGGAAGATCGCAATCTTTTTTATCTCGATCATTTTTGGAGATTTGTATTGCCTTCCCTCCTCGCCATCATTACTTCATTCTATTTTACTAAGCTGTTACCATTTGAGTTTTCTTCCAGCTCTATATTGTTACAAAAATGATCGGAAAATGATCGAGATTGAGATTGCGATATTTTCACAGTCGACCAATGTCCCAAGTGAATATTCAATCTAACTTGTGGTTGCAGGTCCACTTGAGACTCAGATCGGGAAGGGGTCTGTGTCTCTGAATCTGACTTTGCGGAGAGTCTTCAACCTGTACGCCAACGTCAGGCCGTGTCGCAGTCTCCCTGGCATCAGCACCCAATACGGAGACGTGGATTTAGTCACGATCAGAGAGAACACGGAAGGCGAATACTCTGGCATTGAACATCAGGTCTCTAACTCATGTGATTTAAATTTGTTGAGTGACAATTTGGATAACATTCTCCATTTCAAACTAATTCATCCTCGCCACACAGTGGTAATAGTAATTGACAAGAAATTGAGGTGTTTTAATAAAATACTTTTGTCCTGATTTTTTCCAGATATCCGTTACAGGAAGGATTCAATTAAACCCACCAATGGCTACGTCGCGTTGTTGCATCATTTCCTGTTTAAGCAATTTTGGGCGGGGAAACCACACAAGTGTTCGACTTTTACTATAAATAGAAAACACCTAGCCGATGGTGGGTTTGAATTAATTAACAAATGTTTCCGCATTTCAGAAGTGTGCATATACCTAATCTGTTGCTTGGTACTTTTATGAGTTATTTCTACGAACGCTTTTGTTCAGATCACGGACGGGGTTGTACAGAGCATCAAGCTGATCACGAGGGAGGCGAGCTTGAGGGTAGCTGAGTATGCGTTCAATTATGCACAGAAGGAAGGACGGAAGTCAGTGTGCGCTGTGCACAAGGCTAACATCATGAGAGCTTCCGACGGACTCTTCATGCAGTGCTGTGACGAGGTAGCAGAAAGGTATAAATAGAACCGCTTTCGAACACAAATGAAAAGGATTTTACTACAAATACAGTCGACTCCGCTTAATAGGGCCACATCGGTCTGGACATTTTGCCCTGATTAAGCAGAGAACCCTATTAACCGAAAATATTTTGTATTAGCTTCTATGTGTGAGAGGTATTCCGGTCCTGCCAAAAGTTGCCCGATTAAGCGGTTGACCCGATTAAACAGTGATTAAGCGGAGTCGACTGTATTTATACTATTTCTGATCTGTGGTTTAAGCTAGGCTAATGGAAGAGATGAAGAATTGGCAAATACTCAACTGTTAGGAATGAGGTATTCCTATTCATTTGTTGCCTATTCCAACTTAGATATCCTTCTATCCAGTACCAACAGAGTCTGATCGACACTTGCTGTCTCAACCTAGTTCAAGATCCTTCTCACTACGACGTCCTGGTTATGCCTAACTTGTATGGAGACATCTTGTCAGATCTGTGTGCAGGTAAATCTGAATGTCCCACAGCCTTCTTAATCCTTCAATGCAGTGGTTCCCAACCTGGGGTCAATGGACCCCTTTGTGGTCCACAGAAGATTTCCGGGGGGTCCACAGGATTCGAAATTTTGTGTTACGGTTAATAGGAAGGGGTCCACAGAATATAGAGAATTTTTTATAGGGAATTCACAGCCCAAAAAGGTTGAAAGCCTGCTTTAATGGCTGAACATGTCGATTCTACAACACATGGAATTTATCTAAATCTGCTACTTCATCGTATTTCTCAATTCTCTTAAAATCTACCGTCCGATTTGAAAATGTATATTGTTTAGGAAGGTCGCTGTATCTCTCCTACCTCTAATTCTGGTCTTGAGTACAACATACATGCCAACTTGAGTCATGATAAAAGCGGGACGCAGTAGAAAATGATTATGCATAGAATCTTAAAACGCGAGATAATTCATGAAAAAAGGGAACACTTGTAAAATTAGCTCAATAGAAGAGTGAAAAATCGGGATGTCCCACCAAAAACGGGACGTTTGTCATGTATGCTTTAAGTTAGTGATTCTAGGACTTGTCGGAGGTCTCGGAGTGACACCTTCTGGCAACATGGGGAGAGAAGGGGTGGCTCTATTCGAGGCGGTCCATGGCACTGCCCCAGACATCGCAGGGCAAGACAAAGCCAATCCGATGGCACTCCTGCTCAGTGCCTGCATGATGCTGACTCACATCGGTATGGAAGGGCACGGGAGACAGATTGAGAGTGCAGTGTTCAAGTGTTTGGCTGAGGGGTGCAAGACTGAAGACTTGGGAGGAAAGGCGAAATGTTCCGAGTTTGCAGAAGCAGTCATATCTGAAGTACGGCGGAACCAATCATAGCACTGATCACTTCTTATTTCTGTGGTGTATTGAAATTAATCTTGCTAGGTTTGTATTATCATTGCTTTGTAATATCACGATTAGACATAACTAATTCCATAGTTTGACGAGATCTTGTATCAGCAATTTAATTTTGAGGAAAGAGTTGGGACAGAACAGGACAGTTCATTTAATTACTATACACTGGAGAATTTCCAGTTCTTTCCCATTGCAATAAGTGTCCCATTCAGTTCGATGCAGTGCCATTAGACATAGTATTCCATTCTGTCTATTATACAGACTTCCATAGTAGTACTTACTTATAATGCTATCTCTACTAATGAGTTAATTGAATGAAAAACTAGTTAGTAAAATATATACTATAATATACAAATGATCCAAGGGAAGATAGATACAACTGGGACGACAGGAATGATTAAAATAATTTATTCACATGTCCTAGAAAAGAGATTTCGACATTATATAGACATTTTACAATGTACGTATAATTCAATTGAAACTCCAATACGTCTGTTATAACACACCACCCCTGACTATGCAATTGTAACCAATGGTAACCAAGTAATTGTAACCAATGCGGAAATGGTTCAACTTTTCGAAAAAGGAAATAGTTCGAATTGCGGATTTGTTACAATTGCATTCTAGAACAAAAATTGGAGGAATTTGTGAATTTTTTCAAATCTCTCTAAGGATGATATCATAGGTAATGCGGAAATGGTTCAACTTTTCGGAAAAGGAAATAGTTCGAATTGCGGATTTAGGAAATAGTTCGACTTTTTATCATTAGGATTTTTTTTTTTTCGAACTATTTTCCTTTTTTGGAAAGTCGAACTATTTCCACCATACCATATGAGTGTTCTATCCACACACATTTCCATCAACCCTACCTACCAGTTCAGAGAATATTGAACTTAGTTTTCAATGTAGTACACTCCTAGCTTACTGTCTCTCCTCACACCAATGCTCACGACGGGGTACATCACGGCGAAGAAGGGGCCGCTATACACGGTCTGGCTGGCTGCGAATTGGGAGAAAAAGCTCACCAAAGCTAACATCTCTGACCTCAACCTGGAGTCCACCATCAAGACCATTCTGGCGCCAAATATGCAGATTGCTCTACGCACTTCGGCGCATCTCCTGCTGGGAGTTGTGCGGATTTACAGCAAGAAAGCCAAGTACCTTCTCATCGACTGTTCCGAGGCCTTCGTTCGAATCAAGTCCGCCTTCAGACCTGGAATTATCGATCTCCCGAAGGAGGCTAAAGGGTCGGCGGGACACGACCCCAACACTCTGCCAGTCGTATTCTCGGACTTTGATATCCCGATCACTGACATTCTCTCCATCAGGTAGCTAGCAACCTCAGTCGTGTTATACTATTACTTGATTCATTCACTGTGTTCTGCACTCAAATATCAGCATCAAGAGGTTGCCAAGAAATTGGATAAACCCCAAAATTGTCCTGGAATATTTTCTGGTGATTAGGTACCCACTTTTCATACTTACCGTTCAGTGACAAAATTAGTTCAATAACCCTATATGATATGGGTTGTAAAACCTGATTATTATGTGGAAATGGAAAGACGACAAATTTTTAAGTTTAGAATTGTATGTTCAAATTGAGTGTTTGTTATTCATGAATGAACAAGAGAGAGAGAGAGAAGAATACATTCCTTGACAATCTGTTGCATTTAGTGGAGCAGAATTCTTGGAGCCAGAGCCACACCTCCTCAACAACCTCGACAAAATAACTCTGAAAAGAACGCCCATTTCTTCCCGACACCACAATGGCACTCACTCGAGTGAGCTTGACATGACAGACACTTTAATGATGATGGATGAGAGTGACGTCATGCGGAGGGCGCGGAATTCGACAGCCAGCGACAACTTCCTGCCCAACGAGCACCCCAGCATCCGATTAACCCCGCGGCCCTTCGCTACTCCCGATTCGAGGCGGGATTTCGATGCGCCTATTGATAACGACCTGGGCGACGCAGATATGAATCTGGACGTGGAAATGCCGATTGATTTCCCGACGATCGCTGACTTCGAACTGCCACAGATGGACCTAGCAGAGGGGACCAATGGGATGGAGGAAGGGATGGTAGAGCCGCCACAGGAGGAGCCACCTGTGCCTATTACGGATACGGAGGGAGATCCACCTGTCAACGGACTGGAAAAGGGCGAGTTATTATCTTCATTAATTATATCCCTGGTCCATGTGATGGATTTGTAATGTGTTGTTTCTATAAAGATATTTTTACATCTCCATGCTGGTTGTGAGGTAACTTAGGTATTTAACGAAATCTAAAAATAAACGAGTTCAAGGGAATTTACTAGCTCCGCCAATGATAATAGATTGCTTATTGTAAGCAACTGATTGGATACTTGTGTTTAAAGAAAGTTTATTTGAGTGTATAATATCACTCTTCTTCCGTTACTGCTTTTTACTATCAATTAAAGTTATAATTATATTTCTCCTCAGACATAATTCCAGTGGACACAACTCGCGACGAGACCCGTCCTGGGGACTACGAGACCACCTTCATGCCTGAGGAAGGGACCAGAGGAACCTATCTGCTGCAGCCAATCAACACGACGCGGGAACGCGGCAAGAGGAAGCGCAAGCTGGTGATAGACAGCTGTAAGGTTCTGACCAATAAGCTGATCCGCACTCAGCTCAGCGACTGCGCTGACACCACGTACCAGATGCGGACTTTCCCGCCTGTTTCTAGGCGCGCGATTCAGTGCAAGGCGAGATGTGCGGACGAGACGCTACTCACGATGCCGGCAGTGGTGAGTATAAATAGTGCCGCGATACGTATCTGCTGCATAGGAATGCGTATAAGGGATCTATACTGGATAGTACATTGGTTTAAGGGGCAGAAAGTGCTCTTAAGATTCCTGGACGCTTCGCTCTATTATCCTGGTGTCCCTAATGGACCTATGGAATTTGCCCTGGGGTCTTCTATTTATAGTTTCCCCTCCCGAATGACAATCCTGGAAATGAGTTAGCACATTCCAGAACGAAGAATTGTTAACCATAGTAATTTAAGTAAATCTAGTGAGTTAAATTTAAAACATAAAAACACGTTTATATTCAAAACTAAATATTTTTGAAAATCCGTACTGTGACTACTACCATCAACCTTTCTTCTCGAATGAAATCCTTCAGGTCTTTTACGGGAGGGAAAGAAGCGATTAATTTCTTGAGCGGGTGGAAGAAATAGTTCATGTCTTCTCTGCTCACCTCAATAATCGGACTCCTCACACGCAGTGACTCATTAGGTCCTTTATGGCAGACCAGCTGTGTGGTGAATACGGCCCGAAAAGGCCATTTGAGGAACTCCGGGATGAAATCTTTGAGTGGGCAGTAGTGTATGCTGCTATCTTCTCCGTTAGTAGAGTAGAGCATTCTGAATCTGTAGCCTCCGATTACGAAAATTTCCGAGTGCTGTGTGTTTTTGAAATTCTTAACATTCCATACGAACTTATCTTCCTCTCTGACACGAGATTCTTCCTTCAAAATTTCAATTTCTTGAGATTTGATTTTCATCTCTTCTCTGAACTCCGTTCTTAACTTTAAGAGTTGTTGTTTTAAAGTTTCGTTCTCTTTCTTGAATGTTTCTTCCAAGGAATTCAGCTTCAATTCAGTGTGTATAATCCTATTAGCCTCCAAATGTTGTTCCAATTCACTTCGTTTTACATCCCTCATTTCACACCCATACTTCTCAAACGGACACACGGCCACTTCTTGTGAACACTCATTTTCTCGATGTCCCACCATATCCCTTCGAGTTGCCCGTGTCCCACATCCCAATTCACAATCTTCCACCACCTTCCCGCACACCTCAACATGTGCCACCAAGTCACTCGCTTTTAACACCTCTCTACAGTACAGACACTTCTCTTCACGATTCAAGCATATCTCCCTTACGTGCCTGTCCATCTCACTACGTGTTGTAACCACTCCACATAACAGCTGACACGACACATACACGTGACCACAACCAATCAAATGATCTTCAATCTGTTCCAAGATTCCTACCCAATCGCAACCTCGCTTTGCTAGCGGACAAACGCAACTCAACAAGTGGATCTTGTTCCTTATATCAGCTGTCTTCACCTGTTTTTCTCCTTCCTGGATGCAGCTTTCGCACTTCTTGAATCCAGTGTTGAATATTGTAGCTTCTCTCATTATACCTTTACACCTCGAACACTCGAAAATGTTCTTGTCAGTGTCAGAAAGAGTTTCCGCGAGAACTTCGCTCTTGTAACCTCCGAACGAGCCATCTTCCCGCCTAACACGACACAGCTTAGTTTCAGTTCCTATTTCTTCTTGTATCGGGTCAGTACCTATCTCTGCCATGATTAGAACGAGTAAGGGATTGGGATATTTATAGAGTCTGTCTAATGGAGTGAACTGTATGAAACTGATACATCAATTAGAATTGCATTTGTTATGCGATATAGCTAAGAGCTATCATATTTGATTCATCCAACATTAGTTAAGTAGGGAATCGTTACTTTCAAACTTTTGCTACTTTGTTATTTGATCTTTTACGTAATTATTTATAAATTTATTTAGGCTGTTAATCAGGAATGGTTCCCTGAGCCTATCATTGAAATTTACAACTCAAACTTCACTCACGATCAGTTCAGAGTTTCATACGATCCTTCCACCCTATTCAACACAGTTCCTGCCCAAATCCCAGACACGAGCATCGGGGAGATAGCTCATGACGTCACAGACATTCCTTATGAGCTCCCTGACAACTCACTCAACCAGTTTGAACCTTCAACTCCTCAGATTAATCTCTCCCACGAGCAGACCCCAAGCCGTCCTACTGCTCACCTCCCTCCTTTACCATCGCCGACCCCTGTCGATACCACCCACAACGAACACATCCAGCCGGCCAGTCCCATGAGAGAGTACGAAGAGGCCCCCCCAGCTCCCGGCGACCTGCTAGATTCAGAACTGGACCTGAACTTACAACGTGAGTGTTCCAGTCACGGATTGATAGTTTCCAATAATTACCGTATTTCCCTGAATAAGCGCGGGGGCTCGAATAAGCACCGGGTCTAAAAGGTGCACGAAATAAATAAGCGCCCGGGCGCTTATTCGAAGCAATACGGTAATCAAAATAGTGACTCAATCTTGGAGAAATAGGGGGAGAAATGAATTTTATTTTCCAATTTTCAGTTTTATCATTGCGCTCAGCTGTTGAGTAACTAAAAACCTATTTTAGCTTTCAAATATGCAAAACTTAAAACTATTTCACTCCATTACTTGCTGATGCATTTACAGTGAACGAAATGACGGTAGAGAGAGAGGAAGAGTTGGAGGAGAGAAGATGGAATCAGAGAGTGCAAGTCTTCCTCAAAACCCTGAAAAATAATTTCAAGGAGAAAGAAGAAGTCTCATATTTTGAAGATCTCGCCGCTTCTAATTGTAACAGAAAAAAAGCAGCTTCCATGTTCTACTCTTGTCTTCTCCTCGCGAAAGAAAATACAATTAAAGTTACACAGGATGAGCCATACGGAGACATTATTATTACAAGAGGTAGCTAATAGTTTCAGAAAATAACATATTTAATTCTTTAAAATTTGTGAAATTACCTCTGATGTTCATAATTCTTACAAGAGTGTACCCCCCTTCAATTTGAAAATATGCCATATATTCTCGAAAAGTAGTTTTAGGCCATATACCACCAACTGGTGAAAGATAATCTTATTCAAATCTGAGGAGCAACGAATAATTGTAGAACTCTCTTTTCTCTCTTTTGGGGAGGGGGGGAGTTCGAGGGCCCTTTTCGTTTTAGAATTTATTAATTTCGATTCTAGGTACCAATATTAAAGAGTCCTCATTCAACCTCTAACACGACGCCCTCAATGAATAATTCCTCAGAAACAACGGATACTCTAACTGGTTCTAAATAGATTAATACATTTTTCTTTTAGTCACATGTGCTGCGTAATTCATATCAATTTGTTACATAATTATACGTAGATGATATCTCGTGAATTTTATTTGAATTGACATATGGTGAATTCTCAACATCTCCAAATTCAACTTCTTCTGTTCATTACAATAACTTAATTCACACTAAACTTCGTCGCGAAATTGTGTTGAGCTGTATAGTTTTTAAAAGATCTCACTAGTTTTAATGTCAGACAAGATTTGGCTGTTTTTTTGGGGCATGCCTAATTTCTGGGACGGGACGGAATCCCATCCTGGAAATTAGGTATCTTAACCCGTCCCGTCCCGGAAATTAGGTACCTTTTCTGTCCCATCCCGGAGATTAGGCATCTTGACTGGTCCCGTCCCGGAAATTAGGCATGCCCTGTTTTTTGTCACCAATTCAAATTGTATGCATGCGATGGCTCGCATTTTACTTGTAATTCTATTCTAATACTAAAATGCTTTAAATAGCTGTTCTCATTCTCCGATACAGAAATGGCTTCTTTATTCAACACAGTCTGGACGAGCAGTAGCGAGGAGAGTGACACTGAGCATGTCAGCGAGGCAGTGCCCAAGAAAACAGGGGCCTCCAGGGCACCCCCTAGGCTCCTCCTATCTGACAGCGACGATGAGAAAAAACGCGTCGTGATTCCAGTGAAGGACAAGCGCGCGAATGAACTGAATGAAGTGATCAAGTCCATCAGTAACAGCATGAAGATCAAAGACGTGTCTAAAGTGTTGGATCTTTTCATTACGTTAACGCTTGTGTTTGAGAAGGGAAAGTTCAGCTTCACAGCTGATGCAAGGATTGGAAAGGTGTACCTACGTGCTCTGTTTGATGTGGAGAAGTTCATCAACGAGCAGTGGGAGAATAAAGCTAGGCTGAACAAACTCAACTCCAAAGCTCTCAACACTCTAAAGCAGCGGTGGAAGAAGTACACGAAAGATTTTCAGACAGAACTCGACTATTACAAACAGAATCCATCTCTGAGCTCAGACTCTGACACAGAGAACACCCCTAGTCCTCTCTCCCCCCCTCCTCCCGTCCTAGACCCAGCTCCCGCCACTGAACCTAAGCCTCCCGCATCCCCAGACAACTCCTGGAGTGACATCAGCGACTCGGACCGGGACCTCACCACCAGCGACAGTGACAGTGACGACCCCAGCAGTCGCTTCGGGAAACTCACTGCTCGCTACTTCCTCAAGTCCTACACCAAGGCCAAAGCCGCCGGAGCCAAGCGAGAGAGGACGACCGAACCGAAGTACGACAGTGAGGGCGAAGAGATTAAGGAAAAGGGAAAGCGGACGAAAGAGGAAATTGAGCAAGCCAAGCTCGGCATGAAAGAGCAAGTGGAGGAATTGACTGTGGAAAGAGTTCTCAACGAAGAGGAGAAGATTCTGCTGTTGCGAGGACGCACGACAGAACGGCCTACGCTGCTCGTCGACCGCCTGATAGACCTCCAAGGGCGAGCGAGGGAAGCCAAACTCGGAGAAGCACTCTCCCTCCGTCTGATGTTCAGGATCATATCAGCTGTCTTCGACTTGAAGCCGAATCCAACGAACGCGTTTCAGCAAGGCCGAAAATGGGAACTTTCGCTCAAGTACATCCGAGACATGCTGGAGCAGCTGCTAGAGAATCCAGACGTCCAACTCCGAGAAACCTACACGGAGGGAGATGAGCAGAGTGAAGAGATTGAGGTGGTAGGGGATCCTGTCATGTGGGTAGAGCGACTCAACGACCAGATGTTCACTCTCCTAC
This sequence comes from Aphrocallistes beatrix, assembly GCA_963281255.1. NCBI lineage: Eukaryota > Metazoa > Porifera > Hexactinellida > Sceptrulophora > Aphrocallistidae > Aphrocallistes > Aphrocallistes beatrix. The sequence continues at coordinate 650,840 of OY725506.1, read as the reverse complement.
AGAACACAGACCATAATTCATTCCTGTACATCGAGAGGTTGAGAGATGACGCAACATTATTCGTTATATTTAACAAACTGGATGACTTCCTCAAATCTACAAACGCTGAAACCAGTTCGTTCGTCCGTCTGGCGTTACTCCGTCTAGAGCATCACTACTATAAACCCATCGCACTCCTGAAAGCTACGTACTACAAAGACGAGAATGAAGATCCCAACGAGATTGTGGGCAGAATGGCAGAGTTCGTGATTGCGAACGACAAGAAAGATCAGTTCGTGCGAGCAGTCCTGTATTTCGTGTACTTCCAGGCCATCAATGATAACTGGAGTAAGGCTCAGTCTCTGATGCTGTCTCATCGTGTCCAGGATAGCATCCAGCAGTACCCGAAGCCAGTCCAGATCCTGCACAACCGAGTGATGGCGCAGTTGGGCATCTGCGCTTTCAGACACGGACAGCTGGATGTGGCGCACGACATTCTCCTAGACCTCACCTCCAATTCCCGCCTGAAGGAGCATCTGGCGCAGGGCTTCAACCCGAGGAGTCTGGATGCGGAGCAAGAGCCGATCGCCATGAAGTTCATCCTCCCCTACCACCTGCACGTAAGCGTAGAGCTGATTGAGTGCGTCTATATGACATCCGCGATGATAAAGGAAGTGCCTTATATGGCGTCCAAGGAATTTGAGACCAAAAAACGCCTCATTTCGCGCCTTTTCCATAACCAACTCAAGAATCGAGAGAAGCAACCCATAGCTGGACCGCCAGACTACAGCCGTGATTACGTCATCGCTGCCGCCTACAGAATGAGAGAAGGGAAGTGGCAGGAGTGCTGCGAGATGGTGCTAAACATTCGTGTGTGGTCTCTCTTCAAGAGAGAGAAGGAAATTAAAAAAATGATGACAGCCCGCATCAAGGAAACAACACTGGAGACCTATTTATACGGTTTCTCACAGGCCTACTCCTCGATAGGCCTATCTTCCTTAGCTCAGAAGTTCGACCTCCCAGAGACCACAGTGAGTAAGATAGTCTCGCAACTAATCATCGCACATAAGCTGCAGGCCTCTCTTGATGAACCGTCCCGCACCATAATCATCCACAGTTCCCAGCCCAACCGTCTGCAACAGCTGTCCATGCGTCTGTCGGAGAGGTTGGACTCCCTCGCATCTGCTAACCAAGAAATGGCCAAGTTCAAGCAGATCTCGTTTCCACAGCAGGAGTACCAGCGGAATAGACACTAGCCGTCTCGCGTAGTGATGGCTATGCTGCATAGGAATGTTATGTATAGGAGAGTTAGTTTATTGATTGCTCGTAATGCTAGAGAATGAAGTAACACACGAGTTCTAGGTATAATGAAAGAATAATTACTGTTAGTTCAAACAGCCATGAGTTTCTCAAATTTATTTGAAAATATTTTTGTGATGAGTTGGCATTTTCGTCCGAGACTCAAACACCCAAAATATCCCGGTTGCAAACCAGTTTTCCGCTACTAGCAGTTCCTTCAATCAATTCATGGCCCAATTCCGCGAACCAATTACTATAATGTAGCATAGCACTTATCTGCAATGGAGGATCCGATTGAGAAGTACGACGGAATCCTGATGACGATAGCGCAGCAACATGGTCCAGGAGGCATTGAAGCTCTCCTGAACACTTTCTTTGGATTTCTGAGAAGAAAAACTGACTTCTTCCAAGGAGCGCAAAACCTACCAACTGTGAGTGAAAATATTTTTGAAAATCTTTCTTCTAATACAGCTACCTTTTGAATATAGACCCCTTATAGCAATTTCCTATATTCTGTGGACCCCTCTTATTAACCGTAATACAAAATTTCGAATCCTGTGGACCACTAAGGGGTCCATGGGCCCCAGGTTGGGAACCACTGCTCAGTACTTATTGGTGTGTTTATGCTGTGTAGGTTGAACGGATTGTACAGACGAGTATGCGCAATGAGTTTAAGCTCTACCAGGAAGAGAGGGACAAGGAGATGAAGGAGAAGAGAGCTAAGGAAGAGAAAGCGATGAGAGCTCAGGCAGAAAAGGAACGGCTTGAACAGAAGAACAAAGTGAGAGAAGTCACTCCAGAAGAGGCAGAAAGGTTTTACAAGCAATGCATTGAGAGATTAGATTCAATTAATTACTGAAATACCCTAGCTGTCAGACAAACAGAATGTTTGTTTGTTTATCTTTAAGAGTTTAGCAATAATTGTTTGTTTAGAATCGAGAAAGGAGAGAAAGTAACACCTGAGGAGACCTCTAAGCCTGATACAGAATCTGATGAGAAGAAGTCTGGTAATTATAACCACTGTGGAATTCGCTTATTAGCAACTCAGGTTTTGTTAACACAAATGTTGCTAATACGCAAAATTACTAAAGAGGAACAGAAAAAATCTACATTTAGGAATTGAAAATTGGTTGCCATTAGGGGAATTCCTCATAAGCGAACTCCACTGTATGTTGTTATGAACCTGCTGATAGTAAAGATTCCCACTTCGCTTTATTGTTACTCCATTTCATATTCTACAATCCAATCTCAAATTTAAAATTTCTAATTATTTGAACGTTTACGAATCCCATCACAGAATGGCAGAAACTTTATTGAGGAATATTTGTCTTAATTTCAGATGACGAGGCTCCCAAGGATGAGGATGATGATCCCAACAAGATTAAGCCGAACGCCGGTAACGGTGCAGACTTGGAGAACTACAGTTGGACGCAGAGTCTTGTCGTGAGTAATAAATTCAACGCTCCTCCGAGCCTCTAACTTATTATACTTCTTGCATACTTAGTACGTATTAAAACGCTAGGACTTGACTGTACTATTAACAATTAAAATATTACATTATAGCTTCGTTACAGTCAGAAACCTCAACTTATTTGGTATTATCAATCCGTCCAATTTTTATCCATATTTGTCCATTTTCCGTTCATTTCCGTCCATTTCCAGAGAGTGTTCGCAAGCCCGCAACACTTACAAGTGGAGCACACTAGCAGTATTTCCGTACTTGCTTATTTATACCAGTCTAGACACTTCTGCTTAATGCAGACAAAGTCGATGTTCCATTGGAGCTTGACCATCTGTCTCTGGTAGGACATCGAAGTAAGAGTCCCTCTCGTCGGGAAGGTGAAGGCCGGTGACATAACTGTAACGTTCGGGGTAGAACGTCTCCTCGTCCAGATTAAAGGACAGCCAGCTGTGATAGACGGAGACCTGCAGAAGAAGGTGAGATCCTTGTTGACTTGTTTACTACCACAGTAGTTATGATAACAATAGAACCTCCTTAGTACAAAAAGGGAGTGTCGAAATTGGTTCGCATTTTCCAAAATTCGTAATAACCGAGTGATTTACATGTATTTTCCTCCGTTGAAGATAAAATATCTGTTTTGTATGAACGAGGTTATACTGAGCTATGCTCTCGAATAAACGAATTTTCTAACCAATGGAATCCCCTGAAACTTGGTATATGTAGTCACAGTTATTCCTTCTGTGCAGATAATGCCTAAAGAGTGCACTTGGTGTATGGACGAGGGTCACCTGGTACTACAGATGGAGAAGAAGAACAAGAATGAATGGTGGTCCCAGCTAGTCACCACCGAACCAGAGATTAATACCAAGAAGGTTACCCCGGAGAATTCCAGACTGGGCGATCTAGATGGAGAAACAAGAGGTTAGAAACTTTGTTACTATCTTTAACTTTTACTAAATTCTAAATCGAATGGTTGTAGTGAAACAATATAAGTACAACATTAATTTGATCAAACATATTTGTGGTTAGGAGTGGTTGAGAAGATGATGTATGACCAGCATCAGAGAGAACAAGGCCTCCCAACCTCTGAAGATCAGAAGAAGAACGAGATCTTGAAGAAAATAATGGAGAAGAACCCTGGGATGGATTTCTCAGGAGCGAAAATGTCCTAACTTGAATAACTTTCTATTTCCTCAAAATGAGTTAAGAATTAGTTCTGTAGTAGTGGTAGAATGATTTTTATTGTCCTGATTGCGTTTTGAAAGAAATATTTCTGAAATATATTTCTGCTGTATTAGCTGTAATGATGGTTGAGTTGAGAATTGGACCTGAAGATATTTAATTCGAATTTTGACACATTGTCAGTTCCTTAACCACACACACACACACACACACACACACACACACACACACACACACACACACACCAATTTAGCTAGACCAATTTAGCCTCAAAAGGGGCCATTCTGTACGATCGGACTGCCTTCAAACGGACCACTTCGCACCTGGTGCCTACGGCCTTTGTAGTTCAACCAGTTAACTTGTGAGCCTGAATACGTTAAAGGAATTGTATAGATATAGCTAATTCGTTTCAAGCAATACATAATATGTTTCATAGACTACATACATGTACGTCCATTCTACTTAAAACTTCCAGGAACATTCAATGTAGTTCATTTTGAACCCTGAGTCCTTATACCCTTTACAAGATCAATAATCTTCATAATAGAGACTATGTAATACACTCGACTCCGCTTAATCGGGTCACTTTTGACGGGACCGGAATAGTTCTCACACATAGAAGCTAATACAAAATATTTTCAGTTAATAGGGTTCTCCGCTTAATCAGGGCAAAATGTCCTCTGACCGATGTGACCCTATTAAGCGAGTCGACTGTAGTTCTTTCATAGTAAATAATTGAGGTTACTGTATGGACGTATCGTGATATAGCCGCTGTGTGGAATGAACACAGAATTTAGCAGTAATGATGGGGACACCACACCACCAGTTAAGCTGTCTTCTCTGGATCAAGAAACGCGAGGTATGATTCTGCAAGAACTTTTGCAAATGCCGAGATCATTTTAAAATTAATTATTCAGCAATAGTTGAGAAGATCATGTACGACCAACTCCGGAAACAACAAGGCCTTCTTACGTCTGACATTCAACATGGAGATGTGCTCAAGTTATTCTTGGAGAAGAATTAAAAGGACGTTTATACTGATTTAAATTTGATATAGTTTTATTCTGCTGGATTTATTTAATGATAGTGTTTTTTGTTTGATAAAGTCATACATTATATCTACACTTAAGAGTAAATTGATGATGATTATTCAAAAATATAACATCAAAAGCTAGAAAAGAGATTTCCATTTGGAAGCACACAGCATTATCTTACTTCCATCATACATTCTCCGAGTAATTAGCCAATTACCTTGCAGTACGGGAACCGTTTTCATGAGTTCACTACAGATCAACTTTTCTGTGTCTTATCATGCATAGTGTATGGATCAGATCACTCTTATGACTGTTCCTCCTAGTTAAGATGTCATTCCTATACAATTGTCTTAAAAATAATGATCAAAGCGAAACGTTTGCAAAGGGAGAAAAACTTTAAATATCACAGATATCCTTCGGTTTAACACTTGGCTTTAAATGTGGAGACATCCAAATGACTTCCACCTTGGATCCTCCCTCGAATTCACCACTGACTTACCAAACGAAATTATATATCAGCACACAAAGGACACATCTGTTGAATTACATCCAGAGCACTCCCATCCATTAACGATATAGTATTACTTCCATCGTCTTGTGGTCGATTAGAAATCTTGTACAGATCTAAACATTCCTTCCTATAAATGCCCTTATCAGTGGGTTTATGCAAAAGTTATTTTAATAATCAATGAATCGTCCTCAATTCGGAATGACGACTTCAGAATCGTTTATTACTGTAGAGCCGCCGGTCAAGTCTGATTCTTCTGACGGCGATCAATCGTCCAGTTTGGGGAATTCTAGCATCCAAACCATCTCTTCCAACAACATAAATTCTAGTTTTCTTGACGTCAGCTCCGAAGATACCGCGCGTTGGAGCAACTCTCTGAAAGAGAGGAAGAGGAGCTCTTTGTTCGCTGACGTGAAGACTCTGGAAGAAGATGGGGGCTGCTCCGTAGCTTATGAGTACCTGTGTCGGTTGGAGGAGTTGAGGAGGTCAGTTCGAGGGCAGATCTGATGAAAATCAGTTTGAGTGTATACTATATTGGTTCATAGTCATTAGCGGCTATTGCAATGCATTGTTACGCTTCAATTGGTTGCTAAGTGATTTCCCTGCACTGAAGACATTCGATTGGGCATGCCTAATTTCCGGGACGGGACGGAATCCCGTCCCGTCCCGGAAATTAGGTACCTTTTCTGTCCCGTCTCGGAAATTAGGTATCTAGATTTTCCGGGAATTAGGCATGCCCATTCGATTGCTAACTCAAATTGACCAATGAAAAGATTACCAGAGTGGCATTACAAATTTTACCAAATTTCTCTTCATAGAATTTTAGGTACAAATGTAATTATATTTTGAAGCATAATAAGCTTCCATCTTACATGCACTAGCATACTTACAGAGGAAGTCCGTATACTGAAGTGAGTTAATTATACTGATTTCTCTGTTTAGGTATCTGGGAATGATGCTGGATGTGAACCCATCCCTCCTCCCCTCCACACTAGCATTCGAGCACCAGCTCTCTAACGGAGTCTGGCTCTGCCAGCTGCTGGCAGAGGTGTTGCCTGAGAAAGAAATAACAGACGCTATTTTCGATTCTGATCACGACACATACAAGGTAAACCTAGCAATTAGAGAGACATACTACATGCCAGCTTGAGCCATGTTAAAAGCGGGACGTAATATGAAAGTATTAATCATGGGATCCAAAAAGCGGGCATAATGGGGGAATTTCATGTGAAAACGGGACACTCGTCAAAATTAGCTCAATAGAAGAGCATACTTGCCAACTGTCCCGTTTTTGGCGGGACGTCCCGCTTTTTTCACTCTTCTAATGAGCAAATTTTCACGAGTGTCCCGTTTTTAAATTTCCCCATTATGTCCCGCTTTTTTTGATACTATGTATAATACTTTTCTATTGCGTCCCGCGAAATTCAACGCTGCGTCCCGCTTTTATCATGGCTCAGGTTGGTATGTATGGAAGAGTGAAGAAGGCGGGACGTCCCGATGAAAACGGGTCGGTTGGCATTTGTGGACATAATAGAGTTATGCCCGACATATGACGCATATCATTGGTGCATTTTCAGGAAGAAGGACTTGTATTCAGGCACGAGCACAATATACGCTTATTTCTCGAGACCATTGCAGAGCTGTCGTTTCCTGTCGTTCTGATGCCCACCATAGAGGAGGTGTTTGAGAATGAGAACCGAATCAAACTGGTCTACACCGTCCAAGCACTGGCTTATTATCTGAAAGAGATCGGACTCACCAACCAGAGAATTGACAACCTGGAGAAATATCTCAAATTTGATGGTAAATTTTTACACTCGTGATTTAACGCTGAGCTCAGCTAATTTTATTTTTAACCTAGTTCCATCTTATTGTGCCAGGAATCGCTGAATCATAGATATTTAGCAGTTTTTTGTAGTTTTTTGTAGTTTTTTGTAGTCTTCGTAGTCAGTTTTTTGTAGAAAGTCTGCATGATTTTTTAGTGTTTAATTGGTGTCTAGCACTTATATCGCCCAAAATTCATTCATTGAAACATTGCAATGCATTTGTGTTCGCAAGCACATTCTGCTACCAGGTGTCCTCCTAGAGCAAGTGCTGCTGGAGATCATAACGATGCTAGAGACGAAGGGCTTGGACCTTCCTTCTTTCGAGTGCTTGATCGCTCTCGTGGACGACGAATTGATCTACCAGCAACTCAAACTGAAGAAGAACCCACCCCTTCCCCCTCCCTCACCCTCGCACTCCACCACTTCACAGGAGAAGAGCTACATGACGATGAAGCCGAAGAAGGATGGCTGTGAGGAGACGGGGTCGGACCCAGAGCATTACTACTCCAACCAGAGTATGGAGAGGAAGCACCGACGCTCTGGCACGCACGGCCCAGACGGAGAACCGATCTATGAGGATGCAGACAAGTTTATTAGTGAGTCTATGCTAACACAGTAGAATGTATTCTGATCAACCAAGGTAGTACTTTGGTCAGAGATGTGGAATTTGTATTAATTTGTATTGAAATTCCATATTGATCAAAATTCTACATATTTTCTGATCAAAATATAGAGTCTCCAGTGGAACATTGTTAGTACAAAGACCAGGGACGGTCGAAATTCGTTCGTATTATCCAGAAATTCGTATTAACCGAAGTGATTTACATGCATTTTCCTTCGTAGGGGATAAAATATCTGTTCTTATGATCCAGAGTTTCGTATTATATGAGATGTTTTGTTTATTTCTCGGTCGAATTGTTCTGGTAGAATTATGCATTGAAGCCAATAGATTTGGTCATGAGAACAGTTCGATATCTTTTATTCTTTGGCAATCACTCGAGCATTGGACATTTCTATGTTCAACAATCAATTGGAACTAAGTACTATTGATAACTGAGATATTATCAGCTAACATAAAGCATAGTATCCATTCCATCCTTATTTGAGATTAGGTATTGTAAGGATGAATTCCAATGTCCACACGACTAATTAGTGATTCCACAAACTGAACAGACTGAGACGTATATTACGGATTAATCTTATTTCTATTTTAGAATCAGAGTCAGTTGGTTCCTACAAAGATTCCTTCGAATCGTCTATCGATTTACTGTCCCCCACAAAGTCCACAGACCCAATTAATAGAAGGAGAAAGCTGTCTAGAACTAGAATGTCTGCGATCACCGGTTGGAATTCTGCTCAGTTGTTCATGTTTCCCTCCAGGCTAGAGTTCAACCTCTTCACCTGCAAAGAGAAGAGTATTCGTGTCTGTATGTACACGAAACCGAAAATAGATATGATTATACCCACCTCTCCAAAGAAAGGAGCTCTTCTCAACTTGAAACCTCTTCTAGACAAGGTTTGTCGAATCACTTTAATTGGTTTCGATCCATTCATTTTCAGGAATGTATCCATAGTCCATCTTATGCAATTTCAATACGAACTGAATTTAGTTTCTTATTTGTTTAGCTCAAACAAGCGGTGGTCACTAACAATACTGAAGAGATGATGAGTATTCTCAACAATAAACATTTAGAACTGTCTCCTCTCGACGAGAGCAAGGCTCAACTCTACATGGATGGCTTGAACCAAGAGCTGGAAGATAGTCTGAACAAATGCGCATTGGTAAGATAGCTATCGTAGTCAAGAACTCATAGACGGAAATGACTAGGATTTAATACAGATTGCTTAGTTTGAATCCCAATTAAGGAGTTTTTGTGTGTGAGATTTGAGATATTTCGCTATAATGAGGTATTTTCGAAATATAGTTACGTATCTTGTTAAATAGATTTAGTTAGTATGAACACAGAATCACAGATTTGCCAAAAATTGCATGAGAACTCTACTTACAAAATCAATTATAATTTCATTGAGCTGTCTACTCATAATTATTTCTACGTCGGTGCTCCATTGCTAGGCAGTCTATTACGGGATGAAGAAGGTGCATTCGGAGAAGTATTTGGCTCTGAGTGAACAAGGGAGCTTCTTGTTAAGGATCGGGAAGAAATCTCCTCCCACTCTCTCTTTCAGTTTCAGAAGCAAACGCGGGATTAAACACTTTAAGGTTTGTTTAATATTTCCTCGTTTGTAATAAGTGCAGCAATTTACCGATTCCCTAAACATTCATATATTTCCTGGAATTGAGTCTTGTGCCGCGATGCCAATCCAATCGATCGATAGTTTGACAATCGACAATCATCGAGCGAGAATATCGATTAGATTGGATTGGATTTGCATCCCTGGTCTTGCTTCACTATTCACTGTACAATGTCCTATATCCGTAGTCGAGTGGATAAAGCAATGTCGTAATAATTATACACGAATAGTGATATGTGACGAATACAGGATCATTAATTTTTCTTAATGCTACATATGCGTATGCATGTTATAACGACTGATTAGGAGCTGTATTTTCATAATGCAATTACAGTGTTAGCTCACAGTGTATGGGTTGAACTACCAAGAAGCTTAATACCATTTCTACATGACTTCAAACGAAAGTGATGTCAGAAGTTTACTTAAATCATTTGTAGTTCAGCATTACTGGAATCCTCGAGTGTGCATCGTAGCACCTGGCAGATGTAATTCTGTTTATGATGCTATCATGTACAAGTAGTGCCAGTAGCTATTTTAACATATAATTATGCAACCGTTTCAATATACGGATTTACTCTTTATTATGAAGTAATGCACAGCTCTTCTTTCAACATTATGATTGTTCAAGTTATGCGCTATGTTTAGTAACTAATTACGACTGTTCACTAATCAGGAAATGCTAGCGGAAATGGAAGTTCTCTAGGTTATTCAGCTTTAGTGCAATGAAGAGATGATTGTTCTTTTCGAATTATTAATATTCAACTTTTATGTTGGTGCGTAAAAAAATATCCTGGCAGAATATGAATATCTAGTATAGACAATTATGTGTGCATTTCTCAAGTTAAATATCGCGATTTTTACATATTAATCATTAGCGAGTATTAAATGCAATATTTACAATGTTCGAACTAGATCACTAACTAGTTAGTTCTTTTTGACATTACTCATACAAATACAAGGACAGGATACTACAAAATAACCTTCGCATTTCACTGATCGCCTAATACCTCTCTCTCCTTCCTTCTGATTTCTCTTTCTGCCTCCAAACGTTTGTACCTGGTCGTAAACCCAAGTACGTACACTGCCATAAAGGCTACGGCTAATCCCAAATAGAGATAGTAGAAGTTAGTATAATCCACCCCTCTTATCGTCACTCCAGCAGTCGTGTTGTAATCGTCTGGTTGACACTTGCTAATATCCCTGTAGCTAGGGTCAGGATCTTGTCCGAAATACGGCGCAATGAATAGCAATACGCCCCCGAATACCTGTGTGAATGTATTAATGACTCCGGATAGTGTGGAGACTGGAACGGGGTATGTGACTTCTATCGTGAGCTCTACGAACACTGGCAATTGTATTAACGAAGTGATCCCGAACAAAATATACACAGTTGCGAGTGCAGCTTGTTGATTGGGTATTCTGAATAGCACCGATATGATACAAGAGCAAATTATTGCCAGACAAATTGATACTTTTGATATTTCCAAGAAGAGTTTTGTTTTATCCACTATGTACCCGCACAATGTTGCACTTAACAGTCCTGCGAATATCATCGATGCCCCCACTACTCCCGAATAAAGCAGGTCGTACCCATAGGGACAGAGCAGCTGCGGCATCAGAGCCAATGCTACGTTGAAACTCCCTGCTTCCACTGCGAAGAACGTACAGAGAAACCAAAATTTCCATTTCCGGACAAGGTCTTTAATCCCAGACCATGTTTTTATTTCTTTTAAGGCAGAAGGTGAGGGAGGGAACTTCGGTTTCTTCATCCATACCCCACACACCGTCATCAGGATAGAAATGAATGCGAAAGCTAGCATGAGGAATAGCAACGTCGGCAGATCACCTGTTGAGTGTACAACTGCTGGGCCTAACACCATGGACACTCCGATCCCCATCACTCCCATGAGTGAAGCAACAGAGTTTGCGAACACTCGTTCGTTATCTGCGAACCAAACCGAGGCAACTTTCGGTGGTGCAAATAGACTATACGGCTGTGCTAATGCAATTATGAATTGAGCCGCTGTTGCTAGGGAATATCCGAGGTATGGCACTCCTCTTGGGAGGTAAGCCGACACCACACGAAGGGCAGAACCGGCGAAAGTCAGGAATGACCCAATCCACAAAGCCTCGCGTAAACTGAGAGAATCCAGCACGAACATTCCAAACGGAGCTCCCACCAACGCACCGACGTTAAATATAATGCTCATATAGTTAATTTCCGTCGGAGTAACTTGGTAGTATTCAGCTGCACTCTTGAACACGGATGAGAATGTAAGCCAGTTGAGTCCATGACTGAACCCTAGGAATGCCACCGTGGCGAGCATGTACCATCTCCACGGCTGAGTTCTGTAGGAGGGTCTCAGCAGACTTTCGTCTGGATCGTCTTCTTCTTGAATGTTTTGTGCCATTAGGTGGCTCGATAAATCGCCTAATTAATCATATGTGACTCTTATACGTACAAGTACAGTCTACTCCGCTTAATAGGACCACATCGGTCAGAGGACATTTTGCCCTGATTAAGCGGAGAACCCTATTAACCAAAAATATTTTGTATTAGCTTCTATGTGTGAGAGCTATTCCGGTCCTGCCAAAAGTGGCCCGATTAAGCGGATTCGACTGTCTATTAAAAGACTAGGATTTGTTTGTTTGTTTGTTTGTTTGTTTATCCGAATTGATGAAGAATTTCCAATTCGTAGGGATATTAAAATTGGCATGTAGGTGTCAAATAATGAATTAACGATTAAGTTCGAATATCTAAGCACAGTGGCACGAAACCTCATTTTGGTGGTAGTGGCACTTTTTATTGATGATAAGATATAAAAAAGTATTATTGACCAATGGGTTATCGAACCTATTAATTCGATTGAGGTGTTAAAAATTACAGACCATAGAATTCTTTGCATTCCACTGTACACATTGTTTACTTACGTATTGATTATCAAAGAGAGCTCAAAATATTCCAAAATGATCGTTCAAGTTATAACATAACTCAATTTCCGTTGGGTAGAAATTTGAATTCAAAACAACTTGTGACAGTAGGAATTCCTAATTTTATCTACTTATTGTGGTTACTACGAGACTTTGGAATGCAAAAATGAAAGAATTTCATGTCTAAAGCAAATAGTTCTGATGAATTTCTAGGTTCTCATATTCCTAGAATGTGGTAAACACCTTTATAGACAAGTTGAAGAGTGTGAAATTTAATGCTAATGCAAGCCATCGTGCCACTGTTCTAAGCGAAATTTTCAAACCTCTGCAAAAATTGGAAAACATTTTTCACACCTTTTCTATATGAACATACATACCTGTACCACCAGTGTATACCAATCTAAGCTATCAAAGCAGTTTTAATGTTCCTTGAATGTTCGAGGAGAGTGCCAAGTAAAAAAGAGGATTTTATAATTAACTGTTCCATGCTATAGCGCTACGCATTTAATCTGACTCCCTATACCTAATTCCTAACCAGGTATCGATTTCTCATTAGTACACATACACTCTGGACAGTGATTCGTTTTGAACAATCTTATTTAGACTAAATTGTTCAAGTGTTTTTTGCTGCATTATTCTAAACAAGTTTCTAAGATTAATGTAATTGAAATTCCTAGAAACTATCCCATGTAGTGTATTTTTTGTTTAGCAAATCTCGTTTAAGATTATTCTCCTGAAGTAGACTACTTTGGTGTGCATTTATTGTATTTTTACAAATGATTGCCAAGCTAATTCAGAGTTGAATCATCTGAGGTTATATCCGCTCAGCTCGCACTATATTAAGTATTTCAATAATATTGCAAGTTGTGACTCTTATACATACAAATACAGTCGACTCCGCTTAATAGGACCACATCGGTCAGAGGCATTTTGGCCCGATTAAGCGGAGAACCCTCTTAACCGAAAATATTTTGTATTAGCTTCTATGTGTGAGAGCTATTCCGGTCCTCCCAAAAGTGGCCCGATTAAACAGTGACTCTATTAAGCGGAGTCGACTGTATATTAAAAGACTATGATTTGTTTGTTTGTCCGAATTGATGAAGAATTTCCAATTCGTAGGGATATTAAAATTGGCATGTAGGTGTCAAATAATGAATTAACGATTAAGTTCGAATATCTAAGCACAGTGGCACGAAACCTCATTTTGGTGGTAGTGGCACTTTTTATTGATGATAAGATATAAAAAAGTATTATTGACCTATGGGTTATCGAACCTATTAATTCGATTGAGGTGTTAAAAATTACAGACCATAGAATTCTTTGCATTCCACTGTACACATTGTTTACTTACGTATTGATTATCAAAGAGAGCTCAAAATATTCCAAAATGATCGTTCAAGTTATAACATAACTCAATTTCCGTTGGGTAGAAATTTGAATTCAAAACAACTTGTGACAGTAGGAATTCCTAATTTTATCTACTTATTGTGGTTACTACGAGACTTTGGAATGCAAAAATGAAAGAATTTCATGTCTAAAGCAAATAGTTCTGATGAATTTCTAGGTTCTCATATTCCTAGAATGTGGTAAACACCTTTATAGACAAGTTGAAGAGTGTGAAATTTAATGCTAATGCAAGCCATCGTGCCACTGTTCTAAGCGAAATTTTCAAACCTCTGCAAAAATTGGAAAACATTTTTCACACCTTTTCTATATGAACATACATACCTGTACCACCAGTGTATACCAATCTAAGCTATCAAAGCAGTTTTAATGTTCCTTGAATGTTCGAGGAGAGTGCCAAGTAAAAAAGAGGATTTTATAATTAACTGTTCCATGCTATAGCGCTACGCATTTAATCTGACTCCCTATACCTAATTCCTAACCAGGTATCGATTTCTCATTAGTACACATACACTCTGGACAGTGATTCGTTTTGAACAATCTTATTTAGACTAAATTGTTCAAGTGTTTTTTGCTGCATTATTCTAAACAAGTTTCTAAGATTAATGTAATTGAAATTCCTAGAAACTATCCCATGTAGTGTATTTTTTGTTTAGCAAATCTCGTTTAAGATTATTCTCCTGAAGTAGACTACTTTGGTGTGCATTTATTGTATTTTTACAAATGATTGCCAAGCTAATTCAGAGTTGAATCATCTGAGGTTATATCCGCTCAGCTCGCACTATATTAAGTATTTCAATAATATTGCAAGTTGTGACTCTTATACATACAAATACAGTCGACTCCGCTTAATAGGACCACATCGGTCAGAGGCATTTTGGCCCGATTAAGCGGAGAACCCTCTTAACCGAAAATATTTTGTATTAGCTTCTATGTGTGAGAGCTATTCCGGTCCTCCCAAAAGTGGCCCGATTAAACAGTGACTCTATTAAGCGGAGTCGACTGTATATTAAAAGACTATGATTTGTTTGTTTGTCCGAATTGATGAAGAATTTCCAATTCGTAGGGATATTAAAATTGGCATGTAGGTGTCAAATAATGAATTAACGATTAAGTTCGAATATCTAAGCACAGTGGCACGAAACCTCATTTTGGTGGTAGTGGCACTTTTTATTGATGATAAGATATAAAAAAGTATTATTGACCAATGGGTTATCGAACCTATTAATTCGATTGAGGTGTTAAAAATTACAGACCATAGAATTCTTTGCATTCCACTGTACACATTGTTTACTTACGTATTGATTATCAAAGAGAGCTCAAAATATTCCAAAATGATCGTTCAAATTATAACATAACTCAATTTCCGTTGGGTAGAAATTTGAATTCAAAACAACTTGTGACAGTAGGAATTCCTAATTTTATCTACTTATTGTGGTTACTACGAGACTTTGGAATGCAAAAATGAAAGAATTTCATGTCTAAAGCAAATAGTTCTGATGAATTTCTAGGTTCTCATATTCCTAGAATGTGGTAAACACCTTTATAGACCAATTGAAGAGTGTGAAATTTAATGCTAATGCAAGCCATCGTGCCACTGTTCTAAGCGAAATTTTCAAACCTCTGCAAAAATTGGAAAACATTCTTCACACCTTTTCTATATGAACATACATACCAATCTAAGCTATCAAAGCAGTTTTAATGTTCCTTGAATGTTCGAGGAGAGTGCCAAGTAAAAAAGAGGATTTTATAATTAACTGTTCCATGCTATAGCGCTACGCATTTAATCTGACTCCCTATACCTAATACCTAACAGGTATCGATTTCTCATTAGTACACATGCACTCTGGACAGTGATTCGTTTTGAACAATCTTATTTAGACTAAATTGTTCAAGTGTTTTTTGCTGCATTATTCTAAACAAGTTTCTAAGATTAATGTAATTGAAATTCCTAGAAACTATCCCATGTAGTGTTTTTTTTTTTTTAGCAAATCTCGTTTAAGATTATTCTCCTGAAGTAGACTACTTTGGTGTGCATTTATTGTATTTTTACAAATGATTGCCAAGCTAATTCAGAGTTGAATCATCTGAGGTTATATCCGCTCAGCTCGCACTATATTAAGTATTTCAATAATAGTGCAAGTTGTTGAGGTTAAATGAATGATATTTTACTAGTAAAGTATCCTATCATATGAGTTAGAACTTTGTGGATTTGCTTGTAATCAAATCTACCTCATCCACAGATACAATGCAAGAGTAACAAACTATCGCTCAAGAAAAGAGACGTGATTCGTCACGAGTACAGTTATGTGGAAGATCTGATCAGGGAACTGATAGACTTTCTTCAGGACGCACATAAACTTGAAATGTTTTCCTGCACCGCATCTGATCTCTCCATCAGCCCAGATCTCAAAGACTGTAACTTCTTTACTGTAAGTTAGTTTAACTCTTAAGTACCGCTAGATTTTTGCTAACTCATTTCCGGTTAAGTCATTTTGGGCGGGGAAACATTAGAAGTGTGGGGTCTTTGCTATAAATAGAAATGACCCCAGGTAATTTAAGGGAATATCATATTATTAATATAGGTTTCTCAGTTAAAAATTACTCAGTACTATAATTGTCACACTATCCATGGTTCAACTTAAGTTAATGATAGCAAAATTTGAAATTATTATCTTTTAGTCTCTGAGTTTGGACAAAGTTCAATTTTGCATTAACGTAATTAACGCCGATATTAAGAAGGAAGAGCGCTCCATCCCTCACTCCCACAGCTGGATTCCTCTCAAGGAGAACCCGTACACCGGACTATGGGGCAGAGAAATGGTTATTCCGGTGGACCGCTTCGCTTCGGAGTTACTCCTGATTCAGTACGGAACGGTTGGATCTTACGTTGTACGACCGAAAGGGGAAGGCCTCATGTGTGACTACGTTATCTCCATCAGGTTAGTATGACGCTGTCACACTCTATTTTCGTCAATGTTAATCTTAAGATTACCTTAAGACTTACGTAACATAGCATTAGAAAACTGATTTTTATTTTACCGTCATCATTCCTGCTATCAAATATACAACTCTACTTTTTGTTCATTGAACTTACGAATAGATCCCTCCCCAAATAATTAGATGGAAACTTGACCTATTACAACTCTAGATCCACTGCCCAGCCCTCGTACTTACATCACATTTCTAAATATGTGGCTTAAATCATCTCCAATCTGTTCCGAATAACAGAGCAACCTCCTTGTTACTATTCTAAACCTTCCTTATCCTTGGAATGTTGCTAACTCATTTCCGGTTAAGCTATTTTAGCGAGGGAGCTATAGAAATATGCTAACTATAAATAGAAAAAAACCCAGGACATTTACTCGTCAACAAAAGCAAGCATGATGTGCTTACTTACTTGCTCCTCCACTTGCGTAGTTAATTACACAATTAGATGTGTGCCGTTAGTCTCACTGATAGTTGAGCACTTTCTACGTCTGAAGATTTGGCACATTTTTGTTGCAACTAACAGCTGCTTGTTACGCTTACGGGAAATATCACAGTTTTGGAAATAGACTTTATTCAATCTAACCAAAATTATAATTGCGTCACAGTCTACATGGTTTAGCTAATTCTCTTTATTTTTAGGTTTTACACTTAAATTAATTTCCCCATTCTGTAAATCGAAAATCTACTGCGTAAACTTTATAATCGAATACGTAATTTAATGTGGATGATATTGTATTATGCTGTTTGAAAGAGTTTCGAACTTCTCCCATCAAACTAAAGTCTGTTGTATTTATTACTATGTATAAAATGTGATCGTTCATCTAATTAGGTTATTTATTGTCGAGACTAGTTCTATTTGCACATTATTAATTGATGAGTAGACTATCTGGCTCTGGATTTGGCCACCATTTCATCACAACTGTGTGTTACAAATATAGATATGTAGACCTAAGTTGACTAATTCATTGAAAGATGATGAAGAATTATGAATTATTCAATTAATGAATTATTCAAAACTCAAACATTAGTACAGATTATATGCCTAAAAGTGGTTAAAAGGTTGCACATGTTATATACCTCTAACATTGCTCAGTCCCTAAGCGAAATATCAAATATTTTTTTCATTATTTTAGTTTCAAATTTTGAGTAATTCATTGATAATTCATGAATTAGTCAACTTAGATGGAGACATTAAGCACATATGGAAGATAATGCTAGTTCCCTTAGATACGTTATGTCGTATCAGATACGTATATATCAATACACGTATTAGGGGCGTTTATATAATTACAGAATCGAGTGTACATTGTCTAAATTAATTCCATTTTAATTTGCTATGGCGATAATGACTTCATTATTTCATGCGTGGAGCACATTATTGTCAGAATCAGGATCACCATGTGTTCGGTACGAAGAACTTTTATCTATTCAGTTCACTTGAAACTATTAAAATTTCCTAAAATCTTTGAAAAGATGAACCATGAGATTGCTAAATTATTTAAATCAGGAACTTGCATAGAATCACTTATTTGATTTACTTAATATTCGTAGTGCAGCATGCAACTCTTTCAAATATTATAAAGCAATTCTACACTTCTTCTTAAGTTTACAAGAGAAAGCATATTAATTTCACCTCTTCTCAAAACTCTACTAAACTTGGTTATCTGACAAGGCATAGCAACATCCTCTTGTATAATTATAATTGAGTTCACCTCTGTAACTCAATATTATGAATATGTATTATTCCTGACCTCTTTGTCTTGTGATCGAACCACCTATATATCGGGATCTATTCTAATTTTATAATTGATCTTACTGCTACTCACATTTCATCTTATTCATCTTCCCGGGAAGATTTCAAAGAAGTTCTAAATATATTGTACTTTAATAATAGCATGTATTGTCCTAATGTTAATTTTAATTCCTATAATTTCACGCGTCTACTCTAACAAGCCAACTTCAATTCACTTAATTATTATGGAACTCTACCACGCTACATCTACTCAGACATCATTCGATTGTAATATATGAATATATGCAGTGTCAGCGAAGTACCAATCCTTTTGAATTTGTTACAAGCCAGGCTTTGGCTATTGAGGTTATTAGTGATTGCAACATCAAGTTTATGGCTTAGTAGCTTGAGGCCAACATTTTGACTAATATTAGATAAGATGATTAAACAAATGCAAATTCAGTTTCCTTTGTCAAAGTAGATATTTATAGGTATGCGGTGTGTACTCCATGATTATGGTTGCGAGTATGCAAATTTAGCAGTATTATCTCTACTGAAACTAAACTTTGTAATTCATATTCTCCCCGGACCTAATTTAAAATAAAATGACTACTTACTTCCAGTGCGACGATGCCTACCTCAGCATTCTCAGGAATTACTCACATATTCTATTCCTCCCCAATAATTCCCCGAGCTTTGTCCAGCACATAACTTATATCTAATCTCTTGGAGATTCTGCGATGTCTCCATTGGCGGGTAAATATCGATTTCATAATTAGAGAGGAATTTTAATAGCTTATTTTGAATTTAAATATTATGAGAATTTCTCTAGAAGTAAAGTAGTTTTTATAGCTTTAGCTGTTAATCTGATTTGATCGCATTACTCTATATCTATACTCGTATCTTAGTAATAATCTCATTGCAACTTGTTTTCTGCACATGATCATAACATCTCGTGAGTAGGAGTTAGATGGTTGGATACTACTGAAGATTATTTGATATTATTGAAGGATATTTTGCTGATCTATTATTAGAGTTGGGTCGTGGGCACCGAAGCAATTTATGTCTGTATAAGCCATTCTCATCAGTGTATTATTATTATATCATGTCTGTCGATAGCAGGAGAGAGAATGCAAGTAGAAAGATTATATTTTCCTAATTCTAATAACAATCTACGTAGCTAGACAGCAGGTGTGGATAGTGAAGTTCAGATGTATCCATTTTTTATAATATTCAAGTAAAGTGGATTTGTTTATTGCGTTTTGCTTGATAAATTGCTCTAAAAGAAGGAAAGGAACATTGCATGCACTTGAAGCTATCAACCCTAGGCAGTCTAATTCTAGTAGAAATATATGTTCATTCTTAACTGGGAGAATCAAGATTAGAGGAATGAACATATATTTACCAACACTTCTCTTTTCCTAGGTTGCCCTGTTAAAGATAGAATCGATCAATTTTCTTTAGTTTGCATCCATTATTTTATTGAAAAGATAGGTTAAAGTTCTAAAATCAACTTATTAGAGGGTTAAGAAGCAAAAAAATTTGCAATGTCCAGTTTTTCATCATTTCATCAATATGTTGAGGTTTCTACATAGTTTGCAGCCCGAAATAACTCATTATGTATTACAGCACTACAACAAGTTCCAGCTGATGATTTCAATTTAATCGGAATAAATAGTTATTTTGGGAGAAAATTGACATTCAATCGTTTCCAGCTGCTATACGCAACGGCTGTTTTATTCAACTGTGTAACCTTTGCAATTGTGTACCCGAAACAGTATTCACTGATAGAAATTGCTGTTTAAATTATACTTTCTGGTAATATTACTATATGTATTAATGAATATTTGTGTAGCTGCGCAAGATTAGCTGTTATTCTATCTGTAGAATCAGATTCTTTGCATTTTATTTCTGTTTCAACCTAGGACTGGCACAGATGTGACTCATGTGAAAGTAGTCTGTACCGAAAACGGCGGTTATTCATTGCCAGATAGCAGCGATGTTGCTCCCAATCTGGAACAATTCGTTGAAGTTTTCACTTTCAAGGAAAGTCAGTTAGCTAACATCGGCCTGAAACCTGTCCGGATTCCTTCTGCCAAGATCGAAGAACTGAAAAGAAAGGGTAAGTTATCATTAGTTTCAGTATTACTTACTACTCTAGCGGTCCGAATAAACCCCGCCGCTTATCCATTTATTGATTTTCTTCCAAACCCCCCGCGCTTATTCCAAACCCCCCGCGCTTATTCCAAACCCCCCGCGCTTATTCCAAACCCCCCGCGCTTATTCCAAACCCCCCGCGCTTATTCCAAACCTCCCGCGCTTATTCCAAACCTCCGTTTATTTAATTTCATAAGACTTGTTTTATCCAAAGACTTTATATTGTATCTATATTGCATCAATTATCTTCTATCTGAATTGTATGTTATATTTTATTCTGTACTTAGTGTACTTGATAATATGATGATACGTATTACTAGGTCATACTGCAATTGATTTCAATTCAACTATCGTCTATTCCAACTCCCCCGTTTATTCGGGCCCTAGACTATGTGTGTTTTCGTCATGCTTCAAGAAATAATTTGGTATTCTAAGGACTAGGAACAGTTAATTAAACGTTGTGACTAATGCCTATAATCATGCTACGTAGAACTCTCAGAATTAATAAATAAGTTTGTCAAGCTAGATGTGTACTAGGCGCCATATTCACTTCTCTCTTCAAAGTAATATTAGGGTTGATTGCACTGATATGTTCCATACACATCTTATTAAAACTAATTTAGTACATTCGTTTGTTAAGGAGATAAATGAATTCCCTGAAGTTACTATTTCATTGAATCACTACTACGATCAGTCTAACTATCTTCGGAATTTTTCACATTGTTGTTTCAATCAATTTAGATTAATTGTAATCAATTTATTCTTAAAATCATTCATTGTCAATTCAGCTGAACTGTTTTTCTAAGAAAAATACGATTGCTACATACTTGACAAAATGATGAACTCTTGGCCAATCCTATATTTCAATTTTGAATATTTAGCACTGCACCAATAAGGAAGGATGCCTGATTTTGTCATGTAATTAATACATTATTTGGGTAATCATCTGAATAATACAACGTATTATTCTAAATTTAGAGGACATGTTTCATCAGGTTAGATCAGCTTCATTAGAAAAATAGGATAATTAGCAATTTATTTTTATTGACAAGTCGAATGAAATGATTAAAACTTCGATTGCACATGCATTACTCAATATGATTTGTCTGACTGACTTATTCCAAGTAGACACTAACATGTATTTTCTGAAGGGAGCATTAGCTAAATTCCGTAATTTTGCTTCCAACACTTTTAGGGAATCCTCTATGCTGTCGGAACATTTTTGTATGAAAGCAAAACATTCTATTTGGAACATATAATTGGATACTTTCAAATATTCTTTTGATTTATTAAGGCTTATAACAACTATCTGGGCTATATAGTAAGGGGAATCTATACAGTTATTTGCATATTATGAATTCACATCTAGTTACATGTACCTTGCTGTTCTAATTAACTAATTAGTTTATTATTCCATTTGATAGTGTCCACGAGTCTGAAATAGATTTTAACTTTGACCCAAATTTGCTACACTTCTAGTGAACAGTGATCGAAGCAAAGTGCAGACCGTGGAATGATACGACAAGTAATCGTTAATAGAATTCATCTATTTCGCTGTATTATATAAAAATACATCAGTGTTTGTGTAGTATAATGAAGGTTAGCGATGATTTGTATATGGACATGGATAATTTTACGAATACAGTGTTAAGCATTTTCCCAAACGGCTTTTCTAATTCTTTTTATGGTCATCAGAACAATTTTCAGCGAACTCTGAATCGCTCAAATAAAAATAAGTGAACAGTTTTAGCAGTAGGGATATATTTACACAATAATTCCAATCCTAAGGGCCGAATTTATATCACACAAGAGGGCTGTTATATTGTACCCCCCCCCCCCCCAGTACCTCTTCTGTTAATTCTGTTCCATCCTGTCACCCCTATGAACCCTGTGGTCAATTGTGGACGCTTCCAAATCATTTGTGGAAGCTCGTTGCAGACCTAAATGATACGTCGATTTACAAATTTTGAAAGAACCCTTGTGTTGCATCCAGAAAATTTCACACTTGCTGGTGTTCTATAATTATCCGATTCGATTAGAAAACTCGGTCAGCAAGGAAGTAGAAGTACAAATGCTTTAGTTCCTAATCATCCTTTCTCACAGAAAGAAGAAGTTTTGTCTTTCATAGTACTGATTTTAAAACAATTTAAATCTGAAGATATCTTCAGTTAAGCTCATCTTTATGCCGCAAACCTTTAATGAACGATTATTGTTGTTCAGTCGCTAGAGATTTATCAGCGTTCATCAATCGCTATATTTATTCGAAATTAATTAAAATCAAATTTATCTTACTCTTTCTGGAAAAAGAATCTAATTCATGAAAATATTATTCGAAAGATGACTAATATTTACGTAATAACATTAGTTGAATTCTTCAACTCTCTGTGATCGATGAAATCGGACAAGAAAAGCTAAATCTAGTACAAATCCACCAAAATGGATTCTAGAAGCTTTGCAATAGATATCCATGCACAGATTACAAATTCTTGTCTCTCACACGTTATTATGAGGAGAAGGAGAGTGATAATGACTTTTCAGAAACGTGACTTTTGTAGTATGCGTGTATCAGGAACACTAATCACTGTTATAAATACTCAGCCAAAAATGGCCCGTTTTGTCTGAAGAGTGTGTATAATTTGTTACTATTCTTGAACATCTGTTGTCACTGATGCTAGCGTTTCTCAGGATGGGGACTCTCTCAATGTGTGCAGGATATAACACACACATATATAATTTATACATCTCACTTAATGCGCGAAAAAAACTTATCTAGACTACAACATTATTTATCGAATTAGGCATATTAAAATTGATGAAGTTATTAATTAAACTGGATGCACTGAGACAATGATCCGATAGGATATATTCTGTACTTACTGCATGGTACAGATTGCCCCCTGGAGACTCCTGTGCTCTTACTTCCACAATGGAGTTGCACTTGCGACGATAATAGCATTGTATACTACAGTCACGAACGCATTTATGAGTGCATTACTGATTTGATGCTGAAAGTGTGAATATAACGTCTGTAATTTCTAGATGTACGACATAGAAGTAATTCGTCTGAGTCTCTCTTGCCTGAATCGGGTAACAAGACCCCGGGGCTGAAGAAGGGGAAATCCCTTGAAAGTCTTCTCAAAGGATCTCCTAGTAAACAGTTCCCTCACACAACGATGGTCCCAGCTTCCAATGGGTATGAAGGAGACACTGATACCCCCGAAGCGGTTCCTCCCACCCCCCCATCCCCGTTCTCTCCCAATAAGGTAATGGGGATTGCTGCCTCAAATATCGATTTAACAAAGACGGTCGACCTTTCTGACCTGGTTTCCGGAACTCATGAGAGATCAGTCTCTATGTATGGAATTAAACGGAGTACTTCCATCCCGAAAGATTCGATTCAATCAGTGACAAGTGTCCCATGTTTTGCTGAGAGTATTGGTAAGTAATAAGTTACTTGGATGTCGAATTAAAGTTACAAAAGCCTTTTTATTTCAATTGGAAACCTTTAAATGAGACTAACCAACACTTATTCTATCGTTTAGACTTTTCTGAAAGTACACAATCCCCGATACTTCCCCAAAAAGATCTTGAATCGCCTTCAAGACAAACTCCGATCCAACAAAGAAAGTCCGTTGTGAACACCCCCCTTCCTCCTGTTCCCACCTACTCTCCCATGCCCGTGAACAAACTAGCGCCGCACTCGCTCAATCAGAGTTTTCAAGAGTATAACATGAGTGGGAGTCCCCCCCCAGTTCCGCATCGCCCCCATGCTCTCAGTATGACTAGCAACATGTCCGATGCATACAGTGACATCAGGAGACAACAGAGAGGGAAAGATGGTATTGCGCCTGAGAGTAAACAAAATAAGCCGAGACCACTTTCGATAAAGTTAACCAGGTTTGTCTTCTTGTATGTCAAGAATTTTCCACGAATGATTGAATACAGGAAACCCGATTAGTTAGCGAGGCTGTATTGTACAGAGTGGACTTTTCATTCGGTTCCTCCTAATTCAGATAAAATACACAGTCGATTCCGCTTAATAGGGTCACATCGGTCAGAGGACATCTTGCCCCGATTAAGCGGAGAGCCCTATTAAAGTTAAAAAGTACATTCCATTTTCTCTAATTTGATCCAAGCAATTGCAACTGGCTTTACAGTCTAGATTTGAAACGAATTGATAGGCTGTTGTGTTTATTTCTGGAATAAAATCATCAATTAATTCTATTTTAATACACTCCTCTATTCCTTCCCAAGTTACGCTATTACACCTCTGGAATGTACACTATACATTTGAAATTGATCATTATTGATAATTATAGTAGCAATTTCCTGTCGTATATGGAACTTTGAAATACGAGAGTATTGGAAGTGAATTTAACAAATTCTTAATGTATTTTCATGCATTTTATTAATTAATCAGCTGGTCAACCAGCAGTGTATGGATATGATATACGTAATTCAACTAGATTAATACATTATTAGTCCGTTTGAGGCGTCTATTTTCTCTCTCTCCTTAGGACAATCGATGAATTCCCACATCAAATGCCTTCGAGTGTGAGTAACATGGATTTCTCAACTCAGTTGTTCCGATCTGAGACAGATTTATCGAAATTCAGAAAAATCAGTACTGGGTCACAACCTATGAAATCTCATTTTCCTGTTGAACGGAAAATCAGTGCGAATTTGTTTCACCTCACTCGCCCTCTTCCTGTATTAGAAGATAGACCAACTCCACAGCTGAGTCCTGAACCAGAGCTGGAGCCGGAGGAAGATTTGATTGATATCGACAGCTGGGATATTGAAGAGGTAATTTATTTCAGTGTCAATTCTCCTAAGTCCTGCCTTTTCGAATCCCAAAGGGGGTTTTATTGCACCTAACTAAATGGCAGAATTCCCAATTGAATCTCCAGAAGCCACAATTGTGGTTCAGACCGTGAAATATGCATTTATACATTTATGTCACACTGAATGGTTTAAATTATACATTTGTCCTCTATCAACGTCACGTACCAGAATATTCATATGTTATTTTTACGTCATAAATTTACTATTTGCGTCATATGAGTTATTAATAACTAATAAGTGATGTAATAAATGAATTAATGATTAAGGAAGTCCCGCCAACTCCGCTTCCTCACGGAAATAGATATTGAAATCTATTTTTAACAGTTGCTATTTTGAATTTAGGTTGGGAATTGGCTTGAAGAAATCGGGCTGGAACAATATCAACAAACATTTTCAGACAACGATATTGATGGATTCGTTTTGTCAACGCTAACCAACGAGAATCTCAGAGATGACATCGGCATCCAGTCGTTTGGGCACAGATCCAAAATTATTAAACAAGTAAAGAAGTTACTGAATTGATTTTAATATATTTTGTTCAACTGTATATATTTATGATTAATGTTTATAACTGTTGATTTGTTTGTGGACTTTTTCAATAATATTTTGTTATTTATAAGATTGTTGTTGTTATTTATTTCATATTAAATCTATTTAAGATGATTTGAATTAAATTCTAAATAATTAACCATAGCATATACAGAATTCTGAAAAATATGATATCTTATTTATAAACCATTGCACATGTTGTATCAGCAAACCGAGTTGAATAAATTTAGAAAGTTCAACCTAATTAACTGGCATTGCAGGTGCTTTGTTTACAACAGCACGTGGATTGAGTAATGTGAATATAGTTTTATGAAAATCGTGATAATATCCTGGAAGGTTTAATTAGAATAATAGATGGCAATTATAGGAGATAATAGATTGATTACTTTTATCAGACCTCTGAATACACGGCATGTACATAGTTCTATTGCATTATGAACTCAAAATGGTCCCGTTGTCTCGAGTAATCTGAAAGTATACACAGATTAAAGAGAATACCACGCAACACTAAGCTTTGATTAAGTTCTTTAGTTCGTGTCTCATTGCGAATACCATTTTAGGTTCGACCCTTTCAATTTCAAAGAGTTTGAGTAAAATAAATTCTCATTGAAAGTACTTGCGTATATTGAAAGGGTAAGGTTCGCTAATCGAGTCAATTCCTAGGATATACGCACTCAACTATTCAACTTTCACCTACTTCTATGATGGGTATTTTTCCCAGGCTTTAAAGAAAATTATTTGCGTATAAAGATTCTAATTTTAGAAGTTCATGGGAGAAATAATTTGCATAATAAGAGCGACAACTTGGTTTTGTTGCAGCTAAATTTAGTAACAGTTATTTTTAGCATCTGGCGGGCTTTTATTACTGAAATTGATTGTTACTAAAAATAACCCGAGCAACTAACGCCGAATGTCTAAATCATTGTTTTCGTCCATTTCATTTTCATTCTAATGATTGATGAAACAGGAAAAACTTCTCTTCGCCTAGCCCAACCAAAGGAAGACAGTCATTAACATTACATTTGATCTGATCAATATATCTTTGCGACTGGATTTTTTCTGAAAGAGTTTATCTATATACGAAAATGCTAACAAACGAATCTCGTTCGTCAATCAACCATTCCACAAAAAGCGATTCAAGCCCTTTCACTAAATCAGTTAGAGGAAACATTGAATGGATGATATGACATCACAGCCACAATCTCATCACCAACGATCAATACATTTCTCTTGACATCATCTTTCAATTATTCGTCATCCTGTTAGTAAGTGGATTTTCATCATTTTGATATATCGAGTCTAAATTTAGTTAACGATTACTTTAATATTTTACTTTGTAAAGGTCGAGAAATAATCATTCTAGTCTCATCTTAAATTGCATCATCACTACGATAATTTTACGACTTATAATTGATGATATTGGAATTCAATTCAATGTGTGCGATAGTGTTTTTAAAACCACCATGCTAGAAATATCTAAGTCTAATACAATATGTAACTAAAGAGGTATAATATACTCGTACAGATTCCTATTGCTAGTCTATTATCACTAAGGTTTGCTATTGTACACTTCTAACCGTTATGACTTTCTCAAAGCTTATAATAGAAACGCATGGAATTTTGTTTTCACGGGTTGAATACATTCATTAGACCTAGTATGGTTTCAAATTTGAGGTAGCATTTTATGGTTGTTGTATTATACTCTTTCTAAAGATTGCAATTACTGCAAGGAACAAATATCAAATACAGCACACACCCTTGTTAATCCGAACACCAATAGATATCTAATTCGCCTCCCGTCATGAATCGACTTTTATAATGTTATATCTTGACAATAAGATTGAGAGACCGCGTTCATAATAACCTTAATATTCTAACATTACAAATTTATTAGCATTAATCCCCCATTGAATTAATGTTATTTCACTAATCGGAACAAATTCACTAGTCCGAACGATGTTTTCGATCATTGCAATGTACAAAGCTGTTCGGATTAGCGAGGGTATACTAATTTGTAGAATATTTCAAACCTTCTTCCCTTGATTGCTTCAACAATTCCCTAAAGAATTAAAGTTTAGTAAACTGAGCTCACTGGTTCTCCCTCTAGCACCTCTCTCCCTCGTCCCCTCTTTCTACTGCCCCCATAGACTCCAGTTGTTGCATTGAGCAGTCCCTTCAAGAAATTTACAGATAAATTACTTGTTAATAGCATTGGAAAAGCTATTTTATGAATTTGTTTGTGATTCTATGGCAGTTTATTTGTTAATTTAGCAAAGCCCCATTAAATAGGCTAGTTTT
Organism: Aphrocallistes beatrix; assembly: GCA_963281255.1. Lineage (NCBI taxonomy): Eukaryota > Metazoa > Porifera > Hexactinellida > Sceptrulophora > Aphrocallistidae > Aphrocallistes > Aphrocallistes beatrix. The sequence goes on along the minus strand of OY725506.1, from coordinate 622,390 downwards.
TCCTTCAACTTTTTCCCTCTAGTGAATCTATTGATTACATAATTTGCCAACTTCATTTGATAGAATGGAAATAATATTAAAAAAAGTTGATTGGAATTGAATTAATTAATTAAACTACATTACATCATCCATCGACCTTCTGAGTGGGTAAAACATAGCTTCTAAACTCTAATTCGACCTAAAACTCTCTCTCTTTCCTCCTTTTTTCTCGCGCCGGCGCTGTTCCGTTGACCGTCGTTAGCGCCCAGGGATTCGTTCCCTCCCCCCAAAGGGGGACTTCATGACTAGAGGGCGAATTCCCAAGGAGTGACGCTGGAAGGTCCAGTGGTTAGAGTTGTCTCAAGTGTGTTCAGATCTATGACTTTTTCCTGATTAGCGAAGGAAGCGTTTTGATTCAATTCCTGATCAAATTCCATGAGTTGTCCGATGAACCCGATGTTCGGATCAACGCAGGGTCTCTGTTGCTTGACGAAGCCGATGGCACTCGTGAACGTCCATTGGTGCATCCACATTAGGTAGGCGATAACGATTGTGGAGGATCGAGAGACGCCGGCATGGCAATGCACTAGGACTCTACCTCCCTTCGCTCTAGCGGCCTCGATATAGGCGAAAGCGACGCGGAAAAATTCTTTCAGGGATTGTCTATGCGAGTCGAGCGCCGGGAAATTACAGTAATGGAAGTTGTCAACGAATTTATTCTGAATATCGGTGGTCATGTTCATAATGTGAGTGATTCCGTTCGCCTGAAGGACTTTCAAGTCAGTAGCGTCCTCTTTTCCAGAAATGTAGAGGGTCTCATTGATGCGAGAAATCGGGTTGATGATCCTTGCAGGTTCAGGGATGGAGTATTCGGATTTGATGGCAGAGTTGATCTTGCATTGTGTCTCGCAGGAAGTGCAGAGGTGAGGAAACATGGATGAGAAGCTTTCGAAACCACCTGAGGAAATGAATTATATCAAATCGAGTTCGAGTTTTGATCTTTTTTAGGAAAAAAATCGCAGGCATTTCTAGAAACATATCAGCTAAGACATTTACCTTGTAGGTAGTGCGTGTTGTCTCCGAAGATGAAGGTCAGTTTTTCGACAAGAATTCCAGCGAAGGTATTTGGATTTTCAAAGTCTTTCAGACCTTTCTCAGTGTGACAGATGATGGCTGATTTAATGGATTGCGCCTCGACTTTCGACTCTTTGATGAGGTCCAAGGGCGTGATGATACCCTTCTTGAGCCTCCTCTGGATGAGATTGGTAGAAGCGATGTTGACGGCGTTGATGATGTGATTCTTAGTGTAGTTGAGGAAGGGACGGATGTCAATTATGACGACAGGATTTGTTTTGCTGTTCTCAATAATCTAAAGAAAGATGGAAAATCATTACAGTATTCAAAAAATATATTTTATTCATTGTTTTGTTTAGTAAAAACTTACCGAAGACAAAGCTTCCGCTTCCATGCCTGAAAGTCCCGGGAGAGTGCATCCTGAGTAGCGTCCCATCCCAGCAGGTAAAGATTGTGTCATTGTTACCATTTTGATAAATAATTTGTGATTAAAATCTGTAAAAATACTTGGTTTTGGTTGCTGTAAAAAGCTCAGTTTAATATTCCTCCACTGATTCATTTATATAGTAAAGGATTCACTTTTGATACTAAATTTAGCCATACACCTACACTGAAAGGTTATATAGTGTAACGTGTTGTATTCAAACTCAGATTCGATACTCAAAGCTGAATTCATAGAAGTTCGATATTGCAATGCTTAGATTGAATGAAATCGAAAAAATTGAGTTCATATTCTTGGAATTATTGGAGCAAGCATTATGTTTTGTAAAATAAAATAGATTTTATTAGAATTTTAGTTACAAACCATTTAATCGTAAAAATTATTTCTTGTTCAATTCGCAACTCATCTTCAATTAAGGAATTCAGTCCTTTGAATAGCATTAACATTTGACTTCTGACAAAGCCTTGCTCACAGATAATTACGTATTTTAAAAATAAATTCTTCGTACAGCAATGATCATAGAGTTCTAGGTCGCTATAAAATAAAACATCATTATTACAGAACCATATTTTAATAACTATATTGTAGTTTTAACAAGCGCGCTTCGCTTGCTTGCGCTGCGCGGCTTGCGGACACTTTGTGTCCGCAGAGTCGCCCTGCGGGCGCCTGGTGTTACTCAATCTAAACTATTTTGAATTTTTTTCCTTTATATATATATATATATATATTGTAAACAAAGGTCAACGAATAATTTTTCATATGGATCCGAAAATATGATATTCGAAATCTACACCCCTAAAACCCCATGTCAACCGTTGGAAGCTAGTTTCTAGCCTATTTTTGTAATTTGTTTACTTTATGTATCTATTGCAAACAAAAGTAAACAAATATTTTATCATATCAATCTGAAAATATGATATTCAAAATCTACATCCCTAAAAAACCCATGTCAACCGTTGGAAGCTAGTTTCTAGCCTATTTTTGAGATTTGTTTACTTTATGTATCTATTGTAAACAAAAGTAAACAAATAATTTATCATATACATCTGAAAATATGATATTCGAAATCTACACCCCTGAAAACCCCATGTCAACCGTTGGAAGCTAGTCTCTAGCATTATTTTCAAAATTCATCAAATGGTGTGAAAATATGTATATAAAGGTGTGAAAATATGCACATAATTTTTTTTTATTGCTATACACTATAATACATTTAAGATATTAAACATAAGTTGTAGCTTTGGAGTATTATTAATAATGACGATCTAATGGAGTGTCGTACAATAATTTCCATTGTGATAGTGCAGTCTTTTATTTAGTATAGAAAAGGTGTGAAAAATTGTTTTCCATTTTTTTTGCAGAGGTGTGAAAATTTCGCTTAGATCTTAGAGCTTAATCGTAGATTCATCATTTGACACCTACGTGCCAATTTTCGTATCTCTACGACTTGCCAATTCTTCAATCAATTCGGACAAACAAACAAACAAACAAACAAACAAACAAACAAACAAACAAACAAACAAAACAAAAAAAATCCTAGCATTTTAATATATAAGATATGCATTATAGCTCATTTTAGTTTCTGTTAAAAAAAATAATTGCGTACTTCGTCACAAAAGTGATAACTTTAACAACGACGCAAATGCTTCTCTCATCTGATGAGACAACTTTCTAAAAATAAAACTTCAAAAATGAATAGAGCAGATCGTTCTAATTATATATTTATTTGCGGTTGTTTTTATTAATACAGTCGACTCCGCTTAATCGGGTCACTCTTGGTAGGACCGGAATAGCCCTCACACATAGAAGCTAATACAAAATACGTATTTCCGGTTAATAGGGTTAACTTTAATTTCCCCCTGGGATTTTTCTATTTATAATAACTACCCCAAACTTATAGGCTTCCCTGTTAAAAATAGTTTAAACCGGAAATGACGCAGCACATTCCTGGGGCAACTTAAGTTAATCGGGGCAAAATGTCTTCTGACCGATGTGACCCTATTAAAAGCGGAATCGACTATTCAATTGCATTTAGATTGAATCATATGACGAAATAATCATCTTGTGGTAACTGCAATGAAAACCATTCGTGTTAAAAATTTACTGAATCACACATATTCGAAAGTTTCAAACTTATTAGGTTTGCATAATTGTCTCTCACAATTTTGCACAACCCAATTAGAGTGAAATAGTTTGATTGCCAAATAGTTCGATTGCCTAATTGATTGCCCAATTAATTGATTGCACAAGTTAATTGATTGCACAATTCAATTTCGCGGTTGTACGCAATTGCTCTCCATGAAAGCTCTCATGAAAATAGTAACGCAATTATTTCAAAAAACCCCAGATAATCGTTGAGTTGAAGTGTTCAAAATGCCTTGGTCCTCACTCCTCACTATGATCGTAGCTGTGAGAATACTCGATCAGAACGGAAAGACAACTAATTTCTGTTGTTATGTAATTCATTTGTTAAAGAGGTATGTCGTCATTATTAATTCGGAATTCTCTATTAAAACCTTCGATGCATTTGGGATTTTTCCATTTATAGTACAGTCAGGGTCGTTTATTATGAACCCACTTAATATGAACATTCGTTTATTATGAACTAACCTCCTGGTCCCAATTTCATTTTTTAGATAGGATTTGTATTGAACCAAGTTCGCTTAATATGAAGTATCTCTATTATGAAAATATTTGTTGGTCCCTTGGTGGTTCACAACAAGCGACCCTGACTGTAAGTCATTTTAAGTCTCAGCCATAAATGTTAATTTTGTCCCTGATATTTTAGCAAACGAATTTCAAGCAAAACCGTTGCATTTCATTCAATTCTCTCCATTCTTAAAAGCTACACGGTTACTATCTTTCTCGTTACAACATAAACCAACTAACATCTGTTATCTCGACTAGATGCTGACTGTTTATCAGAGACAGAGCTTCCACCAAAACCATGATAACCTTCATCTGTGGAAATTTGTTTTACTTCTCTAATATTTGATGAATTGCTTAGACTACCATGCTTTATATGGCGTTGTGAATTCTGAAATTCTGTGATTTTATGGTTCTTCAAATTCTTGGAATGGATCTAGTTGTCAAGTTTGTTTTTCGAAGTTTGACTATCCGGAGGGTAATCTAGTCTAGAATTTTTGTTGAAATATACGAATCCTATGGTGATACTGACCATAGGCGCCAAGTGTGGGTACCAGGTCTGGACCCTTGGGGGGGGGGGACGTGGTGCTGGGCAATTGAGCAGTGGAGGAAGCTGTGGTATGGCAGGACTCCACACAAACTTATAGGTTCCAGCTAAACCCCAAAATTATGTTAATTGAGTCTAAATATATATCCCAATTACATTTTTCTTCCACTATAGTCCAAGATTTTCTTTTCCCTAGGTAACAACAGTAGCTGTATATCGATATTTGAGCATCTAAGATTTTAAAAATTTTAGACCCCCCTTTAACGTCGCTCGTTTCGCTCGCTCTTGGCCCCCCCAAGTTTTACTCGATTTTCCTAAACTTGGCGCCTATGATACTGACATTAAAATGTTTTCTGTAATCATATAATTTTAGATTATTGACGGAGTTAACTTACTATCATGACTTGACACTCGCATGACTTGCCACAACATTATCAAATACACCATCCTCTCTTCCATGTGACTTCAAAGGAATTCAATACATACCAAATACAGCGAATGGAAGTTAGCTATCAGAGATGCTATTTTTAAATACTTTCACTTTGCCACTGCCAATTCTCTCTTTCTCGTATTTCATTTAGTTCATCCTTTAAATTGATATTACCAAAAAAGGAGAATGAAACTATAAATTTGTCTACAGTAAGTCTCTATATTACACGATCTCTCTCATATACTTTCAGTTACCCAACTTTCTAAATAAGTCGACTTGTTTATTTGGAAATGTGAACTTATTAATTAACCCCGAATTTTGAGTCATCTGTGTTTTTTAAAAATAGAAAATGCTAAGCATTCTCTTAATTGATATTAGTTGAAATGGTTTTAATTCGGAGGGAAACAGTCTTGTGTTATTTGGATGTAAGTATTTTCTAATAATAACTCTTTCTCATGTATCCAATTAAGTCGTAGTTGATTGCATTCTCGAAGCTGTTATTACAAATTCTAGGATTAATTAGTTCGATATTGGCCATCTTATTAAAACAATGATAGTTATCCTCATGTATGTACCACCCTCAATTATGGTTTTTATTGGAGCATATAATATAATGCTTTACTCTTTCAATTAAAATCAGACTTTCAAACTCAATCTTAGCCAGGGATTCCAGAACTGGCAAAAAAAAAGTTGTACGTATTTTTTTTTGCCAACCGTTTACTTGCTACTTTATTTTTTCCTCCATTTTAGATTTAGTTTTACTCACTCACTACTTTTTTTTTTACTTGCTACTTATTTTTTGACCGACATTTAGTTGACGTGAGGAGAAGAAATTATTGATTGTACAATATATGACAGAAACGAGGGTGCATCGAGGGATTTGCAGGAATATTTGAGTATTTCAGAAACATAATTTTCTTAATTTAACCATGTCCATTTCATCAGGTGTCCGGGAAATTTACTTACTACTTTTTTTTTTTGCTCGCCATCCAGAATATTTACTTACGACCTTTTATTTTTCTCCAAAAAAATAAAAAGGTAGTGAGTAGCAAGTAAAAAAAAAGTAGCAAGTAAATCCCTGATCTTAGCGATACAGTGGGTTTCCTAAAACGGACACTCTTAAAAGTGGACAAACAAACCCTCTACAACGGACAAACCTCGTGGAACGGAATGAATTCACCATATTTTTATGTAAGAGTTAATCACTCTCCGAGAAGCGACATCTCTCTACAGCGGACGAATGCCATGTCCCAATGTATCTATTAGACTACTGTATTTGTTATAAATACGACATATATAAATTAAGTTGAAATTTATAATTTATTTTGTTTAAGTCAATTACGTCTTTTAGCAGTTTGGCTCTTCGTATTAATTAATCTAATTACGTTTCTCCTATTGTCGTCGTAAGCAGTTTCAAAACAGTGATTATTTATAATTTTGAAGGTACATTCAACTTTGCCCCATTCCCTACGCTGAATATTAAAATGCAAAATGGCCAAAAAGAAGAGTTCACATTTCCAATCATCAATAAATGAAAATTCTACAGTTGCGTGATCATTATTGACGGACTTATAGACTTGTTTGTTCTCCATTGTGAAAATGCACTAGTAATATGACCCAATAACCTCAGCATTGAAACAACTGCGAAGACTTTAACCAGGTTTTATTTAATATTCTAAATATATCTCAGATTACTTCCACCGAGACAAGTTCAATGCTTCGCTCATATTATGGAAGTTTGCGCTGTTCCTTTTAAATTTTTAATTATCGAGGTTATTTAACAAATAAGATTCGAGGAAAATCCTGGATTACTCTGGAACTTACTAAAGCATACCTTAATACTTTTAGTAGAACGGAAACTGAGCTTACATTTTCTTTTAATTTTTCAAAGCATTAGGGAAGATTTGCTCGCATAATGTTCTTCAACACATTAAGAAATATATTACTAAAATAAGGCAATCAGTGATTATATTTTCAGGAAGTTTTTAAATGTCTTGTGGTCGTATTAGGTATTAGGAAACTTGGGCGAGGAATGTTTGCTTTCGTATTAGGTCTGGCATGAAGTGTAATGAAACATAGGTAGGGGCCTTTGAAGCCGCTAGAGGTAACTTACCGTCTTCCCCTGAATAAGCGCCGGGGGGTTAGATAAGATGCGAACATTTTAAGGTAGGTATACCATTTGTTATGGCTAGTTGTATTTATGAATACTCTTAGTGATTAGTAATGAGATTGGAAATCGTTCATCTCTTCCAATTGCGACTGTTTTTCAGCCGATACGGCGCTTTAAATTTTTGAATTCCGGGGGATTTTGAGCACGAAAAACTTTTATTCAGGGAAAGACGGTATTTAAAATCGAATTCGGACTTTCCTTGTCAAAATGTAAACACATCTGGAATTCATATTAATTGATAATTAAGGGATGATATATAATGAGTTGTTTTCATCACGAATTAAATTTAATAATACTTTAGATAGTTCCGATTAAATAATGATATGTATCAGTACTGAATAATTGATTAGCTGAGAAGCCTTGCACTCGCATTCTGGGTTAGTTGGTAACATGCTCCGTTGAGTCTTGAGCTTTTGGTGATTACCTCACTCACTTCATCAAGCTTTGAATTTTTCATAAGTAAGATCAGTCGTGATCAGTATTTGTCACCTCATTGGGTAACTGAGAAGGAATTTCTTGTAATTGCATCAAACAAAACTTAAAATTTGACACCATGCCGCTAGCAATAAAATTTATTCTCGACCTTCTAAAATGAACTCTTTTCTGTATATATAGTATTAACAATATTTTTTAGAATAATATTTGATTTCTAGAGAGTAGACTGTTTTCTTGTGTAAACTTAAAAGATATTTTAATGAATATTTCTCAGCATTATCTGTGTATTACAACATTGATATATTTTTAACCTATTGTGAAGTGACTTATTCTTTTCATCTTTCTGCAAACTCAATAATGATTCAGTATGATTACGAAATTTAGGTAGAAAGACAGAGGCTGTATTTAAAACAGTAAGAATTCTCTACATATTGCAGCATAAACTTTACCTTGATTGGGCCAAACATAGGAAATCGAGAAAAAGAGGTATCTATTTTTGATATAAATTTAGCAAATCTAATGAAGTCAGTTTAGTAGGCAGAGTTAGCATTCGTCAAAAAAATAATTTCTTCTTTTCTGCCTTGAAGTAATTTGTCATTCCTACAATGCATCACTTCTCCCTAATTTCCAGCACATGCTATGTCCGGGCAGATGTGCATATCAACCTGAATTCTATTGGGCAACAAATTGTGTAGACAAAGGTCAGGACCTTTGTCTGCACAATATTTTTCATTATAGATTACTATAGTGACCTTCTGAAATGTCGGCCAATAGATAGTGCACTCCAGTGACTCGAAGGAACGTGAAATGTGAATACAGTCGACTCCGCTTAATCGGGCCACTGTTTAATCGGGTCAACCGCTTAATCGGGTCACTTTTGGCAGGACAGGAATAGCTCTCACACATAGAAGCTAATACAAAATATTTTCGGTTAATAGGGTTCTCCGCTTAATCAGGGCAAAATGTCCTCTGACCGATGTAACCCTATTAAGCGGAATCGACTGTATTTGATGGAAAACAATACTTTTTTTGCAAACTAACTCTACAGTGTAAGGCAGTGGTTCTCAACCGGGGTGCCATTTGCTTCCTCTCGGGGTGCCGCAGGCCTTACCACACTTACATACTGCTTTATTTTATTTTCTATTAATACCATTGTCAATGTTGAATTTGATAATTGTCCTCTGACAATCCTCTGGAATAATTTATTACACAATATTCACAATAATTTCCTAGTTTATTAATTAGTTATTCTATATAGTGGTGCGGCATAGCAAAACAATTGTGCATTTTGTGATAAAAGCACCAAAATTGGTACACATGTACTTTGATATACTATGAACATTTTTGGATATTGGGCCACCTGAAACGATGCCTATGTCAGCCATGACAGCTGGCCCCAAATTATCACGTCCGATAGTATTGCCGGAATTGTCCTCTATCAATAGCTTCTTTTAATCACACCATATCATATTTTGATTGTAAATTCGTGTCCAGCACGAAATTTCCAGTAATTTGATATACAGGGTGACAATTAAGTTCTGTTACAAGCTTCATTAAGTATAAAATTTATTATACTCAAACGATCTTAGTTATTCTGGCCCTTAGAGATTGTAATTCGAATATGATTTTAAAAGATTTTTCGATTCTAAGACTTAGAAATGTGTTTTGTATGGCGAGTTTGAAGAAAAAAAAATGTGTCCTGGCACGGAGCGAAATTCGTGAATCAGGGCCCACTGCTTTTCAAGTTATCTTCAAAGAGTCTTCAAATTCTAGGAAAAATTAGCTCACACATTTTCCTCGAACACTCTAAATTTATAGGATGTTCAGATCAGTGCATTTTGAGGACCAATTGGATCAGATTTTTTTGTGATGTGAAAAAAAGTGCAATTTTGGGGAATTTTGCAAAATGTACCTAATTTGAACTGCGAATGAATAACTTTTTCTCGTTTTTGATAATCAATTCAGTGGATTTATTAAATATTTATATGGCGAATGAAAGGTATCTGGTGCTAAATCGTCATGGAACATCGATTATGAAGACATTTTTTACAGAAGCAGTGGGCCCTGATTCGCGATTTTCGCTGCGTACCAAGACACATTTTTTTTTCTTCAAACTCGCCCTACAAAACACATTTCTAAGTCTTAGAATCGAAAAATATTTTAAAATCATTGAAAATATTCGAATTACAATCTCTAAGGACCATAATAACTAAGATCGTTTGAGTATAATAAATTTTATACCTAATGAAGCTTGTAACAAAACTTATATATTGACCATATTTGGAGAATCTTTTTGGTTTCCCGTTCCTAGCAACGGCCTGGAATGTTGAAAAATTCCGATCTCTAAATTTTTGAGGAACCATATCGAGTGACCCCTTGTTCTTCTCGGCTAGGTTCAGCGAGTACGAATATGCGAATATGCTAATTATTTTAACGCTCTGATATATCATATGTAGAATATATGAATGTTTTACCACATTCAACTATACCTTCCACTATGGCATACCACAAAACTTTCATATATTCCACATATGACATATCAGAGCATTCTAATTAGCATATTCGTACTAGCTGAACCTTGCCGAGAAGAACAAGGGGTCACTCGGTTCCTCCAAAATTTGGAGATCGGAATTTTTCAACATTCCTGGCCATTGCTAGGGACAGGCAACCAAAATAATTCTCCAAATATGGTCAATATATATATCAAATTGCTGGAAATTTCGTTTCAAAATATGATCTGTTGTGATTAATTAATTAAAAGAAGTTATTGATAGGGGACCATTCCGGCAATACTATCGGACGTGGTAATTTGGGGCCAGCTGTCATGGCTGACATAGGCATCGTTTCAGGTGGCCCAATATCCAAAAATGTTCATAGTATATCAAAGTACATGTGTACCAATTTTGTTGCTTTTATCACAAAATGCACAATTGTTATAAATTTCATGCTATGCCGCACCACTAATAATAAAGTCGTAATAATTCAAATCAATCTCCACTTTTACTATCATTTATTCATTGCCCTGCCCAAGTCAAATTAAGGGGTGCCGCTGAAAGGTATAAGTTTAGAAAGGGTGCCGCGAGAAGAAAAAGGTTGAGAAACACTGGTGTAAGGAATGCATTACACGCAGCCTCTTCTGAAGAATAGCTTGGTTCACAAACCATGATTTAGTGATTCGTATATATTATTTTATGAAAGAGGAAGAAATTTTGATGCGACTACTTCATCTATTTTTCATGTCTTAATTACAGACATACATCATATGCTATTATTAGCATTGAAAACTTGAGCAATTTCTAAATTTGAAATTGAAATCTATCAGATAGTATTCTTAATATTAGTGTATCTTTGAAAAAAGAAATTGTAAGCTGTTTCCTTTCTACTAAAAATTATTAATTAATTAATTAAGGTAGCAAGAAAATACTGGAATCGAAATTAAGACATTTTGTAATTGAAACTCTGTAGTGTAACTGCCATTGCCCTGTTACACTACAGAGTTTCAATTACAAATGTCTTGGAATTTCGATTCCAGTATTTTCTTGCATAGTATCGAAAAAGTTAAAGTCAATACCAACAGTTTTTCTCCAGTAAGTAACCAAACAAATGTTATTTGCACTTTCATTATGACTAAACAAATAATTGTTTAAACCAATGAGGTAAGAGACCGTCTTCCTGCACGATATCTGTCGATATTTTTGTGTCCTGTTTTTTGGAACACTGAATAGATCTAGCTTGATGTAAGCACACTTGAATTTAGTAGTTTACCTGCGGTTGGCAAGTGATTTTTTTCTATTTATAATCAGACCCCAAACTTGTATGGCTTCCCCGCCCGAAATGGCTTAAACAGGAAATGATGCTACAAAACACCTCGCCAAGCGCGGGTTAAGGATATTGCACCATTTAGCTGGTCCAGGAACAACACAAATACGTCAAAAAACGAAATTACGGTCAAATGGACGGATGTTCAGTTTTATTCACGAATGTACGATGAAATATTTACATATACAGGTGACTCCGCTTAATCGAGACACTTTGGTCCCGATTAAGCAGAGTTCCCAATTAACCGATGAAATTTAGTATTAGTTTCTATGTCTGGGGACAATTCCGTTCCGATTAAGCGGAGTTGACTGTATATACAAAAAGAAAGTAGGATTGAGATTGATAAATAAATACAACACAACAAACTCATGGGGTAGCACATAGGAAGTTCGTTAGAAGAAGTACATGTATTGGTATGGTAACAATTATGAGTTAAAAGGAAGGTGCAAATTCATAATGAAGAACAAACAAGAAACGAAAAAACATTAGGTTCGGAATAACCGGATATTATTTGCAATATTTCTCCTGGATTCCACTTGGCTCCAAGAACGAATCATGGAAGGAAAGGTATTTCATCCTATTAAGTTTGGGAGCATGTGCGGGCTTTGCAATGTGTCCGTTGTTACTGTTGAGTACTGACGACTTGTCTTCACTCTCCACTTCCATCTCAAGAGCGTTGAAGCACACATTCCTTATCTGCATCATTGACTCTACGATCTGGTTATAGAACTTGACCGAGTCCTGTATGAGAGAGTGATACATTTAAATTAAGGGGAATAAAATTAAACTCTGGCCTAACTAAGTTATGTATGGCGTGGATCAAGGGATTATCTAGGAGCGCGAGACGATCCTTTAGGCGTATGATGTTAAGCCTCAAAGTGTTTAGGAGCGTGAAAATCCAGAATAATACCCAACTTACCCTATATTATAATGTTATTTCTCGATTTAGGCGTATGGAAATTTAGGGTTTGAGATAAGGAGCGTCTCTCTGGAGGGCTGAATAATACCTGGTGTGGATAGAGGGTACTTTTTGTCCGGGAAATATTGTGGATGCAGAAATTTTCCTTGTGTCAGTTAAACTTCCCGTGGGATTAAAATAATGCACATTATTCATCTGAGTCAGATAAACTTCCCTGAGGGGAATTACAAAGTTTAATTTGGAGCTATCGGAGAAAAATACACCGTGATCTATTTCCAGTGGGATGTGGCAATTGCTTTGATTATATTAGTCCGTTATAGAACTTCATTAAAAAGAGCAAATAATATTGAAATCATAATTTGGTCATGATACACTAATATTAGAAAGTTTCTACCAACCATTATCATGCAAATGTATGGTTAAATTAAGGCAATTACTTGGTCTCCTTGATAGACAAAGGTTTCTTCAGAAACTTACTAAGCAATGATATTAACAATAATAATATATCGTATCTCGAAATGTGGAAAGTACAAACAAAAGTGTTTGTAGTAATGGATCCGGGTAAACAACATATAAATATTACGTAAATAATAATAATAATATGTACAAAATGCTTTTAATTAATGGCTACGATATATTAAAGAATGCACTGTTCCGATAAAATTCCCCCCTCAGACAATTTTTTCTGTATTAATCAAATCAACCAATGCATGTGATTAGGCATTATTAAATGCAGTATTCAACGTGTCAGTATATTTTTAGAATGCTGATGTTATATCTAAATGTTGTAAGCTTTGGGGTAGAAATTGATTTTCTGGGTTTGAACCTGATCTCTGTGTAGATCAGGATCATCAGTTTCATCATGAGTAGTAAGTTCAAGATTGTTTCACAATGCTTATTGCAAGGTTTGTAAGAGAGGTGTGTGCTCAAAATGGCTGAAAACTAATTTGAGAGTAGAAACAATTGGCGTGGACTTTACCGTATGAAAATTGTACGCGTACGCCTACACTTTAGTAGTAATATTATAGATTTATCAATGCTGTGTGTGCACTCACTGAACCAAGATGGGCATGTGCCTCCCAAAACTGTCCTAGTAGTGTCTATGTCTGAATATACCTCTGGTTAGAATTCCAGCCAACTCGTACTAGCCAACTCATCCAAGTAAACAGAAAATCCTGCTTTTCGCTGTGTTCTTACAGATATCTCATCCAAAATACTATAGAAATCATACATTTCATTTTGGTAGTGGTACGAGTTGACTTTACCATTTGGGACGAGTTGACTGATTCCCTCTGGTTAATACGAAACACAACCTTTAACCGTAGAATGCCCAGTGGGGACACAGTGTCCCCGATATCGCGGATGTCTCCCAGCCATTTTCTATGCAACTGAAGCCATACAAGTGCGAAACCATATAAATGCTGGGCATTCTACAGTTAAACTGTACTCTCCAATCTTACCGTTTTGGGAGAATCTTTGAATGAAGAGACATGAATCGCGATTCTTCCGGCAGAGAAGATGTACGAGACCCCGTATCCGTGTCTCGTGACGGGTCCGAATCCTCCTCCCCCTGAGCTGCACTCAGGTGTGAACTCCTGTCCAATTCCCGTCTGACAAGTTGGTGTCTGAATACACAGTATATGATACTTTGCAATAAAACAGCAGGGATCATGGATCAAAATTGTGAATGGATTTGGTGGTAGGAATGAGCCCATCTTGGCGCTTAATTGAACCAGGGACAGACAGGATGGGTCATATTCACAGTAGGAGGGCTGCTTTATCACCATGGGATGGGCTAAAAGTGTCTCCTGTGCTTTGATCCACTTTTGCCAGTGCGCAATATTGCATTAGTTTCTTCACGTTATCTGATTCAGAAAGACCCAAGTGAATAAAGTTGCATGCTCTGTCCATAAAAATGGCTCAATACCCAAATTAGCATTTCCTACATTATACGATGGTCCAATCAAGGTTGAGCTCAGTCAAATCTATTTTTAACCAAAGAACGGCAACTAACCTGACTGGTCGATAGCTTCCAAGGTTCGAGGATCACTTTCTCCAAGAAAGGTGAACTGATACTCTTTCCTTTCGACACAACGAACAGAGCGAAAAGATGTCTGTCGATTCCTTCGCCAATCATCGCTTTCTTCGCATTTCCTACATGCTTCCTCATAGCAACTTGCAGTACATCATAAGCTTCCACCACCTGAGATAATATAGAATATCTATAATTAGTATCATCTATTAAACTGCATGGTGCAACGAAACCTTCATATTATGAAGTTATCATCAATCCAGATGGATTCATTGATTCCACTTTGAAAGACTAAAACCTTTAAGATGTCTTGGAAAGTTATCTCCATTAACTATGTATTCCATCAATTTCAGGTAAAAGAATGGAAAATGAACATAAATGTTTGGGGGGTACTAAGTTCGAAATATTTTATGAAATAATTATAGTTAAACATTCTCTTCAATCATTTTAAGCAAAAAATCAACGCATTTATCCTTTCCCTATTTACCAACTTACGTCAATTTCGTCCTGCACCATGAGTCTGACGAATTTACAGGACTCTTCGGTTACTGGCCTCACCGTCTCCGTACGTCCCTCCCTGAAGAAGCGGGTCATGGCAGACTCGTATGTCAGACAGAACTCCCCCATGTTCTTGTAGATCGCCAACTGCAACGCCATTTGCAAGAATGCATCAGGACTACACTTGCATTGCTTGATTGTTTCCTTCCCGAAATGAGGGAAGAAGTCACATTTCAGATCAACCGAATCTGCAGACTTGCACGCGATAACTTTCTGGCTGTATATGGAATCAGTGGCCTAGAGAGAGATGGAGGAGAGTAGTGGACTGAGACAGCTGTGAACTAAAATTAGCAGCACTACTAACTTCATTATTGAATTCCCATCTCAGCCTCTCATACTTGCAGCAAGCAACATTGCCGTCTCCAGTAAGAGAACCATCACGGGTGTACCTGTGCAGACAAGGATTAACTACCTCTGTTACCATATAATGGCCGGTGAGTGCTAGTCCGTTCTTAGCTGACATATTTAACTGAGCGCCGAGAACTATTGTATTGGGGGGGGGAGGGGGGGGGTAGGAAGAATTTACAAGTTTAACAAGTTCTTTGCCCAAAACAAGCCTTTTGAAATTTTAAAAATCAACCCATTTTACCGAATGTTAAAACCTTTATTAAATACGAGTATATATTCCAAGTAAAAATATCAGAACGAGATGAAGTTAACTGGATTACCTCGGTTCTGTAGCATTATACTTCAGAAGGTTTTTCGCATGTGCAAGAAACTTCTTGTTTCTGGGATCAAGACAGTAATCCGTTTCCACCATGGTGCTTATTTCTATTAGATGACCCAAAACAGGAGCATCCGCGTATGAGTGCTCGCAGTTTAATCCAAACTCTCCGTTCTTGAATACGACGAGGTTAAAGCACTTATCGAACCATCGATTGTACCCAGATCCAGTTAGAAGAGCCTTGGAAAATTCGCTGAAATCCACCCGATCCTTATTGTACTCCCGTTTGTACTGAATCGTATTCTCTCTGTACAATTCTTTCGGGAGCTAAAGTGAGAGAACACTCAGGATCATAGTCTAAAATCAATGTTTCAACTTATTTCAATTAAGGACAATGGATTTTACCAACTCTTAACGGTTAAAGTCATTTTTGGTGGGGATGCCATAGAAATACGGGGTCAATCTATAATAGGGTTTCATAGCCAAATCCAGGGATTTAGAGTAAAAAATGTTTCCGAAAATCCACTTTTATCGGAATAACCCGCTTCAAGAATGTAAGAGTAATGTTCCCATGGATAAGTTAGTACACTAAGTCCTCTCTAATTGTCCACCATTGGGTAATGGGATCCTAAGTGGACAATTAGAGAGGACTGACTGTATCACATTTAACTCTAGTTTGGTGTGCAATGAATTGAAACGCGCTATGATGTTTTGGTCTTACTCACTTCTCCATATCCCTGCGACTCGTTATCGAGTACTACAAAGAAGGCTGCGGTATCAATGATATCCATGGTTCGCTTGTTGAGGCCAGTGGCAGTGTATTTGTCTCTAAACTCAGCCCATTCATCTCGATCCAGAGCAGTGAAGGCTGGCAGAAATCTGTCCGCGTCACTCGCTACGTTTTCTTCAGACAAGATTTCTTCAAACACTCTAAGATTTTTGCAAATCAATAAATTTAACTTTAAAAATGTATATAGAAATTACAAACTAATCGTAATTCTTTCTAACTTATTCTGATACAAATTCAAATACTTGTCTGATTAGCTAACATCGTATCACATACTTAAAAGAATATTAACATTTTAAAACTAACTTCTCTAATTGCTTCACTTTTACCATTCGTCCCTTACTGTACAGATCTATTTTGTAATACATTCCATCCCGATACACAGCAACGTGTCTGGACTTCCTTCCAGTGCTGGTGACAAGATAATCTACGGATATAATACATACATCACGGTGGGCATGGGAATTTGTTGGGAGTATTGCTATCACATTAAAAATGAAAGATTTTGCAACGTGATCTACAAGGTATATGCGTTCAAATACTTTTCCCATAACAACCAACTCCGCAGACGAGATAATTACATGAGACCACAGTCTTACATTAATATATATAATTTGCACCTGTGTTAGACAAAGGTCAATGGAGGTCAGTTTTAATGCTACACAGAGAAGAAAAGGAAGTAGGAATTCTGTGGTCAAAGGTCAAGAAAGGTGAAAATCTAAGCGGACGTTACTTGCGTGGGAATTTAACATTTAAATATTTGATGTGTCTATTGAAATACTGACTCTACATTCTTATTAATTAACTAGATTAAATCTAAGAGAGAAATGTCCTGACAGGTCATTACGTATGGCAGATAAGGAGAAGGTCAAAGTTACAATTGACCTTACAAACATTTTCAGGAGAATTAGAAACATGTTAACCTTAATTTTAAAAGCTAGATAAAGTAGAAACAGTGATCGGACGTTATAGAATTAGAAATATAAAAATCGATGGTTGAAAATACTTTCGCAAATGAGTGCACTACCTTGCCCTTTCATTGGGATCCTGGATGTACCGAATACTCTCTTGTACTGGTTCATGCACAGAGGGACTTTGTTGGGTGTCTTTATCTGCAGTAAAAAGTGAATAATTACGTACAATTATAGTTAACAGATTACTACTGACATACCGGCTCAATTTGTTCCGATTCTAACTTTGATTTCCATTCCATGAAAAGGTGTACCATTGAGGCAGCCCTGCTTGCTTGTTTTCTTGGACCTTTCATTATCACTTCACCCTACACTCATTCAGTGATAAAGTCATTGCAGAGCTGTTGAAATCACACCCCGATCAACTGGTGTTATGGCATTTGAACATTTATGCCAGCATTAAAGATACGTGTAAATTGTTGCAATCCTACCAATTTCATTTTCTAGCCAATCTAGTGCAAGATTTTTGAAAAAACGCATAATTTAATGCTTGAATCTCCAAAATTAGTAGTTTGTCTTTGATTAAAATGAAAAAATTAAAATAACAAGGTTTGCGATCAAGAATACCAAAATTAAACAGTGGAAAATTGCTTTTTAAAATGTATTATTCGGTTAACTACCGTTAGTTTCGCTAAATTTTTCCTTCACACGGCTACCTACCACACAGTAATAGTTGCTGTTGATCATAATTCCGGGATATGGGCTGCTATTCTCGTTCGGATGCGCAGGTTTGCGTCCAGAAGCAAGGTAGACGTAGTCCTCCCACCAATCAGACATGTAGTTCTGAGTTATCCAACTGCGGAGCTTAAGATACCTCTGTAGCTGGGTCCCCTCTTTGTCCAGGAAATTTTGAGCTAGACTCTCCATTTCTAAATACAGTCAACTCCGCTTAATCGGGACAAGTCTCCAGGAACGGAATGGTTCCCGTAGAAGCTAATACTAAATTTCATTGGTTAATTGGGAACTCTGCTTAATCGGGACAAAATATCCGGGACCAAAGTGTCCTGATTAAGCAGAGTCATTTGTAGTGCAGTTTTTGCAATTAGAATGTTCGGTTGTATATACAGTCAACTCCGCTTAATAGGGTCACATCGGTCAGAGGACATTTTGCCTCGATTAAGCGGAGAACCCTATTAACCGAAAATATTTTGTATTAGCTTCTATGTGTGAGAGCTATTCCGGTCCTACCAAAAGTGGCCCGATTAAGCAGTTGACCCGATTAAACAGTGACCCTATAAAGCGGAGTCGACTGTATTGAAATGTAGTGATGCAAATTTCAGTCATAAAATATAGAAATCTATTTGATTAATTGGTTGTTGAGTATCTTAGATGCATCAATTCGAATTGCCATATCTTTCTATTAAATTCTATTGAACTCAATTCCAATTCCTGGATGCTATTACCTTTCGATTTCTCCTTAGATAGATACGGACGGACAGAATCGAGGTACTTCTCTATCGTGCTGGAAAGAGGGGGGAGAGGGAGTTTGGGGAGGGATCGCTGATAGGAGTAGAGGAGTTCTTTCGAAGGACCGCACAACATCCTGAGTAGTCTGATGCTGAGGACCCTAGACACATATTTCCCGCTTACACTTATTCCAATATTAGGTGACATGTATTAAGCTATTCATACATGCCAACTTGAGCCATGATAAAAGCGGGAGGCAGCGTTGAATTTCGCGGGACACGGCGGGATACAATAGAAAAGTATTTACATAGAATTTAAAAAAGCGGAACATAATGGGGGGAAATTTCATGTGAAAACGGGACACTCGTGAAATTAGCTCAATGGAAGAGTGAAAAAAGCGGGACGTCCCGCCAAAAAGGAACAGTTGAGATGTCTGCCATTTCATGCTAACTCTTTTCCGGTTAATTCATTTTGAATGGGGAAGTCATAAAGTGTGTGGTGTTACTATAAATAGGAAACACCCTAGTGCTAATTCGGGCGATACTATTAATTCTTACCATATCTTGGTTTTGAGTGATGGCTTTTTCGGATTATCGAATATCCAGTGGGTGTGCATTAGCAACAGCTTGAAACAGGTTTGTAGAGTTATGGCAACCAAGAACCAGAGAGGAATGGCGATGGGTAGGGTGGTAAGGAAAATCTGGAATAGGTTGTAAAACTTCGAGTACCTAAAACGAATCAAATGCAAATAAACACGAAATGTGAACATGAAACGTTGCATAATTAAAATGTTATTTGAAACTCTTAGGTAATTTGACCTAATTCAAAAGGTTTGCACCTTCAATAGACAGTTGTACAAGTGAATTGTTGATTAGTCAACCACAATGATATCTAAACCAATGAACTCTGAAGTTAGGTGCGAAGTGTTAATCTAATTTTCAGCTATGTTAGTTTCCTGTAAACAGCCTAGCATTAGAATGACTGCAATAGCTGATGCACGATAATGGATGGATCGAGTTTCAATTAATTCTACTCTCGTTCCAAGATATTGCAAGATAAATGAGATAATCATTCTTTATTTGCTTATATGATTAGATTTAATTAATTAATTAATTGAAAATAAATACAATGTTTTAATATTTGTACAATACAATGAGTTCGCTTATGAGCAACTCTACCATTAGCAATATTGCTCTATTAGCAAACAATTTTCAGGTCCCATGTGTAGATTTTGTATTAATTCTGTTCCCTTATTAGCAACTTTTGTGAGCAAAATCCGAGTTGCTAATAAGCAAATTCCACTGTACTCATTTTCAGGGAGTTTTTATGACGTCATTCGCAAATTACTAATTATATCTAGCTCCCACTCACCAAGGCAGGAACTTGAAAACGAAGTCGATGTAGTAGAAAACTAGATCCAACGGCCAAGCATTTCCAGAGAAAGCTATCAGATACAGCATGAGGGAGATTTCTATGGTGAGGAAGTGGAGAGGAGACGACGGGAAAGTCCCCTGGCGTATCGTATTGGAAATCCTCGCGATTCTTTTCCTGTAACCGCGGAAGAATAGGCGTAGGATGGCGTAGAGAACTTTAGCACTGAATTGGTAGTGTATGCCGTCATCTCCAACAGAGAACTGGAATCCCACAGCAGCTGAGGCTTCTGCCATTAGCGACTACTTCTGCAAAATAAAAACATTGAAATATATTGATTCGTAAACTCCAGCACAAACTAAAGAAATACGACAACGTAGATTTCACGTCATCTACTGATAATTCATAATTTTGACTCGAGTTTGGAAAATATGGAATACAACATGTATGTATAAATAATATTATTCACAAAGTGATGAGGTGAAAGCCTAAATAAAAGTTTAGATTTAGAGAACATCAAACACATTGAAATCATTGAAATACGTACCTTGGAAATGAACAAGTGTATCAGTTAATAGAACAAGAATGCAGTACGGAAATGTAAATGAAAAGCAAGGACCGCGCTAAAATATATAGACGCTACAAACTGACCTTTGAGTGTGAATAATCTCCAACAATGGATGGAAGGTCAGTTTTCCCAGCAAAAACTCAAATTGACCTTAAAACAAAGGTCATTTCTTTGGAAGCTGTATTTCTCCCAGGCTTGCATTGCTTCACTCACAGGAATGTGCAATCCATTGTAGTAGCATAGGCCTATAGGCTGACACCTCAGTATTTTGTCTAGCATTAGGTATTCGATGAAGTAGACATTGCCTGTCTAGTTGCAATTATGAATTCAGTGCACTTACATTGACATTGCATACATCCAACCTGAGCTATGATAAAAGCAGGACGCAGCATTGAATTTCGCGGGACATGGCGGGACGCAATAGAAAGTACTATACATAGAATACAAAAATGCAGGACATAATGGGGAAATTTCATTTAGAAGCGGGATACCCAATTGAAATTAGCTCAATAGAAGAGTGAAAAAAGCGGGACGTCCCGCCAAAAACGGGACAGTTGACAAGTATGACATTGTATATTCCAACTGACTGTAAGAACTTCTTGAATCACTTATTAGAATCTACGTTACAGCACAGGTAAAGCCATCATAGTAACATGCGTCCATGCCAATACCAAATATGGTATGTTGATGCTTTTAGGGGAAACATAGACATTTGTATCCACTAAGTCCACTCATCTCCCATTTATTTACATAGTTTAGCGAAATGTTTACATTTTATTCCAATGTCACTCAACTTTGTTACTTTGTTCTAAATACACGAAATGAAAAACAAATATTAAAGCAATTGGTATTGCGCCAACTCTACATTTGAAGAGGTTGAAACCCCTACCAAGGTATCTAGTCTATACATCTGGTTTCGAGCCTCAGTGGTTATAATCCCCCACTGCATACAGTTACAGTCTAAACATTGTTCAATACGTATGTAAGACATTCTATGTAGTTTGACTGGGCTGCGTATAGTCTATATATATATTCTTAGTGCATTATTAGTTCCGTTATATAATTATAATTATCCCCGGATGGCGTGGGTTTTTTCTATTTATAGTACATACCCCGAATTTTTATGGCTTCCCTGCCCAAAATGGCTTAAACCGAAAATGACGCGACACATTCCAGGTAATACACTGTAACAAATATTCAGTTTTTTCAATTTTCAATTTGAAATGTTAAACTCTAGATTTTTATTGGCTCCTCATATTCTAGATTTGGATCAAATCACCTCTTAGCCTACACGCCAACTTGAGCCATGATTAAAGCGAGATGCGGCGTTGGATTTCGCGGGACATGGCGGGACGTAATAGAAGTATTATACATGGACTCAAAAAAAGCGGGACATAAGGGAAATTTCATATAAAAACGGGACACTCGAGAAAATTATCCCATAAAAAGAGAAAAAGCGGGATATCCAGCCAAAAACGGGAAAGTTTACATGTATGCCTTAGTATCACTGCTCTCTGCTCTTATTATATGATACAACTATCCATTGTCCAAATCCAAGTCCTGTAAACTCCTTCCAAATCAGGTCTCATGGTAAACAATGGCAACTAATTGAAGCCACAACTAACACAAACTTGAAGACACAGTCTAAGATTAATCTTTCCAATTAAGCATAACAGACTAATAGACCAGTGTGTCCAATTAGCTCACTTGAAATCTGACCTTGTTTGCTAACTTCATGATGAGGAGGTACACTCGTAGACTACACTTATATATCCTATGATTGTACAGTTCCTGGTTTCAAAAAGTATTTGGAACGATCACAAATCTTCTGCACTCTTCCTTAAATCATTATTGTTCAATCTTCTGACTTGACAGAATTTTCTCAACGCGTCATGTGGTTACATAATTTGCTATATACAAAGTCTATAATAGTACTTCCCCAATGTTTGCTATCTAATGAGATGTCCATGGTTCCAACTAACTTGGAATTGTTGAATTCAGTTTGAAGCTTTCTTTAATATAAATCAATTAATGACAATTATTAAACAAAATTGTTATCAGTCTGTAAAAGCCTCAATTATTAAACAACTCGTACAGTTATAGCTAGAATAACAACTCTTTATTTACAAAGGAATATTTCTGTCTGTGTCTGTCTAGAAGAATTATTGTAAAGATTGGACGCAGGCCTCTGGTTTATTCGGAATGGTGACTAGCTCAGTCAGACTGAGTCGCGTTAGAGCCATATTAGCTCGTAGTTTCTGAATGGAGAGCGAAGCAGTTTTCACTAAAAAACAAAAAAACAATTAATTTGTCGCAAAAGCAAAATGGTGTTTATTTCATTGTTTATCTTCTATTCAATTGTTTGTGTCGATAGACTAAATATGAAGACGTTTAGAATTGTAATTTATATTTTGTCCTTCATCACAATTGACTCATCATTATCAGTTACTATTGCGCATCACGAAGAGTGGAAGTCATTCAACATTGAACTCACCGTCTGGCTTAATCAACCCGTCCTTCATGTAGCGAAGATACTGGAAAAACTCACACACAATAGCAATCTAGATAAATACGTATTTATATAAAGTTAGCATTAACAGCATAGGAAGAGTATCATAGAGAATTGCATTATGAAATTCATACAAACGCTGTGTTTTCATGTGTCGACTTACTCTCTGTCTTGCTCTGTTGTTGACATAGTACCAGTCAGAGTTCTCAGCGATCTTTATCTTGTACTGACACGGTTGATCTGTCTCATATGTGAGGTCACACTGACTAGAATAACAACAAAGAAATGTAAACAGAATACTCTGCAGTTGTCTCAGAATATAACACACCAGTTCATGTACAATATAAACAGTGGAACTGTGACTCGTTTCGTTTCGGCTTAGAAGCCATTGAGACTGATTCAAACAAGACAACATTAGTACGTACTTATTTTCAGGTGTTTTAGTTGCGCATTTAGGCAACACTGATTCCATCATAAAAGTATTGAGTTGAATTGCTTCTTGAATTTCTCCTGAAAGCTAAAAAGCAAAATATTCTTCATGAAAAATTCAAATCTAAATTATTATACAAAATGTGTTACGTAAGAAATTCAACATATCTATGACAGTTTATGAATTAATATCTATCTCCCTTACCTCTTCATTAGGGAAGGTCAGGCAAGGCCTAATATCCTGGTTGATAGATTCGAACATCAGAGGGCTGGAAGTTGCCAGGGTTGGCGACAACATCCACTCTTCAACTTGCTGGTAAATACAGCTCTTTATCTAGAACAACAACCACAAGTTAACACGCAGTTATGCGAGGATGCTGACTTGATGCTACAGTTAGCCTTTGGGTATTTTCTATTTATAGAACTGCCCCGCATTTATATGTTTCCCCGCCTAAAATGGTTAATAAGCATATTCCTTGGTTGAAAAGGGTTTAAAGTGTAAGCATCCTTTCTGAGTGGAAGGAAGGAGTTAGCACGGATGAAGACTGTACTGATTACAAACTGTTAATATAGCTATGTAAAGTTTTGCATTAAAAGACTACAGCATCCCGTTGAACAGGAAAAAGTTTCCAGGAACAGAATCACTTCCACACATAACAGAGGAGCTGATACGAATACAAATTTAATAGTTAATTCTGCTTAATTAATGGGGATTTAAGGTTGAACGAATTAACGTTAGTATTCGATGCTAATAATTGAAATCGAAATTTAAAAAAAAGATTACAAATAAGCCTCATTATGACTTAACATTACTTACCATCGCATCATGCTGCGTTGTAAAAATTGTTATATTTGAGTCTTCTTCTAACGGTAACGAGTTTTGAGAATCAATACTCTTCTGTTCTTTCGTGAGTAGAGAGCTCTTGCTTAACCAATTCGACTTCTTTTTCCCTTTCAATGAAGAATGCTTCGCTATTGCGGCCTGAGTTTGATTTTCCATTTGAGTGTTCGCTTTTTCTAAAGCTAATATTCTCTTTTTCAAACTCTTAGACTCATCTTTGAAATACTCAACCTGGGAGAAAGAATCAAATTCATATTCTAACAATGAGGTAGACATTGCATAGCTCTTATCGCAGAATAATCAGTTACTTACCTTCAACAGAGCTTCTTCTAATCTTTTGTCGGCATTTCTCTGTTTCCGTTTGGCTTCATTGACCATGTTATTCGCCTCCTACGCCACAAGTTCAAATAACCAGTCGTGATTTCAAAAGATGTAATCAAGTTAAACTACCGTGAAGAGACTCTCCGTCAGCTCATTCAGCTCATTATCCATGTCCTTTCTATCAGCGATCAATTTCGTGTTCTCTTTGAACTTTGTCTCTAGCTCCTAATAGGACACAGACATCAATACCTTAGGTATTATGACAGAATGCAGTGAAGGTTTTAGATCTTAAAATCGGCGAAACTTCCTCGAAAGGACTACAAGCGATTCCACGAAATGTTGCCTATGTGTCCTACCTGAATAATAAAAATATAATTGTATTGAATGCAACAGAGCGAATTTAAATCACACCCAATGTCTAAAACTATCCATTAGTTCCACACATGATTACTAGCCCAAATCAGTACTGTGATACTTGGTGTCAGCGGTAGTGGGTAAGCTGCTACTCACGGAGTCCAGGTGCTCTGATAAATTTGCCGACTGAACCTTACTTAGCTTGTGCATCGTTGTAATACTATGAATTATGTGGTGTGAAACCAACATTAAAATGCTGCATTACTTTCTATACAGGCCACTTTCGAATATTTTATGCTCTCATTGGTTACTAAGAAGAAGATATATGAATTTCTAACCAAATAACTTTTTAAATTCGGAGATGCCCGCTATAAACTTCATAATGTGAAATCCAGATATTTTATATCGTAGTAGAATATCCTCGCCGAAAAGGGTAATGCATTTGACTCGGGGGATGGATCCTGAAAAGGTAATGGAAGAAGGAAAGTAACAGTTCGAGGGGTCGGGAAGATGAACTATAACCTCCAGGATTATGTGGATATCTCAAGATGGAGCAGTTTTAATCCCTGTGCATACTCCATAGAATGAATGGAGATAGTTTGGCTAATATCAATTATGTTATTATTGCCCTGTATAGAATTTGGTTTTATTATTGTATTGTGTACACGGGAGGGAATTTAGAATGGAATAGTCCTACCTTTTTGAGTCTCTTGATCTCTCCTTCCATCTCGTCCTCCCGAAAGCTAGCATGGCTCTGCGTGCTATCGGCTGGAGAGGGGAGTCTCAAACGGGGAAGAATTATCTGATCCGATTCGTCCGAGTTTCCTCTCGAGTGGGTCGTGTTAGAAGCAGGACTCTCCTCATCAGAACTGGAGTTCCCAGCGACGCTCAGAATAGAGGGAACACAGGGGGCGCTGTTGGACAGGGGCGAATGCACTAGCGACATAATCTTTGATAATTTCATGAAAATAGTGTTGTAACAGTCTTCACTAATTTATACTAATCGTCTGATCAATGCTATGATAATATCTAGTAGAGATTTATATAATGTCTACTGGCCATAATCATACGAGTGCATATCACTAGATTTCTCCGTATACACTGCAACAGTATTATTGCTCTGAAGAGAACTAATTCGTATTAGTTGGCTATCGTTCAGACTTCAAGGTTTATATGATTTAAAAAAATAATAATTGTTTCAAGACAATTAATGCGAAGATCTCTGGATTCGTTCTGATTTGTGAATGGTTTCTCTGCCAAATCGAGCCATTTAAATGTGGCTACGTTTCTTCAGTGACGCCAATTGCCATTGAAAAGAGTTGTATACGCATTTTATAATTGAACGGATGCGTTACTTTAGTTATGCATACATATATGCTCTATCAATTTTAAAATCTAAAGTCTGAAAATATTGGAAGATCTTAGGATGATGTTTGCCCTCCATTAGACTTTTCTTTACCATTTTTTTTTACTTCTCAATTGTTTTCATATTACAAAGCGAAATTAGCAGCTAACATTACATTTTTTCGTTCTTTCTGTTCGCTGTGAGTTCATGAAATCTCCTTGACTCTACCTACGTAACTAAGATCAGCCCTGTATAATATCGATGGTAGTATTCACTTGCAATAACTGCGGAGAGAGTTTGAAGAAGAATCAGGTAGAGAGACATGCTGTGACGTCACGGCACTGCCAGTCATTCTCCTGCATGGACTGCTGCCGGGACTTCACACTGCAGAGCTACAAACTCCACACCAGCTGTGTGTCTGAGGCACAGAGGTACCAGGGAGCTCTCTACGATGGACCGGGAGAGGGAGAAACCAAAGGTGCGAAGAAACAGAAAGAATGGATTGAGGTGAGCTACTCGGTGTTCAGTTAATGTCCCTGGATACCAGTGGCGATCCAAGAATGTGTCCACGCCACTGCTTTAACACTCGGGACACATTTTGTGCTGTGGGAGATTGTTCGCTGGCCACCGCATTTCGTAGCTTGGGCCCGGGGAGTAGATACAGCCGGACGCCCATAGGCGCCAAGTGTGGGTACCTGGGGGGGCCGGCTCCCCCCCGGTTTGGAGCCTGTGGAGGGCCGTGGTGCCGGGCAATTGAGCAGTGAGGGAAGCTGTGGTATGGCAGGACTCCACACAAACTTAGGTTACAACTAAACCCCAAAATTATGTTAATTGAGTCTAAATATATATCCCAATTACATTTTTCTTCCACTATAGTCCGAGATTTTCTTTTCCCTAGGTAACAACAATAGCTGTAGATCGATATTTGAGCATCTAAGATTTAAAAAATTTTGTGGGGGCAAGCCCCCCAGATCCCCTCACCAGGTTTTATTCTATTTTCCAAAACTTGACGCCTATGCGGACACCAACGTTCATTTTAGAACTGCACTTACTATTGTGTAGGTGGTTTAAAGATCTAATTATAGAATTCATTTTCACACTCAAATTGTGGCCAAAGCAACTCTCTTTTTGAGCTAAAACCTAAGATCGCTTCTCTTATGCATACAAGAAATTATGAGTCTGCACCATGGATCTGACTATTAATTCCTTCCTTCTTTGATTTGTACAAATGCAGGGCTTTATTGATCTGTTATTTCTGTAGCAAGTAAAGCAGTCGATTCAGAGCGCCAGCAATCTCAGCCCCAGAGTCTCTTCCCTCCTATCGGCTGTCTCCGAGTACCCCAATGTCCCCAGGAAGCAGAAGAAGTTTGAGGTCAGTTCACAGTTAAATCAATCGAACTATTCCGCGCATTCTCTGTCAGTGTTTCCCAACCTGGGGTCCATGGTCCACACAAGATATCAGGGGGTCCACAGGATTCGAAATTTTGTATTGCGGTTAATAGGAGGGGTCCACAGAATATAGGAAAATTGCTTTAGGGGGCCCACTTCTCCAAGTAGACAGGAATTAGGACAGTTTAACGTTAAGTTGAATGATCAAATAGTTTTGTTTGAGTGTGTCATTCCTACCAACATTCTCTTTGAAATGAACTTTATTTAAGAATCCTCTATTTTGTGTCTAGAATTTTGTTAGAAACAGTTTGAAAGAAAGAAATCCTAGAACGATCCAGGAGGTATGGGAAGCTTTCTCTGGACAATCAAAGGTTGTTGTTTACTTTGAATTATGTTATTTTATGGTAATGTAAACAAATATTATCAGTTTGGAATCAAATCATGAGAATTTTGATTATAAAAATTGCCCTGATTCCCCAAACTAGATTTTGAGATTATAACCTAACCGTTTCGTCTATTTTTAATTAAAATCAAACTTTCCGAATTAGGGAAGTAAGACTGAAGAAGAATCTATTTCCATTCCTCCTCCTCCTCTGGATCCAACTCCCACTCCAGTCCAACCATTAACTGGTGAAGCAGTGGAGGCCGTGGAAGATATTCAACCCCAGAAAAAGAAGAAAAAGAAGAAGAAAATACACGAGATCGAGATTGAAGAGTTGATACAGGCAGAAGATAGAGTGGATAGAGACGTTATTGATTGTGAAAATGGAGATTCAGTCTTAGAAGCAGAATTTGAACCAGAAATAAAACACAAAAAGAAAAAACGAAAACGAAAAGAGATTGAAACTGAATTGAGTTCTGAAATTAATGATTTTCTAGAGAATCAGGACATTTCAACAGATATAAATAGCAAGAAAATGAAATTAGAAGTTCATGAGAAAAAGCACAAAAAGAAGAACAAAAGGGAAATAGTTGAGATTGATGTTTAGTGAATTTTATATCTTTATTATTATTATCGTTTACTTAAAATAAACTAAACTGATAATTTGAAGAACCGAGATTTAGAGGGATTTGGTTTTCAACGGTCAGCATTTTATAGAATTCATTCGCTATCTCTAACGGCGACTGCATTCACAAACTTGTGAGACTATTTAAACTCTAATACTCACTGCTTCAGTGAGATTTCTTTCTGCTTTATGTGCTAGCATTACCCGTGTGTTCATTATTATATAGGACATCTCCTATCTTATATAGCAGCAATAGTGCTTGATTAAAATCATTAAGAAGACTATAATTGTGCCTTCAATTATACTTGCATTCTCGTACGAAAATATTGAAAATTCTGGATAAGTACGTATTCTCGTATTCCTATGTACTTCTTGACAAGAGTAACTCAACTCGATTACGACGAATTGTTTCTCTAATTTGTCCTGATTGAGTAGAGTTCCTAATTAACTGATGCTTAGTATTATGAACTTATTTGTATGGTCGAATTTGTCCCAATTAAACGGTTTTGGTTCGACTGCCTATTTAAATACGCGACACATTCTCAGTTATCTGAACCTACTCCACCACTATCCAAGGCTGTAGACGCCACAGGTGTGAAGTGGTCAAGTTGAAACCAGTCCGACCCTAAAAAATTCATTTTGGGGATTGAAAGGACAACCGTACCTGGTTACGGCCTGCTCTCGTACTATTTAGTAGTGGAGAGAGAGACTCTACTCTCCAATTAAACTCGATGAATTTGTTACAATCTTGCGCATACTGGAAACCCGTGAGTATTCTATTGTTGGTATTTAATGAAGAGTTTAATTAATCCTCTATTCTAACACAGCATTAGTTCATATGAAAATTAGATATCGGATTAATGGATGAAGGGAAAGATATGTTGGGACGACTGGAGAGGGGGGTGATGGTTTGTAGGGGAGCGTTTGAGGAGAATGGGACACATCCTCTCACAGACGACAAATCTGAAGTCCTCCTCGTGTGTGAAGTTATTGAAGACGTGCTTCGCTACAGAATCAGAGAGTGAGTCATGATTTATTGTTGTTTCCATCAATACAGTCACGGTCGCTTATTGTGAACCACCAAGGGACCAAAAAATCTGTTCATAATAGAGATACTCCATATTAGGCGAACTTGATTCAATACAAATCCTATCTAAAAAATGAAATTGGGACCAGGAGGTTAGTTCATAATAAACGAATGTTCATATTAAGCGACCCTGACTGTAGACACTCAAAGCGATATTATTTACGTCATAAAGTGTGTTTCTGTAAAGACAAGGGCTGCGATACTTTCTGGAATAAGTATTTATTATACTGTTGACTCCGCTTAATAGGGTCACATCGGACAGAGGACATTTTGCCCCCTTTAAGCGGAGAACCCTATTAACCAAATATATTTTGTATTAGCTTCTATGTGTGAAAGCTATTCCGGTTCTGCCAAAAGTGTCCCGATTAAACAGTGACCCTATTAAGCGGAGTCGATTGTATTTGGGAGTAGAGGATGCGACTAATTGCCCCTTTCTTAACAGTAGCATAAACGCTTACAGTTACAGCTGTGAAATTGACTGGCTGGTTCTACTATTATACTCATTATAGGAACCATACATCGACCTTTGGAGAGAGCAAGGACTATTGGGACTTTATTTCGGAGAGTGTGGATAGAGGATCTGAATCGACAGGCCTGGATCTCGTTTCTCGGGCCCTGATGGCCGTCAACGGTCTCACTCACTTAGAGACGCCGCTCGGGAAGGGGAGAGCTCTGATCCGGTGGGGACTCATGTATAAGCGACTAGCAGGTAATTCCCGGACTACTGGAGTCAGGGGTTGGGTATCGGAACACCGGCATTTGTCCAGTGGCGAGTGGGTAGATTAACGGTAATGCGGAAATGGTTCGACTTTTCGAAAAAGGAAATAGTTCGAATTTTTATCATTAGGATTAATGGTGGTTTTTATGTGAACTATTTCCTTTTTTGGTAAGTCGAACTATTTTCGGTTTTTGTGCGAACTATTTCCACCATACCAGATTAACTGGTGCCCTTTTAGCTGATAAGGTCTTTACGCAACTAAACTATTTTTCAGACTCTGTTGTCTGCTTTCAGAATTTTAAGTCTTCCTCTCCAAAGAGAGTTTAAAACTCTTGCTAATTTTGAATAATTGTTTATTTCCACCTATCAAATTACACGACTAATCACATTCGTTGAATTTATTTTTCCTATAACATTATCATCAGATAGAAAACTAAAATCTTGCATTCATGTTACGTTATAATTCACCCAATCAGATCCTCAGCTAATTAGTCTGAGTGATTAGTTTATCTGCATAGGAATCCCCGCCCATTTTGAGGATGATCTATTCTAAAATTAGCCATGTTTAATCTCAGTACGTATCCTATGCAATGTTGTTAATGGAATTGTACTGAATAGAGATTGTACAGTTCGCACTGGAGGACTACCATCACGTGAATGAGTGGTACATGCAGGATTCAGTGCTACTGGAAGATGGTTACTCCACACAGTTCCTGCAATTCCTTGTCGACCTTCAAGAAATCCAGTTCCATCTCCCTTCACACGGACACGATCTGGACTCCCAATGGCCCTCTAAGATCAGCGCTTACAACGCAGTGGTGAACGGAGGACTGAGACTCCCGAGCAGTGATATATTCGCCAGACCGAGCACCCCAATTCCCAAGGAATCCCTGGACGAAGACGATCGGACGTGAGTTGAGAGTTATTCTTTACCTTTGAAGCGAAGGTCCTTGAGATTTTGATCCGAAAAAAATGTAGAATTTTGATCAGAAAATATGTAGAATTTTGAGTCTCAGCCTTGTTGCTATAACTATTCACTCCTTTCCGCCCGTATAGTTTTCGTATTTTATCGAGAGAAACTTGTCTATTTATACTCCTGCTTTGTAGTATTCTGCTACCGAACAAACTCCACGGCCTAGCATCTCTGGAGTCGAGTTTGAGTTGCATGAGCATTCCCTCAGAGATCCGACTCGTCTCCACCACTCTCCACGATCTTAAGCTGCTCATCGCCTCCATGAACGAGAAAGCCACTCAGATAGACGTCCAACCACCGATGCATACCAACTCTAGGAGGTCAGTGGAATGTGCATTTTTTATTTACTCAATACTGATAGGTATTGATTTCTAAATTTATTTCCCTAAAAGTTCCTGGTTATGGAGATTTTTCTCTTACGAACTTGAGAATAGAATGTCAATTATACTGAATGACATCCCCGTATTGGGCATATTACACAATAAGACACTATTTAAGATTGAGAAAATGGATATTTGTCGAAAGCTAAATTGTGGCCTAACACCTATTTCTGAAAGCGACACTTAAATGAATGACTGATGATTGAATACGGCAACTTAGTACTATTTCTATCCCAAGTTCATCCAGTTCATCTAGTTCTATATCTACCTTGAGTTCAGGTTATCTAGTTCTATATCTACCTTAGTTCAGGTTATCTCGTATCTACGCAGGTCCACAATGTGCAACGTATCTCTCGACTCCAAATCCCGAGCTCACTACAGACACGGAGGCGTCACAGGATTGGAGACGGTTTCGAAGCTGGACCGTCTCGAGACGATTCTGGGTCGCCTGGCAGAGAAGGAGGACACCAGAGATGAGATATCTCTGCTGGAGAGAAGCAAGATTGATTTGGAAGACGAACTCATAAAGTGCAAGAATAAATGCCTTGACTTGCAATTGCAGGTAAATTGATTGAATTTATATCTGTTGTTGTTGTTGTTGTTGTTGTTGTTGTTGTTGTTGTTGTTGTTAAACAAGTAAGAGATCGCATACCTTCTTTCCCTGAATAATAAATACAACTAGCCATAACAAATGGTATACCAACCTTAAAATGTTCTCATCTATATAACCCACCGGTGCTTATTCAGGGAAAGACGGTATGCTTAATTGTTCTGTTATCATTGTTGTTGTTGTTGTTGTTGTTGTTATTATTGTTCTATTATAGTTGACGGAGACGCTGAACGCCTCAGAGACTTCGGACGCTGAGCTGCTGCAGGAGTTGGGGGAACTCCAGGTAGCGCTGAGACAGAGTCAGGACTCAGAACACCACGCAGCCACTCTGTGTCGGCAGTTCGAGGGGCAGCTGAATGAGAGAGAAGTGGAGCTTGAGATCAACCAGGAGTTGCTGGTGCAGGCGGAATCCGAGAGGAACGAACTCAAAGAGAGAGTCATCTACACTCAGGAAGACCTGGAAGAGAAGTGTCTGCAAGTGGAGGATGTGAGTGGCAGTTCCACTTTTCTAAATGCATCATTTAACTCTAAATGCATCATTGCAGATGTACAATGATACAAGACCTAGGAGCGCGAGACGCTCCTTTAGGCGATGGTTTTAAGGAGGCGTAGCAGCCCTATTTTTAGGGTGTGGAAATTCCGTGAGAGGGTTGCGGCACCCAATGTTAATTTGTGAAATTTTAGTGGACACAGCCTTTGAGGTTGCGGCCTAGGGCCCATGTGCCGCACCCTGGCTACGCCCCTGGTTTTAAGTCTGAAAGTGTTTAGGAGCGTACAAATTTAGAATATTACCCAATTTACCTAGATTCGAATTTTATTTATCGGTTTATGAAAATTCATGAGTTTGAGACCAGATTTACAAAGTCTAGAGCTAGGGGGGGGCAAAGGAAAAAAAATCTGGGGCCGCAGAATCAAACTCGGGGAAAATGCTCCGGATTCCCCCCTCCCTCCCTTGGACCCCCTGTCTGAGACTAGGATCGTTTATCTGGAGGGCTGTATGATGCCTGCAGTGACATTATGAATGCCGATCTTGTGTAGTTGACTGAAGAGCTGAGTAGAGCCCTGAAAGAGACCGAGGCAACAGATAACTGTGAGGTGGAACAGCTGACAGGGAGCAGCAACACCCAGGAGAAAAGCGAATTCATTTCTAGCCTCCAGGATTCCTTGAGCGAGAAGGAGAATGAACTGACTCAGTCGAAGCGCGAACATCAGCAGATGAACACGGTTATTCAGGCCATGCGGGATGAGAGAACGAGACTACAGAAGGAGTGTTTGGAACTGAGAGCTCTGATTCCTTCTCTCGAAAGGAAAGTGAAGGAGAGAGATGGTAGGGAGATATATATACGTATAATGCTAAATTGTACTAGTCTAGAGGACCAATCAACTCGAGACTTTTAGTTTTTTGTCTAAATAACTATAGAAGTAAGACCAATTTAAATTGGAATTGTAAGAATTTAACTAAATATTATAGTGCATTGCTTACT
Organism: Aphrocallistes beatrix; assembly: GCA_963281255.1. Classification (NCBI taxonomy): domain Eukaryota; kingdom Metazoa; phylum Porifera; class Hexactinellida; order Sceptrulophora; family Aphrocallistidae; genus Aphrocallistes; species Aphrocallistes beatrix. Next base: position 588,124 of record OY725506.1, on the reverse strand, counting down.
TGACGAATAAAAAAACAAACACAAAGTGAAACAACAAAATTCATTACGCTTATTTGTTGTAGATTTAATATATTTAATTCTGTTTCAACTTTTAGATAAGATCGGTGTGTATGAAGGGAAATTCTCCAAACTGGATGAATTCGAAGTACTGAAAATGGAGCACGAACATTTGAAGTCAAAATATCAGCGATTACGTTCAACTCACGATAAATTGGAAGCAGAAGTTACAGAGCAAAAGTCAGCTCTTGAATTTCAACTTTCTTCTCAGAGAATCGAGTTAGACAATATTAAAACGAAGTTAGCTAGCAGCCAATCGCATGCTGTTAACCTTCAAACAGAGCTAGAAGATGTTAGATGCAAACTCACTGAGATGGGAACTGAGTTGGTTTCCAACAGAGTTGATCTCAAAACGCGGGAAATCGAAGTAGAGAGTTGTAGGAGTGAGATCACAGGGCTGAAAGAGTTGAACGTGAACCACAATATATCAAGTAACGTTTATTCAGAACGAGCGAGGAGGGAACAATGTGAATTAACAGAGCAATTCTCCAGCCTACAAGATGAAAATAACACACTCAGAGCTACGATATTAAGATTCACAGAGCAGAAACTAGCTCTATTCACTCGTGCAGACGAGCTAGAACACGAATTAGAGAAACTTCTCCTTGCCAAATGGATTGATGACTGTAACATACGTTCCTGCCCGATTTGTTGTAGAGCATTCTCTAGCTCGATTCGAAAGCACCATTGTAGATTGTGTGGGAAAGTGATGTGTAGTGAATGTACACAGTCCAAGGTGTCAACTCCTCTAAGTAAGGATCCCGTGAGGTGTTGCATTCCATGTGCTGATTTCAGACATAAGTTCCTGGCCACCCCGCATACTTCTAAAGAGATTATTAACAACAATTTTAATCTGAACCAACCTGAGAAGAAGTTTGATCCTGAAGCTTTCTTGTCGATTGGGAGTATGGGTGAATTTCAGGAAGTGTCGCTATCTCGGAGCGATGACTCTCGGAGGAAAAAGATTTCTAGCCTTTCACGTTCTAGTTTCGATCTTAAGTCCACTGGATCGGATAGCTTCTCATCTCTGGACAATATAAAAGTGAACTCGACCAATTCTCTACCGCGTGAGGCTCCGTACGAGTGCTTGGTTGGTGACTACTCTGAGATAATTGTATATCCAAAGTGCGCTCATTGTGAGGATGTCATTGTGTCTTCAGGGATGACCATCGTTTGGGAGTTCGTTACTGAACGCCCGATACAATTCCGCTTAACATTCAGGTCGAGTGCCATTTCCGGTGTGGAGTGTAAAGAAACGGACATAATCCCATTCACAAGCTACAACTCTAACTCACAGGATCTGCCTCATATCGGCCACTACACAGCTGTGAAGGGCGGGGTGTACCGTCTGGTGTTCAGTAACGAGACGAGTATTCTACAGAGTAGGAAAATATCCTACAAAGTTAAACTAACCAACTGCGTGAAATAGCGTGTTGAGTTTAGGTATATTTGGTGTATGTACTTGCTAACAGCAGACTACGTTAACTGTCTTGTTTGTAAATATGAGACTGTATTTTCTACTTCAAATTGTGTTTTCTTAATGCGAGCTTGGCAGATAATCATCGATAGGAATTATGTGAGAGATTTGGATTTTATTTAAGGAGCATTTTCCTTAACATTTTCGATGATTCAATTCGAATTGATAAATATCAATGGTTGACTCCGGTTAATTCAATTTTTGGAGAATCAATTTGATATGAGATAGCATATTTTTAAGTTCTATCATTTGAACTTTTTTCTCGTTTGATTGTCCTTAAAATAAAAATTTATCAAAAACTATGTGAAGATAAGCGAAATTTGTTTGTAAATAACCTTATTTACTCACTAAAAATAAATATTTCAATTTTCCGTATTCCTCTTAAATCTCTCTGTTGAATAGAAAATCTTAATTTCTGAAATATCCATTCTTGAAAAGACATTCCATACTAAACGCTATTAATATAAATATTAAATATTTGAGTTAGATGGCTTTTATGGACGATTTAATCGTCGGAGTCAACTCTGATGCATTGACAGATCATGTCCACTCTTTCCCAAAGTTGCAACAAAAAGTAAGTTTTTATAATTAACTGTAGAGACGAGTGGAATATAACTGTTCTAATGAGACAGTCGTAGCTTAATTTAGCTGTCAATTGTAGGAGATATCTTTCTTTTCAAACGACACCGTATTTCTACACATTCCTGCTCAATATTCTGCTACCAACGAAGAGATTCCTGTTAAAGGGACACTCAAGCTTCTACACAAAGTAATTGAGTCTAAAGTTTTGTGTTAGCAGCACGAATACAATAATAATCCACTGATCTACGTAGGAGGGGCAGATTCGAATTCAGTGGTTTCCCTCTGACATAACGAACTCCGACCTCACCTGTCTCTACTCGCACGACCCTTCGGACGATTGGGAGGACCTCCTGCACGATCTCAACCGCTCAGACCTCCCAAACAAGAATGGAGATAGAGTCCCAGCTACGCAATCAGGTGAGATAGTATACTATGATATTATCTATCAGCGACTATGTTTTGTGTATAACCATTTGTGCAGCTCTAGAAATATAGGTTAGAGGTGTGAAAATATGTATATATATACGTATATATGTTATAGTCAGATTGTGAAATTAGGGATTTCATGAAGTGCCTAGTGATCCCACGAAATTGCTAGGCATTTCGTGAAATGAGTGTGGGTATTTTCACGAAAAGCCTATTAATTTCATGAAATAACTGATTACACAGATTGACTGTAACATACATATATATCCTTACTATTAAAACTCGATTAATGTTTATTTATATATATCTATCTATATCTATAACTAATTGATTGAAGAAACTGCCAGGCACAGAAAGCTGATTTTTGGCATATGGGAGTCTTTTGGCTATGGCTCCACTAAGTTCTGACCTCAGACGAAAATGTCGACTCATCATGAAATTATGACGTCATTGTCACCTTTTTATTATTAGAAATTTCAGTTTCCAATTCATTAGTTAATACTTCCGTTTTAGATGTTGAGAACAACCATCAAAACTCTAACACTCGAGCTGTGAATCGGAGAGAGTTGAATCTTCCGTGTGCGAACGGAGATCCGACTTTGTCTCTGAGTATCAAGTCAGAAACTCTCCGACCCAACGGCCGGAGTCCCTCTAAGATCTCTCCTGGGTTTGTGAACATAGAGGCCACTCATGTCCACCACAACGGTAGCACGCATAGCAACAGAAATTCTGAATTCTATGTAGGGTGAGGATAAGTGTATTGAGTAGAATATTCATTTCTATGTCCATATTATTCAAATTATTCCGTTTTGGAGTGTATGTTTGTTTGTTTGTTTGTTTGTTTGTATGTTTGTTTGTATGTTTGTTTGTTTGTTTGTTTGTTTGTTTGTTTGTTTGTTTGTTTGTTTGTTTGTTTGTTTGTTTGTTTGTTTGTTTGTTGATTTTATAGCTGAACTGACACAACTATGCAGACATCTATCAACTTAATATTATTTATGTTTTTCATTTAAAGGTTTCCAAACAACTCACCTTCATCCTCCCCCAAGACACCACAGAAATCCTCCCACATCTTCACCATTAAGAAGCCCTCAGTGCAGGCAGACAGCACTCTGGACACAGCCATCGCTAAACTGGGAGACTACTCTAACATCGACTCAGACGCAGTGTATCTTGAATGCGATCAGACGAACATTGACATCAAATCGGTTGTTGTGGACTTCCCTATTGGAATTTTATTCTCTGTCAAGGAAGTTTCTGCTAAGTTCAACGGAAATACGAAGTCACATCCGGCGATCAGGTTCAACCTGAAAGGTTCCAAGCCAACCCAGAATCTCTACTTCCATTCTGGAAAGCAGGCCATGATGCGATTCTATTCTGAGCTACAGAAACACATTTTGTTGTACAGGTACTCGTGTAGTTAGGAATCCATGCGTAAACGTACACAATACTACGTAGATCGCTTTAGTATGTAACATCGCGGCACTGTCCAAGTATATACTATTCATCTTTACGTACCTTGTTGTCAATACGAACAGATATCTTATATCCCCTACGGAGGTAAATACATGTAAATCACTTCGGTTAATACGAATTCCGGATAATACGAACAAATTTCTCCGTCCCTGGTGTTAGTATTAATCAATAATTATAATCCCATGATATGCCAGGAATGTTGTGGTGCCATTTCCGGTTTAAGCCATTTTGGGCGGGGAAGCCATGAAAATTTGAGATCTTTACTATAAATAGAAAAAACCCACGCCAGCCGAGATATATTATCATAATATGAATTAACGAGGTTATATTGACTAAATTCAACAATGGACCAAGGACTTTGTTACTCAGTTCCGATTAAGTCATTTGGATAGGAAGCCACAAGCTTGTTAACATGTCAGACGTTTGAACATAGTTGATATTGTATTATAGACATGATGAGGACCCCACCCTCTTAATAGCAGAGCCAGAGGAGTTCATAGCTTCTAAGAATCGATCCAACATCGACCAGAGGTCTGACATAGTGAGTCACACAGACTCAAGTTAGTTAGGAGATCTTCTCTAATTCCAATATTTCCTTGTAGATTAGTGATAATCTTCCCAAACTGCGTGCATTTGTGAATTTCCCATTTCAAAAGCACCCAACTCCGAACACGAGTCCAGACAAGCATCAAGCTCGTGTTAGCATCGTACCCACCGCAGCGCAGGAACCTGAGGTCACAGATCCTGCCCCCACACTGGCTGAACTAAACAGGTCCATCCCTTTCATGGATAAGCCTAACTTCAACCTCATGGTGAGTACTGGTACTTTAATTCCATTATATTTATGACTATTTTAGAATTGTTCCTATAAATAAGAGATAGAGCATTACTGTATCGGCACTTTACTACAGTCAGGGTCGCTTATTGTGAACCACCAGGAGACCAAAAAATATGTTCATAATAGAGATACTTCATATTAAGCAAACTTGATTCAATACAAATCCTATCTAAAAAATGAAATTGGGACCAGGAGGTTAGTTCATAATAAACGAATGTTCATATTAAGCGGGTTCATAATAAGCGACCCTGACTGTATTTCTAAATTTAGCAGCTCCATTATTTGTTGTATTTATAAATTCACATGTTTATGCCACTAATTCCACACTTTGTACACGAATTTGTATTTAGAAGTATTAGTGAGATCTCAATTACTATATTTCAATACTATTTACGCCTGGAGTTACTCAATATAAACTATTTTGGGATTTGTTTTCTTTTATATAAATATTACAAACAAACGAATAATTTATCATATGGATCTGAAAATATAATATTCAAAATTACAGCATTAAAAACCCCATGTCAACCGTTGGAAGCTAGTCTCTAGTCTATTTTTGTAATTTGTTTACTTTATTTATCTATTGTTAACAAAAGTAAACAAATTAATTATCAAATTTACTCGAAATTATGATATTCGAAATCTACACCCTTGAAAACCCCATGTTAACCGTTAAAAGTCTAGACTTTAAACATGTTTAGACATAAACGTGTTTAAACATGTTTAAACGTGTTTAAACGTGTTTAAACATGTTTAAACATGTTTAAACGTGTTTAAACGTGTTTAAACATGTTTAAACACGTTTAAACATGTTTAAACATAAACGTGTTTAAACATGTTTAAACGTGTTTAAACATGTTTAAACACAAGCGCGCTTCGCTTGCTTGCGCTACGCGGCTTGCAGACACTGCGTGCTTGCTTGCGGCTGATTTGAAACAATTTTGAATTTCACATTATTTTAATACAGTGGTTTTCAACCTTTTCTGATTGTGAATATAGCAATTTTCCTATATTCTGTGGACCCCTCATATTAACCGTAATACAAAATCTCGAATCCTGTGTACCCCTGATATATTCTGTGGACCACTAAGGGGTCCATGTACCCCAGGTTGGGAACCACTGTTTAAAGAAATGATGATATGAAATTTAACACACCTCATTCTCTATCGAATAATATATGACTCCCATACTTACTCTAGGCCCTGATAGGGAGTGTGGCAGGTAAGACGAGAGGAGTTCCTCTCAGCAGAGATGACTGGGAATTATTCTGTGACAGAGATGGGACCATCAAAGACCCTGATACGATTAAGAGTATTATTTTTAATGGCGTAAGTGGTTCTTTTTAAATGTTAATCGATTGGCCGACAATCTTCCATATGTTTGGAGATTCAGGTCTAGATCTGCAATATTTCCTTAATATTCATATTGTTTGGTTGTAGGGAATTGAAGATGACATTCGTCCCATATTGTGGTCTTTCCTCTTGGGCTACTACAAGTATTCAGACACAGATCTTGAGAGGGAAGATTCCATCAAGGAGAAAGAGTAAACATTTGTTTATATCAATATTATTGTTGTGTTATTTTCAGTTGATGACATTCTAATTTTAGGAATGAATACTTAGTTATGCGAGGTCAGTGGAAAACAATGTCTCAAGGCCAGATAAGCCGTAACAAGAGCTTCAACAAAGCTAGCACCATCATATGTATGTCCACACATATTCTATACTTCTGTTAATCATTATGCGAAAACATTTGAATTTTCAATTGATTGAGTTTAATTTTATTATTCGACGAAATATTTTAGAAAATAATTTTGCAATGTTACATGTGTTATTACAGTCGACTCCGCTTAATAGGGTCACTGTTTATGGGCCACTTTTGGCAGGACCGGAATAGCTCTCACACATAGAAGCTAATACAAAATATTTTCGGTTAATAGGGTTCTCCGCTTAATCGGGCCAAAATGTCCTCTGACCAATGTGACCTTATTAAGCGGAGTCCACTGTATTTGTGTTTTAAATGACTCTTCATTACAGCCAAAGACACCATCCGAACAGACAGAGAACATCCTTACTTCGCCGGAGAAGGGAATCCTAATTTGGAGGTTTTGCAGGACATCCTCCTCACTCACGTCATGTATGACTTCAACCTTGGTAATGCTCCCCGAATGCAATCACTCCATTGAATGTAGTTCAATTCTAAGATTCGAAATGCCTCGATTTCCAGGAACTTTTTTATTTCGATTTTTGTCTTCGAAACCTATTTTCTGAAACACCATGAAAACTGATTTCCTAAAATAGACAGTGGATGCCGGTTATAATAACACTGTTGGGAACTGCATATAATGTTCTTATAACCGGCATAAATTATCTGGGGTATATGTCAACCGTTTTCTAGTAGAATGTTCTTATATCCAACTTCTAACTGTACATAATTAGTAGAACAGTTTATCATACAAACTAGACATATTAAATACTAATGCATTGATAAATCCGTCTACTCGAATCCATTGTTTCCACAGGCTACATCCAAGGAATGAGTGACATCCTCTCTCCCATTCTCATCGTTATCAATAAAGAAATCGACTCTTTCTGGTGCTTCGCACACTATCTCGAAAAACTGGTGAGTATATTTTCACACTTCAATCTTCTTCCCAATTTCTGTCCTTCTTTCGAAGCATAAGTACATAATTCTAAATGGAAGAACAAACAATACAAACACTAACAGTAAACAAATGATCACTAAGGAGTGTATGATACTTGTCAACAATAATGAAAGCAAGAATATAAACATAAACATCGCTACAGTATATTAAGCATTGTTGGAAACAGTTGTATATATGTGTACCTATGAATGGAAGAATCTTTATATGGTATTTCTATGGTAAATTTCTAGGATTCTCCACAATGATAGTGAACAATAGAATACGGATTGCTTAGTCGAGTGAGGATATTATTCTTGGTTTTATCTTCTAGCGTGATAACTTCGTAAATACGACAGAAATCTTGAAAACAAAGATGAACGCTTTTAAAGATCTTTTGAAATTCGTAGATCCTCCCTTTTGTGCTTTTTTGAGTGAGTTTTAATTATAAAATACAACTTTTTTGGTAGTTCACTATTCCTGATATGATTAAACTCCATATCATATACAGGGGCCGACAACATTTTGACTGAAGTGTGCCAGTTTACCTATAATATCTACATATTTATGAACTTGTGTGCAAGTGGCACGTGTGTCTAGAGTTGCCAATCCCTGAATCTACATAAATGCCAGTGTCGACTGTGCCATCAATTTAGTGCTCGCGTGCCAAAGGTTGCCAACTCCTGTCATATAGTATATCCATGGTTAGACCTGTTCAAACTATAATTTAAATGAAATTAAGGTTAATGCTCTCTCTAATGCAATAATTCCTTTTCTATGTAGGAGACAATGAGGCATACGGGTTCAACATTTTCTTCAGATGGCTGCTAATCGATTTCAAACGAGAATTTGATTTTCCAGATCTCTACAAACTTTGGGAGGTCCTCTGGACAGATTATCTCACTCCTCACTACAACCTGTTCATTGCACTGTCCATGATACTGCAAATACGACACAGAATAATGGAGCAAGATATGTCTGGATCCGATTTCACACCTTTTGATAATATATTCCGAGTTAGTAACATAAGTTATATTACAACCTAAAATTAGTTGGGCTTAGGAAATCAGTCAACTCGTGTTTGAAAATCCATTTATACCTTTTCAATGAAAAAATTATTTTTCTTGTGGAAGAAGCAAATAATTCGACGGTTGAACACAAATCGAGAAGTTTTAAGTAGTTAATTAGAACAATTATGACTGCTTTTTCATTAGCAAATGTGAGCTTATTTTCCCTCTCAAACTCCTACCTGCTAACTTGTGGGCGAATAGTAGCATTATACGTATGTATAAATTCCCATATGCTAATAAGGTATCGGATTTAACATTACGATGATTGGAATTAGGAAAAATTGGAAATATGTGGGCAATTAGAGAGAACATTATGTATTTGAAAGTTGCCTGCGATTCTAGATGGTCAATGATGCAGCTGGGGACTACAACATCGACACTACACTCCTGCTAGCAGAAGCTCTCTTCACTAAAATGTTGAATTGTCCCAATCTCCCCCCAGAGATCATCCATTTCTTCCCTACCTACCATAATATACACGCGAAAGACATGGCACCAATGTGCCCGCTTGATTTTGCCACGGAAAGCAACCCAGAAACCAACATGGAGCTAGAAGAGCTCTACTTTGCTTAAGCAAATATGCGAATTTATATATATATATAATGTTTGATGTCAGTTTCGTTCATTCCATCTGTATTTTATTGCTGGGTGTAGTTAATGTTAGCTCAATGACTTCAATCCAATCACTCGATCGTATCAATCAGACACAATCCATGCCCTTTCCTTTTCGGGATATTTTTGGGTCTGCTTTTAGCGAGAAATTCTAATTTCCAGCTTATTTATATATATATATATTTAATTAAATTTATATGTATATACAGTAGAACTCGGTTAGTACGTACTCGGGATACAACGTACTTCGGCTTAGTACGTACTCATTTTTATGAACCAGAATTCATTTATTATATAGCTTCCTATGTAATCTTAACTCGGTTAGTACGTACTTTTTCCGCTTCCCGGAGGGGTACGTACTAACCGAGTTCTACTGTATATGGACATAGTCATATGCAAGGGATTATACAGCCCTCCAGAGTTACGCTCCTAATCTCAAACTTTTAAATTTTCATACGCTTAAATCGATAAATAACATTATAATGGAGGATAAATTGGATGTTATTCTGGATTTTCACGCTCCTAAACACTTACGAGCTTAAAATCATGCGCCTAAAGGAGCGTCTCGCGCTCCTAGATAATCCCTTGGTCATATGTCACACCTTTTACTACCAAACTACATCTCAACAGCGAGTATAGGGTATTTCATTGTGTAGAATCCACGCTTAGAAAATTCAAAACTTCCAAACAGTTCGATCAAGGGTTTTCTAAATACTTTATCATATTTATAAAATTCTATTTTAAATTCAGTAGAACCTTTACAATCTGACATTATTCCTATCTCAAATACGCGCCAATTCATTCTCTTCTTCACTTACAGTAAACCGATTTTTTAAATTTCCAAAGAGTCTGGAATACAGGTTCAACCTGTTGGCTATAATATTTTTTATGAGAAAATTAGATAGAAGATGGCACTTGGAGGGCGACACAGCTGGACACAATTTCGCAACTTGTTATGACGGAAAAACGTGAGTTTCCATAAATCACACTAAACATTCCAATCCTATACTTCCATCTCTAGAGTCTAACCATTTCAAGATTGTTTCATTAGTATAAAGGAGATAATTATAATTATGAATTACCAGATCTATTCATGAGAGGGTACTAATGGATAGCACGCAGTGGCTAGAAACATAGCATTATTACCATAGCAACACTATTGGTTACTGGTCATCTATTTCCTAATTTCTGCTAATGCATTCTCTCCCTCACACGCTAAACTCCCATGACATTGCTATTTTAGCTGAATTGGTTTTCGAGCATATCCATTAACATCCCACTCACTAGCAACTGCCACGCAAACGTCCATTGCAGCTATTGTATTGGAGCATGTCCAGCCAATCAGATTAGAAATATTTGTCCAACACCTGCTTATTTTAGCATTGTCTGATGATGTATAACATTATCATTATTTTCTAGCACATAATTCTGCCTAGCACTCTATGACGCAAGCAATCGAGTCGAGATAGTTAATTAAGCTGCTCGTGGGTAGATTATTCATTAACTTTGTCTATTCCCTCAATGTATGCAAAGACGATACGATTCAATTATCCATTTCTCCATTTTAGGACAATATTAAGCTAACACCTGCCCCCTTACGGAGGATAATTGTGGCACGGATAGACATACGCATTTTGGCTAACTTCTTCACAGTAATCTGCAGATTTGTGTGTGTGTTATCATGACAGGGTTTATGTTGGCGACTGATAAAAGTATATTCACTCCCAACCAATATTAGGTATACTCTACCATCATTAATGGGACGAGCTCTGTTAGATGAAAGAGAATAGTTCCAATGGTATGTGCTCTTTCACTCATTGTGCACTTATCAATCTCATTTTATCAGTTTGTGAAGGTGTATATTTTTGATGCGATAATTTATAAGCCATCTCGTGCCAGTCCAAATTCCAAGTGTGCTGTATTAGAAGAGTTGAAAATATTACATCAAGATGCAACGAGCAAATAATAGACACAAATTGAGATTTAGAGTTCTGTTATGTAAAATTATATGTAAGAAATACAACTATAAAGGTTGAAACCAGTTCTCTCCAAAAAGAAATCTGTTACAGCTGTTATGCAGGTATGGTGGAAATAGTTCGACTTTTCAAAAAAGGAAATAGTTCACATAAAAAACACCATAAATCATGATAAAAAGTCGAACCACTTCCGCATTACTGTTATGCCACTGCCTAGGGTGAACTAAACAGTTGGGTTTGTCTGCCCAAAATAGGTTTCAAAACCTGATTAAACTCCATAAAAGCTCAACTCATCAAATCTGTACAAAATTCCTAATTTGGAGAAACATATATGGAATCTAATTCGAATAAAGATAGCTTATTTGCAGAAACTGAAATTCATTCCTGGACACATTTTAGTTAAATTGAACAAAACATGGACATAATTGGACACAATCTGGACACAATTTGTCTACCAATACCATCAGTTTTTGAATGTAACACAAATTGACAACAGTGGTTTGATTAGCCACCTTGGGGGTTGAATGCATGAATCAATCGCCACCAAAACTACCAGGACATACCTGTGGTGATATATTGTCTCTATGCAAAGTGTTGCAACTATTAGTCTCGCCTTGCACAATTCTGAAAAGCTTGATCCAATCACATTGACTACTATTTTTTTTAATTAAATAAGATTAGAAATATTATTGCATTTTTTGACTACATTTTAAAAGTAGATTATTAAGCAATGCTTACAATCAGAACTTACTTTGCTAAATTAAGAGAGGAAGTAAATCGACTACTTCCTTCGTAATTTTTCCTTGTAGATGTCTACACTTAAGTTGCACAACACAAATAATGATAAATAGAACTCTCGAAAATGTAAACTGCAAATTTGTCTACACAGCTCTGATCTAATATTTCTATAGATTGCCTGGCGGTATTACGTAAGCAGATATTTTACTAATTCCAGGAAATTTAGTTTAGACACTCCCCCCCTTCCTACTCATTTAGACAAGTAACATTTTAAGATAATAATAATCAACGTAGAGATGAGCCCATAAGAATCCATCATCATAATTCACTAGTCATCACAACTATTATCTGATAACTTTGTTTACGGTTGTATTGCATATGATCCAGCTAGCCTGGAGACTTATTCCCTACTGAGAACAGGATAGCAGTTTGAATATCTATAAGATAGACACTCGGATTTTAAGAAAAAGCAACGAGTTTCTTATCGATTTCCATCTTATCTGTTAGGTATATTTACCATTCAAATATCAGGCTTTTAACCATACACACTGAATTACATATGGCGATTATTCCTCCATTTTGAGTTGTCTAAACGATGTATCTGCTACGACACTAGAATTCTGTGTGTCCCTGAGCTCTTGGAGAAATTTAAAGTGTCCACTATTTAAAATCATGGAGGGGAATCGTTGCATACTGAGGAGTGGCTTTTAACTTTTACGCAACGTTTGAACGAGTCAACATGCAATAAAGTTGTTTGGGTTTTAGCATCTAGAAAGTATGTGCTTCAACCTTAGTTCATATGACTTATAACCAAACTGATGATGTTGAATTGTAGAAGCTTTTTGATACATAAATTATTCCTAATTTTGGTCATTTTAGTGGGGAAACGTCTAAGACTTAATTTATGGTTGAGAATGAAGTATCGAATTCGTTTTATCCTTAACGGCATTACGTTGCTAGACCTAAGAATGGAATCACTTGTAACATTATCTTTTTCTTTAGACAAATTCAATGGATTGTCTGTAAGTCTCGTATTCCAGTTAGGGAAGTCATTGGAAGGGAACTTAATACTGAATTCACGTTTGAGTTGTTGAGAACAATTTTCAGACTTTGATCATGATAATAATTCTAATCATCAGAGTACACAATTGTACAGAGTCTAAACTATTCATCACCTCATTCACTCTGTTAGATAATAATTCCACTTCTCGCTACACGATATAACGTGATCATGTTAGGGTGTGCTTAGAAATAGTTATCTAGAATTTGAAGATAAATTTAATAATTAATTATTCGGTTTCCACTTAGGTAGGAAATTGGAGTAATTATCAAATATTTGTAATCTCTTAATGAGCTAATTTCACGCAACAGTTTATAATTGAAAGAGTGAATTAGCTCTCCAAAATGGTATATCCCACTAAACACAATTATCTAACTCTGTCCACTTAACCTTTACTGTTTTTGAATACAGGAATTCTCAACGTAATATTAAGCGTAATAACATCTGCTTTGCGCAATACTGCACCAGAGGAAGTCAGTGACTTATAATTATTAATCAGTAGTTTTAGTTGAATGACCAGGATTATTAATCAATATTTTTTTACAAAGTCAGAACTAAAAGCACGAGTTGTCAGATTTAGCTTCCAAACACATTCTTGTATAATTATTTGATTAAATAATGAATTTTTTATCTATCAAGACTTGTAGAAATAGAAATTAATTATTTACACTTTAAGAAAGTTTGATTTAATTGCTTTAACCAGTATTTATCATACCACAATGAAATAAATAAATATTAAGTTAGGTTCGTAACTGACAAAATAAAGCAAGTTATTCTACACATATAGTTAACATCCAGAGCTGGGGATTTCATTCAGGAGCACTAACGTCTAATAAACATGGATCATAGTATCCTCACGCGTTGCAAGAATAATCTGACCCATTTCGGTTACCATCATGTAATCCGGTTCAAAGTTGACCTTCCCTTTGGCCTGCACGCTATCCAGAGATATGTTGAGCACGTAAATGTACCCAGCTTGGTACACGAAAACGTTATTGAAGGGATCGATGGCGAGGAGAGTTCGCATACTTTTCGTCTTCGTGGAATGGGTTTGCTGTGGGATTGGGATTGTGAGGCTCATAGGCTTTTGCATGGATGAAGGGGGGCGATTTCCTTTACGAAGAGTACCGCTACGTTCTAAGGGGACCTTTAAAGTGTTGGCATTTTTAGTGGAACTTATCCCTTTATTCGTAGTCTCTCCTTTGGGTTCAGCGAATGCTTTCTCTCCGATCTTTTCTCCTTTCTTGTTGAACCGCATTATGACAGGTTTCGTGTCGTAAGCATAGTAAATCTCGTCGTGGGAGTTGCAGCCAATCACAAGGCTGGAGAATGGCGATGCGTCTTTGGGATCTGGCGATCTATTCTTTGAAGGGAAAGAAATGAATCCTCCCGCCATGGACGGATCGGGCGTGGCACTTATTCCGCGTGTCGTAGGGGTGCTAGGATTCATCGTTCTCGGAGGCGGATAGACCTCGAAAGAGTTCTCCAACTGACTGTCCTTGCTATACAACTCGACTATATTCGACTCCTTGTTGAAGACAATGAATCCTTCATCTTGCCGACCGATAACATTGACCGGATCTTGCAGACAGTTGTTTGAGTTGGATTCCCTCGAGAGCGAACTGTTAACGCGGCCGTTTGAAATTGATCTGAACAGTCTGTTATTCCTGTCTACGATAAGGCTGGTTCCTTCTGGTGTAGCGCTCAAATGGATGTTATCCGAACAGTCATCGAGTGACGTAATTCGTTCAAGCCATTTATTCGCATGAACTGGCTGGAAGCAATTGTTCAGTCGGAGGATGTGATTCTGATTATTCTTCTTCTTCTGGCCTTTCTCCTGGCTTTTCTCCTGAAGGAAGAGCTGTATGGTTCCTTTTGAAGTCTGAGACATTCCTTTGATCTTGAAGTCAAAGGGCAGCTTCATCTTTGTACTGACCTCCACGTCATGCCTGGAACTTTCAAAGCCGAGCGGAAATCGGAAACTCAGTTTCCCAAGGCGCTGTGGTTCGTGGCTGTAGTGGGAATCTCGAGTGAACGCGAAATCTAATTGGTTCAGATCTGCGCTGATCGCCGGGCGGCTTCTCTCCAAACTGTCCATTTTGTTGCATATCGCCACTGCTGGAGGGAACAGATGGGTTCCTGGGAGGTCGTTTAGGAAGAAGGAAGTCATATCTAGAAGGTGTTTTGAATCTCTGATGAAATCTTTGTGAGCTGTAATCACCTTTTCCAACTCCTTTCTTCTCTGAGCAAAAACTGTTGTCACTCTATTGGTCAGTTCATCCTTTCTCAATACCAATTTGTTGATATAATCGTTAAATTCCTTGTTGATTTTATTCAGCAGTTCCTCTTCTTCCTTTGTAATCTCTTCAATCTGTTTCGAATGGTGCTGTACCTGTACTGATAGATTTTCAATCTTCACACCTTGTTCCGTTTCCCGCTGTGTCACCATTTGTCTCCGCCCGTGGAACATGGAGTTCATTTCATTCGTGTAACATTGGTCTGACATGTGTCCCGCATGTGCACACTCTGTACAGAGCACAACGTTACATTTGTAGCAATAGAACTCTATTAGCTTTTCAGGGTGCTGCTTACAGTAATTCATCGTATTTTCAGGGATTAATTTGAAGATATTTTCATAATCGCGGAAGAAGTTTAAATCGAATAGTTGATGCTCATCCTTTGTGGATTTCCTGTGTATTTTCGCGTCGTGTTCGCATATAACCATTTTACATTCGCGACAGTATTGCTTCGGCGTGTTCTTTTTACACAATTCACAACTGAGTTTGTCATTAACCTTCCCCATCAACAGTCTAACTCTTGCGAGATCTTCAAAGCTTCTGTTACTATAATGCGAAGGCAGTCCGTCATTTAGAATGTCAAATTTTTCCTCGCAGACACTGCATTTTGGGTCGCTTCCATGACTCATTTGTTTGATGCAGTCCAAGCAGAAGGTGTGCAGGCAGTTCAGGATGTGAGGGTTGTTGTACGGTTTATGGCAATGTTGACAGTCGCCAATATTGAATAGATCGAATTTTTTCAATTGATCCTGTTGTACTACCACTTGATCTGACATTTTGTATTGTTAGTAGAATTATATTTAACTGTAAGACTCTATTAGGCTATTTATATGCGCTATTCTTGACTACATACTGATAATACTGCTGAGTGATAGATAATCTCGTATTTCTCTGAGTATATAGTTCAGTACAGCCTTAAGACACTTTACTGATGCTTTGGATCAACCTTGTATAAAATGCATGAGTATACAAGATGATGGAGGATATCCTGGATGTACTATTGCAACACAGGTAATAGTATGATGATCACAACAACAGTTCATGTATTTGCAAGTGCTATATGATTATAATGTTCTATTTCCGTAATTTATGAAACTATTTTAAGGCATGTCGGTAGATTTCTGTATTATACTCTGTTTCAATTCGATTTCGCTCTCTTAATCAGTGCATTCATGATTGGAATCATTGAGAGCTCTGCGATAATCAAATATATTCCAAAATAGTGGACAGCCTGCCAATATTTCAAGAATTCGTTCGGTGAAGGGAACGAAAATGTGAAGAAGAAGAATCCCATGTGAATATTGAGGAAGATGTTGTAGCCAATCTTTCCGAGTATGCGAACTAGAGTGGACGGTTCTCTGAAACAAACTCTGAGAAATTCATGAAGTTTTTGTATATGCATGTTCAGAAAAACCGGACTTAGAAATGCGATGTAGACTCCTGGATGCAAACTATGCCAGATACACACGAATAATGTGACGAGTAATTGCTGGAGATTTGGAGAATTCATGAATCTCAATTTCTTGTAGATAAAGTAGATGAGCCAATTGTTCACTGAAATATTCATTGAAGTAACGAAGTCTTTTGCTGAGGTTTGAGTTTCCCATCTCAGTAATTCAACACAACTACACCCTTTCCAATCGTAGCTTCCATCTCCATTCTTGTTGAAGCTTAGCCCCATCAACGCACAGGTAGATTCAACCAGCAGCCATCCGATCGTGTACCTCTTATATAGCATGTAGTAGGGAATCGCACTCATGAGCATCTTCATGGCAAAGTTCTCTTGGGAGAATGCTGGAGTTAGGAGGTAATTTGCTGATGGAACAGTATGAGTGAGGATAAGGTAGAACACTCCGTATACTATGGACAGACTTAGTCGAGTTAATGCGTAGCGTACATTTCCCACAGTACTATCTTTATTGTAGAGTGTTCCGTTCACGAAATTCACGTAGCGGCGAAATGATATCTGCGGCCCAACAATAGATGTTGAGAACAGGCAACAGAATCCTAACACCTCTAAAACATCAACTTTATCTGACTCTAGCTTGAACTCTCTATCCCCTTTAGATACCTGACTATCCTTTTCTTTATCTCTCCTCGCATCATAGAGTGACGTAGCCAACCCGATTAATTTCAGTGTCACTACACATTGAGGTAACAGCCAGTTGGTCAGCTGTCTTCCCCCTGTTAAATATTCCAGGTAATACCCCCATAGTAAATGACCGAACACCACACCCCATGTTACCAGCACACTGAACAATGTCCCCCCTGTAAACTTCAGGAGGAAAGCGACTGTACAAATATCAATCAGGACGTGAAGTATTGTGGAGCCAAACCCGTAGTAGAGCAAGGCTATGCCGGTGCCTGTATTGAAAAGGTGTTGAAGTGTTGGAGAAAGCTTGTCGCATATTAGTCTGTGTGGATAAGCGAATAGTACGCTCGCTATTAAGGTGGTGAGTAGTCGTATGGCCCCAGGGTCTATCCCGATTAACTCAGAAATCGAAAATGTGATGTCCATTTGCAAGTCTAACAAGCCCCAATGAATCAATACGTTAAATTTGTAAGCCTATAAGGTTGTTGGGGCTTATTCAGGTTTCTAATTTGTATCTCTGATACTATTATCATGTAATATTGAACCATAGCTGTTAATTTGATAATGATAATAATATTAGCCAGCGGTTTTAAACTTTATTTCTGGCCGGACCAACCGTGTCGGTGCTACGCCGCTCCCCTCGTTAACGGATGCTTCGTCGCTGGTATCTCTTCGAATGAAATTATTGATTACAAACTGTTGGGAATTTGTTTTAAAACTGAATAGAATTGATAGGAGCGTGAAATTTGGAAAATGTTATCAATAATTTCATTCAAAATGAAACCAGGGACGAAAGAACCGCAATTCCTTGCCCTATAGCAATTCTACGTTTTATGCACCATTGTTTTATGTATAAAATCATTTTACACCTTATGGGCAGTTTTAAACTTCGTTTCCTATCATTTAATTATCTCAACATCTCCAGATGTTAACGTGTTTTGCACATCCATATTTTTATTAAGACAAAACATCGAAAACACAAGAAATCTCAGTGGTCTCCATTCCAATACAGTTTTGATGTACCGCACGTTTGGAATTCTGAATATATAATTATGATGGAATTATATCAGTGCCATGGTGAATTTAACACTGGAACATAATTTCCTATATCGATCGAGTTTTGACTATTACGTATGTACGTATCATTTGGAAGAATGTCTCACCTATTTCAAAGCAGCTGAAAATTTTACCGAAACATATTTGATAGTAAGCATTTTAAAATGATTCCTACAAATGGCACTGCAAACAATGAAAATTTCTGAAAATGTAACCAAATTGTTCGCATAATTTTTCCTTTTTAATTTGTTATTGCCTCAAACAAAGCACGATTGAGATTTTTATAGCATTTTATGCGTCTCAACTCTTCATTGATTCTTGATTACTAAACTGATAGGATTTCCTTTTTGTGGAATTGTTCATCTTCCTGACTACATGGTGCAATTTTCCTTTTTTCAGCTGTTACATATGACAACATTTCCTGCACAAATAAATGAGTATACCTTGTATCTGTTTAAACATGCAATTAGAATAGAGTATTCTGCTTATTAATAAGAACTGTTCATAATTAGCAGGATTGCAACCGAATAGTTGATTATTCGGTTTAAAAAATAATATTTGCAAATAGTTGATATTTGGTTTGTAACCAAATATCATTATTTGGTATCCGGTTGAGAACCAAATAATTTGGTCAACCGAATATTTGGTCAACCACAAAATAGATTTTTGTATAAATGTTTATATATTCAATATATACACATTTATATAAAAAATTATCAAATATAAGTTGGCCTATTAGATTTATTTGTGTTTGGACCACCTCACGTAAGAACATGTGATTGTGTTCAAGCATGCAAATTATTTGGTTGACCAAATATTCGGTTCAATTTGTATTTGGTTGAAGCGGTTTCAACCTTGATAATTAGCCAATCAAGATACAGGTAGGGGCCAGGATACAGTGTCAGGTTGTAACGATGAGTAGGGGTTGCAATCTATAAATGTACTTGAATTCACTGATGTACGTTTCACTTGTGTTACTGATGCTAGAAACTATATCATCATTCGGAATAGGAATCTTAATACACACATACGTATGTAGTTCTAAACATGAAGTGGCCGTTATAGACAGTTTGACGGCCCGCAAGCAACCGAAAAAGTTGAGCAGATGACCGCTATACACAGGTACAATTATATGACCCTACTATATATACACAGGTTCAATATATAGGAAATCGGACGGGACTGTTCATCCGACTGTATTTACTTATTATCACTGTTGCTGCTAAAACTTTTTCAATTTTTGCGAATAAAATTATAATATTCAACACTTAGTATTGAGAATACCAACTAATCCTCAAAACAATCACTTTAAAACTCAATAAGACTCCTCACTAGCTTTAAGTCATTACTTTTTAGTGCATGACGATTCACCTGAAAGTGTGTAGACTTCTTCAGTAATGAATATTTAATTAACTGGGTGGGGTTCTCGATCATAAGACAATACATTAAAATGAGGGAGTGTCATTAGCTAAACTATTTCGTACATCTATTCTAGCCTCAAATTACCCATTATACTATAAGACAGTAAAATTCATTAATAACCCGAGTTGTCTACTGAGGAAGTCAGCCAGGAAAACGTGCTAGCCAAGCTTCTACCCTGCACTCAAGGGTGATAGTAGGTTATTGGCAAACTAATAGGTCAACCCCTGAACATTGAAGTAATTGCTATAATTACTTCTTTACAGTTACGTACCGTAGATATTGCATGTTGTGATTCTTATGACCTGTTATAATGCAGGATGGTGTCTATACATATTAGATTAGTCCCATTTGTGAAGGTTGTGTTGCATGAGGAAGCTCTTTGTGATATTCTGTATATTAATGGTAACCAAATTTATCTTAACTTCTGTTAACACTGTGAGTAGACACCCATAATTTATGTAATTAGGTTTGGGACTGGGTATTTTTTTATCGAACATCAAAACTGATTGTACAAATGCTTGTAGAGTATTTTAATTATTCATGACAATAGAAATACTGCTATGTAGGCTGTGTAGGATGAAATTGGTCATTAGTTTTGTTGGATTAAGCAATGTGAGCTATGGCGACAAAAGGTTTTCTGTGCAGACCACCACATTATTGAATAAAGTTGTTAACTACGAAGGAATGTGCATGGGATGTAACTCGTTTGTTGTAACTGATGCCTACTGTCTCTGATGACTTCGTATTGCGTAGAAATACATGTTATTAATGAAATTCATATTTGTAACGTTCTGTTCTAGACTAGGAAGAATTTTTACCTTTTAAGGAAGAATTTTTACCTTTTAAAGAAGAATTTTTACCCTTTAAGGAAGAATATTTTATACAAATAAATCCCATGACATTATCACTTAAATTAAAGTAGATTATTTTACATAAAGGTGTTAGAAAGCAAATTATTCAATTAAGATGATTTAAAAACACTTATCTCTGTAATATGCTGAATTAAACAATATTATCTGCTTTCAATGATTTCTTCGGTTAGCATCATGTGAGGATGTTAGATAAAAGCTTATCCCCACACTAAACTCTGCAGGTGCATTCTGACGTGTTATGAAGTCGAACACATTTGCAGCGAAACTATTTTCCAAAAGTAGATCATTATGAATCTGTACTGTATTCAAATTATTGCAAAACTGACGGTATTTTTTCGATGTTATGGTATTATCAAATGATATAAAAAGGCAATTATATATACCTCTAATGAATATAATTAATACAAGTATAGTCGACTCCACTTAATAGGGTCACATCGGTCAGAGGACATTTTGCCCTGATTAAGCGGAGAACCCTATTAACCGAAAATATTTTGTATTAGCTTCTATGTGTGAGAGCTATTCCGGCCTTGCCAAAAGTGGCCCGATTAAGCGGAGTCGACTGTATTTCGTATTAGTTGTAGTCATGTGGAGTTGTCTATTGGTACCGGATTTAGTTAATTTAATTCGTATCTCAGATTAAATGTTACAATGTTTGCTTTATTGATAATTAATGACCAATTTTATGCACAAATACCCTCGTAATAATGCATTTGTCAGAATCTTGAAGATGTCATTTGTCAGAATTTCCATCACTGACATTAGTCAGAATGTTTTTTATCGAATTCTGCACTTGTTAGAATGAGATTTTTAGAGTTCTGCACTTGTTAGAATGGAATTTCTAGAATTCTACTAAATGCCACTCAATCACCCCGTCACGAAATTAAAATGCCACTTTCACATTCAAATGGACACTATTTCGAACATAAAATGCCCCTTTTCACACCTTTCTTTTACATATTACTCTCGAAAATGCTCACTTTCGCTCTCCCATTCATTCTGAAAGAAACAAAATGCCACTCAACCACACTCCCACGAAACTAGATTAGAACCTGACTCCCATTCTGACAAAGTCAGAACGCAATAAAAACTATTCTGACTAACGCCAGTAATGGAAATTCTGACAAATGACAACTTCAAAATTCTGACAAGTGCAGCGTCCCCATAATTATCAGTACAATTGAAATTTTGGACTATGGATGTGGTAGTATGTTGAAAGACAATGCCTTGGAATATTTCGATGGCTAAATAAACGATGGATATTATTCTATTTATCTAATCGAAGTGAGCTCGGGACCTATTTGCTAATTTGTCTGTGCAATGTTTGACAAATGTTAAATTCATAGAATCAGAATGCAAACGAGCACGGGTTAAAATCTATGTTAAGAGAGTTTGGAAGTAGAAAATAGGAATTTAGTACACTTGAAAGCAATCGGTTGTTGAATCACGTATAACATCAATAGTTATTTGTTGTCTGTAGCTATTCCCTGTGAGGATTGGTTGAAATCCTTCTCCTAGAGGCTCAACATGTTCCCCTGAAGAGTTCAACACTTCAAACAGTTTCCAAGCTTGTCACTGACAATAAAATAGTCATGAATGTCTATCATGAAGAAGTGAGGGAGCAGAAAATCCCGTTCAAGGGTAATGGGATGAGGAAATTTGTGTTCTGTATTGAAAGTGTGGATTATAGTGTTGCTTTTAGTTAGTACAAATGTCCATCATTCTAGTACAGCTTGATGTCTAGTGGCGACTCTAGTTTGTCTTCCCTGAATCTGTTTACAAGCGCGAAATCTAGATTAAACACCTCTATTTTGTCACTTTCACTGCTGCAAACATAAACATTACGTAGTTGGTTGTTGTTACTAGTATTGATTTCAGTAATTTTGTGTTTTGAGAAATTGAATTATAATCCTCACTCAATCTTTTTACAGAGATATAACTACAATCGACTCCGCTTAATGGGGTCACTGTTTAATCGAGTCAACCGCTTAATCGGGCCACTTTTGGTAGGACCGGAGTAACTCTCACACATAGAAGCTAATACAAAATATTTTTGGTTAATAGGGTTCTCCGCTTAATCGGGGAAAAATATCCTCTGACCGATGTGACCCTATTAAGCGGAGTCGCCTGTATCTAATTTTGATCTTCAAATTCTTAACATTAATATTACCACAACAAATACTTCAAAACATCAAGGGGGAATTACATGCAATCAAACGAGCAACTTATGAGTAATCTATAGCTTATTTACTAATCTCAGTAGCTTATTTACTAATCTCAGGAGCTCCATTATTAACAATGGTGTCACTGGATGATTGGTCCCACTCACAAGGAAAATCAATTCCACTCGAAGTTAACGTTCGAGCCATCTTCTTATTTTTGTCTTCAAGATCTCTATTGTCCTTTCGAAGCGAGTCAACTTGGTCTTGGAACATTTGCTTATTAGGCACAATTTCAGAAATATTTCCAACACTCTGCGATTCATTGATCGTTTTATCTTTTTTGATAGAGTAATACACGGGAGGGGATCCTATTATGGTGGCGGTGAGGAATACAGTTAGAAGGATTAGGAAGCAAACCACACCGATTTTAACATCATGATCCTGAATTAGGCTGAGAGACAGTATCAACACGAGTGTGAAAAAAGTTGTGTTGTACATGGTCCACGAAATCGTGTTTGCATATTGGAGTTTCTCCCTCTTAACGCAGCGGAGATTGTACGCCATGACGAGTCCGATTATCACCAGGATAGATTTGTAGATAATTAGGATTATGATGAACCCGATCGTTAGGGAACTTTTCTGATAGAGTATTTGGCATTGGATCACTTCGAAGAAAGGTGGATTTTCGAGGCCAGTGGGCCAGACTTCAGATTTGACCACTAAGGGGCTAGCTAGCGACCACATTAGGATGTATAGAAGGTCAATGATGGTCAGAATGAACGGCCAAGAGAGAGCCATGGCGTATTTATGTTTCTTACTCAAATCAATCTTTTCTTTCACAGCGACAATGTAAATCAAAGCTGCTCTTGCCATCATACCACCGAATATCAGACTGGAAGCCATTAGTAGAAGGGTTATCATTATCATGCAGAAGAAATTGCACGTGTGAGTGAAACATACTTCAGTGGTAGCGATTTCGTCTGTCACGTTCGTTTCGAAATGTTGCTGCGAGTTCCTGACGATTCTGCTGTTCGAAATGAGGAATATTCCCGCTAACACCATGAAGTAGTTCCCTGATAGAATGATGCAGGTTAGCATTGGAGATAGCGACTTGATGGATTCCCAACCCTTGATTTTACCAATGACGATGAATATAACGTAGAAACTAATGTAAGCGATCATCAAGAATGAAAGGAAGAAAATGATACCGAAAATGCTATCAGGAATGTCATGCGTTTCGATTCCGTCGGTTGCCTTGCCTTCATTCCAGTATACAAACCCTGAAACCTGATATTCCATACTATCGACATCGGTGTACATCGCCGGATCTTTGGGGATGTTTGTTACATTCCCGCGGTTTATAAG
The DNA here is from genome assembly GCA_963281255.1 of Aphrocallistes beatrix. Lineage (NCBI taxonomy): Eukaryota > Metazoa > Porifera > Hexactinellida > Sceptrulophora > Aphrocallistidae > Aphrocallistes > Aphrocallistes beatrix. The sequence goes on along the minus strand of OY725506.1, from coordinate 563,908 downwards.
ACTTCCGTTTCCAAACTCAAGAATTTGCACTTGATTATAATACCTCTCATGGCCTATATAAGCCACCTCACCACTCCACCCTGAAAAATTTTGTTCTTTCATTCCATTATAGACTTTCTGAGAGAAATCACTGAACGCTTTGAAAAAATCGATATCTTTGAGTATTTCTTTTTGAGAAATTGTGGCTAAATTGAACCCATTTTTGTCAGCTTGGTGTAAAGAGCGAGCGAGCGTCCAAAATGAGTCATAAACATATGCTTCATGCGGATCAGATTCTTGGTTAAATTGAGTTTCGTTGATGGAACCTAGTAGCGTAAGGTTCTTATACTGCTGGTAGAGTTCACTCGCCGAATAATTCGATACAGTAAGGCGACTATTACTGTTCTGCCCTTTAAAATTATCTTCATCATGGACTACTAGGAATCCCAATGCGCCATTTGACACCTTGGCCACTTGTTCTGCCGTACAATTCACCTCTTTTAGAACTTTCGGTTTATTGTGCCACTGGTCAGTGAACCACCCCAGGAATATCCAAGTGGTGTAAGGGGGAAGTAACAGAAATTCATTGTCTCTGTCTAACAGACAGAATAGCTTGATGGCCGCATCTTCATACATGTTCGCTATAACTACCCTGTACCCGAATGTTTTGAGGTTACTCGCAATGGTACGCACCTGGTCTTCCAAACTGATCAACCCACTGGGCGCGAAATCTTCCACTCTATAGTTGATGCCTAATCCGTCCAACACAGTCTCCATCGTGTGCGAGCTCGCGACGAAGATGGGATCTTGCTCGTTTATGATGGCGACACGTTTCCAGTTTTGTTCTCTGATGAACTTGGCTCTCGCTGGCACAGCGTTTCGATCCGATGGAACGCCTCTAACGAATTGCGGGTACAGTCGAGTGTTCCCCAGATTCGTAGCAGTAGAGGCGTAGGCGATCTGGGATAGTCCGTATCTGTAAGAAATTCCTGCGACCTCACTTGTTGCTACGGCGCAACCGCCCCCGAAAACCGCGAGATATGTTTTGTTGCGATTATTTGCAAGTGCGTTGAAAAAAGATTGAAGCGCAACTCCACCATCACATTCCGTGTCCTGCCAATCAATTTCGAGTTCGTAGTCCTCGAGAATTGATCCGCTTTCCTCGACATGTCTTCTTGCTAAATCCGCGCTATAAACTGCGAATGGTTCTGTCCATCCAGTGCCTGTATTCGGATAGAGACCCAAAATAAACAACTTCTGCTTGCAATCAATAAAATGCAAACTTAGAAGAGTCAATATTACTGCTAGGGACTGCATACTTTTGAGCGTTTAGAGCACAGGATATTTATAGATACCTATTCCCTAATATATACTCACCGTAAACCAGAAAATGGCACAGATTGCGCCAAATCATTTTCTTACAGAAATGCGTTGAGACGAATAATTTACATGGAAAACTCCAGTGATATTATTCCCACAGCTGCTGCACAATCTAAGTGCTAAATAATCGAACTTTCCTAATTTAGTAATCAAACTGATTTAGGCAAATTTTCAGTGGTTAAGCACTCTATTATTGTGGCACCATTATTACATGGACCTTGTGACAATTGTTTTAATTAATATTCTCATTTCCAAGCATTTCCTTTCAGTCTGTGTATCATTCCAGCTATCACACACTACCTATTGTAACGAGAAGATGTCAACTGTTAGGTATATACACCAGAGAGTTTCTGATAAACAGAACTAGTAACAATGTCCATGTCTACTGCATTCCAATGGTTAGAGATTATAAGCAAAATTAATGTGATTTCTGCTTGATAGGATCTGCTACAAATGATGGTTTGTCGGTCTTTATTCAGTAAGTTTCACGATTCAACTTCTAACTCTATAATTTGTTTATCATCAAGACAATTGCCCATTTTATTTCGCTTTAACCGTAGAATGCTGACTGGGGACACAGTGTCCCCGATATTGCGGATGTCTCCCAGCCATTTTCTATGCCACTGAAGCCATATAAACGCTCGGCATTCTACAGTTAAAAACAAAAGAAGTTTTAGTTCTCTAGATGAACAAACCAACTGTGTTTATGTATAAATGTACCAAAAATCATTTCAAGAATGATCTCTTTTCAATTCTATTCAGGGTATTAGACAAAACTTTTTATGTTATTGTAAAACCAGTAATAGTTACATACCAATTATGTCATTTGGTAACGATGAAAACGGCATTTTTATTGCCAACTCATTTCCTGGGTTAAGTCATTTTGGGCGGGGAAGCCATAAACTACGAGGTCTATTCTATAAATAGACCTCAGGCCAATCCAGTTGCTCCCTCTAGCCTAGCTAATAACGAGATTCAGTCACAGTATCCACTGTCCAACCACTGCATAAATCTAGCTTGTCTAATTATAGCAGCTAAAGTCCGTTCATTATCGAATAAATAATAGATTTGTTCAAGCGAGTATTCCCAAAATTTTGCATGGTACGTTTGCAAGGTTCTAATAGGAATAGTGGCCTGTTCAATACCATTAAATGTAATTTACAGTCGACTCCGCTTTATAGGGTCACTGTTTAATCGTGTCAACCGCTAAATGGGCCACTCTTGGCAGGATCGGAATAACTCACACACATAGAAGCTAATACAAAATATTTTCGGTTAATAAGGGTTCTCCGCTTAATCAGGGCAAAATGACCGATGTGACCCTATTAAGCGGAGTCGACTGTACTTTAACTTCGCTTATCCAGGTTCCCGAAGTGATGGCTCTTCTAGTTAGTTCAATTAATCCACTTTACTACAGTCAGGGTCGCTTATTGTGAACCAACAGGGGACCAAAAAATCTGTTCATAATAGAGTACTTCATATTAAGCAAACTTGGTTCACTACAAATCATATCTAAGTAAAAAAAAAACCCACAGATGGGATGGAAGTGTGCTTCCAAATCTCATAAGTCACCTTTATTATACTTAAATAATCAATTCCAGTCCATGTCGTTAAAAGTTATTTTATGATCGAATTGATGATCGTAGCATATAACACACTTTAATTGTTGTTAACAATCAAATTATAGACTCAAAATAGCAGTATTCAATCATTTATATGAAATAGAATCGTATGAATGGCATTATAAAAGGCTGATAATTGATTGGTTCTCACATAAACCAATGAATTTCAATCACAAATAGTTCTTTTGATTGTATGCATAAGTCGCTACTATTTTATTCCAATGTATTTGCATTATAAAATAATCGAATTTGATTGGCCAGCATATTTTGTCACCTATCTCGGCAAGGTGTGAACTCGGCGAGGTGCGAACACCGAGGTGCACATCTCCATATCACTTTGCACCTACTGTAAAAATTTCAAGACGATATCTCTTAAACTCCGGTCAGGACACGAATTTCGGACGGCCGGGCGGCCGGCCGGAACATCCTCATTTTAGTACTGTGCATACTAATACTATAGGAAGCACACTAAAAATGAAATTAGGACCAAGGAGGTTAGTTCATAATAAACGAATGTTCATAATAAGCGAGCCTGACTGTATATATTACAATGTAAGTAGTGAATTCGTGGTTATTTCCTCTTTCTATACTGAAGACCACGAGCTGTGCTATAATATAATGGACTAATTAAAATGCAGTGTTTCCCAACCTTCATCATACGATTCGTGCTAGGAGTAGGGAGTGAAAGCTTTTTTGAACAGAGAACATATTTGACTGTGAAAGATGTAGTTGTTAAATACGAAAATATCTACTTTTTCTGACTACTAAGGTTACAATTACATTATTGCATGATTGTTATCAAACACAACTGATTCTTTTATTATAAAAATCCAACCATTTAGAGTTGGCAGGCCCTGGGGGTGCACGAGTAAAAGGTTTGGAACCGCTGAATTAGTGCCATTTCGCCCGACTATAGTCGAATATTGTTTTCCTTGAACCACTTACTGGAGCTACAGTATCTATCTGTTGACTGACATTTTTCATTTTGCTCCAACTGCTTTGCTATGACTGATTGAAATAGAAATAGACGAATTTAGATTGTTCTTATTTTGCATTGTGCAATTCTGATTCAATGGCTAGGGGTACAAGATGCTGTGTGGACTTTTTAAACATATATGGCACTATAAACTTCTCAATTCTCCCGTGTGATTGAAGAAACTATACAATCATCCTACATGGTCCGTTGACATAATTGAAGATAAAATCGGTAGATCGATGCTAATAGACAGGAATAATTGCATTATTTAACATGTATTTGCCAGGTGTGAGGATCATTATTTGTGCTCTAATTCATTTCAAGAGTGATCTGAACAATTCAATTCAGTTTATTAGACAAAACTGTGTATGTTATTGTAAAGCCAGTAAAATGTAGTTACATACCAATTCTGCCATTTGGTAACGACGAAGAAGCAAGTATATTCCTCCATAACAGAAACCGAATCAGTCAATTCGAACTAAAATATAATCAACTCTTGCAATATTTAGTTGCGCGACCAGCAGAATTTGGTTGCAGTCTCACTTGCTAATTTAAAATGTGCAAATAGCACATAAAGGTTGTTGGTTAGTTTTGCTTTTTGTACATAATCCAAGATCAAGCAAACTGACCTTTCTTAAAAAGTAAATATATTCAATAAAGGAGCGTTAATGGTTTGAGTTACATATAAATTGTTAAGTTTCTAACCTAGTTTAGATGGTGTATAGTTCTTGACCACAAGGGTGGTAGAAATGCTGTAGCAGTTTTGTTGTATTACCTAGGGTGATCAGTGCCACTTTTTGCATTGAACAGTGATCAGTTTTTTTGGTAAATTTTGGTAAATTCCTCCAGTTAGATCCCTAGTTATACTTGTTTTTCTCACCTCCCTAGAATCCCATTTCCTGCTTTCTTAGTTCCAGTTTAACCGCCATGTTGACACCTTTTATTTATGTCAACATTTTCACTTTTGTTTTGATAAATATTTTTATTGAGCTGCCTATACGTGATATTAGATTGTATCAATGTGTTACAACATATTAGTATAGGGCACAGTTCTAAATGAGTATAAGTCAGGAGATATTGGATATAGTGAATCCAAAATCTACTGTACCTTGATCCTTATGGCGCTTACTTTATACTAGTACTTACTGTCTCGATAAGTGTGTAGGGGTATTACCGGGTTATCTGGTTTAGTGATTATGAGTCAGTATGTATTGAACTGTTTTTGTAAACCCATAATATTGTATAGATATACTGATTAGAATTTGTTATTGTTATTTCCACTGATTATTTCCTGAATAGTCGAATGAATGGCTAAGCCCACGGAGTTGAAAGGAGTCGAGAAGTTTGATGCTCTCTTACAGGAGATAGAAGAGAAATTCGCCTCCTTGCATTCTCTTCTCGAGACACGAAGATGCCTCTTAGTCAAGAGAGTGAACGAGATGAAAGAACTCTACCTGAAACATCGGGATCAGAACAAGGCGGTAGAACAGATGGAAGAAATCAGAAGAGCGACCAACGAAATGTTGAGAGAAAACGTGATTGCTAGAAACAAGGAAGAGAGTGTCAGCTATTGGGATGAAACGATCAGAGATTTGCAAATCAACAAAGCTAAATTGGAAGTTGTTCCTGATCTCAAGTTAATTTTGAACAGTGAAGACATTTCTAATTTTGTGAAGCGAATTTGCCTGAGAGATATAGAAGCAACTGAGTACAGTAAAAGGAAGGAACCTCTTCTAATGAGTGTTAAGCGAGGGATAGGTAGGGGAGAACTTGTTATTACTCGAAGTATCTCCATTGATGAAACAACAGATAAAGTGTTGATGAAATATCTGTCTATTCATCAGAAGGAGAGTTCAATAACAGTTTTCGAAGTAAAGTGACCAAGTTTCCTTATGGAGTCTGTGTGTTTGGTGAATTCGTGTTCGTTACAAATCGTGGGGATAACTCTGTTTTGAAGTTCACTAAAGCTGGCGAGTTAGTCAAGATAACGAATTCTCAAGAAACTGGCAAACTTTCTGATCCTCGTGGTTTGTGTGTACAAGGAAAATGTGTGTATGTTTGTAGCAGTAAAGGTAGTACCATAGAGGTTTTTAATCTAGATTTAGCGTTTGTAACCAGGTTCGGGGAAGACAAACTGGAAACACCTCTTGACATCAAACTGTGGAACACAAATATATTTGTACTTACTCTAAGTTGTCCCGCCAGAATTCAGACTTTCAGCTCAGTACACAAATTTCTTTACACCATTACCCTTGAAAGGGCTTTTCTGTTGCCTTACTTCTTCACGATAGACAGTCATGGATATTTTATTGTCAGTGACGAGTTTGGAAACTGTTTGAAGGTGTTCAACCCTTCCGGGAAACATTTTGAGTCTCTAGGAGAAGGGTTTCTCTCCTCTCCTCACGGAGTTGCTACCGACAACAAACAGCGTATTGTTGTCATAAATGAATCAACAACCGATTGCTTTCAAATATACTAATGACTACAATTTATTATTCTTACTATTTCATTATTACAAGTGCGCTTCGCTTACTTGCGCTGCGCGGCTTGCGGACACTATGTATCCGCACAGTCGCCCTGCGGGCGTTTCTCAATTTAACATATTTTGGGATTTTTTTACTTTATATAAGTATTGTAAACAAAAGTTAACCGAATAATTTCTCATATGGATCCGAAAATATAATATTATAAATCTACACCCCTGAAAACCCCATGTCAACCGTTGGAAGCCAGCCTCGAGGCTATTTTTGTAATTTGTTTACTTTATGTATCTATTGTAAACAAATTAATCATCAAATTTACTCGAAAATATGATATTCGAAATCTCCACCCTTGAAAACCCCTTGTCAATCGCTGAAATCAATATTATTTCTCTAATATCCCCAAGCGCCCACTGAGAAACTCTGCGGACAAGCAGTGTCCGCAAGTCGCACAGCGCAAGCAAGCTTATAATAATTATATAATAATTATATAATTATTACAAGCGCGCTTCGCTTGCTTGCGCTGCGCGGCTTGCAGACACTGCGTGTCTGCAGATTTACCTAGTGGGCGCTTGGGGATATGAGAGAAACAATACGTCGCTTTCTTGTTTTGTACTAAGTACGCTGGATTGTCATTTGTCTACGGTTACATGAATGAAATCAGAACTGTAGCAGAAATTTTGTTTCGTGATAAATATAATTTACTTCGTATTAAGTCTTAAGTCAACTAATCCTGAATGTAAGCTCAATTTGAATACACAAAGTTCACATTGCTTAAGATTATTATACTAAAATAATCAATTCCAGTCCATGTCGTTAAAAGTTATTTTATGATCGAATTGATTGATCGTAGCATTTAACACGCTTTAATTGGTGTTAACAATCAAATAATAGACTCAAAATAGCAGTATTTAATCATTTATATGAAATAGAATCGTGTGAATGGCATTATAAAAGGCTGATAATTGATTGGTTCACATAAACCAATGAATTTCAATCAAAAATAGTTCTTTTGATTGTATGCATAAGTCAATACTATTTTATTCCAATGTATTTGCATTATAAAATAATCGAATTTGATTGGTCAGCACATTTTGTCACCTATCTCGGCGAGGTGTGAACATTTCGCTTAGATCTTCGAACTTAATCCTAGTTTCATCATTTGACACCTACATGCCAATTTTCGTATCTCTACGACTTGCCAATTCTTCAATCAATTCGGACAAACAAAAACAAAACAAAAAAAAAAATCCTAGCATTTTAATATATAAGATATCTCTGTAACGAATTGATTGAAGAAACTGCCAGGCGTAGAAAGCTGATTTTTGGCATGTGGGAGTCTTTCGGCTATGGGTCCAGTAAGTTCTGAGTTCAGAGCAAAATGTCGACTCATCATGGAATTATGACGTCATTGTCACATTTTTAAAAGTTAAGCAACACAGTTATTCGGGCATAACTCAGCCATTATAGGAGATAGAAGGCTGAAATTTTAATAGAATCTGTATACTAACACGTCTCACATATGATACAACTATCATCAAAAAATGATGACTCATCACATTGCTATGACGTCATCATTACTCATCAAAATTTTAAAAATTGACAAATTTGGTGTTTTTCCGAGTGATATCGATTTTAAAAGTAAGATGGACATATTTAGAGATGATATCTCCCTTATAATTAACCAATGTAACTCCAGGTGACCGAAGGGAGCCTCCGGCGGACACAAAGTGTCCGCCAGCCGCGCAGCGCAAGCAAGCGAAGCGCGCTTGTTTATATGAAATAGAATCATGTGAATGACATTATAAAAGGCTGATAATTGATTGGTTCTTACATAAACGAATGAATTTCAACACAAATAGTCCTTTGGATTGTAGGCATAAGTCACTACTATTTTATTAATTCTTCAATCAATTCGGACAAACAAACAAACAAAAATCCTAGAGTTTTAATATATAAGATTGTCTCAATTATCTCTCTTTACACTTGATATTCAATATCGGTACTAATTGTAAACTAATCATTCTCATTGGCTAATAAAATATTTTCTGGCTACCCTTGACTCGAGTTTGTTCCCAATTACTTCATATCCTCCCATTCGATTTTCTCAGAAAAAGTTTTATACTTCCCTTGTGAAGTCGCCGAATTTCATAATTGCATTTTATTTCATTATCAGCGTTGAGTGTGGGATTGATAGCTCCATCATAACTAACACTTCACTCCGGTCAAGGTACGATCATGCAATTATGATCTTGTTATTATATGGCGCCCTGATTTCACGTGTCTTATCGATCTAATTGATATATGATCAGTACCCACATCAGTGAGAAAATACATGAACTCCTCTAAGCTAGGTTACAGATTAACTTTAACACCAAAATATGATCAATTATTCACTGCTTTTTTGCATGATGAAGCCATTATAACAGCACGATTGAGTTCAGAGAGAATTAGGCTAATAACAAGTGGACTTCGAATAACATTCCGAATCCGTTTATTTCATTATTACGTTGCTAGACATGTGTTGCCTCCATTGCTTACTCCAGCCAACTGCAATCATACATTTCTTGTTGAGACTTCTTCACAAGTATACGATCAATTATTGTCCAATCTATGTAGGTATCTTAATTGTGTTATGTCAATAGGGATTCTGCAGGATATATTCCAATGCTAAATCTACATATAGGTACGAATTCCTTTGTTCCAACATGTTGTACTAAGAATTTATATTTGCAAGATAATACATGATAAATCGTTAGAGAGAAATTGCCTTAGTTGAGTGTAGTTCTACTTTTCCAGTAATGGATTGGTGCTAGAATACAGATAAAGTCGACTCCGCTTGATAGGGTCACTGTTCATCGGGTCAACCGCTTAATCGGGCCACTTTTGGCAAGACCGGAATAGCTCTCACACATAGAATATTTTCGGTTAATAGGGTTCTCCGCTTAATAGGGGCAAAATGTCCTCTGACCGATGTGACCCTATTAAGCGGAGTCAACTGTATTCAGAATCGATTTCAAATTTGAAATTCTGAATGTTTCGAAATTTCTATCTTCGATTTCTCATAAAACAATGACTTTCTGATGGAATATATTTCAAGTTCTTATCCGATTAGAGAATTTCCTCAATAAAATCAATTAAGGATTTGAAGATCAATTATTCAATATAAATATAGGACAAAAGCATTTGATTGGCTGTCTACACTGATGGCAATAATTGTTCTACAGTTCACGAGGAAATTGAATTTCTGAAGTGTAATACTGGCACTAATGAACTATTAACCAGATGTCCACTCTCTTAATGGGAGATTTAGCTAATAATTAGCTAGATATTGTTGTGGGCAATACTTCATGATATTTCAGAATAAGTCAGAGTGATCAGTGACTAGTGAACAATGTCTTATTTAGCGAGCGTGGGTACTGCTCTGTTTTTGAACTTTGTCTCTTGTAGTTATGAGTAATCCTATAACTATGATGACTAGATTGTTCTATAACTATGATGACTAGATTGTTTTTGTATAGGTTTGTTGTTGACCTTTTAACCCAAAGAACTGAGAAATTTGATGTGCTGGTAGATAGGTGTAATGAGGTTCATTTTTACGCAAAAGTGGTCGAAATTGATCCGTTTTGAGCGGTTGTATTCAAACTAAATACATACGGCATATTCTTGTTTGTAGCATCCAACGTTCAAATTATAGTATATGTTAAGAATACTGGGATTTCCTAAAGAAAAATTTAAGGCATCCACCTCATAAATATTCCTTGATATTAAATACCTGTCTACTGATTGGTTATTTTGATTATATCAACTATCAATAATAATCTCAGACACAATTTGATTAAGAACTAACAAACAATGTACATACCTGGAACTAGCCTAAACTATATCTCAAATCTGGACAATAATGACTCCGTCACCAGTTGATGACTAGCTCAGATAAAGCCTCCTGGGTTCATGCTAACTACAGAGTTTAAAGATCGGAATGTGTGTTCTATGTCCTACACCTCCTGGTTCATGTTTCAAGTTGTATCTAAGATCTTTTCAAATAATCAGGATTATTTTCGGTCGAATAAAAGTAGATTAATCAGTTCATCAAGTTGAATTGGATATTTCACTGTTTATACTTTGCTGCTTATTTTGAAGATATTCAGAATTTTATTACTTGTTGGTGCGAAAACATATTTTTACATACGATCAGTTTTTCATTGTTTGCATTAGAAAAGTCGACACTATGCTTCTTAGGGAAATATTCATTCCACTCCATCGATTCTCGATCCTCTACTAGAAAATGCTCCTCTTCAGACATCTCAGATGTATGTGACTATTTACGAGAACTTGTTATCGTACAATATCTATTCGATAGAATTCAGATCATTGAGGGACCACTTTTTTTCCGAAGAATTTGTCAATAATCATAATCAAAAGTAAGAATATTATGTTGATTATCCCTCTGTGAAGTCAATATTTTTCATACATTAACTTACAGTGAAGTACCGATGGCTATTTTGCTTTGCCATTAGCACATCGTTGTTGGGAAATCAATTCTAATAATGATCACACTCGTGGCATCATTATTACAACATAATAACAAGTATGTATGAACATTGAATTGCTTGCAAGGGAAACTTGATTCTACCAAAATTATTGGTAATCTTACTTCTTAGTACTACTCCATCAGATACGGATATAGTTCATAATTATTATACAACACATTTGCTCATCTAGCAGTAAAGATTAATTGAATGATCAAAACCTTTCTAAATTAGTTGGAAATTTGAGAATAAATTATTCATATTTTAATCTTGGGAAAGTAAGGTTTTGTCTCGAATAACATTTGCCAATTTTAAAGGATGTGTTTTGCGTTTATATTTTGGGATTAGTCATATTTTGTATCTGTTTTATTGCATTTATTCCTTAAACCTTGACAACAATGTTGTTACTCCAGTAATCGATACAGCTCCATGTTACTACCATAAAATATAAAACTCTACCAACTCAAAACACGGTATAATGTTGCACACTTGAAACTGTATAACATACAATTGATTCGATTAGACTAATTAATGACTGGTCAAAAGTATGATACTTCAACTATAATTATAAAGGTAATCTACCTTTCACTAAAGTATGATATAGACACTGCTAAATTAGATAATGGGTAGATCCTTCATAAACCAGCTTAATCGGCTACTGTAGAATGTTTCGAGCATATTTAACCTTTGAGATGATGTCTTGAACGAACTTGAATATTTGTATTAAATTAATAACCGCCGATTGTATAACTGATTTTATCAGTGCAGCAGTTGATCTATTTCAGTGACCTAAACTATTACAGTTCAAAAAATTACAAATCAGAAACTTCTCTGCAGTGGATTTGTCCACAAATCTGCCTACCAATGCGTAGCTGTTAATATTATGTTTTCCATTCTTTGTGATTTGTTTATTTTGCATTATTTGACTCATTCAAACAATGCAAAAGTATTTTCTTTTCAAATAAACAAACGTCTAAAATAATTTTTAATATACGAACTCTGGAATCATCTCTAAAATATGTTTGGGGGAAATTCCTGCTGATAGCACTAGCCACGTTTGTTGTTGTGCAGATCCTACGTGCATGAGTTAATCTCTGTATCGATTACAGATGGCATCCTTGGCCAAATGGACAATTATCACGTCTGTCGTAAGTTCATCATTTACATTCATTGCAACATTATCCCTCAAAAACTGATATTTTTGTAAATAGCAATGCTAGCTTACATTTTCTAAAATTTAATTAAGAAAAGTTCATAAATGGTGGTAACTTATTGTACATGCATGCGATACGTATAATTTTAATAAATGTGTTTGTTGTAAATACATATATTGAATTACACTTTGGAACATACCTTAAACCCATATGCGTATCTACACCATTTTAGGGTGTGACATACTAAAGCCATGTAATAGTGAACCTTACACTCAACTCAGAGAGATCCTGTTTACAATACCAAGAAATTAAGAGGGAAACTACAACCCAATCCGAAACATGATGTTTAATATTGCGTTATAACATTATCCAACAATATGCAAATTATATACATCCATCCATATCCATTACCATATCTGTTCCAATTTAATTGTGTGGAATGTATGTATGCACTTATGTAACTTGTGAAACATATCTGTAGATACTCATAATACGGAAGAAAAGCTATTATATCTCCACATGATATTATTCCTTTTAAATTACAGTAATTGATTTTAAAATTCCCAATCCTACATCAATTATAATGCAATTATTTTGTTTTTGACAATTCAGTCACAAAACCCACGCAATGCGTTCAACACACTTGAATACACATCGTCACAGCTAACTAAGCTAAGAAAACAAAGCACGATCAAATCCTTTAACAGAAGAGTTTTCTGTTTGCAAATGTTGTTTCTTATCATGTTACCATGTTATGGCTATATGTTGGTATTACATTCCCATACAATCCTCTAGAATAAGAAACGTCTACATTTTTACCATAAAACTCATTTGCTGTACCGAATTATGTAAGAACTTGGAAGGAAGTTAATGTTATTTTGAGTTTATTTCGAGTAATACGTAGAGTTGACTCGTACCAGAATGATTTTTACTATTATTAGAGTATATGTAACACTAAACATCTCCCACAGGCGCCTGATGGACATGAAATCTTGGCAACCCCGCAGTTCAAGCAAGCCATGCACTGTTTAGTTTGCTACGTTTGATGCATTGGTTGTGTTTTCATTTCCCAGGAACTGTCTATAATTTATCAAAATATTCCAATGATGATGAATTGTAGAAGTTTTTCAGCCAAATGATTCGTTCGACAATATGTAGAATATATTACAACAATCGCGCAACACGAAATTGATTCCGACCCAATGACTGAGTCAGGTTCTTTCCTACTCAACTAATTATAGATTTATACCAAGATGAGTGTAGCTTTCAAAAATATTTAACTTAAATTTGACTGTCCTAGAATGAGATCAGCGTTTAAACAGGGGCATAGCCCGCATTTTGGATTAGGGGGCCCTGAGCGAACGAAGCAAGCAAATAAGGGGTCTGGGGGGGCAAACCCCCCGGAGATTTTTCTAATCTTAGACGCTGAAATATCGATCTACAGCTATTCTAACCGTCTATGCAGTAATAATTTTGATATAATTTATCTTATTACTATTCATTACTTTTGATACAAAAAGTATAAAGCAACTTTATACTTTATTTGGCCCCGTGGAGCCTCTACTGCTAATGCGTAGTCTGAAGTTAAACTAATTTGGTTTGAAACATGAGTTTAATAATATAAATGCGTGCAAACAAGTGAAATGGGATAATGCATCCAAATTTGATCATTAAGGCGTACATTGCAGGCTTACAATAGATGTGGAATTAAGTTTTTATAGGCGTTCGAATAGGTGAATTTCTCCTTTCGAAGACAAGATGTAGGCTTCTCCGAATGAGTTGATTAGGAAAGAAACTGGATCAATGTTTTCTGGCAGTTTTTGTTTCGTTTTATAGGCGTTTTTTGAGTCAAAAGTGAGGACTGTTTTGTTCCTGCAAATGTATACGTTGTCTAGATTGTCCGTTGTTATTAGGGTTCGCTCTCTGCTCGTTTTAGGTGAAATCGATCTTTCTAACTGGGTTGATATCCTCTTCACACTGTGTGTCCTTTTCAATCCCGTATTAATGTTTGTAACGTTCGGTTTTAAACTGTTACTATTGGCTCGCACAAGAGGTTTCTTTTCATTTCTCTCTTCAAAGTGTTTAGCATAGTCGACTCGCTGTATCTTGGCGCCTTCAAGAGTGTATGCTGTATAGCTTGCGTCATCTTCATCTGCAATTATGATTTCGTTCTTCGAGTTCGTTGCTAGGTATTGCGATGGAATTTCCTTTATTTTACCAACGGCCGAGTTTACACTAACCGGGGAAAAGTTAGCACCACTCGTCGGTCGACTTCCTGCGAATCCGCTATCTGTGCTAACCTCGCTCATCCTGGAACCAGGCCGGGAGTTGGATCTCGAGCTATTCCCAGAGTAGACGCTACTGGTGGATCCTTTTCTCTGTCTACCTACGGGCATTTCTTTCACTGGTATCTTATTTACCTTTTCCAGGTCTTTATCTAAAACGGTGACTTCTCCTGTTCTTTTGTCGTATACAGCCACTTGGCCTTTCTCCTCACCTTGCTTCATAACAGAGATGCTAACTGGGTCGACTAGAGACAAATTGTCCTTTTCCCCTAGGACCCGTTTCGGTTTATTCCCATTTAGGACGACTACATTCCTATTGATCGAATCAGTTACTAGGACGGGGCCAGAAGTCATTTTAGCCATCTGTGTTGGATTTTCTATTGAATCTGATTGGTTAATAGATTCTATGTTTCGATGGCAAGGATCTATGACGTGAATTTTTTGTATTACTTTTTTGCTATCATCGCTTTTCTCTGACACCAAAATGCTAAGTTTATCCTCATCTTGCGAAATGCAATGAACCGTGGTGTCATTTGAAAGTCCGAAATTTGATGGAGCGAGCACCTGAGAATTGTTGAAATTCGTCTTAGTGTTTTGTGATAGGATTCCAATGCTGGCTATTTTGTTTTCAAATTCTTTTCGCTCATTCGATGGGACCGTAAAATCAATGCTGGTTGCCTTCAAATGTTTCCTAGGAACGGAATCCTTGATGGTGGTTAATCTTGAGTTAATTGCATCGGATATTGAGAAGAGGTAGTAACTTGGGAAGAATTCGAGTGAAGATTTGAGGTGGTTTTCAGCATTACTAATTTTCTTCTCAAAGCTACTCATCGCTTCGATGGAATTCTTGATTATTTTAGATTGTTCATCGTAAAATGCAGATATTTTCGTTTCCAGTTCAACTCTTCTTCTCTCAATTGTGTCTTGAAGCTCTTTGAAAGTGTCATTCATAGTTCCCAAAGTTCTTTTTTTATCGGTTCTAACTTGTTCCATTTGCTCCGTATACCCAGGTAGCCTGCTATAAATTTGGTCAAGCATTTCTCTCGCGCTTTTAAAGTGATCTTCTATCTTTTTCTTCAATAATTCTGCCGAATCTTGAACTAACTTTATTTCGTGTCTGATATGGTAGAATCTAGCGCAAAGCTCGCAACAAGCAACATCACAGCTTGGGCAGTAAACGTTAATTTCTGATTCTTTGTGTTCTTTGCAGTATATTTCCGGTTGAGGCGGGAGTAGATGGGAAATCGGCCGGTATGCAATATCCTCAACCGGCACAATGTTGTGAGTGGGCTTAAATTTCTCGTGAGCTTTTGCATCGAATTCACAGAAGAAGAATTGGCATTGGATACAGAAGAAATTGGCTATAGCTGTTCTAGGTCCAATATCAGTATACGTACATTTTGTACACAAGATGGAGCTCGGGTCTTGGTTTATTTTCTCTATATTTCTCTGTAAATCGGAGATTAATCGGAATGGCAAATGTCCAAAGAGTGCATCGATGTCTTGGTGGGTCATTTCCAACGATTCGTTGCAAGTTTTGCAACTTAATCTTCTATTTTGTGAGTCAAGTATGCCATGCAGACATTCGCAGCAGAAAACATGAAAACATTGAAGGAATTTGGGATTTGTGTATGGTTTTTTGCAGATGTTGCATTTGCTTTCGTCAAATGAATTAGACATTTTGAAATTTTATTTTATTTTATCTTTATTCTATACCCTTTCAGACTCTATTTATACTCAATCGTACTCTATACTATGTATCCACTTATGAACAGCCTTACTTCTGAGTTCTACAGACCAATACAACTTGTATATGTAATGACAAATACAAATTAGATATTTTGGAACATTAGTTTTTTACTAAAGTTTTTGTGCTTTTTTGCATTTGATTTGTTAAGTCTCCTCATCGATTTTGAAGGGAAATTTGTTACAACAGTAATACTGCTCTAAATATTGTAATATTTAAAGGAAATTTACCGACTGTAATCTTTTTATGCAAATAGCCCAGTGCTTTCCCTTTCTATTCTTAGATTCTGCATGTATCCTTTTTTTGTCTCCTGCAATCTTAATTTGTTATATCTTTTTGTAAATTTTGCTCTCCAATTCTGAACAAAACTGTTGGCTAACAGACAGATATGCCTCCTCCAGAATTCTCAATACTACTCCGAGCTGTTAGGTTGGATCACTAATTCTTCATTGGAAATAAATGTAAATTTCTTGTAGCACCAGGCTGCTAGTGCAAGTACACTGAAACTCTATACAGTGATGGACCTTTGGCTGATTCTGCATAATAAAATTCAAATGACTTTATAGGTTTTAAAGTTCGAACACAAGACTGTAGTCATCCTATTCATCATACATAGTCTCAATAATTATGGGACATACTGTATATTCGCATCCTTTATAAATGTGTGTAGTGAGTAGTTCTTCTTTCTCTGCGTTTTCTTCTTATGAAAGTTTTTTGTACACGATTAAATACGTGGCCTATTTTCAATTCGTGGATTCTGCTAGTTCCTAGTATCTGCTGGTGTTATAGCACATCACAGCGAGACTAGTGGATAAATAGAAACTATCTTTATATATTGATTCTATTGAATTGTGTTTTGAATCGTTTCCTTATACGGATAATTCTTAATATTTTTGAAAGTGAATTATTCTTTATTTTTAAACGGAATCTATTATACTTTTTGTGTCTGGATAATGCTCCTTAACGTAGACAATGATTTCAGGATTAACTGATAATGTTTGTGTATCATAACGAATAGAAACGTTTTCATGATGTGACGAAACAGCATTGCGTCTACCTTTCAGTGTAGAATGTACCTCTACGCAAATTTACTCGATAAATAAACCATAAGCTAGTTGCCGCAATCCAGTGATTCAGTGATATTTCAAGTGATTGCGAGGCTGTAATTGCTAACTGTTGTTTTTATGTCCACATTGTTGCAACTTCTAAGCATCCTCGTTTACATCTTCCAAATTAGACAGTTAGTTTTATGTACATAGATATGTCCTACACACTCTTACTTTGGCTGACAAAGTTGCAACATCGAAAGTATGCACCTGTTTTATGCAGATTTCGTAATAAACACAATGTTGAATTGTATACAAGATAAAGCGACTTCAGCAATCACTATAATTACTTTAATCAAATAACATTTGAGTACGAATCAAATCACAGTACTTTGAGATAACAAGGTTTAATTAAGAATATCGTATTTCCCTTCAATATAAATCAATTTGAATTTCTTGGAATTTATACACCTGTATATTCGCTAATGCAGTCTTCTCTTTTAGATCAAAAGAATTCAATGAAACGACTGCCCCACTTTGGTTGTAAGCAATTGACATTCTATTTTTAGTATCATACAGGATGATACTAAAAATATTAAATTAATATATGCTTACATTCTACAGCTTGCAACCATTTTAAATTGCCCCTTAAACTTCGATTTAATAATTACATGATATTAAGTATTTGCTCTGTCTTCTTAAGTTAGCATTGAAATATTAAAATATACATTAGTAAGAGTATACAGACACACAATTGATATTTGTTGCCCAATATTCCATCACCTAAAAGCCCGCTTGTTATATTAATGGGTAGGTGTGAAATTATATCATTAGTTGTAGTTTTTTTTAAGTTGAGATAAAATTCCTGTTCAAAAACATCCCGTCCTTTTTTTTAGAATGGTATCCATTATATAAAAATGTCCCTTCCTAATATTTTATGAAAGCATTTGTTGCGATTTGACTGCAGCAAATATTTCTAAGGTAATTTGGTTGCCAAGTATTCAATTTCAATGTTTTGCTAACCTTTTGGATCGTAAGATTTCATGAATTAATGACTAGTTCAGTCCAGGATAATACAACTAAGTGCATGAATATTAAGTATGAGTTGGATCTTTATACTCTCTACATACATCTGTGTTTAAAACTTCAGCAAATGTTCCACCATAGCTTCGATATAAATTAACCAATGAAATGTCCAATGTCCAATTTTATCCATAGGGTAATGTAGCAATGTATTTATCAAGACTGTGTGTGGATAATATACACGTATGGTGAACTTAATTAAGGTTATAGTGAAAATGGTTGCAACATATCTGAACACATCATCATGGTTGAATGTTAATGATTGATCCAGTTGCATGAAACCACCTCTTCAATAAAAGATTCTTTAACAGTTAAAAGATATATTTTGTGCCAGAGCAATGTTATCAGACTTTTCTCATGAAATAGAGATGTGCTCATCAAAGTAGCATCTTAATGGACTTCTCAGTTCCACTAATTATTTGACTCGGTAATCTATTTGGGTGTATCATTCATGTCTAGATGTTCTAATGCAATTAGCGTCTAGGTAATAAATCCCTCGAGAGATAGAAGTTTTATAACTACCCTATTTTTTTCATTACTGATATGATTCAAGTAGTTGTATGAGTGTCTCAGGAAAATACAGACACTCTTGGGAAAATAATTTTTTTCCATTTAGGAAGTTAAAATTGCAGCATTTGTTTGATAATTTGACTAGCAGTACGGTGTTATAATATGCAGTTGACTTCGCTTAATACATTGATTAATTATAAGGGATATAGCATCTCTAAATACGTCTGTCCTACGGTTATAATCGATATCGCACGAAAAATCACAAAATTTCTCAATTTTTTAAATTTTTTTGATGCGTAATGATGACGTCATAACAGAGTGATGAGTCGTCATTTTTTAACTATAGTTGTATCATATGTGAGATATATTAATATACACATTCTATTAAAATTTCAGCCTTCTATCACTTAAAATGGCTGAGTTATGGCCGAAAAACTGAAATTTCTAATTATAAAAAAAGGTGACAATGACGTCATAATTCCATGATGAGTCGACATTTTGGTATGAGGTCAGAACTTAGTGGAGCCATAGCCAAAAGACTCCCACATGCCAAAATCAGCTTTCTGTGCCTGGCAGTTTCTTCAATCAATTCGTTACATATATATATATATACATTAATCGAGTTTTAATAGTAAGGATGATTCACGCATGATAATATAATTGTTGCTAAAATATTAGTTGAATGTTTCCACCCAGAACTAACAACACATGTGTTCCCTTATTTCAATCTTGTGATGCAGAATATCATGTTTCAAATAGACCGGGGAAATGTCAATGTTATCATTGCACATGTTTGTTGTGAAACTCGTGTACAAGATTAGTACATTTTATCATATCATCTATCTATCAGAGTTTAGCATTGCATTGGTTTGAAAACTTAAAATCGATTAGCGAGTCAAAAGATGTAAAGTATATTCCATCAATTAGAGTCTTTCATCTGAATAATTGATGCTATCTAGCTCAGTATTACTAAGCTGTTTCAATTTGAATTGATTACATATATGAATATTCTGGCATTGAAAAATGGACATGTGTGAATTTCTCACATTGAAAACTCGCCAATGTGTTTGATTGAAACATCTTCAAGTGTCATTACACCTTTCCTGAAAATGTTAACTCCTAAAACAAAATATATTTTTTACAAAGGAGAGGTTACGGCCATCAGCATTACAAGAAAGAGTACACTCTAGTATATAGTAGTAGGAAAACTAATTAGTTTAATATGCTCGCACTTAATTAATGAATAATTATTCGTAATTCAATTTAAAATTAGTTACGCATTTCCATTGTGAGCTATTTTTAACCTAATAGCATCCTAACATCATTAGTTTGAGCGTGAAGAGTGCATGCAGGGTTACCTAAGCCAAGTTAACAACTATACTTTCTACACACACTAAGAATTCTTCTAGAACTTCCACTTTGCGCATTCATTATCAAATCTGTTAATGGTTTTTATTCATTTTTGTATTAATTATACAACTTTGTTCACAGCTTTGGAATTTATATTAGAACATAGTTAGGAAAACTGTAGAATTATACATACAGTATAATGTGAACTGTCTGGTATTGTGGTAGAAATGGTGTCGGATTATGGAGTACTGTGGCACGTATATGGTGAATTTGTTTATTTTAATACGATAATGTTTATGTTAAAGTAATATCGGTAAACTAAGCCAATTATATTGCTCATAGAATCATTGGACTTTTGTAGTCATAATGTACGTTGCAGTTCTATAAACCAATCACAGTGCAAGCAGCTGAATCAATGAAATCATGTTATTTGATTGATCAATACTATTTAGCAGCTTTTATGGGAAGGTGTGAAAATATGAATAATCCTTATACTAGGTATAGGTCTATACCATATAAGGATGTTTGGCATCGATCAGTCCGCTATATTTCTCAGAATGGCCTGGATGGCTTCAACATCGTCTCTAGCAATAAGACATCTCCTATAATAGGAGTTGTGCTAAAAAACTGATCTACCAAAATCATTAATTTCTCCTAACCAATTACTACATAAGTTTACACCTTGTTGTCAGTTATTTTAGATTTGATTCACTTGCTCTTTCAAAGGACAGACTGTCTCCTACCAATTCGCTCCTACTCCTATCGTTGCATCTCCGTGTTACCTTCTTGCACTCTAGACTTGAAAATTACCATCGTGTGTTGTCTACACTCTCCATTAGAATTATCCAATACAGCTAGCATAAGTAACAAAATTTGGAAACTAATCGAGGCTACTAGTTCAGTCTTATTGTAACTGATTTTGTTTGTGTGAACAGTAACGACGAATCATTTTTGATTAATTGAAGGGCATTTAATTAGAATGTGTTGCACAGATCACAGTACAACTACCATCATCTAAAAACAAGAGATTGTGTTGAAGTTACTTTTGTTGACCAATGTAAACGCTTGAAATCAAAATAGACTGCTCTAATCGTATCAGTGTCTTTAGTCATGGTTAATAACAATCTTATTTATCAAAACTAGTAAACCAACAAACTCTGCTCACAACAATTATTTTAAAGTTATTTATCTTTAAATCCACTACACAATGACGACTGATGAGAGCCATTATTAACTATAGTATACAAGGTGGCTCATAAGTTCTGTGACAAACTTCGTTAGGTATAAAATTTCTTATACTCAAACAATCTTAGTTATTAAGGTCTTTAGAGATTGTAATTCGAATATTTTCAATGATTTTAAAAGATTTTTCGAGTCTAAGACCTGGAACTGTGTTTTGTATGGTGATTTTTATGGGGGAAAATGTGTCCTGGCACGCAGCGAAAATCGAGAATCAGGGCCCACTGCTTTTCAAATTATCTTTCTAGAGTCTTCAAATTCTAGGAAAAATTGGCTCTCACATTTTCCTCGAACACTCTAAATTTGTAGAAATATAAGATGTTTATATCAGTACATATTGAGAACCATTTGGATCAGATTTTGGGTGATTTTGCAAAATGTACATATTTTGATCTCGTGAAATAATAACTTTCTCTCGTTTCTGATAATGAATTCAATGGATTTATGAAATATTTCCATGGTGATTGAAAGGTATCTGGTGCTAAATCGTCATAGAACATCGATTATGAAGACATTCTTTACAGAAGTAGTGACCTTAATTCGCGATTTTCGCTGCGTGCCAGGACACATTTTTCCCCATAAAATTCACCATACAAAACACAGTTCCAAGTCTTAGACTCGAAAAATCTTTTAAAATCATTGAAAATATTCGAATTACAATCTCTAAAGACTATAATAACTAAGATTGTTTGAGTATAAAAAATTTTATACTTAACGAAGCTTGTCACAGAACTTATGAGCCACCCTGTATAGTTAATATTGGAAATATAAATTTTGTGATCATTTAATTTGTTCTTTTGATGCCTTTATAAAAATAAATTTCTATTACTGTTGAAAGTTTTCACTTGACAAAATATTTATATGGAGGATGCAGAGAATGACAACGTGTGTTGCAAGCCAAACCTAACCTTTGTAAACATCAATAATTATGTGATACATAAACATAACCAACAATGTAGAGCTGAAAATTAATATGCTATCTATTATCTTATAGTTGTACTGGGAGAAAACTACCTGCTGAAATAGTTTAGTATTATACGCTTGCATTATTTGAAAATGAATCAATTATGTTTAGTTCTGCAAATCTCATAGCAAAGTAGTTTTAATATTAGAATTCGCAGAATATGTAAACGTATTTTGTACTTTTACGTTGCATTTATGGAATTGTCTATTGTAACAGGTTTCGAGTTTGGATGATGATATCAACAATATTGTTTTGCAATGTTTTTCTCTGAATTATTATGCATCAAATTAGTTAATTAATTGCGACTTCAAACTTAGAGGAATAATTTGGAGCTAAATCTGTTGCAACAAAACTGCTATGATAAATCGTGGAATTTGCAAGAATTTTAGATCGATACATGCGAAGATGGAATTTATTGTGAAGAGATTAGTGTCTACTAAACCTTTATAACAATGGCCAATGTAGAGCTTTGATCAGAAATCAATACTAATGAATACAAATTCTACATTGTTTTTCCTGATCAAAATATACAGTCTCATCAGATTCAATACTAACAGTGACTCAGTTTCTAGATAAGGATTGACGTGGAAAACGAGGCATCACATACTCTATCAAGTTCCATAACTCACTACAGAATAATATCAATTCTCTCTACGTAGCCTAAAGTTCATGATACTAAAGACTGCATCTAGCACTCGTATGAGTTTTAACCCACACACTCCGCCAGAAACGTAATATAAATGATTTATCAATCTGAGATATTTAAGAGTGGAACTAGTTGGTTAGCAATCAGAATATACATTTTACGAAGAAAGATAACCCCAGTTTCAATTGATTTTGATATGTATGTGCGTAGGTCTGAAATCTATTAAGTAATGAGACGAAGGAAGGTCCGATAACATTCTTATCTCAGATCTGACGCAAGTTAGTTAAATGTCCTTGTGGGATATTTCAGGATAATAACTTTATCGTTAAGTAGATTACTAGACTTGTGTTTATCCATCCCTTGATGTGAGTTAGTTCAGACGTATTACATTGTTGAACTGGTTTATCTACATCTCTTGACCGTTACTCATTGTTTAGGAAGTTTAGTTTTATCTTTAAATTAATTAACTTAGTCGAAAAATCTTTCTCTGATTCGATTAACTTAGAACTAAAAACTTAGCACTAAACTTTGACTCAGCTTGCTGGAAGATAGGAGGAGTAAACAACTGAAACGCTATTTCAGTGGTAAACACGTTTCTAATCAAATTTTATTGTTGACAAAGTACTTGTTTTGACGGCAAATTGTGACTTGATTGCTCAATTAATTTTCAATTCATGCGTAATGATTATAGTGAGAACTTAGTGAGAACTGTATATATAAAAATGGAAGATACAGAGAGTCTAGTCATCTATTTTCAAACGATATTCCTGTTTGTGGAGTTAAGCCCACTTAACTTCTTGTAAACAGAGATTCCCATATTCCAACACGACACATGGCGGTAACGCGTGCTTACATAGTATGCTTTTACATGCATGTTTGGGTAAACAATTAATTATTACATTGTTAACTCACGCTGGGGGATTTTTTTAATTAAATTAAAGTTAATTCGATTTGAGATTGTTTTGGTTGATGATTTGAGCTGGTAGTCAAATTGAACAGATTTATTAACTTTCCCCATCAACAACATGTTAGAATAGATAAAATCCAATTAGATAGAAGGTGCTACTACTCCATTGGAGCATAATTAAGCCACTGTTAATGGTAAATTTGTTTCAGCAAGACTTCCAATATAATCAAGACAGATAATTTGTTATATACAGTCGGCTCCAAATAGCAATGCTCCAATGCTGTTGTCCCGATGAACCTTTATAACCAATCATTATTATTCAACAAATATTTTCGATGTGTAATTTGCGCACAGTGTTGTACATTTTGTGATTATTATATAATATTTAAAAATACTAAGTAAATTTTTTAAACATTCCTAAAGGTATTCAGAATATTCGTACGATAGACAAGATAATTCGACTTACGAAAGGTCACTACAAACCTTTATGCCTAAATTCTATAGAGCTAGCAAACCTTAGTTTCTACAATATATTGTACTACGGATAAATCTCATTTAACATCTTCATATGTTTAAACTTCTAAATATATATTTGCTTATTCCTCTAACTCATTCTAAAACTATCCTATTTCACACCATAGTGTGATGTTTACATTTAAATCCTAAACACGCAATTCTGGTATTGCAATTTCACTAAACCACATCCTCGACTTAATAGTGTTTATTTTCCTTGCGCAGAGTGCTTAATTGTAATGACTGAAATCTATCAACATTATGAGCGATTTATTATAACAAAACATCAGCAAACGTTATGAGGCGGTTTCAGTATAAACTGCGTCAAGAATGTACGTCAAGCGAGATGGAAAAGAATGTATCCTGATTATGGCGTAACCTAATTGTTAGTAGGATAAACTCCGTAGTCGACTACTCAGATACTTATGCTGTATGTACTGTACATAAATGTACTTGATTTACAATATCACATTCCAATGTACTGAGAGAGCATCTAGGGCCTAGGAGATGCGAGATAGAATCAGGAATGTGACAGAGCAGACAACTAGGACTAGGCGCCAAACAGTACAGTAGGTTATAATCTAGGTTATAATCTATGTTCTAGGCGCCAAAAAGAACAGTAGGTTATAATCTAAGGTCCAAAGTACTATACAATCGTGTTAGAACTAGGAAAAGTATTCGAATCGTCTCAGACTAATTATAGAGATTACTAGTGATCGACCGGGATAAGATTTTCTGCCGGGACGGGATTTTGCCGGGATTGTCAGATTTTTTGCCGGGATTAGTACATAAACGTACGTAATAAACAATTATATCCTTACTATTAAAACTCGATTAATGTGTGTGTATATATATATATATATATCTGTAACGAATTGATTGAAGAAACTGCCAGGCGCAGAAAGCTGATTTTTGGCATGTGGGAGTCTTTTGGCTATGGCTCCAGTAAGTTCTGAGTTCAGAGCAAAATGTCGACTCATCATGGAATTATGACGTCATTGTCACATTTTTTAAAAAAAAAGTTAAGCAACACAGTTATTCGGGCATAACTCAGCCATTATAGGAGATAGAAGGCTGAAATTTTAATAGAATCTGTATACTAACATATCTCACATATGATGCGACTTTCATCAAAAAATGATGACTCATCACTTTGTTATGACGTCATCATTACGCATCAAAGATTTTAAAATTGACAAATTTGGTGATTTTTTCGAGTGAAATCGATTTTAACACTAAGATGGACTTATTTAAAGATGTTATCTCCCTTATAATTAACCAATGTGACCCCAGGCGACCGAAGGGAGCCTCCGGCAGACACAAAGTGTCCGCCAGCCGCGCAGCGCAAGCAAGCGAAGCGCGCTTGTACTAGTATGATAATCTAAACGCCACAATATAAAGTTCATCAATTATTGGGAACTATTTGAAGGTACTAAATAGGATGAATTACTACTAAATTGGAGTTTAAACTATTGATGTTATGAATTGACCGTATTTCTGAGGTTAAAGGTAGCCTTAGGTAGGGTTTCGTCCTAAAAGAATGGTCGGAATTCGGAATAGCGGGGTGTCCAGAATTCTGAAATACATTAATGTTAATGTCTATAGTGTATAATAAATACGTTTAACCATAAATTACATGATTAGAATATTAATTCATTCTGAGTTCCACTACATAAAGGTTTTTAAATTCCCGGCTAGATCCCGGTAAATTTAGGCGATCCCGGCAATAACCGGGATTCCGGCAAAATAGCCAAATCTCGGCAAAACCGGGAATTAACCGGGATTCCCGGTCGATCCCTAGAGATTACTATGTACAAAATAAACTAAGAGTTACCTCTGTAGAAGTTCTGAATTGAGAAAATAGGATGAATCTTTTCGATCTACTCAACAAGAGTCATCATCATTTGGAAGATTAAGGATTCATTGTGTTGCATCAATTCTTATAATTAATTTCCGGTTCCTTTTTACGTCTTTCTGTTAATGTTTCCAACTTAATTTGTTAGATTATATTTTCTTAGAAAATTGGTAGACGTATCACTATATATGAACAAAATGTTCTCCGGAATTAAATTAAATTTTAACCTTTCCACCATGATCTTCTAAAAGTCATGCAAACTTAAATTAAAAATCATTTTAACAAGAAATTTATTCCGATCAAATACTGAAAATACAAATATACAAAAGTAGTACACCCTAGCTAAAAATAAAATGAAAGGGGACAATCTACGAAATTATATCATGGACAAAGTAACTCAATTGAAGACATGAAGTCCCCCTTTCTCAGACATTACGTAGACATGCCCTAGCGTGTTGGCATGAATGGAAATGGGATCGATCACGGGTCCGATCTTAGCTGAGGCAATGCACTTGTGTTGCGGA
Organism: Aphrocallistes beatrix; assembly: GCA_963281255.1. Classification (NCBI taxonomy): domain Eukaryota; kingdom Metazoa; phylum Porifera; class Hexactinellida; order Sceptrulophora; family Aphrocallistidae; genus Aphrocallistes; species Aphrocallistes beatrix. The sequence continues at coordinate 537,116 of OY725506.1, read as the reverse complement.
TCGAACATGAAAATAAAATTTTTCTGGTACACGTAGATGTTGTCCAGCGAATCGATGTTTATAAGGGTTTTCGAAGCAGTAGAATTGGCGGGTAAGTTTGTGGGACTGGGAACCCTAACGGTGACCGGTTTAATGGTGGACATTCTCTTATTTAGACTCGGTGGAGGGTTTTTGTTGGGGAGGGTGCTTGGTTTCCTTGTTTGTCTCTCTCTCGGGTCTTGTTCTGGGTTACTCGGTTTCCGTTCGATTGCCTCTTTCTCTTCGAGATTCTTCATGCGTTCTTGGAAGTTTATCTCCCCTATTTCCGTTCCTTCGAGGTTGTAGATCGTGGCCACAGCTCGATCCTCGCTGGCGACGTAAATGTGATCCTTCGAATTAACGGCGATGGTGATCGAACCTGTCATCGACTTTATCGGACTCCTGCATTCCTTCTCTGGGACGTTCAACTTCTGCTGCTTCCCAGCTCCCCCGGACTTGATTCTGCTATCAGTGCGGACTAAGATTGGAGATTCTTTACGTTTTATCGGGGTTTTCAGTTGCAGTTGCTTTTGAATTGAGAAATCTTCGCTTTTCAAAATAATCAATTCGTTCGTTCGCTTGTTATGCACTACCAAATCGAATGATGACGTCAGGGCAATGCTAGTTGGATCTGAAATTTCACTTGAATCATCAGCGGTGATGGTACGAATAGTCCGGTGGAAAGATTTGTCACGGACTATGATATGTTTCTGCTCAGCCTCTAGGATGTAAATCTGATTCTCCTTCCCGATCAGAATCTGTGTTGGGGCTTTCAACATGGAATTCGACATTGTAGTTTGCGTTACGTTACAGTTAGCATCCAGGATTTGTAAATTATCCTTCACAAAATGGTTGGTGTCTTCCTTGTCTGAACATTCAGAAGTGAAGAGGTAGAGATCTGTATGAAAACCTGCCGCTATTCCCTGTATGTCATGCATTTTAAGTTGGTTGTCCTTCTTTTCAATATGGTTCACATTTTTAGGCACTAACTCTTCTTTGGTTATTTGTTTTATGGATGTACCAAAGTTTGTTTTGCTTTCGTACTTGAGAAAACCGATGTTATCAATTTTAAACTCGTTATCTGCGCCTTTTTCATAATTGATCATTTTTAGCTTCAATGGAACCTTTGGTAGCTGGAAGGAAAGATGGTTGAATCTTTTTGTTATTATTGAAGTGAGTTCGACCTTGTAATTGTTGGGGAAGTCTCTATATCCTGTTACAAAATCTCCCAATGTATTTATTTTTTGAGCTAGCTCTTTTTGCTTTCTTAAGGATGAAGAAACTTCAGACCTTAGATTTGAGTACCAAACGTTTACACCGCTTATCAATTCATTTCTGCGTTCTTCAATATTTTGATTTATTTCGTCAAAATGTTTATGAATTTTCTCTATGGTTTCCTTTTGCCGACTAGTCACTAAGCTCATATTCTTTTCCATTTCTTCCACTTCTTCGAACATTTCCTTTCCAGGATTATTCAGTCCTTCCATTTTCTTGTCCACGCTATCGGAGAAAAGGTTTAGCGCCGCTTTCAAAAAGGTCTTTTTGTGTGTATTATGTTCCTCAAATTCGCAATCGTCGCAAATATGTTGCTCACATTCAACGCAATAATACTTTATATCTTGTCTGTTGTGTTTTTTGCATTTCATAGTAGATATGTCAGAGAGAAGACGATCGAGTATTTCTTCATTCATGAACTCTTCAATCGTTATTGAACGGTGATTTTGCTTGTATTTGTTGTGGGCGACTTTATCATGAAGGCACATTATCTCCTTGCAGTCACAGCAGTAGAATTTCCCTTCTGCTTTATTCGCATCACCGAATGAGCAGTTCATACAGTGCACGACGTGATTCTTCCTTACCTTTTCACGCAGATGTTTGAGTTGAATCAGGTCGGCCATTGGATAGTGAGTCATCAAATCGCTTATTTTGGTCGCATTTGGTGTTGTTTCGTGGCACGTAATGCAAGTTATTTGGTTATCTTTGAACATGTGATTGTGAACACAATCCTCGCAGAAGAAGTGGAGGCAAGGAAGGATTTTTGGATTTTTGAAATGATCATGACATTGCGGGCAAAATAAGTTCTGTGGGACCGATTCTGTACGTTTTAGTTTAGGTTTTGGGTCAAAATCAACTGATTCACTGGACAACCCGAATGTATTCACTATATCTGCAGCCATTTCAGAATATTGTATATAATATCCAAATGTAACTACACCATTGCTTTTATAGAAGATATAGTCTCTAGTACATACAACTAGTAGTGTAGTGCCATCTGACTATAAGAGTACTTTATGAACATAACCAGACGTAAGGGAGGGATTTATGGAGACGATTCAACATCAAATAGCTCTAGGTTAACCTTGCACTCATTATTACATTTGAGAGTCAGCAGTAGAGTCTACATCAAAGAGGTTGATTTGTCAATTCGATATTCTAAAATACATTGGTTACTCCATATGTGATTATCTACCATGGCAGCTAGTCACCGTATCACCTTACTCAATAGATTAACATGAGTTTAACAAGAGGTTAGTCCTTGAATTAGGATATTATATTTAATATGGACACTTCATTATAGCATAAACACATACATACACAGTTGCGTGTATATTATCGAATTTAGTGGCTTTCAAAAGGGAAATCTGAACCGCCGTCAACAGGAATATCATAGTGATACTCTGCAAATAAATCTAACATGTAACAGCTTCTAACCGTGATTATACACAGGTTTTGATTAATAGACACTTCCTCTTGGTTTCCACTATCTGTTCACTGCTATCAGAGAACATTTTTTGTTAAAACTGATTGAATTACCCTCAACTTCATCCTGTTTGCGGTGCATTTTTTAAACTTTGTGTTATCTATGAATGATCTCGTCTCAGAATCTTATCCACAAGTTCATCCTAGCAACTAAATTAAGTGTTAATTATGCATTGGTCTACTCTGCATAGCTAATAGTTGGAAATCCACATAATATCTAGCAGATTATCCCCGCAAAATTCCTCGAATTAGTAATTGCAAACTCTATTTCATTTATAAACATTTAGGGAGGGAGGGTAGACACAAATTTTGGGGATTTGCTCCCCCTCACCCTCTCCCAAGATCCACCAATGGACATAACTATCAAATATGTTGGAGGTTCAAACATAAGTTGTTATCTAGAGAATTCGGAATTATTTTTTTAATAAACTTCCGACCTAACTAAACTGTGTTGTAATTCAAAGTCTACTTCCTGATAAGATTACGATTATTTGTGAAATATATATTCGGTTCGCCAATTCTTTATCAAGGCTGGGCGCATACGATGCTACTCTTAGTTCCATTAACACCTAGTTACTCATGAACCTAAGTAACCGAAATATATTTTAGCTTGTACATTATATCTTTGATAAGAATATATTATTCCGAATTATATGATTGTGATAGCATTTCCATCCAATTTCTTTGAAAGTGAACTGTAGGGACTATTTTAATTTTTGTTTATTTTCTATTTTTAGATCATGAAGCTTATCAATGCTGAGTAGAACTTACAGTGGCGATGATGTGTAAAAATACCCTAAAAATAACCTGACTGAAATTTGTAAAAAATTATTGGCTAAAAAGTCTAGAATTAAGTACCAAATCAATACCTTAACCTAGTTACACATAAAGAAGTAAGGAATTTACCTAGAAATTTGATAAGAATACTCTACTTGCTTAGTCTAGGATTGTAGCAGAGTAATTGTGCTAGCTTAACAAAGGGCGTGACCACTATGAACAGTATATCTATCAGACGGAGGAGTTAAGTACAAACCTAACAACACACACGTGCAGATGAAATGTAAGAATAGTATAGAGTCATTACGTCCTAAGAATAGTATAATCCTTTCATCAGGAAGAAAGTAGCTAGGTAAAGTCATAGCGTTATATCATGTTGAAGCAAATGTAATAACAAATAATTGTGATACGCAGCACGTAGGAAGATCTTTAATGATTCTTTTAATCACAGAAACTAGCAAACTTTACTCAGAGAATTATGGAACTGCAATAACTAAATATGGCATATTGTGTGATGCACATCTTAAATTGTGGTAGAACACCGACACGGCATTTGCAACATTACGACTTTTGCTCACCAAAAGGAGGCACATGTATATCCAAAATTAATATGTGTATTGTATGACGGCATTAAATAGTGTAGAATAAATATTTCAATTTCTAAGAAAACTCGGAATTTTGGTACCGCGTTTGTTATTATGATTTGTTGGTTGTTTATCTTACTGGTAAACGAATAAACTTGTCTTATAATAGATTATATGAATGCTAATACGCCAGCTCTCAAAATTTTATACCTCAAATATTATTAATAATTGCATGAGTTAACTGTTGTGGGTACACAGAAAGTTCAAAAACAGTCTGGGGGTATGCTTGTAAAAGTTTGATGACCACTAGGAGCAAAATGAAATTTCATTTTCGTTATTAACCTCGCCTATACCAGGAATGTGTTGCGTCATTTCCTGTTTAAGCCATTTTGGGCGGGGAAGCCATATAAATTTGGGGTTCAGACCATGGGTTTATCTAGGATTTTCCAATCCGGCACTTTTTTGGAGGTGATAAAAGTTATCTGGCACCCAAACAATGGTTTATCTCGTAATTCCAGGGGTGATAGCAACCCGCGACCAAAATCGAATCACACTGCAAGCACCTTGGCTCCTCGTACGATAACAGGCTGGCACCTAAAAGTGCCGACAGAGCACCTAGATAAACCCCTGGTTCAGACTATAAATAGAAAAGACCCCAGGTAAAAGTTGCATTAATAGTCTTATGGCGTCAAAACAAGATAAATACAATTTAATTCAGAGCACCAGATAAGCTGAGTGTGCATGTTACTATTATTAGCGAACTAAAATTAGAATATTATGTTATCAGTTTATTAGTATTACAATGCAAGTTTGTTTCTAACTGCCATACCTAATATGCGGTATATAAAAGCCAATATAAGATATAGGCGCATGCATCCTAAAGAAATTCTAAAAACAGAACACGTTCTTAACCATCCACTTCATGTAGAACCATATACGACGGCGTTGAGTGAGTTTGTACAGAAATACACATTGCTGAGGTCATCACACGCCATTGATAACGGCTCCTCAATGTCTGTAGCTGGATATGTGGTGGACTCCTTATGACTGCTGTTATATATCCCGAATGTTCCTTTGTAGTAAATGTATATATTGTCTGAAGTGTCGATGTATATTAGAGCTTTTTCTCTCAGCAATGGGGTGTCGTATCTGGAGTAGATTTTTCTAATTTTAGATTTAGGCTTGTAAACTTCTTCAATTAATTCGGTTAACGGCTGGTATTCTGTTTCGGTGATTTCCTTTCCTTTAAAGTCGCATATCACGAACCATGGATCGTACTGTAACAGCAGGAAGATGTGGTTGGAGGAGTTGACTGCCATGTTCACGATAGGGTTCGCCCTACTGGGTAGATTTGGGTTCAGTTCGTTGCCTGTTTGTTCGATATAGAAGCTGGAGTCCAATTTCCGCGTTTGGATATCAGCGTTGAATATTGTCACAAGAGAGTTATGTCCACTCGCCATGATTAATTCTTCATTTTGTGAGAACGTTATTGTGATGGATTCGGTCATATCTGAGCTCCCGTATTCCCCTTGAATAACTGTAATGAATGTGAAGTCGATGCTGAAAATGTATATGCTCGATTCTGATACGTCAGAAATAGCGATTTTACCTTTCCTGGAGATGGCCATGTTGCATTCCCCAGAGAATCGTACGCAGGCCGTGTTCGTATCTTTGTTGGTTCTTTTTCTCAGAGGTTTGTTGCCGAGGTTGTACGAGAAGAAAGAATCGAAGCAGTATCTGTTAGTTGTGCCTATTGGTGTGCTGAGAATGAAGATTTGTCCTTTCTCGTTCACTGCAAGAGATCGCGGTTTCATTGAGTTCTCTTGAGACTGATCGGACAAGACGCGAGGAGGTCGACTGAAAGAGAGAGACCCACGGCCAGAGATACCAATGGACCCGTATTCTTCGGGGTTACAAGTAATCTCACCAAGTTTCCCGATTACAAACCGAATTTCTTTCGGTTCGATAGACTCGTCTGGATGTAACTCTCGTTCCAGCTGTTTAATCCGATCTCTGATTGGAGTAGCCACCTCTAGAAGGTACGTTACCGGGTAGTCGTATAAATAGGGCTGAGTGAGTTTCTTAAAATTGTTGAGTTTGTCGATGAGTCCTTCTTGCCTCACCATGAGGTCTCTCATGAAATCTTGATTCTGCTTCGAGAGTTTTTTCACTTGCTCTAGAAGGTTGTCTCTGTGATTTTCTAAAGCTTTGATTTTAGAATTATATTCCACCTCGATTCGTTTTAACAAAGTCTCCTCATCATTAGACATCGCCGTTAGTTTCTGTTCACAATAATTCTTGAATTTCATCTCGTTCTCTTTCCCCCGAGTCATTTTTGAAATATCTTTCGCCAAATCGTCCTTAACATCTCCGGCGAAATAGTCGAGATCCCGAATCTGGTGGCCTTCGTGATCCCCCTTCCTGCAATCACTGCAAATGAACTGTTCATCCTTTTTACAAACGTATAGAGCTTCTTTCTCATGGACCTGACACATGAATACAGGGAAGATAGGCTTAATAACCAAATCTTCCAGGTTTTCTCCGTCTGGCACACGAATTTGCGAGTGCTTTTTCACTCTCATACCTCTGTTATGCGCATCGAAATCGCTACGACACATCAACTCTTTGCATTCGAGGCAGAAGAAAACTGCGTTTTTGGGTGGATCATCCATGCAGTCATTACACTTCAAATCTCCGTCTGAATTCTGGACGACGTTGAGAATGTGGTTGTAAGATTCAATAATGTTATGAAAAACCGGACTTTCTGGAAGACTGTTCGTCTCTTTGGGGATTTTCTCCTTACAGTTTTTATCCGGACACTCGATCTGATTGGTCACACAATGTCTGCAGAACGTGTGCAGACAAGGCAGGATAACTGGGTCCTGCAGAATATCGCTACATTTCAAACATTTCATGCAATAATAATCTGGAAACTGCTGTGCCATTTTGATCGAATTCAGAGTTGCGTTTAAAGAAGATTTGTGTTTATAGTGTTTTAAACTTGTTTATATAAAATTTAATAAATTACACTGATCTGCATCTATTTAACACTGACTGAATCAACATTATTTAAAAACAAGCTCTACTCCTATATTCTACAACAACATTGTCTTCCACTTCATTAATAGTGTACTGATTAGTGGTTGCACTCCATTTGCACTTTATAATTGCAGAATTTAAGATCCTGTTGTCCAACTTAGAGACTCAACAACATTAGATGATAATACAATTATTGTATGTTGTTTTTAGGATGATTTAGGATTGATAAGAACTGAACTTTGAATTTTGTTGTATGCACAAATATTGAACTCAACTATGTTGTATACAATACGTAGACGGGTGGGAATAGTGATATATGCATCATGGAATATTTATACAAGAACTTTCTGAAATTTGAAATCAACATAATTGAATGCCGTATTAGCAGTTGAGATCTCATTTACTTATTTTGATATTATACAGCTATAACTGTTTCGTAATACGTTCATTTCTAGCATCTCTACCATTTAAGGAATATATGATGGTGCAATTCCAAGAGATTTTCCAGGAACGAGAAGACAGGCGAAATACGCCGTCCATGCCATAAAACATCTCTTCTCCTAGGATGATTTCTCTGTAATATAATCATGGACATCCCTTCAACAGACTCCATGATGCACGTTGGGAGATGTCTGTGTTTGGAGAGATCCTAAGTGTTGTCTGAATAATAATTCCACTTATCTCCAACCACTCGCCAGTCTGGTTACACTCTAATCTGATTATTCATAGCACACCACAAGGATTTGCATAAATTATCATTTTTACTATTAAATTATGAGCACACGCATTTTCTTAGCTCATCTTAACAATGATCCATTTTATTTTGAATAGTTAAATTGAATAATTAAATTTGATTTATGTAACACTAGTCATCATTAACTATTTGTCCTTCTCAGCTAAAGACAAAATTTATTATATTTACGAATGAAATTCTCTCTTGGAGATAAATCCCATTACAAAAAGGAGAATATTTCAACAGTTTTCAGAGAGAGTGACTCTTCCTCTTCAGAAGAAGAATCCAAACCTAAACGACCGAGAAATACAAACGACAATTCTGAATTGATAGAAAAACATAAAAAAGAAGGGATTTTACAAGCAGAAATTGGGAATATGGAATCAGCGTTAAAAAGCTTCGATGAAGCAACTCTACTTTCTTCAAGCGACAGTTCCATCTTCGAGATGAAAGCTCAGGTTCTATTATCCATGAATCAGGTTTTCCCTGCCATTAGAGCTGCTCACACGAGTGTGAGACTATCTCCTCTGTGGAGTACGGCGTACCAGACCCTTGGAAGAGCACAGCTAGGGAAAGGAGAAGTGGAATTAGCTCTGAAAAACTTTGAAAAGTGCTTACACTTAGACCCGGGGAACACTGAAGTGTGGACGGAAGACCTCCCATGGTGTCGCGAACTCGTGAATCAGAAAATAAATCTTGAAATGAAAGTGAAATTTCATTCCCAAAGAGCTCTAAAAATGGATGCGAAAGACTAAGCAAGACTCTTAATGATTATATCCCTTAAATACATTGTTTGTAAAAATATTTTACCGAAATAACAATCCTTTATAACACCAGCATACAATTCATTGTATTTTTATAACATCAAATGAAAGGGAGGGAAAAGTATTAGAAATCATAATCACTGAAAGTAATAGGCACATCCTAGGTTTCAACTGGAGGGTCGGACTGCTGTCCTTCACTCCTTAGCTCTGGATCTGGACCAGCTGGTAGGAGATGGTCGTCATCTGATTCGACAGCTAAAGGTTCCATCTCACCGCTATTGTCCTGTAGGTGCATATACACACGGTTATTCGGTCCCTGTCTTGACTGTGTGTTAGTTTGCTTACATAGTTTCGTCATCAACGCGATTATGACAACGGAGAGTGTGAGAAGGAATGCTAGTGATAGTATTATTAGAACCAAGAATACAATAGCGCCTATGTACGCCCCAGAAGTATCATTAACTTCTACCCCTATCAAATCTGTGACGTCACGCACTGAAATTACGCTTGCGTGAAATTTAGCCAGACTAATTGCAATTAGGCCTTGGTCAATGTTAGTTTGAATCGTGTGCAATAAAGCATTGAAGTCTACGGTAGAGTCGCTAGCATTGAGAGTGACGTAGACAATGTTAGAGTTGGGTTGAATGTTAATCTCAGGATTCGAGGAAATGATTTTAAGTTCGTTAAGCTTGTCTGTTAGAACTACGGCTACTTGAGCGAGCCAGAGTTTGGGGGACTGGGGTTCACTAATGTTGAATATTTGTGAGAAATTCAACTCCAAAACAAACACCTTCTCATACACTGTGATTTGAAATTCCTCTGTAATACTGTTCAAAGGACCTAAAATATAAAGTATTTATTCATACGAAACAGAGGAAGTTGATCATATATTGAGATTCTAGGAATTCCACATGCCATGTATACTCGAATACTCTCCCTACCAACCAAAGAGGGTTCTAAAGTATTTTTCTTTCCGCTTAGAATAAAATTTTATTTATTCGAGTTGAGGTAAGTTATGCAAATGCAAATATTATCTTGGAATGCAATCTCGTTCTGAGAATGATTGGTTATAAACAACATTTTGATAGCATTTACAGGCCACTGTAAGATACCAGGCCAGAACACGTGTTAGTGAATTATTCAATTTTGTAAACAAACTGCAATTCGTTTCGATAGCAAAAAAATATCTTGTAGCCCTGTTAAGTTATGCATAATTGGTGACATTGCAAAAATGCTTTGATCCAACCACAATAAAGCAATCTCCACATCTCCTGCATATGCAGCCTTTTCGGTAAACACACATTATAAGTCAAATTACAAAATATTTCTCGGATAATAGACAAACCAGAATTATGTTTCTAGGCAATTTATGGTTCAGAACATACACTTGCCAACGATAACATTAAATTTGAGATTTATCAATACCTGAAACTTTGACTTTCATGGAGAATTTGCCAGGAGAAAGAAAAATGTGTTCGAAAATGAATTGTTGAGTCAACTCGTCGCTGGCTCTAACAAACCCCGTGTCATTGTACCACACGGAGAAATGACTGTAGCCGAAAAACATAGGAGAATCGTCTTCATTGTCCACCACGGCATTGGATTCTGTTAGCAGGAATGCGTTGAAAACTGTATTAGCTCCAACCTAAGTATAGAAATTACCTTTGAATTCGAGTAACTTATTCTACTACACATACCATGGATTTGTTCAGTTAAATCTATGTGTGTTGAATCAACAGTTGTGTAAAATGTTTAGTAAACAGATGTTGATTCGAAAGAACTGAACATATATTCTAATCACGTGTGAAGTAAACAAAACAAATTACTTACCTGTATTCCGTACGAGTAAGAGAATATTGCATCGTGTATGAGATTGACAGCAATAATATATTCACTCTCAGAATATCTACGATCGGGACTGAAGACAGTCACATTCTGTCTACCGGCGACTGAGTAGGAATGATTGACTGAAAGTCCAGGGAAATCCCCCTCGTGCATATCCCCAAACTCCCAGTAGTAACTCTCATAAGATATTCCATTGGCAACTTGCAACTAAACAAGATATAGCTATTTAACAGGGTTTTTTAAGGGCGATCATGGTGTAAAAATTACACAACGAATTTTTGAGTTACACCACGATTTGGGTCGGCCGCTGCAGCGTGGGCAATATTTGGTTAATATTTTTTCGGTGGTTACACCGTGATTAAGCTGAGTTACACCCTGAGCTATTAAATATCGACAACGAAAGAACGTTTTATTTTCAGGTATCTATGGTGTATATTAGACAAATGAAATGTTAGGAATCTAGGCAAACGACTTTTAGATGTGAATCATACATACCAACTTGGACCGTTATAAAAGTGGGACGTGATGGTGAATTTCGAGGGACATAGCGGGACGCAAAAGAAAAGTATTATACATGAATCTTATAGGGAAATTTCATGAAAAAACGGGACACTCGCTAACATTAGCTCAATAGGAGAGTGAAAAAGGCAGGATGTACCGCCAAATACGGTTTGCATGTATGCAGGACATTATATAGTCCTCCAGAGAGACACTCCTAATCTCAAAACCATAAATTTTCATACGGCTAAATCGATAAATAACATTATACTATTATAGGATAAATTAGGTAATATTCCAAGTTTTCCCTTAGATAATCCCTTTCATGCATTTTAATGCGCCAACTTTCAACTTACAGTGAAAGTAACCGTTTGTCCAATTTCAACATAAGAATCCTTCAGGTCAGTAGAGAAGGTGAAGTCTTTCGTTTCAGTGCACGGCTTGACTATAGGCTCATACAAACTCGACTCTCCATCGACACACACATCTCCTGCAATCTTCCTGAATCCTTGCGTGTAGCTAAAGTTAGCCACTCCTTCCGAGCATTCTTGTGCATATCTGTTGAAAGGTTGCTTCGAGTCTAACAGACATGATTGGCTGTCTATTCTCGGATGTTTATAGCCCCAGTCACACTCATAATCCTCTATCGCGCACTGACAGATGGAAGTCTTGACTATGCGGTTGAAGCTAGGACCGTTGTAGCAGAGTTGGCTAGGTTTCTTTCTCTGCCAAGTGACAGTTGATCCTATACGTACCGATTCTCATTATACAATACAATTGTGGTAGAAGTTACAGTTAATAAATGGATGTTTAATAGCAAACCATGGATATGTCTCACTCATTTTAAAGGATTTTAAACGGAATGTATTACATAATGCTATTCCTTCGTATTAGGTATAATATTCTAACAAGTGTGAACTGTCCAATGGTATTACTAAACCAAGATCATGACAGTACCCCACTCATTCCTCATTAAATAAAGACTAGGGATCAAATACATTCATGGATTGGACAAGAGCCAAGTGGTGACAATGAGGAAGGTAAGGTATGCGCAATTGGTGTAGAGATCGAATTTCTTATTTTGGGATAGAATTCTATTCTAGATCTGTTTCTCATTCCGAAACCGCAACTTTTGAAAAGATTTCGTTAAATTAGTTTATCAAAAACTTCCTAGAAGAGCGGTGCATCGATTCTGAATGTTCAATACTCAATTAATGGACTATGGATTTTGCTAACTCATTTCCGGTTTAAGCTTTTTTTGGGCGGGGAAACCTTGGAAATGCGGGGTCTAAGCTATAAATAGGATGAATCCCATGTCATTGGTGGGTTTTAAGTTTATAACATCCGTTGCCCTGGAATGTGTCGCGTCATTTCCGGTTGAAGCCATTTTGGGCGGGGAAGCCATAAAATTGGGGTTTATTACTATAAATAGAAAAGCCCCTAAGCCATCCAGGGTTAAAACCGGACACTCCAACCTACCTAACAGACAGTCCCTCCCGACTCTAGCATTGTACGGGGACCAATCCTCGTAGTCAGATTGTTGACAGGGAGTGGAGAGAATGTTGGAATAATTCACCGTTACTATCTCCCACTCTGAGTTCCTGTTCTGGCCGTCATAAGCGAACAGTATATCCACCAGAGTAGCTTCTCCTGGTTCTGTAAGAAGTCCGCCGATAGTCACCTGAGAAGAAACAGACCTATTATACCTGACACAATTATCAACTATCTTTGATAGTAGAAATGCTACGTCATTCCTCAATTGTTTATTGGATGCCACTTTATTTTGAAATATTTGCCATACTTCCATACTGTGGAGAGTTTGTGTCCCTAAGTCACCCTCTAGGGTTTATTACGATTCTTAAATTCGACAATTTTTTCAAGGTTGAGACATCGAAAAATATCAACTTTACTACCAAAAATATGAATCCTGGTGTAACTCCTAGAAATCGTGGTGAAATTTTACACCAAGATCTTCCCCTCTAAATCCCTAAATTACTGTTGAAATATTTCTAATAATATCAGTATATATACACAGCTGTGAGCTAGAGAGGATGGCGAGTAGAGCTCCTGGGAAACAAGGTGCCAGTGAGTACCTGGCCTCTTCCGGCGTAACTGCCCTGGTGGAAGAGGCGATGGAGAAGATGCTAACCGCAGCTCTTCACTCTCCCTACCAGGAAGTGTTCAACCCGCTGGACTTCATTGTGCTCTACCTCTACAAGCACAACCCTGAGTTCGCGCTAGAGAGAGGTAGCCTGGAAGCTCTTTGGGACATTCCGTTCGTACAGAAAATATGGAAAGAAACGCCTAGGAAGGAATTACCATTGTCTGCTCGGTAAGTTGGGTCAGGGCTGGGGTTGGTTAACCGATATTCGGGCTCGGTTATTTTGGTTTCCTCCAGGGCGGTTAACCGGTAAACCGATGTCAATATTAATTAGTATAAATATGGATTTGTCGACTAATATTTAACCTGATATTGAAAAATTTACAATTTTCAGTGGTCTCGACATATATTATTTGGTTAGAAAAATAGAAATAATATTGTAATATCAAAATTTTAGAAGTAATATTCATGAATCTCCAACGAAAAACAATGAAATTAGTCTAAATATTTACAAAATAAAGCAGATCGGCTAACAGATCCAAGATTTTCTTAACCGTTAACCGTGATTGACGACGGTTAGCCGGTTAACCGAATCCAGCCTTGGTTGAGTGAGTGGAAAAGAAAACAGGATTTTTGGGGAAAACTATCTATTAAATCAAGTTTTATCTAGAGCGTGTTCTATTTATAGTACTATGGATAGTTCCCCATCGATATAGCTCATAAGCAGTGTTTAGGGCTCCATTCAGTTATAATTCTCCTGATCTACTTTGGGATTATTTACTCAATTTTATGAAACTTATATCAATCTAATGTTTTTAAACTTAAATATACTTCACATTTCAATATAATTCTTATAACATAGCTCTAATCAAGAAGAAAAACTATTTTTCTAAAAAAGCAGAAATGCACGAATCTATACGCCAAACTTAGTTCTTGATCCAAACCAGTTAAATATCGTTAAAACTTGGTCACCAGGGTTTTGACCATTAATATTGGAGCCCCCCCCCCCCCCCCCCCCCCCCACTTCTATTTTTAGCAGAACACCCCTGTTCATAAGTTCGCTTTTCTAGACTGACAAGCCACGAAGCGGCCGTGATAATACAGTCCGCCTGGAGAGGATACGTAGCGAGGAACAACGAAGTGATTCAGGACTTCAGAGCTTGGCAGAGAGAAGTCCAGCAGGAAAAGAGGGCAGCTAACGTTGTGATTGGCTGTCTGAAGAATTTGATGGAGAAAAAGAGAGCATTTCAAGACGGAAACAACTCTTAACTTTCTGTGCACGAATACACTTATTAACTGCATTCATTAAATCGCTATACTCTTAAACACCGCGAGAAAAATCATAATAGTATCTATGTCATGATAAATACAGTCAACTTAATAGGACCACATCGGTCAGAGGACATTCTGCCCCGATTAAGCGGAGAACCCTATTAACCGAAAATAATTTGTATTAGCTTCTACGTGTGAGAGCTATTCCGGTCCTGCCAAAGTTTCCCGATTAAGCGGTGGTCCTATTAAGTCGACTGTATTCACAGGGCTTACCTCGTCTTGGGAGAAGGTATAGCTATTCCAGGTTCCGCCTTCATCGAATGAGTAGGAGAGTTCTGTAACCCGAGGAGATCTGAAGTCGGGAACAGCTGCTATCACTCCTGCAAAGTCTGCGAATGTTACCAGCCAGGTTCCCTCCTGCGTGCGGGTCCACTGCTGCCCCCCGTCCCTGCTGACGTAGAGGCCTATTCCGGCGGATGCGGTCTGAAACGGAACAGTTGTCCCGTCTGTTCCCTGGGCGAGGAGTATCCCCACGGCCGAAGACCTGACAAATTATTAAAATAAAGTTAGCTAACTTCTCGTGCTATTAAGTTACTGAATACCCGTGTCTTCTTAGTTACCACAATACACATAAGGCATGTGTGGGTAGAGAGTAGCTCACTCACTTGGAGAATAGAGCAGTCTGTACTCCGTTAATGTAAGCAGAGATGGACATGAGGAGGTTGAGGGAGCAAGAGGGTGGGTAACAATCAGTGGCAGCACTGGGGAGTTTCGACCACTCAGCTCCACTGTCATACGAAATCATTGTCACGACATCTGCACCATCCACCACATTAGCCACCAAAGTCCCATTCATCCCACTGACCACATACACGTCAGAGAGACTGAAGTCACCCGATGAGATGGTGACCACAGTTTCCAGGGAGAGAGTGTAGAAGGTGCCTGTCTCATCCGAGAGGAAGAGGTCTCCTTGCACTCCGTTACCAGCTGTGGGTGTAGGTATAAATAGAACGGTTTGGTATGGAAACATTCATGTCCACTTGAGCCACGATAAAAATAGAAAAATATTATATAACGAATCCAAAAAAGTGGGACATAATGGGAAATTTCGCATATAAACGGGACACTGATTAAAATTAGCTCAATAGAAGAATGAAAGCGGGATGTCCCGCCAAAAACGGAACAGTTGGCATGAATGAGAATAGTTGTTAAGATTATTAATAAATAATTGAGCTTACTCATATTCAATGATACATAGTATTCAGTCAGAAATCTCTTATTGTTTAAGCTGTTAACGTCGAGTTATAAATATCAATTTATTTTAAGTTTTAACTATTAAGAAAACAATGGATTCGCAGCTATTCTCTACAATTTAGCACTCAGCTTAAAAAAGTAGAAAAAAACGATATATAAAAAGGCGCATATATTATGATACTGAATCCCAGATCCTCAGATCTACACTATTACATACATATGTGCATGTCTGGGATAATTGTACAGTAGAACTCGGTACGTACTCGGATAATACGTACTTCAGTTTAGTACGCACTTACTGACCCAAAATCCATCTATAATATAGATTTCTATGTACTACAAACTCGGTTAGTACGTACTAATAATTCCTTCCAGAAGTCTTATCCGAGTTCTACTGTAGTATCATTATGTTCTATTAATAGATCAGCTTACAGCGAGTGAGTATGACTAGGATCTGCTTCTCATGCACTGAAGTAATGTGGTACACTTGCTGGCTGGTGTAGGCCTCAGTTGCGAAATGGCCTCTATGGAATGCAGATTTCTTGTGTGAAATCCACAGCTGTACTTCAGTATCAACCTGCTTCTCCACAAACAAATAATCTCCAACTTTCTCCAGGCGAGAGAGTGAGATCTCTCCTAGTTCACTGTCTGTTAGCTTAGGTTGTTTCGAACTGCTCGGGTCTATAGCGATGGTGTAAAGGAGCTGATCTTGAGTTATTACGTACATCATGGAGATACTGTTGCCTAAAATAGAAATAGATTTAAATTCGATTCCATTTTTAAATCTTGAACGCCGTATAATACTAACACAAGCGCGCTTCGCGGCTGGCGGACACTTTGTGTCCGTCGGAGGCGCCCTTTGGGCACCTGGGGACCTTCTATCACCTAAAATGGCTGAGTTATAGTCGAAAAACTGAAATTTGTAATTATAAAAAGGTGACAATGACGTCATAATTCCATGATGAGTCGACATTTTCGTCTGAGCTCAGAACTTAGTGGAGCCATAGCCAAAAGACCCCCACATGCCAAAAATCAGCTTTCTGTGCCTGGCAGTTCTTCAATCAATTCGTTACAGATATATGTATATATATACATTAATCGAGTTTTAATAGTAAGGATTTATTTTATATTTTTATATTTAACCACAATTTCAACTCACTCGTATCTCCGAACGCGTACTTGTAGACTCCGTCTCTCATCTTGAACCAGGAGCCTCCTCCGTCCACAGACCCCCACAGCGTTCTGCCAGAGCTATCGTAGGCCGCTAAGACCGTGTTACTCCCGGGAAAATAGTCCAGCCAGGAAAACCCAACTTGAGTCCCGACTCGTTCATAAGTCTCCCCTTCATCCCTGCTTACATAGAGAACTCCATTGGTCAGATCGGTGAGAACGATTGACTTCACGTCTACGTCTGAGTAGGAGAAACTGCTGATAGTCGCGTTGGAGTCGAAGAGAGAGATTTGATTGGTGAATGAAGCGCCGTAGTTCTCACTCCGCCAGATGCTGCTAGACTCTATCCGCTATAAATAGGAGCGGAAGTTAGGTATGAACTGAAGTCAGAGCATATTCTGTTCCAAGTATCCACGATAGAATTAACATTAACGGAGTAGGACATAAGTGGAATAACCTACTGAGAAAATAATTAGTACAACCCTACAAGCAGAATGAGTTGGGATACATCTGTTAGTAGGAGTGTAAGAGATAAAGTTTGTCACTCACATAGAAATATACCTCTATAACTGAGGAATGAGGAAATTTTAGGGAAACACTCCCTCACTCCATTAAAATAAACCCTGTAGTGGGAAATTATAGAAATTTTAGCTCAATTTCGGGGAGAATTTCTAGATTATTGATAGCAGTCTGGACTATACAGTTGGATTTGAATTTTTTAAGATCTCATAAATGGATGAAAAAGGTCCAGTTATGACAGTATTGAATAACCAATCATAATTCGTGAATTGGGCCAATCAGGTTTAGCTAAGGACTTACTGAGTCAGCAGATGATACGTCATAGGTGTGAATGAAGATGACGCTACTCTCTTTCAGGCCTGACCAATGAATCGCAGCGAATTTGTGCGCGTCTCCTGTCAGAGTAGTGTGCGTGTGACTCAGTTCTGACGAGATGTCCCGCCTAATTCGATCCCGCTCCTAAAATGGAAATAGGCATATATACGTATTATAGTCAGGTTCGCTTATTATGAACATTCGTTTATTGAGAACAAACTCTGGTCCCAATTCAACAGGTTCCATAGGATTTGTATTAGGTCGAGTTCGCTTAATACGAAATCTCTCTATTATGAACATACTTTTTGGTCCCCAAGGTGTTCATAATAAGCGACCCTGACTGTACAAGGATAGTAGCTTAAAATAGAACAAGTAGATCAGGGTTGGTACCACACAAGGAAAAGAGAACTGGACAAAACGTAAAGTGTGGTATTTTGGTGTCTGTGAGCTAAACTGATTCACTACCGATGTCTAAATTTAGATGCATAGACAGTAATGGATCTAGGTGGGAGATATTGTAACCAGACCTTTCCTATCTTTTCCTGTTGTCTCGAGATAAAATAACAAACTTTTGAGTCAGTATCTTATTATTATATTCTACTACAGACATCATCACAACATATACACAATGCGTAGGTTTAATTACTTCACTCTTTCTGTGGTATTTCAAATAAATCAGGAATATTCCCGACTCAACACTGAATCTACCATTAACGCCACTTTATCGAATACAAAATATCCTACACCAACTCACTATTCCATCTCGACTCCCCTCCACGTCTCCGGATGGGTATTTCCTCTCTACCACGTGTTTCTCATTCGGCGACAATTCCAAAACTTTCGCGTGTAAGGCAATTGTTAGCAGAAACACAAACAGGAGAGAAACTCGTTGATACATCTAATTCACAAAACAATATTTGCTACCTCTGAAAATTCCTTGTTTATGTTCGTAATAAAGACAGTAAAGTTATCGGAATAAGTACAAAGACAGCTTAGAATAGGTTTCAAGTTTGGGTGAATTTGTATAAAATCTAAGTCTTCTGATGCCTCAAAGGAATGATAATATTGATACAGAACAGGGATGCTTTCTGCCATCGTAGGGGAGTATTTCATTTGAGGAATGGCAGAGATACGTTACATAGGAGGTTGGGGGGATAAGGGGAACTTGGATCATTCGATGGGGACTTGTTGGTCCGAGGGGCTGGGGTAGAATTTCAAGAATATTAATTTTTTTCATGCCCTCACCCAAATAGTTACCCTTTATATCTCAAAAATCATTTATGATAAAGGTCCTCAAATGTACATAACTCGACCTAATTATATACACGTATCATTATAGGACTGTACGTAATCACGTAATCTCCTCCCTGGATACTAGAAGGGATGTTAGAAATGTCCAAATCATTTAATTATTTGGTCGTTTTCAGCGACATTTATGATTCAATAAAGTTAGAAATTCGATCTCGTTTCAGTTAGAATAATCAATGTCTATTATGGTCATGAACAAGTTGTGGAATGCTGTTGAGCAACTATACATGATGTAGTGGTGGTTACTATTGCCTCCCTTTAAGCCACGTATCTCCACCTGATATGACGTCCACGACTCTAATGAATGATAATATTCTGAAATGAATATTGATTCAAAGAATCTTTATCAACTCTGTGCTCTTCTAACCTTAGCACAGTCTATAGAATTAGGACATGCCTAATTTACGGAATGGAATGGAACGGAATTTTAAATTTCTATTTTACGGAATATTCCGTAAATTAGGCATTTATAATATCCGGAATTGGATATTCCGTAAATTAGGTATATCCATACAATTATTTTGTGATAGCTGGACATTTCTTGTGGTACATTTGTCAGTGTTTTTTCATACCCAGTAGAGTTGCGTAGCCATGGCATGGGAGTAGGAGCTGTGGTGTGTGGGGGCTCCATTCAGTTACAATACTCCTGATCTACTTTGGGATTATTTCTCAATTTTGTAAAGCTTACATCAATCTAATGTTTTTAAAACCTAAATATACTTCACATTTCAATATTATTCTTATAGCATAGCTTTAATCAAGAAGAAAAACTATTTTATCGATGATTATTTGTCTAAAAAAAGCATGAATCTATACTATACTTAGTTCTTGATTCAAACCTATAAATATCGTTATAACTTCATCACCAGGGTTTTGCTATCAAGTTGGAGCCTCCTCCCCCCCACTTCTATTTTTAGCAGAACACCACTGGTAGGAGTGGGAGGAGGGGGGGGGCATAGGCGTCGTAAACTTTATTTCCTACCCTTGGACTGCCCGGCCACAATAATCCAGGGCCGTTCAGTCAGTTAATCGGGCCGTATCTTCAGCTGATCCAGCGTTACCGGCAGCCAAATGGGCCGTGAACCCTTGATCTACATGAGGAATTAGTAACAGCCAATTACCAGTACATAATAGCACTAAGCTTTTTACCGGGTAGTACCGGTCATTTACCGGGTAGCACCCGGCCTACCGGGTAGTACCCGGCATTCACTCTGGGCCGCCCGGCAATTGCCGGGTAACCGGGTGGGTTACGACGCCTATGGGGGGGGGGGTACTCCTCAGGTAGACAATAAGCACAGAACCCGTGGAAAGAGGCCCGAGTCCTGGGTTTGAAGATAGCCCATAGACTAAAAATATTATGCCTATTTTTTTATAGTTAGTATATTTAGTCAGTACATGGGTATAGCCATGAATTTTGTATGAGGAAGGGCATATTAACCAGTTGGGAGTCTGGGGATGCTGTAAGCCCCCTTTGGGGTCCAATGGCAAAGCGACTGGAAGCTAACAACAATTTGTTCCACATTTGGGCATACATACTTATCTAATTTTGAGGTTCTCGAAATACAAATTACCTCCGATGACACTCCCCTCTCACCAATTATTTTATTATTTACTAAATAATATTCAGACTTTATCGAGTCAGGGGGACAGCTGCCCCCTTGACCCCTCCTCCCTACGCCTTTGGGTCAGGATTCTAGGCCCCAAAGTAACTTGCCCCTCCGAAGTAAAGTATCCCGGGGGCAAATAACTTCGAAGTAATGTATAATATATCCTGGGGGAGACTACTTCGGAGGGGCAAGGTACTTCGTCACAATTCCATTCTAATAGTAATTCCTTGTCTTATGTACTTCAGTTCTATGAAAGAATTCTGGATTTAATACTACACTCACATCCTCGTGGTACAAAGATTCCTTAGCTGATTAGAACATTCTAGAATTCTTATCAAAGCAATAATCTTCTTGGAAACATGAGACTAGCTAGTGGTTATGACTTGATGAGGAATCTGCATTAGAACCATTGACCTGTAAACCTAATTAATTCCTAAATCACTCCTTTACTAATCTCACTGAACTCTCATCACAGCCATCTGGCTTAGATAAATAGAGAAATAGACTTCATCACTATCTTCAAACCTGCAATACAGCAACATTGAAAATATTCGAGACTTTTCGAGACACAATCTCACAAACCTTTCGAGACTTCGAAACAATTTGACAATCAATCGAGCCTTTTCGCAAAACGCAAATACGATTTATCCAAAAGATTTCACAGATAATTCTACGATTCAAACACGAAGCAAGTGAGTTCATTCTTTTTAATTATAATTTTAAGTAAATAGGATTTGATGTGCTTAGTAATACTCGCAGTCTTACGCGAATTTACGTGAAGAATACTTAAATTTTATTTATGATCGAAGTTCTGATGACAATAATTAATATATATAAATAATTTTTGAAATTCCATTTCGATCTTGTTGGTATTTGGCTTTAGATATTTTTATTTATATACTCATGAGGCAATTACACCGTTGACGGAAAGATAGTCGCGGGGAAATTTGGTCGCGAGGAAAATTCGTCGCGGGGGAATATCAGAGATGTTTGAAAATTAAATTGAGCACAAAAGTAGGCATTTTATGTCGGAAACGTTAGGAGAACAGTGTGAAAGTGAGCATTTTCAGTTTGAAACCGATGAAAGTGAATTTTATTTCCTAGCGACGAAATTTCCACGACCATTTTCCGCGGCCAATTTCCGCGGCCAATTTTCCGCCATTCTAATTATACACATTTGTCGAAATACTTTTATTTTCGCTGAATTTTATTCGTTTAATTTTGGACATTTATGACCACTTTTGACCCCAAAAAGGACACTTCACACCTGATCCCATGGTCTTGTAACACAACACTACACCATAGATATGACTGAACTAGATATGACACTATAACACAGAGATGTGGCATGTTACTGGTGCATAGACAATTATAATATTCTCTAGCATCCTTGGTTCTAGCTTAATTACTTTGATGCCTAACTTAGATATATTAATTTGAGTTCGCTTAAACGAAGTTTATTTAATTTGTTTGTTTCATGAATCGATTATAAACAAAAATAATCAAATCATTTAGAGCGTTAGAGCGTTGCTAGAGCATAAATATAACACAGTCAATTTTTTTGATGCTTCGAAATATAATATTCAGCATCTACACATTCAAAAATATAGATAAATCGTCGAAACAGAGAATTTAAAATCCTTGAATTATAAAATGTTGGTCAGCAGATCGATCGTGCAGCTCCATTTTATCAGGAATGTGTTACGTCATTTCTACTCTATATTTAGAAGCGAAATGATCGTTACAGAATGCCACTGAACACTTTTTAGGTCAAATTATGGCGAAATTATGAAAACCCCGCTTAATTTAACTGAAATGTTCAAAATATTCGTTCAAAAATATCCAGTAATCTTCGGAAATTATTAACGAAGGTTTTTACTTTTTATGGAGTATTCTGGATGATTTTGTCAACGAACTTTTTAAGAATATTTTAGTTTCGGGGGTTTTAGTTTAAATTTTAAAACTTGAATAGAAATTCTTTCTACGCTTTCTAAACCTGAAATTTAGCATCTGCATGGTGGAATAGCCTAAATTAACCGTTGAGTTCTAGTTCTCTCTTAAGTACGGATTTATATCGAAGGTGTTAAAATATGATTAATTTATCTGTGGTAATTCTCAGTATATACAGGAACCGTATTATCCTGGAATAGTAGCTAGATCAATAATTAATTTTCACCTCATTTACCATCAGAATATAAAGGTTCAGCATATTCTAGAGCAGCGGTGTTCAACCTTTCGTGGCTGTAGATCCCTTATAGCAATTTTCCTATATTCTGTCACCCTTCTATTAACCGTAATGCAAAATTGCGAATCGTTTAGACTACTAAGGGGTCCATGGACACCAGGTTGGGAACTACTGTTCTAGAGTGAATAATTCTCCAGTTTATTAGTTAAATTCTATTTTTAAACTTTATCTATAGTACTGAGAGACTTATTCCTAACTTTACTGTTAAATTTATCCATTTCTTCTATATTTAGATTGAGCTTATCATTGATCAGCTCACACATTCCAACTGACTATTCACATCTCGAGATACGTCAAGTAAGTTTCATACTATCAATACTACTACTAGTAAATAGGAATATTTTAATGACATATTGCTAACTTAAGGCTAGGTATTTCTTTCGGAATTGAAGTATTGTACTCCTTTTAAAGTCTTTTGTAACTTTTCCCGTTCAACGCTTCAAGTTATTTTCGCACTAATAGAGTAGCGAATAAATTCCTGCCTCATTAAATCTTAATAATTGTCGTACATCCGTTGACTCCGCTTAATTGGGACAGATTGGATCTCTATATATTGTCCCGATCAAGGAGAGTTCCCAATTAACCAATGGAACTTAGTGTTAGCTTCCATAAATAGGAACTATTCTGTTCCTGCAACTGTTCCGAATTGTCCCAATTCAGTGGAGTCAGCTGTACAGGGTGTCAATTAAGTTCTGCTACAAGCTTCATTAGGTATAAAATTTCTTGTACTCAAACGATCTTAGTTATTATGGTCCTTAGAGATTGTAATTCGAATATTTTCAATGATTTTAAAAGATTTTTCGATACTATGACTTAGAAATGTGTTTTGTATGGTGAGTTTTGAGAAAAAAAAATGTGTCCTGGCTCGCAGCGAAAATCGCGAATCAGGGCCCACTGCTTCTGTAAAGAATGTCTTCATAATCGATGTCCCATGACGATTTAGCACCAGAGACCTTTCATTTGCCATAAAAATATTTCATAAATCCACTGAATTCGTTATCAGAAACGAGAAAAAGCTATTCAGTCGCAGTTCAAATTAAGTACATTTTGCAAAATTCCCCAAAATGGCACTTTTTTTCACATCACAAAAAAATCTGATCCAAATGGTCTTCAAAATGCACTGATCTAAACATCTTATATCTCTACAAATTTAGAGTGTTCGAGGAAAATGTGTGAGCTAATTTTTCCTATAATTTGAAGACTCTGGGAAGATAACTTGAAAAGCAGTGGGCCCTGATTCACGATTTTCGCTGCGAGCCAAGACACATTTTTTTTTCTCAAAACTCACCATACAAAACACATTTCTAAGTCATAGTATCGAAAAATCTTTTAAAATCATTGAAAATATTCGAATTACAATCTCTAAGGACCATAATAACTAAGATCGTTTGAGTATAATAAATTTTATACCTAATGAAGCTTGTAACAGAACTTAATTGACACCCTGTATATCATATGTTCGAATAGCAGCTTAGTTTAGAAGAATCGTAAGCCTTTAGACCTCACAGAATAATGTGTACTAAACAGTAGACGTAGCACTCCGTCCATCCCACAGGTACTTTCCTCAATAAGAGTTGAACAAATGAAATCCTAGGAGTACTAGTATGAATTTATCGAATATTTAATATTGTCATTTAAATTCATCTAGATCAAAATGTCTGACGAAAGAAAGAAAGAAATGAAAGTGTTCGTAGAACTTGAGCCATTATTGACACCTCAAACCATCGTTAAACTTCAAAACGCAATCGAAGTACCAGCACGAATCGCACAAGAAACTAAAAACGATCCCATTAAGTTCCTCTATGCACTGAAAAAATGGGACCAATTCGATCCTTCCACGTTCGATTTAGCGTTACAAGGTGTCGGTGGGAGTATCCTTCACACAGCCAGGAAGCTAGAATGGCTGTCCGACCCGAGTCACAGGCAAAGATCGCACAAAGAAGAAACGAAATCCGTGAAAACGTTTGTCCAACTGTTAACACAGGGAATAGCCTCACGAGAATGGATGCTGCTAGCTCGTACTAGCTCCGAATCAGCACCAAAGTCCATGTTAAAACAATGCATTGAGAACAGAGTCATCACCTCTAACATGGTGGATCTCTGCGAAGACCTCGAAATCGTGAAACGGAACGATCTAGCAAACCAGGTCCGCAGTTATATAGCAACATTCCAAAATTTGAGTAGCGGGAAATTTCGCCAGCAAATCCTGGAAGAAATAGACCGTGATGACAAGGCAGAGCTAGTAGTGTGGCAGTTGAGCTTGAGAGAGTTCATCCGAACTCAGAATAAGGACGTGAGTGTTATCCTCGATCAAGATCCCGTCCCCATAGAATCCGTCTACATTCCCCTGACCGTGATCAAGGTGGAGAGTCCCGAGAAGAGAGTAGGGGCAGAGAGCGGCTGTGAAGAGATTGAATTCCTCCGAAATATCCACAGTCAGGTAGCCCAGAAATCGGTCGAGGTGGTGGACTTTGATTCGATAGTGACCACTTTTGACTCCTCCCGTCATGAACTCTGGTGTCTGATTGGCAGTCCAGGAAGCGGCAAGAGTTTTCTCTGTAAGCATTTCGCGTACATGTACGGCACCAGCACACTGACTAACTTCCGGTACGTTATCTCCATCCCGTGCCGGAGTCCTGAATGGCACAAACTCGAGGAGGCAAGACACGAAGCGGGGAACATCGTTGATAGCGACTTCATCGTGTGTTGGCTGTCACTGAGCATGTTTTCAGGTGCGAAGTGGAGCGAACCCCTCTCTGAGCAGCTGGTGAAATCGGACGGAGAGGGACTTCTGATTATCCTCGACGGAGCCGACGAGTTTGTAAGGGATGTGCCATTCGACGAGACTCTATTGAACTGTTTGCTTAAGCGACGCATCCTCCCGCTGAGCACTGTCCTCGTAACCAGCCGACCTTACGCGTGGTCCGAACTTCAGGAGAAGTCCCAATTCCGTGTGGACGCACATTTCCAGGTTCTCGGTTTCTCTCCACAAAACCGAGACCTGTATTTCGAAAAGCGCATTGAAACCGTTCCCAAGTTGAACGACGTTAACGAAATGTTGTATCGGCATGAAGAAATCGAACAGCTTTCTCTGATCCCAGTGAATGCGAGCTTGTTCACCGCTCTATTCAACGAGTCCGAGTCTATCCTGACTTTCACGCTTTCCCATATTTACACCCAGCTGATTGTGTACATGATTAGGCGCCAGTTATCCCGTATGGGCCTAAAGGAGCACAGCAAAGTCTGTGATTTCTCCAAATTCCACCCAGGAATCAAGAAATGTATTCGTGCCATCGGGAAGGAAGCAAACAAGGGCATTTTTGATCGAGATCTCAACTCCGATAAAAGCATTCTATTAAAGATCGGAGACACGAAAGTGAACAGCGAGCGTCTCGGTCTGATGCAGGCACATATGAAAATGGGTCGTTACGGTAATCGTGTGAAGGTGTGGACTTTTCAACACCTCACAATACAAGAGTTCATGGCCGCCTATTCAATTTGTGCCAACTCCTGGACGAACCAATGTTTTATTTTCCGCTACATAACTTCCTCTGTCCAATACCTGTCCATGTACAAGATGGTGATTAGGTTTGTGAGTGGCATCTTGAAACATAACGCCGGTCGCTTGACGCCTATTCTCTGCAGACACACACTCCCTAAACCGATGTCATTCTCTGATGTGCCCGTGATTCATAAGCTGTGCTTTGAGTCAGAAATAATTGACATTTCAGGTTGGAAGGAATTTACTCAGTCATTCCTCCTATTATGCACCGTTATTAGCGAAATAAACTGTTCAGATTCCATTCCTAAACATTTCGCACATTTCAAAGAGAAGTTCCATCACCCTCTCTACCTATATTTCAGGTCCACTGTCTCTCCGAATGAATGGCATTGTTTCACACAGTCATTGGAATATGTTCATGACTTTCGTGTCCTATATATTGATTCCAATTTTGTTAACGCTGGACAGTTCCATTCTCTCCTAACTCCACTTTCCTCGTGCCATCTCGATTATCTAGCACTATCGTTTTTTGATGTAGATCTCGACACCATCCTTTCCTACACTGAACCGCTCTCCTCTGCCACTCTACCTACTGACACCAGAATTAGTATTGACTTCTCATTGTGCGACCTGACAGCTTGTAACGATTCTCAGCTGCTGTTCCCTTCAAACAATCAATTCACTGGAAGTTTGATGTTATATGAATCTCCAATGAACCATTCAATGTTACTGAACTTAACCAACCAATTTACATATTTACATAATTTGTACTATGAACCCAAGTCAAATGATTCCGATTGGTCATTAATTTATCAACTAATAAGAGACCATCCGCTAAATGGATTGTACATTATGGACTTATACGGTTACCTCCCAATTACGGCTGACAGCCTATCAGTGCTTTCTTCCCTGAAAGAGTTTTTTTGGTATACGAAACAAGATTGCTACGAAACATTGCAATACTTGCATCAACTCAGTTCCATCACATTCCTCAGTCTATCCTCTGTATTATCTGATTCCTACCTATTTCCCCCTAATCCATCCTTCTCGCACTCGATCATACGACTAATCTCTGATAATTCTACTTCACTGAGAGAGATCAGTTTAATCGCTTTAAACAGAATTGGGTTCAACAGCTGGAGTAGTTGCTTAGATTTGGTTTCAACCTGTTCCAACTTGATGTCGTTCCACCTGTTCCATTGTAAATTCCCACCTGATGATATGAGCTGCTGGTACAGAGCTTTAACAGAAATGAAGTCACTCATTTTCTTGACACTCTATAACACTCCAGTTCGAGACTCTGGAATGCTGGTACTATGTCACAGTCTGAACTACCATCCAGCCATTATGTATATACGGATTGAAAAGTGCGAACTCAGTTCTAACTCGTGTCTCCCGATCAAGTACCTCATCCTGACACCTCCACACATCAGAATTCTGGAACTTTCTAAATCCGAACTTTCTGATCCTGATCCGAAACAGCTGGAACTCCTCGAACAGTCAGCTGAACAATGTTCTATCCAGATTGACTGGAACGACTAACACTCATTGAGGGTAGGGTGAGTATTTAATTTTGAGTCTATGTAAATATGGCAGGTCAATCAATTTTTTATAAATTTACTTTAAAATATTATACATAAGCACGCTTCGCTTGTCTGTAACGAATTGATTGAAGAAACTGCCAGGCACAGAAAGCTGATTTTGGCATGTGGGAGTCTTTTGGCTATGGTTCCACTATGCTCTGAGCTCAGACGAAAATGTCGACTCATCATGGAATTATGACGTCATTGTCACCCTTTTTATAATTAGCAATTTCAGTTTTTCGACCATAACTCAGTCATTTTAAGTAATAGAAGGCTGAAATTTTAAGAGAATGTGTATTAATATATCTCACATATGATACAACTATCATCAAAAAAGGATGACTCATCACTCTGTTATGACGCGTCATCATTACACATCAGAATTTAAAAAATTGACAAATTTGGTGATTTTTCGTGCGATATCGATTATAATAGTAGGACAGACGTATTTAGGGATGTTATTACCCTTATAATTATTCAATGTGACTCCAGGCGCCTAAAGAGTGCCTCCGGCGGACAGAAAGTGTCCGCCAGCCGCGCAGCGCAAGCAAGCGAAGCGCGCTTGTATATATATAATATGTAACGAACTGATTGAAGAAACTGCCAGGCGCAGAAAGCTGGGTTTTTTTTGACATGTGGGAGTATTTTGTCTATGGCTCCACTAAGTTCTGACCTCAGATGAAAATGTCGACTCATCATGGAATTTGATTATTCGGGATTGAAACTGATTGGTTCCTGAGAACCATTCAATCATCAGGCTTAAGTTTCGTGTGTCATTCATTCATGAATGTATAATGCAATGCATCCTAACCTGTTCTACTTCTCTAGGTGTCAGCAACTGCTCAATTACTCTTTCTCACCTCTTCCTATCTTCACACCTCTACAACTCACCCCTACTCCTCCTATAACACACCACTCTACTCTCCACTCTATCTTCTAGAGATAGTGATGCTAGCTTGAACTTGAATTGTGTATTTTGTCTGAGTTCTGAATAAAGTTCTGTTCTACTGAGTTACTTTACTGCTGAATTTGGGAATAATTGTGACAATTACTGTTTAGTGAATACTCGTAGTTAACAAATATTAAATGAGCATAAAAGTGAATGAAAAACTGATTCATCTGTAGATAGAAATCTGTGCACGTAAAGTAATTGGGATGAAACTGGAATAGTCAATCAATGAGAAAAAAAGGTACCCCAGTATTTCATTTGCAATTGTTATGACAAAACATTGGGCATGTTATACTAACATTTCCATTCAAACTATTGTAAGTTACACTTAGATATTAGTAACTTATTTATTCTCTATCAGCGGCGTAATTGTATATCTTATCCAAATTAGGTGAATTCATCTACAAAATTCCTAACAATTCTGAAAATCAGAACTGATAGACTTATTAGCTATAAAATAGATTCTACACTCTCATAGGCGCCAATTTCTGAAAAGTAGAAGTAATAAGAAATCTAGAGGTAACCAGTAAAGATATTTTTAAAGTCTTAATTTAGGAATAGACAGTAAACTTCCATAGTAGGTTGCAATAGCACATGTATATTCAACATTCTACAATAGTACGTATACGCTAAATACATTAGAGATAATTCTGGTTCCTCCATCATCGATGCTCTTCATATTTTCGGAGTTTCTTACAGAAGGTGATAGGGAGCATTTACCACCCTAGAAGAGATATGATTTAGTACTTATCACCCTTAAACATTTAGATATCCCAGATTTCCACCCTTGCTGCAAATCCTGTATGAAACACTGATTATAGCTAAGGAAAGCGGAATAGTGACATGAAGGATTTGCGGGGTAAAAGTGTTATTAACAATCAATATAGAGACTGGAGGGATTGAAGAGTTTAAACAAAAGTGAGCTAGCAAGGAGTAGGACCAAGAAGTCTAGTGTGCTTCACATAGATTAGAATAATTGATATAGTACATATGTATATACAGTATAATCTCTTTAATACGAACACGGATAATAGAACATTGTTTTAATCCCCTACGGAGTAAAATGCATATAAATAACTCTGGTTGATACGAACAAATTTCTACAGTTCCCTGGTGTTAGTATTATTGAGGTTCTACTGTATAGAGTTATTTATTAGCTTATCTCGTAAACAGAGTGTATCCTTATTCCAGAACTATTTTTCTAATTTTATCGTTGTCACAGTAGACTCCAATCATAAAGCTTTGCAATATTTGTTTCAACGTAAATAGAGGTGTGATTATCAGGTATTGAACCAAACACAAGTCAATGCTTTCCAATTATAGAATCAACCTTTACTTCTAAAATTAACTCATTCCAAAACTTCAGAATATTAGAACTCCTTATGATGTTTGATTTGTTAGTTTCTAGGTTTCCCGTTTTCAGGATTTTGTCATTCCTGTGCATTGATCAGAATACTGGCAGTGACTAGGGATACAAGTCCTTCAGGAATCAAAGTTGATATTTCTAAACTTGGGAATTAGTAATTGCATTGAAGCTCTCAAAAATGAGAATTTAGAATATGTAGCTAACGAATTTGAAATACAATGTGAGTATTCTAACAATTTGAGTCCATATTGCATAATATACTAAATAGACCCACTTTTATTCGACGTTTTGTATGGAAAACTTTGTGGTATTCAGATACTTGTGTCTGTGTAGTGTCATTGTTATCGATACCTTATCTAGAGTGATGACAGTCCATCGTCCGGACTGTGAAGCATACTCTCAAGATGAATGTCTGGGCGACTTTTTTTTCAATTGGAACCTTCCCTCTGTGCATTTTACACACAACATTAATGCTGACTTGTTTCTGTGGCTATTGGAAGCCCGATAGACAGGACCCGTTCAGTTGAGCTGATTAGAGTGGGACACACAGATGGAAACATCCAGTTAGAGGCAAATTGAGCCAAGAGCAGAGGTATTGAAAAGTCGAGTGCGCATGCGCATATCATCGTTTGTGTTTGTTATGGTATATTTACTCAACTGACTAGCCTTGCGGAAAATAATCAAGATGTCAGTAACAGCAGCCACGTGTACGTGACGACCACTTTTAGCCAGTCCTTTGAGTTCATCGTGTGTAAGTCAGAAATCTGTGCAAGTGGTGGGAATTGAAAAACGCCACTCCTCCCCTTACCACCCAAGAGGATGGTCTGGTAGAGATGCACAGCTGTTCAAGCAGGTGGACAGATGCTAACTCTAGATCTCAGTTCCCCAAGGAATCTTGTCCGACATTCTTCCAGAAGTTGCCTTTCACTGCAATAACGAACAAAACGCGTCAACGAAGTTCTCAATGCAACTGCTAATGACGGTAGAGAGTCCACTTCACAGATAGATGCAATGAGCACCAATCAGTGTCAGAGTTACAGACAGGAAAATCATTTCCTATTAACCAAATCAGCCCGTAACGATAACGACAAGCTCCAAATAGAATGTGGTTTATTGGATATTCGAGGTTGTGAGGGGGTTTAATTAATAATGTGTCCCAGGTCTGATGTCACTACATCCACGTGGTACAAAGATTCCTTAGCTGATTAGAAAATTCTAGAATTCTTATCAAAGCAATAATCTTCTTGGAAACATGAGACTAGCTAGTGGTTATGACTTGATGAGGAATCTGCATTAGAACCATTGACCTGTAAACCTAGTTAATTCCTAAATCACTCCTTTACTAATCTCATTGAACTCTCATCACAGCCATCTGGCTTAGATAAATAGAGAAATAGACTGTATCACTATCTTCAAACCTGCAATACAGCAACATTGAAAATATTCGAGACTTTTCGAGACACAATCTCACAAACCTTTCGAGACTTCGAAACGATTTCACAATCAATCGAGCCTTTTCGCAAAACGCAAATACGATTTATCCAAAAGATTTCACAGATAATTCTACGATTTAAACACGAAGCAAGTGAGTTCATTCTTTTTAATTATAATTTTAAGTAAACAGGATTTGATGTGCTTAGTAATACTCTTAAGCATATTCACTACTAACCACTTTTTAAGCTAAATTATAGAGAAATTATGCAAAACCGCTAAAATTAACCTGAAATGTTGAAAATATTCGTCTATAGACTCTAAAAATAGACGATAGTAGTCGATAATATCGAAGATTCAATCTATAAATAGAAATCTCATGTAAACTTCGGGATTTAATGAGGGACTAGGGAGATTGAAAAAGTAACTATTTCAAAATTTCGAGAAATATTGATAGAATAGCTTTCTAAGCGTGAAATTTGACATTTGCATGGTGGAATATCCTAAATTAACCGTTGAGTTCTAGTTTCTCTCTTAAGTACGAATTTATATCGAAGGTGTTAAAATATGATTAATTTATCTATGATAATTCTCAGTATATACCGGAACCGTATTATCCTGGAATAGTAGCCAGATCGCTAATTAATTTTCACCTCATTTACCACCAGAATAGAAAGGTTCAGCATTTTCTAGAGCAGCGGTTTTCAACCTTTCTTGGCTGTAGATCCCTTATAACAATTTTCCTATATTCTGTCACCCTCCTATAACCGTAATACAGTTTTCGTGTTGCCCTGATATCTTCTGTGGACCACTAAGGGGTCCCTAGACACCAGGTTGGGAACCACTTTATACAGTTAGTTATTCTCTAGTTTATTAGTTAAATTCTATTTTAAACTTTATCCATAGTATTGAGAAACTCATGCCTTACTTTATTGTTAAATTTATCCATTTCTTCTATATTTAGATTGAGTTTATCATTGATCAGCGCACACATTCCAACTGACTATTCGCATCTCGAGATACGTCAAGTAAGTTACATACAGGGGCATTCAATAAATACTAATCACACCCCACCAAAACAAAAAATAATTGTGTAAATTGGATGATTTTTACTAAGAATGTTCAAAGTAATCTCCTTTATACTTTACAACAGAATTTAGCCTTTTAATCCAATTTTCAAACGTCATCCTATACTCATCCTTGGGTATGACTTCGAGGTATTGGAAAATTGCCCGACCAAGGCTGAGCCGATCTTCAAATTCGCGTCCAGAGAGGTGATCTTTGAGTTTTCTGAACAGCCAGAAGTCACATGGGGCTATATCAGGGGAGTAAGGTGGGTGCAGGACTTCGTGCATACCCATATCTTTAATTTTTTGCTTGACAGCCAAAGTTTTATGTGGTCTGGCATTATCATGCAAAATTTTGAGACCACGTGTTCCAGTCTTTGGACGACGCTTAAGGTACGATTTCTCAACTTCAGGTAACACAACATCAGCGTAGAATTGTCCAGTAAGTGTTTGGCCTTTGGGAACAGGGATCTGGACTACAGGCCCTAGCCCATCGAAAAATATGCAGTATAAGACCTTCGGGGCACGAAAGTCGGACACACAAACAGCTGGGGGTACCTCTCCTTTTTTCAGCCATACCCTGCCATCTTGTTTTCTGATCGGTGGCTTGAATTGTATCTAAGTTTCATCCCCTGTTACTATCTCTAATAAACGTCTTGGGTCACACCATTCATAGATTGTGAGGTTTTCCTTGGCCATTTCGAGTCTAGCGGCCTTTTGTGGAGAAGTCAGGCAATGCGGTACCCATCGCACTTGGACCTTCCTCAGTTCCAACTCCGACTTCAGAATCGTGTGTGCACTTCCCGTTGAAATGCCAACATTGTTAGCTACGTCCTCAACCGAAGAATGGGGGAAAGAGTCGACGTATTCCTTTACCTCACTCAATTTGTCACTGTTGGTCGCCAGTTTTGGTGCTCCAGGACGAGGGGCGTCTTGGACAGAGGCCCTGCCTTCCCTGAACAGGTTTACCCATCTTCTGACAGTTGAATATGATAGAGAATCTTCTCCACATATCATTGCCAGCTCCTCATAAATAGACTTTGGAGGGATTTCGAGGATAGTGCGAAATTTGACATACGTCCGTTGCTCAATTTCAGAGTAATTAGGACAAGAAGCCATGCAAAATAGTATGATAGTCCAAAATGTAGATATCTAAAATCACTGAAACTCGAGAAATAATGGAGTAATCAACTCCCTCTAAGTTTTGTTATAGAGTTAAAATATGGTTGTATATAATTGCATTGAGTTGACTGGGTTTGTAATACTCTTTCATTGAAATATATTTCGTGATTAGTATTTATTGAATGCCCCTGTACTATCAATACTAGTAAATAGGAATATTATAATGAAAAGCGCACTTTGCTAACTTGCGCTGCGCGCTGGCGGCCATTTGATAGCAAATAGGCTACTTCCTATTAAGCTATAATACAATTTCTATGTCTTAATTCAATAATTTACGAGTTATTAGACAATTTATCATATTGGCCACATTTGGTAATTTGTCGAATATCTCGTAAACCATTTAATTTAGACACAGAAATTGTATTATAGCTTAATAGGAAGTAGCCTATTTGCTATCAAATGGGATTATATTTGAATGTCTTGCTATCGCTGTTTTCAAGATATAGCCCCAACTGACCAAAACACGTTTCCATAGCTACACTGGAATGTAAGAACATTCCATGAAAAATTCCAAATTTTTAGTATTAACACATTCACTTCTCAGTTCTATGCGAAAAACCTTATACTAAAAACACTTAGAAGTTCCCTTAAACGGCCTCTGAAAATCACTAAATTTGACCCAAATATAACCTGTTGCACAATCATTTGATGACTAATCTAAATTTTAACAACGGATATGGGTGCTTTGACACCATATTCATATATGCTGGTAATACATTCCTAAGCTCTATTGTGCTTTGTTAATGATTTAAGGCAGCTCATGTATTTCTTCATCCATCTTCTACCGCATCCCTGGTTAAGTTACTCTTAGGCCTTATATATAGTAGGCTATGACTGTACTTAGTATCATTTCATTACTCTAGATCAAAATGTCTGACGAAAGAAAGAACGAAATAAAAGTGTTCGTAGAACTTGAGCCATTATTGACACCTCAAACCATCGTTAAACTTCAAAACGCAATCGAAGTACCAGCACGAATCGCACAAGAAACTAAAAACGATCCCATTAAGTTCCTCTATGCACTGAAAGAATGGGACCAATTCGATCCTTCCACGTTCGATTTAGCGTTACAAGGTGTCGGTGGGAGTATCCTTCACACAGCCAGGAAGCTAGAATGGCTGTCCGACCCGAGTCACAGGCAAAGAGTGCACAAAGAAGAAACGAAATCCATGAAAACGTTTGTCCAACTGTTAACACAGGGAATAGCCTCACGAGAATGGATGCTGCTAGCTAACACTGACTCCGATACAGGACCAAAGTCCATGTTAAAACAATGCATTGAGAACAGAGTCATCACCTCTAACATGGTGGATCTCTGCGAAGACCTCGAAATCGTGAAACGGAACGATCTAGCAAACCAGGTCCGCAGTTATATAGCAACATTCCAAAATTTGAGTAGCGGGAAATTTCGCCAGCAAATCCTGGAAGAAATAGACCGTGATGACAAGGCAGAGCTAGTAGTGTGGCAGTTGAGCTTGAGAGAGTTCATCCGAACTCAGAATAAGGACGTGAGTGTTATCCTCGATCAAGATCCCGTCCCCATAGAATCCGTCTACATTCCCCTGACCGTGATCAAGGTGGAGAGTCCCGAGAAGAGAGTAGGGGCAGAGAGCGGCTGTGAAGAGATTGAATTCCTCCGAAATATCCACAGTCAGGTAGCCCAGAAATCGGTCGAGGTGGTGGACTTTGATTCGATAGTGACCACTTTTGACTCCTCCCGTCATGAACTCTGGTGTCTGATTGGCAGTCCAGGAAGCGGCAAGAGTTTTCTCTGTAAGCATTTCGCGTACATGTACGGCACCAGCACACTGACTAACTTCCGGTACGTTATCTCCATCCCGTGCCGGAGTCCTGAATGGCACAAACTCGAGGAGGCAAGACACGAAGCGGGGAACATCGTTGATAGCGACTTCATCGTGTGTTGGCTGTCACTGAGCATGTTTTCAGGTGCGAAGTGGAGCGAACCCCTCTCTGAGCAGCTGGTGAAATCGGACGGAGAGGGACTTCTGATTATCCTCGACGGAGCCGACGAGTTTGTAAGGGATGTGCCATTCGACGAGACTCTATTGAACTGTTTGCTTAAGCGACGCATCCTCCCGCTGAGCACTGTCCTCGTAACCAGCCGACCTTACGCGTGGTCCGAACTTCAGGAGAAGTCCCAATTCCGTGTGGACGCACATTTCCAGGTTCTCGGTTTCTCTCCACAAAACCGAGACCTGTATTTCGAAAAGCGCATTGAAACCGTTCCCAAGTTGAACGACGTTAACGAAATGTTGTATCGGCATGAAGAAATCGAACAGCTTTCTCTGATCCCAGTGAATGCGAGCTTGTTCACCGCTCTATTCAACGAGTCCGAGTCTATCCTGACTTTCACGCTTTCCCATATTTACACCCAGCTGATTGTGTACATGATTAGGCGCCAGTTATCCCGTATGGGCCTAAAGGAGCACAGCAAAGTCTGTGATTTCTCCAAATTCCACCCAGGAATCAAGAAATGTATTCGTGCCATCGGGAAGGAAGCAAACAAGGGCATTTTTGATCGAGATCTCAACTCCGATAAAAGCATTCTATTAAAGATCGGAGACACGAAAGTGAACAGCGAGCGTCTCGGTCTGATGCAGGCACATATGAAAATGGGTCGTTACGGTAATCGTGTGAAGGTGTGGACTTTTCAACACCTCACAATACAAGAGTTCATGGCCGCCTATTCAATTTGTGCCAACTCCTGGACGAACCAATGTTTTATTTTCCGCTACATAACTTCCTCTGTCCAATACCTGTCCATGTACAAGATGGTGATTAGGTTTGTGAGTGGCATCTTGAAACATAACGCCGGTCGCTTGACGCCTATTCTCTGCAGACACACACTCCCTAAACCGATGTCATTCTCTGATGTGCCCGTGATTCATAAGCTGTGCTTTGAGTCAGAAATAATTGACATTTCAGGTTGGAAGGAATTTACTCAGTCATTCCTCCTATTATGCACCGTTATTAGCGAAATAAACTGTTCAGATTCCATTCCTAAACATTTCGCACATTTCAAAGAGAAGTTCCATCACCCTCTCTACCTATATTTCAGGTCCACTGTCTCTCCGAATGAATGGCATTGTTTCACACAGTCATTGGAATATGTTCATGACTTTCGTGTCCTATATATTGATTCCAATTTTGTTAACGCTGGACAGTTCCATTTTCTCCTTACTCAACTTTCCTCGTGCCATCTCGATTATCTAGCACTAGAGTTTGTTAGGAAAGACTTCGACACCATCCTTTCCTACACTGAACTGCTCTCCTCTGCCACTCTACCTACTGACACCAGAATTTGCATTGACTTCACAGATTCCGACCTGACAGTTTGTAACGATTCTCAGCTGCTGTTCCCTTCACACAACCAATTCACTGGAAGTTTGAAGTTAGATCGATCTCCAATGAACCATTCAATGCTACTGAACTTGTCCAATCAATTTACGTCATTGCACGATCTGTACTATAGTCCCAAGTCGAAAGATTCTGATTGGTCGGTTATTCATGAATTAATAACAGACAATCCACTCAATGGACTGTACATTATGGACTTCCTCGATTTCCTCCCAGTGACATCTGACCTATCAGCGCTCTCCTCGCTGAAAGAGTTTTATTGGTGGACGAAACGAGATAGCTACGAAGCATTGCAATACTTGCTTAGACTCAGTTCCATCACATACCTCTGTCTACTCTCTCTTTCCTCGTCATCTCCTAATCCATCCTACCGAGACTCTCTGATACGAATAATTTCTGAGAATTCCACTTCACTGAGAGAGATCAGCTTAAGGTATTTAAACAGAATTAGGTTCAACAGCTGGAGTAGTTGCTTAGATTTGTTTTCAACCTGTTCCTATTTGATATCGTTACAACTGTTCAATTGCGATTTCACACCTGATGATATGAGCTGCTGGTACAGAGCTTTAGTAGAAATGAAGTCACTCGTTTACTTGAAACTCTATGACACTCCATTACGAGACTCTGGAATGCTGGTACTATGTCACAGTCTAAACTACCATCCAGCCATTAGGTGTTTAGCGATTGAAGATTGCCAACTCAGTTCTGACTCGTGTCTCCCGATCAAGTACCTAATCCTAACACCTCCACACATCAGAAAACTCCAACTTTCCAAATCTGAACTTTCTAAACCTGATCCGAAACAGCTGGAACTCCTCGAACAGTCAGCTGAACAATGTTCTATACAGATTGAATTGGAAGACTAATTGAAGGTGAGTATTAGTTCTGAATTTAATTACGTAAAACTGTATTTCCCAAATAATCGCCGGGGTTTTCATGCGCACGAAAAGAAGAAGCGTCGGGCGATTATTCAGGGAAATACGATAGTCAATCAAATTGGTATAAAATATTAATATCAAAATGACTTTGTTTGTTTGTGCGAATTGTTTGTGGAATTGAGAAGTGCTAGAATCATGAAATTTGACATGCAGGTAAATAAGAATCAGTCCAGGAATGAGTTCGAATATCAAAACGGAATTTTCACACCTCGCCGAGAAAGGTGACAAATTGTACTAACCAATGAAGTTTGATTATTTTATTATTGTACAGATACATGACTATGCATTATACAATGCATCCAATCGAAGTGACTATTTGGGATTGAAATTGATTGGTTCCTGAGAACCAATCAATCATCAGGCTTAAGTTTCGTGTGTCATTCATTCATGAATGGTAGAATGCAATGCATCCTAACCTGTCCTACTTCTCTAGGTGTCAGCAACTGCTCAATTACTCTTCTCACCTCTTCCTATCTTCACACCTCTACAACTCACCCCTACTCCTCCTATAACACACCACTCTACTCTCCACTCTATCTTCTAGAGATAGAGATGCTAGCTTGAACTTGAATTGTGTATTTTGTCTGAGTTCTGAATAAAGTTCTGTTCTACTGAGTTACTTTACTGCTGAATTTGGGAATAATTGTGACAATTACTGTTTAGTGAATACTCGTAGTTAACAAATATTAAATGAGCATAAAAGTGAATGAAAAACTGATTCATCTGTAAATTGAAATATGTGCACTTAATTGGGATGAAACTGGAATAGTTAATCAAAGAGAGACAATGTTTGTATCGCCAAATCCAAATTTCACTTGAATTAAAACCCGCTTTAGACTAGGAAAGTTCTTACTCATTTACGTTAAATAATTTTTGGCGGTGAAAAAAAGTGTGGGGTATAATCTATAAATAGAAAGTATTTCATTTGCAGCCGTTCTATCAAAAGCATTGCACACGTTACGTTAACATTTCCATTCAAACTATACTAAGTTACATCTTGAAGCATTCCTTGAAAGAACAAATGAGAATTGATAGACTTATTGGATATAAAAATAGATTCTCATAGGCGCCAATTTCTGAAAATAAAAGTAATAAGAAACCTGTAACCAGTAAAAATATATTTTTATTGTCTTAATTTTAGAAATATACAGCAAACTTCCGTAGTAGTTAGCGATAAGACCATGCACGTTCAACATTCTATGATAGTATACACAAAATATAAACATTAGAGATAATCAAGGTTCCCCATCTTCGATGCTCTTCATATTATCAGAGTTTCAAACAGGGGGTGATATGGAGTACTTGCCCTCCTGCTCATTCATGTACCCCCCTAGAAATAAAATGAAGAGATATGATTTAGTACCTGTCACGCTTGGGTATTTAGATATCCCAGATTTCCACCCTTGCTGCAAATCCTGTATGAAACACTGATTTTAGTTAACGAAAGCGGAATATTTACGGTTGATACGAATACTGGATAATACGAACATATTTCTACAGTTCCCTGGTGTTAGTATTAATGAGGTTCTACTGTATAGAGTTAGTTGTTTGTTAGCTTATCTCGTAAACAGAGTGCATCCTTAGTCCAGAACTATTTTTCTAATTTTATCGTTTGTCACAGTAGCTCCGATCATAAAGCTTTGTAATGTTTGTTTCAACGTAAACAGAGGTGTGATAATCAGGTATTGAACCAAACACAGGTCAATGCTTTCTAATTATAGAATCAACCTTTACTTCTAAAATTAACTCATTCCAAAACTTCAGAATATTAGAACTCCTTATGATGTTTGATTTGTTAGTTTCTAGGTTTCCCGTTTTCAGGATTTTGTCATTCCTGTGCATTGATCAGAATACTGGCAGTGACTAGGGATACAAGTCCTTCAGGAATCAAAGTTGATATTTCTAAACTTGGGAATTAGTAATTGCATTGAAGCTCTCAAAAATGAGAATTTAGAATATGTAGCTAACGAATTTGAAATACAATGTGAGTTTTCTAACAATTTGAGTCCATATAAATAAACCCACTTTTGTTCGACGTATTTGTATTGAAAACTTTGTGGTGTTCGGATACTTTTGTCCGGGTAGTGTCATTGTTATCCATACATGCTAACTGTCCCGTTTTTGGCGAGACGTCCCGCTTTTTTCACCCTTTTGTTGAGCTAATTTTCTCGAGTGTCCCGATTTTACCCGAAATTTCTCTATTTTATCCCGCTGTTTTGTATTCTATGATTAATAATTTTCTATTGGTTCCGCCATGTCCCGCGAAATTCAATACCGCGTCCCGCTTTTATACGGCTCAAGTCAGCATAGCATGTATGTTATCCATACCTTATCTAGAGTGAAGATAGTCCATACTTTCTTACTGTTTGTTTGTTTGTTTGTTTGTGTTAGCAGTTAGCTGATGGAGGTTATCTCGTCAGTTATCGCTTTTGCCCAATCAAACGCTATTCTACTTTTGGTGGGAATAGGCCTAGTCTACCTGATCTGGTCCCGACTAGCTCGTAGATCCTCTCAGAATAGCCCAGACACGGACGGACTTTATGAGAGGGACAATTCCAAACTGAACGCCGTATATGAATCGATGTTATCACAGAGACAGAAACTACAAGAAAGCTATTCCGTAGCCGCAGAAGAATTCGCCGCACAGCAATCCGTTCGAGAGAAACAAATCGAAACAAACCGAACAGAGAATAAGCATAAGACGAAATCAGAGCGAAATGCGTTTAGTCACCCCAATAAATATTTACCGCTGGGAGGAGGAGGAGGGGGCAGTTCATACCGTCCCCCTAAGAAGGGACCGATAGGGGGTGGAGGGGGAGGTTGAGGGTAGTGTGAAGTGGTTTCAGGTTTTACAATTCGCGTATGTTATGACGTGTGTGCTCTAAACTGTGGAGCGAGTACTCACTGATCTGATACGCGCAGCTCATTGGTCAACTGCTTAACTATAAGTTTTATTATATGATTGCTCGTTCTGTTTATTTATAATTTGATTTTGAATATTTTCAGATCTATATTTATACTCAATGGCACTAGGGGGCTATTTTTTCTAAAGGGGGATTGGAGGAGTACCCAAGAGGTATTGAAATTCCTTAAAGTTAATGATTTTGAAAATGAGATCCAACCTAATATTAGGACATATAACGTATAGGTCTGTGTATAGAGGTAATCCTTTTTTCTGATACTAAGAAAGAAACGAATTTTGAATTTATTTCTGGTCCCAAGATATTAAATTCTTATTGAATTCACCTATGTACTTATTCAATGTGGGATGAATGTGAGAATTAATGATATTTGGGCATACATTCACTCTATATTAGCTATCTCTATCAGACGATGATATGTCAGATCTAATCGATCTAGCAGATTCCAATTCTTCTCCTACGGGGGAGAATTCAACTCCTGATAACACACAGCACTCTTCTACTGATGGTAAGGCTTTTTCATCCATCCATCCAACCGTCCATCCATCCATCCATCCATCCATCCATCCATCCATCCATCCATCCATCCATCCATCCATCCATCCATCCATCCATCCATCCATCCATCCATCCATCCATCCATCCATCCATCCATCCATCCATCCATCCATCCATCCATCCATCCATCCATCCATCCATCCATCCATCCATCCATCCATTCATCCATCCATCCATCCATCCATCCATCCATCCATTCATCCATCCATCCTTTCTTTATCTCTTGTTGTCCTAGGAAGCTCAAATTTTCCAGTTGTCGCTCATGCAGACACATCGAGTGAGCTAAATCAGACTACATGCCAGATTGTGGTGAAGGATGAAACAGATTGCAAGAGTCAGCAGAAGCAGATAATAAACCTATCAGTCTCCTATACCATCAACGACCTACACAAACTGGTGGGACAGCAGGTCAAGTACAAGATGGGAACATTCACTCTGGTCTGGGATAGAAAGGTTAGTTCTTACAACACTATTTTATTATTATTGATGTGCTCTATCATATTATGACAACAAACAAATGTTGATGTTATGTCAACACAAGTTATAAATATAACACTATTCCATCGATTCTGTATTGGTTTAATTGGTTGGGTTTACTTAATATAATTTAAATGTTTGATTTGCACTTTTGTTATCCTTGGTTTATTCGGTATTTATTAAGAAAACTTTTTCTAATACATTTAGTAAATGTTAATTTGACGTTTAGATAAGTGAGAGTTTTAACTGATTTTAAGAATAATTTCCGCGTTTTTTTCAGGATTTCCTGATAATTCGGGCTAAAAATACCCATTAATAATTCATAACTACTAAATAGGACGGTTGGAATGCATATAACGATTATTACACTATACTCTTCGGTTTATGTTCAAGTCCATATAACACGATGGGAGGAGTATCTTGAACAAATTTATTTATGGCTTCGAGGCGTTTTGACTCAAACAGTCTGTTGACTGACATTTTTATTAACACAGTACTCCCTCACTAATCCGAACAGCTCTGTTCCAATGATCGAAAAATCGTTCGGATTAGTGAATTTGTTCCGATTAGTGAAATAACACTAATTCAATAGGGAATTAATTATAATAAATTTGTATTGTTAGAATGTTAAGGATATTATTTCGCTAAGATTGCTTATTTAATGAGGTTTCTCAATCTTATTGATGGATACAGTTGACTCCGCTTAATAGGGTCACATTGGTCAGAGGACATTTTGCCCCGATTAGGCGGAGAACCCTATTAACCGAAAATATTTTGTATTAGCTTCTATGTGTGAGAGCTATTCCGGTCCTGCCAAAAGTGGCCCGATTAAGCGGTTGACCCCATTAAATAGTGACCCTATTAAGCGGAGTCGACTGTATAATATTATAAAGTTTATTTAAAGCATAGAGGCGAATCATAATATACATAGTATTTTAAGTGTTCGGACTATCGAGTGTGTACTGTAGTTATAAATAAATGTATAAAGCG
Source organism: Aphrocallistes beatrix (assembly GCA_963281255.1). Taxonomy (NCBI): domain Eukaryota; kingdom Metazoa; phylum Porifera; class Hexactinellida; order Sceptrulophora; family Aphrocallistidae; genus Aphrocallistes; species Aphrocallistes beatrix. The sequence goes on along the minus strand of OY725506.1, from coordinate 493,965 downwards.
AGGTTGCAACCGAGTAGTTCAATATTCGGTTAGGTCAAATACTATTTTGCAAACATTTGATGTTCGGTTGGGAACTGAATACTATCAGTATTCGTATTCGGTGATGGAATATTCATGCATACTTTATCCGGTACAAAGTTTCAAACTTGGTGACAACATATTTTTCTAACTAATTGACCTATCAGATACAGCCAGTATCTGTAAAATAGATCAGCATACAGTTATATAACAATTGACAGTCTTACATTAAAGATTATTTCGAGGTATTGTCTAGGAGCGCGAGACGTTCCTTTAGGCGTAAGATTTTAATTCTCAAACACTTTGAGAATTAAAATCTTACGCCTAAAGGAACGTCTCGCGCTCCAGGAGCGTAAAAATCCAGAATAATACTCAATTTACCCTCTATTATAATCAGGGTATTATACAGCCCTCCAGATAATCGCTCCTGGTCTAAAATAAATATATTTTCATACGTCTAAATCGATAAATAACATTGTAATATAAGATAAATTGTGTAATATTCTAAAACGCTCCTAAACGCTTTCGGGCTTAAAATCATACGCCTAAAGGAGCGTCTCGTACTCCTAGATAATTGGATGACTATAATGGTATTATCGATTTAGGCATACTGTCGACTCCGCTTAATAGGGTCACATCGGTCAGAGGACATTTGCCCCGATTAAGCGGAGAACCCTGTTAACCAAAAATATTGTTTATTAACCTCTTTGTGTGAGAGCTATTCCGGTCCTGCCAAAATGACCCGATAAACAGACCCTTTAAGTGGAGTCATTATTAAAATTTAGGGTTTGAAATTGCTGTATAATACCCTGACTTCAGCCCCTCTGTAAGATTTATCAAATACCCGAGTGTATCAGCATTCGTATTCGGTTAGGGAACTATTCATGGATACTGATATTCGGTTCAATCTGTTTCAACTTTGCTCCAAAGTAACTGCAAAATATAATTGATAAAGAGCTTAAATTTTATTATTTTCTTAGTTAGTGTGGGTTTGAAAGTGTGAGAATTCCACCTATTAATAGCATTCTCACAATCATTCTCTCTGATAAACTAAAATACATAGAACTCAACTATACATGTCTCTATGTATTAACGGATTTTGTATCTCCCATCTCATACATTATGCGATCATTGACAAGATTTGATTAGTACATACGTATAGTCAACTCCGCTTCATTGGGACAAGTCTCCAGGTACCGTATTGTTCCCTTACATAGAAGTTAATACTACATTCCATCGGTTAATTGGGAACTCCGCTCAATCTCTGCTCAAAAAGGAAGAAATAATCGAGACCAAAGTGTTAAGTCACCTTTACTTTTAAAAATTTCTCTTGCGGCTAGGTCTTTTCCAGTTCTACTACAAAGTTGAGACCTGTTGCATGAAAAAATGCCCCCCCCGTGAAAAAATGCCCCCACCATGGATATTTATGTAATATGGGGGGGGCAAAATTTCATGGAGTTAGCGTGAAAAATTGCCCCCCCATGAAAAAATGCCCCCCACCATGGATATTCTTGAGTTTAACACTAAATATTGCTGATACTATTTATATACGATACATTTATGAAAGTCATTGTTATTACTTCACACGACTAGTTTGTTGATTTACAGTGCTTTAGTAAACGAATAGAAGCCAAATAGCATTCAAAATGTTTTGTATAAGCATTGGCATACTTTAGAATATCCATGGTGGGGGGCATTTTTTCACGGGGGGGCAATTTTTCACGCTAACTCCATGAAATTTTGCCCCCCCCCATATTACATGAATATCCATGGTGGGGGCATTTTTTCACGGGGGGGGCATTTTTTCATGCAACAGACCTTTGACCGTGGGTTATTAACAAATGAACTTAGTAAAGTATCGAAAATTGTGCCCCAAATTATTGTGTAATGTTTATACTTGATCGCCCTCTTGTTAAACCCATTTACTACTATATATAGTACCTCTGTATTATATTATATGCAAATACCTTAGTTTGTATATCCACAATCTTTGTGGAAATGGTGTAAATTAAGACGAGAAAATACCATTAGACACTCGTGATTTATTAGGCTCATATAACTAGTAACTATGTACGTTCAAGTATATATGAAGTGTGACTTCTTCTGATACACAAGTTTTTCGTTATTAATTCATCTGAGTTCATATTATATTTCAAATGAGCGGATTTAATACTTTGTTTGTGAATGCTTTGAGCGGAAAAACTGAAACGATTCTCATCAAACCTGATGCTTTAATCTCCGAACTTAGGCAACTGATAGAGAAAAGAACTGGTATTGATTCTGAGAGACAAATTTTAAAATTCGCAACGTTTTTGTGTGATGAGCGTAATGGCAAATCAATGACATTGAAAGATTATGGCATTGGAGACCATTCCACAATTGAGGTAATGGTTGGGTTAGAAGGAGGTGATGGTACCAGTGTTTTAAAAATTCCCGGTATGGCGCTAGTCAAATGTGCAGATATTACTTCTGAAGATAAGTTTAAAACAATCAAATTTTCAAAATACGCACCCGCTTGGAGGTTTGTTGTTCCAGGCTTGAATTTTGAGGGAGTTTGTAAGAACGAAGGTTGTGTGGCATGCAAAAAAAACGTATGGATGCAGAAAGGTTTTTTTGAACCAACTAAGGGACTATGTGATTTCAGTTATGAGATGAACAATCTCGAATGCCCCATGTGCTCAATTAAAATCGAAGAGGACGCAGTGAATGGATTTGGCTACTACAACTGTAAACTGAGGGTTGAGTGTCTCCCGACTGGGAGAGAAAAAATCGACTTTGAGGTGGAATCAAGAGACGATTTCAAGTGTGCCTGTGGCTCTGGTGATGATGAGAAGATTTCTTATAAGTACATCCGGCTCACTGTTAACCCGTTATGAAATCTTGAACGATTGAGCTAAGGAATAATCTCCTTTGTGTTAGGTTAGGTACTAGATAGGTTAGTACATTTATTGAGTTAGTTAGTGCTTAGTTTTGTAGAGTTGAGTTAGAGCTAGGATTCTATACTCATTGTTTGTGTGCAATGCTATTCTTTATCTTTGGTTGGAGGTTGGCTTATATTATCCTCAAGAAAAAAAGTATTACATGTAGGACGAGTTTTTTTGAAATTTTATTGCACTAGCAATCCCAAAACTGCCAGAGTACAATGATATCAGAAATTATCAGTGAACACTTTTCAGGCTAAATTATTGCGAAAATCTGAGAAAACACGCTTAATTTATTCCTTATAACTCAAAACATTCATCTTAAAATACACAGAACTTCTGGGTACTTAAAGGAATATATCCATTGTCCAAGGATGTTGAAACTAAATAATGAGGTAACCGATCTCAAATAACAACAATATATAAGACCGTGTTTAGAGATATTAATGTAGAGTAAACATCAATCAATAAAATACGCAAACTACTTTTAATTAAGTTTATGCAATTGATTCATTTAAAATAGCTACACTTGTGAATATAACCTCTCTGTGAGAATTATTCTCGTCATATCTGTACTGACTTCTTATCAACAGCACTGATGCCACGGTTTTAGAAGTGGTGCGGTTTTTAACTAACCAACCGAACCACTTTTGAAAAATGGTTCGGTTTAAACTTTACCAACTGAATCAGTGGCGCTGATTAAGGCTTGAATTGGCAACTAACCACTGTGATTAGACTGGTGCTGAGCTTATCATTGTTTATGTTGACCGTATATATGTATGTAGATTGTGCTGTTAATGTCTAATTAGTGCTTGTATTCATAGTTAGATATAACTTCATTTATTATTATTATATGAACTTGCTTGATTAACATAGAGAACATTCTGATATTTGATAAAAGTCACTTCTCTCTGATTTAGATTAGATAATAAGATGGTTTATGATAACTTTATGTTGCATTACGCAGATATATGACTTGCATGTGCCATTATGCGTTTCTAAATAACCCATATGTCGGTAGGTGCATATATTTGTTGCATCTCGCTTACTCGAATTCGGTGATATTTCTGTGATTTGTGAATACACGTATATTGTTTGATCAAATGGAAGCTAAATTAAATAATTTATTTGTGAATGGAATTGACGGTAAGCATTATACTATTAAACTCCAACCAGCTAATTTTTCGGCGACCAAAATATTGGAGCTTAAGGATATCATTCAGAAAAAATCCGGTATTAATGTAGGAGAGCAGAGGTTGATTTACAGGGGTCCAGAATTGTATGAGGTACGAGATGGTAAGTATATGACATTCAAGGATTACAATATTCAAAATGATTCAATTATTACGCTGACCTCTGTACTTCGTGGAGGTGGTTTTCTACCGCTGAAATTTGCTGACATTACTTCCAAAGATAAATTCAAAACAAAGGAATTATCCGAAGATGCCCCGGAATGGCGTATAATAACTCCAGGGTTAAATTTTTTGGGAATCTGCGAAAACCCTTTCTGTGTAGCTTGTAATAATGATGTCTGGGTAATGAAAGGATTATATGAATCAGAAAATGGCTACTGCATTCTCAACATTGAGATCACAAAACTGAAATGTCCCATGTGTGAATCAGCTCTCGCTAAGAAGAATGTGTTTGGTATCGGCATTTATCAGTGTAGAGTTCAGGTAGAGTCTAAGCAGGAAGGAAAAGATGAGATCTCTTACGAAATTGTAGCAGGAGATAAGATGGAGTATGAGTATGCAGGGTGTTTGAAAGAGGAAGATAAGATTGAATATGAATACATCAAACTGATTGTCAAACCTTTGGAAAACTTGTCTTCAAAAGACGTGGACCTAATACAATTGGATTAGTGTAGTGCAGTCTAGTCGCACGCAACTAACCTAAGTTCATATAGTACTACCTTGTCTCAAAAGTAACACTTCGTTTCATAATGTATGTTTATTTTCCCTTTTGATTATAGTTTAGTTAATAATAGAGGTTGTTATATCTTGACCTAAAACTTCATTCTTAATTCTTAGCTCATTTATTTTCTGTGTCCTCGTAGATCCTATTTTTGTACGCTTGTGGATTTGTAGTTTTGTAGTTTTGTATTTTCTTGTGTGTTTTTACCTATAGGACCCTTACATGTATTAAACTAAATCAAACTAAAGTCAAACCTCCAATACTTTGTTAGTGAACACCTCGAAATAGTGAACACTATTTTATATTATTCTTAATATCTAATATTCCGATCAATTAGTATTAATGAGAACCTCTGCTTAATGAATACAACGATATTGTATGAACAAAGATCTGCTTCATTCAGCATTGTGTTCGGATAAGCGAGGGTTCACTGTGTGTATTCAGACGTCTTCTGTATTTACCCTGCAAGCATCATTATAGCAACACAGTGGGAAATTATTCCCGGATAAGTGGAATAAGGATAGTACAACCTTGATTATCCAAACACTTTATTAATTGAAACCGATTAAATTTTCAAATAAGTTTAAGTGTGTTTAGGTAGACGAAATAATAAAAGTTGACTTCTATACCTAGGCAATTATGTTAAATTGTATCATCGACTAATTTAATTGAGTGGAAGTAATAATTTTATCCTCGAGAAATACTATCGACACAGAAATTGAAATGGTGCGATTGCAATCTAGAGACAAGACGAGGAGTACCGGGTTTAAACCCAAAAAATTACTGTAATTATAAAGGATTAATTACACAAATATATTACATAAGGTTTGCTTATTGACTTGCATTAATTTTAGGAATGAGTTATTAATAGAATACTTAATGGCAAATAGATGAAGTTATCTGCACAATTCAACAATGTGTATAAAGTATCCACACGTATTGTAAACTGCGAAGCGTCCAAGGCTCGTGTTTTAATACTGTTATTTAATATGTACATATATGGTCATCTTCAGGTCATGTTACCAATATGCATTTGTGAATAACTTACACGATATATATGTAGAGAGATATATTTGATTGTATCTCACTCAAATTTTGTGATATTTCTTGTGAATCTATTGTTTGGTAAAATGGAATCTGAATTAAATAATTTATTTGTAAAAGGGATTGGCGATAGCATTTATACTATTAAACTCCAATCAGCTACTTTTTCAGGGACCAAAATTTCAGAACTTAAGAATATCATTCAGAAAAAATCTGTTATTAATGTAGGAGAGCAGAGGTTGATCTATAATGGTCGAGAGTTATACGATGTACGAGATGGGAAGAGTATGGCATTCAAGGATTACGATATTCAAAATAATTCGAATATTACGCTTACGCTTGCGATTTCTGGAGGTACCGGTCTTCTCCCGCTGAAATTTGTTGACATTACTTCCAAAGATAAATTCAAAACTTTGGAATTATCGAAAGATGCTCCGCAATGGCGTATAATAACTCGAGGGTTAAATTTTGTAGGAATCTGCAAGAAACCTTCTTGCGTAGCTTATAATAACAATGTCTGGGTAATGAAAGAGTTTTATGACTCATATAATGGCTTGTGCCTTCTCAACAGTGAGATAACAGAATTACAATGTCCCATGTGTAAATCATTTCTCGCTAAGAAGAACGTAACAGGTCTTGGCATTTATAAATGTAGACTTAATGTACAGTGTAAGCAGGAAGGAAAAGATAAGATCTCTTACGAAATTGTAGCAGGAGATAAGATGGAATATGCAGGATGCTATAAAGAGAAAGATAAGATTGAATATGAATACATCAAACTGATTGTTAAGCCACTGGAAGACTTATCTTCAAAAGACGTGGACCTAGTAATAGTAGAATAGTGGAGTGTAAGACTGTTAGTGCCACAGAGCTAACCTAAGTTCATTTTCTCTCTTCTTTCTTTACACTATTTGTTAGGCATTAGTTAGCAAGTTTGATTGTTATATCTTGAACACAACTTTATACTTAATTCTTATTTTCTGTATCCTCGTAGCTCCAATACTTTTATGCTTGTAAATTTGTATATTTGTATTTTCTTGTTTGTTTTTATTCTATAGGACCCTTACATGTATTAAACTAAATCATTATGAGTCAAACCTTCAATACTTAACATCTTACTATTGAGCTCCTCGAAATAGAACACTATTCTCAGTTCCTAATATTCCACCAATCAAATAGTATTAATAGAAACTTCTGCTTAATGAATACATGGATATATGAACAAACAAGGTTGGGACATCACGACAAAACGGGACGGATGGCATGTACGAGATTGACTAGACTGTGATGTTGCGATAATTACTATTTATTTGAACTAATGATTATCTAGAAGGAATGAGATTTTACTAATGCCCCATTCAAATGATAAACACGGAAAACCAAGCAGTTTGTTTATATACAAGACAACCTGACTAAACCTGAATCTAATTCTAATAATAGCTAGTATAATGGTGTCACTTGTTACTATTATTATAATATTAATTGTGGTAATTTGAAACTAGCAACACTCATTTTAAAGTTACGTTAACACTATTTTATTCCTGACGAGTCTAGTTACCCCAGAAAACCTGAAATTACCCTCAACGTAGTAATTTACCCCTAATCCCAACCACTGCCATACGGTACACGGACACATTCTATACAATTAATGGTGGTGTGGTGTTATAATGGAGCTGCACTATCAGTCTGTTGATCAACACTTTAAGTGTTTATTCGATTTGATGTTTATAAATGATGCTTACTGCTGTTTGTGTGTTTGTTTATGTTTCCTGTTATTTGTTTGTGTTTGCTGTTCTTCATAGAATTGAACTTACTGCTATCATGAAACTAATTAGTTATATAATCTGGAAATATTGCATCATCTCGTCTTGATTGTAGATAATGATCTGTTCTAGAATCTAGTGCTTACAGCTATTCTTTAGTTCAATGACTCTGTACGTATATAAGCACGATCAACTGAGATAATTGTAATTTATTACAGTTTTTTTGGATAAGTTTATTAGAATATATTTTGATATCGATTAACGGTTGCGTTTGTTTACAATAATGGAAGATATATATATATCAGGTTTTGGAGGAAAAGATCTTACTATACCAATTAGATCATCCAAATTTAAAGATTTTAAAGTTTCAGAACTAAAGTCTATAATTCAAGCCAGGACTGGTGTCGAAGTGGAAAGACTGAGATTATTATTTGGATCAAAAGAATTGGAAAGCGAACATACTCTGTGTTATTATGGTATTAAAAGGGGATCAAATATTGTGATAGTTTCAAGATTACTTGGAGGAGGAGGTCCATGTTTTAATCCACTGAGATTCGCTGACGTCACCTCGGAAGACAAATTCAAACCTATCGAGTTTGAATGCGGTCCGCAATGGAGAGCAGTGAGCTTAGGCCTGAGTTTTACTGGAACTTGTAAGCAAGTTGGGTGCGATGCTTTGAACGACACTGTACTAGTGAATAAAGGATTCTATAAATCCACTGGTGGTCATTGCATGCTCAATTTCGAGATTAGCAAGCTAGAATGTCCCATGTGTAATGTCAAACTTAACAAGAAAGAAGTGATTGGTGTTGGGATTTATCAATGTAAGCTGACTGTGACATGCAAGCAAGAAGATAAAGACGAGATTTCTTACGACATTGTGTCTAAGGATAAGTACCAATACGCCGGTTGCATAGGTAAGAAGGATAAGATTAAATATGAGTATATTATGCTAATCGTTAAAAAACTATAAATAGCTGCAAGAAGTTATTTTGTTCTTCTGTATTGATTGATAAGTTTAGTTAGTTTGCTTAGTTCTAGAACCTAGATATTTGTTTAGATGTGATGTTTGTGTTTATTATTAGTTATCCCAACAAATATTTTTCAACTTTACCTATAATGGGGATCAGGGTTGGAATTTAACCCGGGTTAAAACAGGTTTTATTCTCCAGAAACAGATTTTCCCAGTCACTGTCTTTGTTTTCAAATTCAACGATATAATTAATTATATAAGCGTATTTATTAAGAGTTGCATATCAAATCTATTACATTGAAAATCTAAAACAAATGAAAAGCAAATCGCCAGTCAAACTCCACTGAACCTCTCTATTCCCGATAACAGGTTATCAATTTTGCTGGTTCTCTAAGTCTAATCTATTTCGAAGTTTGTTCTGGACTAAACTAAAGTTAGAAAATATCCGCTCGATAGAAGCATTTATGCGCCTCACATTAGACCTTCTACTTTTAGAAAAATAGCTTTGAACAGGATCACTGGGTCACCACAAAACTAGCCATTATACATGCAGTAACCGCTATGATTAGAGTAGGTAAAAAAGACAAACTGCTCTACATATATAACAGTAGTATCCTTGTTTCTTGAAAGCACATTAGATTGTTGTACATTTTAAGAAATTCCATGTTTGTACATCAGAGGTCTTATTAAAAACATCATTACGGAATCTCAATATAATACTTGCAGTATAGGGATTTTCAATCCAAACAATTGATATCGCTAAGATTTACAAGTACATACATTATAATAAAACCCACTTTAACCCAGTTTAACCCACAAAAGGGGGTTTTGCCCAGCCCGGGTTTAACCCGGGGCGTGGGTTAATTAGCCAACCCTAATGGGGATATATTGCGATCCTCGTGAACTGTCCGTGTAATATTATATTACAATTCTCTGAGGAGTCTTCTTGTAGTAATAACTATAGCTCCCCTTGAAACCTAAGTGACGTTAATGCGAAACGTGAACTACACGTGTAGGTTGAGTATACAACAATTTTAGACTTATCATAGTTCCAATTATGTATTTCATTTTTATGAAAAGGTAACGATTTTTGAAAAAATCTATTTTTCAAGGATTTATGTTTTGTTTTCGAGTTTAATTTTTAATTCTCCGTAGATAAAATAAGGCAATATGTGCGATTGTGCAACTTGAGATGTAAACTTAGAATGTTAAAATGTTTATACTGAGGTGTTAATGTTTCATTAAATATTTCCATTCAAGCTTTCTACAAAAATCAGCTTCTATATACGTATAGTTCCTATTGAACCCGTTTACTTGTTGTTTAAACTTAAACACAGATTCGTTTAAATATCTACAATTCCAACACAGTGCGTGACAGTGATAGACACATGCATCAGTCTTCAGTGTGTAATAACTGTACTGTGATGCAATGAAGTGCAAACAATTAAATTCGTATATTTCCTTTGCACTTCTGTTAGACGTTACGTTCCATTTGCTCATTATTGTTGGTGTGGTGAATATTATTTTACAGTTCTCTTGGTTGTGTCTGAATTCTTCTTGAATCATTTGTGCACTATCTTCTTTCCTAAATGACTTTCTCATTTGTTTACACGAAACAATTTTTATATTTTGAACTTTTCTAAGATTCAATTTTGTATTTTGTTTTTATACAAAAAGTACCTAATTTTTAAAAAGGGTTTTCTCTCCTTTTTCAAGAATTTAAGTTTTGCATTTGAGGAGAATTTCTAATTGTCCACGGGGTAAGATTTTCTGCTGAATAATGTTACCATCTTTCAAACAGTTAAAAATATATTTCTGTATGCACATCTATGCATATATATAAATCTCAACTTTTGCCATATAACACTGCAACTAAACTTTACCTCGAACTGAACTATGACAAGCAACTCCGTGCAAATCTTCGTTAGGCAGCCAGACGGTCGCAACTTGGCTGTTAACCTCACAGAGTTTGATTCTGTGACCGTAAACGAGTTAATGGAGATAATCTCGCATCGAACCTTGGTCGGTTCAGAGTTTTTTCGCCTGATTTACGGGAGTCACAACTTGAGCACCTCTGAAAACGATTCCCCGACTACCTTGTCCGACTATAAGATCGAGAGGGACGCCACTATCCATATGGTGCCACGTATTAGAGGGGGGCACATGGGTATTTTTAGGTTTGCGGACATGACAAAGAAGGAGAATTTCCGAGTTAAGGAGCTGGTGGTTGGAGGGGTTTCGTGGAGAACGGTGGATGACGGTCTTAACTTCATGGGGAAGTGTTCGTCTCCTCGGTGCAAGGCTTACAACGAATTCGTCATCGACTCGAAAGGTTTCTATAAAAAGGAGAATAACGAATGCTTTCTCTACTCAGAAATCCACAAACTCCGCTGTCCTGAATGCGGACACTCCATCAAGAGCAACACTATCTGTGGAATAGGCCTATATAACTGCACAGCTGTGTTTGAGTGCAAACCTCTTCATTCGGAAGCGGTGAGGTTCGAGATCGAAGCAAGGAGCGAGTACAAGTACGCTGGATGTGTGGGTGATGACCAGAAAATAGCTTATGACCACTTTGTAATCACTGTCAATCCATTGGACTCTGATCCGATGGATATAAGCTACTAACTGTGATACCATCATGTTCTAACTAACTGTGTTACCACCATGTTCTAACTAACTGTGTCACCACCATGTTCTAACTAACTGTTTTACCATCATGTTCTAACTAACTGTGTTACCATAATGTTCTAACTAACTGTTTTACCTGCATGTACCTTAGATACTCTAGTTATGCACTTAGATTGCTAGATGAGTTTGTGACGTAATATTTTGTGGCATTTATATACAAGAGGGTTGGGTGGTATTTAAAATGTCTTTAGAGAGTGTAACGTGATATCTAAGATTGATTTCACGAATTGAATTAGTTAACTTTACTTGTTTACAATCCAAATGTTGTTATTTATATCTCGGAATTGTTTATTTTATGTAAATTTGTGTTTTAACCACTAAAATTAGCTACTTAAACGAAATAAATAAATTTTCTAAAATATTACTGTATAATATTTATTATTCCAGTTTGTTTACTTGTGTATATGTATATATATTTGTTTGTATTTGTTGTTATGTTGTTGTGTAACTATCTAGGACAGCTCAGTGAAAGACAACGAGGTGGAACTAGACATAGACAACAAGACCTCTCTCTACGATTTCGGATTTAAAACGAAGAGAGAAGTTATTTGCATTCGAGATAAGAACGACAGACAGCCCCAAGTTGTATCAGATGTGAGTTATCTCTGTCATTTATCCTAACCTGACTACGATATTGGTACAAAGGAATGTTATAATTTTGTTAATCAAATTGATTGGTCCCCAATGATAATTTCTCCCCAACAGGATGATGAGCAGAAGAATGTTCAGCTGACTAACGTGACTTGGAACAAGAACTGGAGTACGAACAGTCCTGCATCAGACGGGATGCGTCCCTCCTACACCCCAGGGACTGTCTGGTACTCCTATCAGCTCCAGCAGTCAGAGACAGGTAGGAACACATCCGCTGACTCTCTCTCTGATCTAGTTTATTAAACTAGCAAACTTGACGGCAGAAACTATTCTAGCTCTTGCAAGGAAAATTCTATTCACTAAATCCGTTTTCTATTTCGATCAAAATTTAATTTATAATAACGTATCTCAAATGACTGACAAATTTGAAGAAATCTCATTGATAAAAATGCCACCTCCCTATATTTTCAGTTTTTTCTTCATTATTTGATATACAATCAACTCCGCTTAACTAAGACAAGTCTCCAGGAACGGAATGGTTCCCATACATAGAAGCTAATAATAAATTTCATCGGTAAATTGGGAACTCCGCTTAATCGGGCAAAATATCCCTGGACAAAGTGTCCCGATTAAGCGGAGTCACCTGTACTTTGATTCAACTTATTTCTATCTCTCTTAGGTTTCGTTGGTCTCGTGAACCAAGCCATGACTTGCTATCTCAACAGTCTCCTACAGACTCTGTACATGTCTCCTGAGTTCAGGAATGCTCTCTACAGGTAGATAAACATCTCCTTTCTAGAGATTCATTCGTTTGTTTGTTTGTTTGTGTTTGTGTTTGTGTTTATTAGGTGGAGGTTTAACAAGAATGAGAATGGGAAGGAGAGATGTATTCCATACCAACTGCAAAGGTTGTTTATACAGTTACAGGTAAGGTGCAATGGAATGCTTCATCGCTGAGCACACTAATTGTGTTATCATAATGGAACGGAGGTTCCAATACATTTATACTTAAGTATGAGACATTTGATTGGATAATATACTTTGCTAGACTTCTGATAAAAGAGCTGTCGAAACGACTGACATTACAAGGAGCTTTGGGTGGGACACAAATGAAGGTATAGTTCATATTATTCATATCTAAACAAGTATGTCAACAAATATGAATGATCTTTTCAAACACAACAACAACAACAACATTCATGTTTACTTTGTTTGTTTACTAGCTTGGCAGCAACATGATGTACAGGAGTTGTGTAGAGTTATGTTCGATGCTCTCGAGATTAACTTTAAGAATACGGAACAGGTCAGTGGTATTCAAGTCAATAACCAACAAATATTCCCTCCATTTTGATATCCCTGTTAAATATAACTGTTAACTATACTATCAATCTAAGTTGACTAATTCATGAATTATCAATGAATTACTCAAAATTTGAAATTAAAATAATGAAAAAATATTTGATATTTCGCTTAGGGCCTGAGCAATGTTAGAGGTATATAACATGAGCAACCTTTTAACCACTTTTGGGCATAAAATCTGCACTAATGTTTGAGATTTTGAATAATTCATAATTCTTCATCATCTTTCAATGAATTAGTCAACTTAGCTATCAATCATTTATACTGAAGCTCTTCATTCACACAGTATTCATTTATTTCCTAGTGCATTCTATAACTGCTAGTTCACCTCTCTAGGCTTGTCTCATCAACCACCTCTACCAAGGGGAGATGAAGGACTATGTGAAGTGCTTGGAATGTAGACAAGAGTCTGCTAGACACGACACATTCCTAGATATCCCATTGGTCATCAGACCGTTTGGCTCTAACGTTGCTTATTCGTCTGTGGTGCGTGAGTTGTGTAGAATAGACCAAGAATAAGCAAGGACAATTGTATTTCCTAAAAACAACTATTTTCAACCTTTTTTGACTGTAGACTCCCTATTGCAATTATTCCTATATTGTGTGGACCCCCTGATATCTTCTGTGGACCATTAAGGGGTCCATGGAACCACTGGTATAATCTAATCATTATATACAGTGTAAAGGAATTTATCGAACTCTGTATTTACTCTCTTGAGAAATTAATAATTAGATCCTTTACTGTCTTATCTATGTTGGCTTTAGTTATTTATTTTTTCGTTTTTTGGTAGGAAGAAGCACTTGAAGCGTTTATAGAACCAGAAACATTGGACGAGGAAAATCAGGTTCAATTCCCACTTCTTTTCTTTTCCACTCAAACTCTTGTGTTTTACTGTTTGTTCTATATTTAGTATCAGTGCGAGAATTGTGGAAAGAAGTGTGATGCACACAAGGTTAGTATCACATTCCTCTACTTTGTTTTGTATCTAACTAAACCAATAGTTTTAACCTGAATTATACAGAAAGTCAGAGGGTAGCACACTTATAGTCAGTAGGCTCATATGTAATCCCCCTGAAACAGTGGATTACCCAGCATAGGAGGGAAGAGTGCATGAGTCCAAATTTAGTATATGGTTAATATAAACTACATATTTTACTTTCACAAGCACGCTTCGCTTGCTTGCGCTCCGCGGCTTGCAGACACTTTGTGTCCGCAGAGTCTCTCTGCGGGCGCCTGGAGTTTATCAATCGCTTATTTTGGGAGTTTGGTTACTTTATATAAATATTGTAAACAAAATTTAATAAATAATTTCTCATATAGCTTCGAAAATATGATATTCGAAATCTACACCCCTGAAAATCCTATGTCAACCGTTGAAAGCCAGTCTCTAGCCTCTTTTTGTATTTGTTTACTTTATGTATCTAATGTAAACAAAAGTAAACAAAATTAAACAAATTAATTATCAAATTTACTCGAAAATATGATATTCGAAATCTACACCCCTGAAAACCCCATGTCACCAGTTGGAAGCTATTATTATATAATAATTATATAATAATTATATGATTATTATATAATTATTATATAATTATTATATAATTATTATAAATACAGTAGAACTCGGTTAGTACGTACCCCTCCGGGAAGCGGAAAAAAGTACGTACTATCCGTAAGTACGTACTAACCGAGTTGATATTACATAGGAATCTATATAATAAATGAATTTTGGTTCAGAGAAATTAGTACGTACTAACCGAGTTCTACTGTAATTATATAATAATTATATAATCCACGGATTAACTAATAGCTTGAAAGTGACAAAAATTTAACTCAGATGTTCATTTGAATATCCGTATCAGCTGATAATTATCTCAAATTTCAGTGTAGTGATTTTGTAGTGATTCTGTACTAGCTTCGTCTCATTGTTTTGCATTATGCTTTCTATACGCTGTAACATGATGGATGATCTGTGTGGTTCTAACTAGTCAGTCATAACAATAGTAATTGGTGTACACCGGCTCTATATAAGACAATAACTCAGTTTGTAATATAATAATTGAATCAATCGCATTTCAATGAGAGTTTTAATCTTCTTTGCTTGTTGGCTTGACTTGGTCTTATCAGCTCCAACCATCCATCCAACCTCTCCGAATTGTGGGGACATCCTAGACGAGTTCTCATTTTCATGTGCAAATTATTTTGATACCTCTATCCTGCCTATTTTTCTTCAAGTTTTTTTCACGTGTTTCATCACTACGGCAATTCTCTTGTTCCTCTGTGTCATCATTATGCTTATCTGCTACAATATGGATGACAGAAGGAAAATTTTAACTTCAATCTTAATGGGATTTCTGGCTTGTTTCTGTTACCAATTCTTACCAGCACAACCTAGGAGAAGTAGTAAACAACAACAACAACAACAACAACAACAACAACAACAACAACAACAACAACAACAACGATCTAGGAACAGAGACACTCGTTATTATCCCTCCTTGAAGCCGCCGGTTTATTCTTTGCAAATCACACAACAGAAATCCAAGAAACAACTTTCATATCCTTCCCACCTCTGCTCCATCACTGTTACGAGTAAGAAAGGTGATTCCAACTCTCACACTACTGAATTCCCTGAAAGTATGGAAGCTAAATCTTATAAACAAGAAGTGTGAAGTATCGCAAATATTTACTTTATATTCATATTTTCTTGAGTACGTATTTTCATTATTCTGTATATTTATGATATTTTCAATTATCTATGTCCTGAACAAATTGGATTATTAAACTTCGTAAGATTCATGAGAATTTCAGGATCATACATATTGTATTTCTAATGAAGTAAACAAGTATTGATACGGAATACTAGGTTTATAATTATCAAAAACTCATTCACATAATTCACATTCAATTTGACGCGTCTTAGCTGTATGGTAGGAAACCTCGTAATTATTCTATACTAATCACTTTGAAAGGTTCTCTGATCTTATTCTGTCGCAATATGACCTGAAACAAATATAAATGTATAATGATGAAGCTTTCATTTTGATAATTATTCCTTTCAACCTGGAATTCTCATTATTCTCTCTAATCATGATTTTCTACTGATGGAAGATGAACTTTGATGTTAATCTTTTGATTTAAGTCAGTGTCTCGTTTGATGTTCTTTTGTATTTTTCAACTTTTTTAGGAATATTATTTTCTTTATTTCTGTTTATTTTCAAAGTTGTTGTTGTTTAGGGATTAAAGTTTACGAAATTTCCTTACTTACTCACGCTTCAACTCAAACGCTTTGATTTCGATTACACAACAATGCACAGAATTAAACTGAACGACAAGTAAGGTCCCTACTCCATTCCTGAAATAGAGTTCTACTTGAACTCTCTCTTAAATAACTTCATAACTATCTTTAAATCTAGAATGACTTTTCCCTTCTACCTCGATTTAAATCAGTTCATTGAAAAGGTATGTTTGTTGTAACAACATTGTTGTTGTTGTTGTTGTTGTTGTTATAATCTGAGAATTGTTTGTGTTTAGGAAGGGAAGCCCGACCCAGCAAAACGACAGAAAAGCAGCTGTTCGGAAACATTCAACGAATCAGAAAGACCTAGCAGTAAACAGTCCACTTCCTCTGAGACAGGATCTTCCAGCGCTAACACTCTAGAACCAGGTTGTTATGACTGATACAGCTGAAAACGGGTTTTCTTACTATTTCTTTACAGGTTCAAACAGTAAGAAAAAAACGATGGAAATTAATATAGATTTGGAATTTTTTGCATAATTAAGATTCTGAAATAGTAAGAAAAATTGATAAGTAAGGATAAACCGGAGTGAGAAAAAAACGGGTTTAACTGTACAGTTGATGCATGCATCTATTTAGGCGCTAAACTCTAAGATTATTTCTCTTTTCGAACTCCCGGACAGTCGACTGATTTTCTGCTTAATAATTGTTTGTCTGTAAGGAAAATAGATTAAAATATGCGCTTTCACATCGAATGGCAGCAATTTATTAGTAAAAATGCATTAATTATTGTCGATTCAACATTATCTAAATATACAGTGAAATCTGTCTATAACGCCCACCCAAGGGAAAAACCTGTATGCATGTGTCCGTATACTATAGAGGCTAATTATGTGGGATGTGATCGCTATATAGAGTGGTCGTTCTTTCAAAATACTATTTTTCAAAACCAAATTGTTTGGCCATGTTAAATATCCAATATAATAAATCCTAATACTGAATGTACCGTCATATCCCATCGCATAGGAATGGATGGATACCAGGCACTGCAAGATGGTCAGGATCCAGACGAAGACCTAGCTCCTCTACTCCACCTCACTGGGATTTCCTCCGAGGAAGCACTCGCCCCTCTAATCGTGGAGGGAGAAATCAACACTGAAGACAAAGTCCTTAACATTGGTTAGTACGAGTAGATAGTTTGTATTGAGTTAGTCGTGTCAGATGGATTGTAGAGAGAGTGGAGCTATAAATAGAATTATTCCTAGATTCCCCGTCCACCCCGCCTACTCCACCAATCAACTCGAAGGAAGGAAGTGACAGCGGACTTTCTAGCGCGAACGATGAGCCTACAACTCCTAACGGTCCTCCAATCAGATCATCTCCAGCCGGAAACGTGTCTCCCATCGATAATGATGTAAGTCAGTCAGGGTCACTTATTATGAACGCCTTTGGGGACAAAAAAGTCTGTTCATAATATAGAGACTTCATATTAAGCGAACTCGACCTAATACAAATCCTATGGAACCTGTTGAATTGGGACCAGAGAGTTTGTTCTTAATAAACGAATGTTAATCAAACACTTTTTTATTATAAGACCATTCTCCTCCATTCATCTCCAAATGTCCTAATACATCATTACTCCTGCAATAACATTATAGGACATGTTGTTGAGCTGACATTATCTTGTCCATAGGTGGATGATCTGACTCACGTTAGCAAGAGGAGAGGAGTTCTCCCAGAGTCCTACCACACTGGATCTGAGAACACATTCACTGCCAGGGGAGAGTACCAGAGGATCAATTCGGATGAGGACGAAAATGAGACAGGGGATGGAACGGAAGAAGAGAAAGTCGAAGTTAATCCAGAGGAATTATTGAAATCGGTAAAGCAATGGACTAATATTTCTGTGTCTATATTCCCGATTCGTTACGAGTAATTTCTAAAATTTGTTTAATTTGCATCAAATTTGGAATTAGTGTGTTGAATCCAACTCAAAGACATCGCTATGTCCTACACCAGACTCTTCATACTAGAATAAATATGATACTCCATGAGATTTAAATATAATCTATATGAGAATTCTTGGTCATCAGAATTCTTAGATAAAAATTGGAATGCTTTGGCAAACTCAGTTGGTTAAACTATGTGATTCGTCGACGCATTTAGAAGAATTTGATTTCAAAGTAGGATTTAAAATTTTGATAATTTTCGCATGAACTTGTGAGAGTATCCTCTAATCATCCATTTCACTCGATGTGTTGTTATTTTCCGTGTCGGCTTGATACTTCCTGTTTACCATAGGGTCCATATGTCTACGAACTATTCAGTATTATGATTCACAGCGGATCAGCGATAGGAGGACACTACTATGCTTATATCAAGTCAGTTGATAGTCAACGGATTTTACACGAGATTCTATATTCTATTATTATAAGTGTTGACTTTTTTGCTTCCCTTTGATAAAACTCAGAGTAAAATATTCTCTCTTTCCATTTATATAATCACTCGTGTAGTTACATTCATTGAAAAGTCTTTTATCAATTTGTAAATGAGGTTAAAACTTAATAATCAAATCTAAACTTTGAATAACTATCAATCTCACTTCAATACACTACTTGATGCACGTATTTGTATTGGGAATTAACTGTGTGTTATCTGTACAGATCTTTGAGAGATCGAAAATGGTACCAATTTAACGACCAATCAGTGAGTACGGTGAGTTGAGGGCGAATAGGCTTATGAAGTTATCTGTATCTCGTCACAATGTCCAATGCAGATATCGTCCAAGGAGATAGAGAGGGCTTACGGAGGTGTCGAGACGTCCCGTGGGTACTACTCCACTCTGTTCTCTAGCTCTGCGAACGCGTACATGCTCATGTACAGACAGATTAATCATGAAAGGAACGCAGGCATGGAATTAGTTAAAACTGTACTTAATTATTCTCAAATATTTCCTCTAGGAAATCAGTCAAAAAAGAGAAAATGAAGATTTACCAGTAATTTACATGGTTTTTCACAGGATTTGGAATATTTCTGACTAGAAAAGCATCCTTTTTAATTATTTTTTCGATTCACCACTTGTGATAGTCTACAGTATCCATGGTTGTGTACATAGAATAAGATTCAACGTATTTTGACTGAGGATTTGTGTGTTAGATTTCATTGAAAAGAATTCTTTCCCTGATCACATATATGACGTCATCAGAGAGTTTCAGCTAGCTGAGTGTCAAGAGAAAGAGAGAATAGAGAGAGAAAGATCTTTGTGTAAAGTATGTAAACATTCTTGTTTACTTCTAACTTGTATTGATTTGTTTTGTTTGTTTTAGTTAAAACTCTTCTGCAATCATCCGAAGAATCCTGAGAAGATGGCAGAGCTGCACTTTGAAGTACACAAGGACAAGACATTCAGAGAGGCAGAGGACCAGGCTTACGAGGTAAGATCATACAATGCTATACCTCTGCTGTCTCATCATAGTCTAGTGTACAGTTACAACGTCGAATCAGTTATTATGGAAAATACCCGAGAATTTCAGGTTTTATACATAATGACTGATGGAAAATGCCTGAAAATTTCAGGGATTATAAAATGAAAAAGCATTAGGATGCAGTGATCCATAAGATTTAGTATGCACCGATTATTAGTGATACTGATGATCGCTAGATAAGTGTTCTTTCTTACATTTGACCTCGATATCATTAAAAAGTTATCAAGCTTAAATGGGATTTGATGTTATCATTTGTAGAAAATGTTAGTGTTCCCCAATCTCTATAAGCCATTTGAACTTTCAGAAGACATAATAACTGAGTTGACGTTTTAACTGTGACATATATACACTGTTTTCTAAATATGCGTTGGGAGGGACAATCGAGTTATTTGGATTATGCAAAACTTTTTTTGTCTTCTTGAAGTTACGTTTTATGTGTATTTTACAATCAATAATGCTGTATGTTAAACTCAGTTGAGAGTAAATATATGAGATTTACCATGATATCATCGTTTGATACTATAAATAGATTGTTATATCTCTCTCATTGTATTGTAGCAACTGGAGTTGAAGGATTATGTGCCGAGGAACTGTTGTAGGCTTATCAAGTACGACGAAGTGTACGAGACACTAGACATGTCTTATGAAGGCCATGAGGTTAGTATGTGATGTCCTAACAGTAGGCGTAGATTAGCCAATCAGCTAGAGGAGTAGAATATAGGGTATGGTGGAAATAGTTCACACAAAAAAAACACCATTAATCCTCATGATAAAAAGTCGAACTATTTCCTAAATCTGCAATTCGAACTACAGTCGACTCCGCTTAATAGGGTCACTGTTTAATCGGGTCAACTGCTTAATCGGGACACTTTGGCATGACTGGAATAGCTCTCATATATAGAAGCTAATGCCAAATATTTTCGGTTAATAGGGTTCTCCGCTTAATCGGGTCAAAATGTCCCCTGACCGATGTGACCCTATTAAGCGGAGTCAACTGTATTTCCTTTTTCGAAAAGTCGAACCATTTCCGCATTACCGAATATAGTTATTTTACCCTCTATTATTCTAAGTTAATCTCAAATATCTTCTATTAATAGCATTTCATTCAGTGTGATCGCTTGCCTGTAGGACACTGTGTTCTCCCATCTCATGGGTGGAGTCAGACACAGCTACATTCACGATCTGCTGATGGAGATCAAGAAAGAATCCCAGAATTTCCAGATATATAAACCGGGAGGTTAGTTACATGTGTTATGTGGTGGTGAGTTTATTTGCGAAATATGTAAATATTTTTTTGAGTGATGGAATTGAAATCAGTGCTCTACAATCATATAAAGGTACTTCATATTCAAGGTGTTAGAATCCACCATTTATGATGTTATGACAACTTCATAGCTCCCTAATAACAACTTTACATTATATGTTACTAGCTCATGTTACCCCAGTAACCTAAAATATTCTGGAACAAGGATTATATGGCAGAACATAGTGGGAGGTCTAAACGAGTTAAACTCGACACTCCCTCTCCCTACCTCTCTCTCAATCCAGACTATCTCCATTCTAGTGCCTTGGCGGTTAAGTTACAGGAGTCTTGGGAACTTTCGAAATGTTTCGAGGAAAAGAGTTTGAAATTCGATTCTCAACCATTCAAGCATTGTATTCTCAATCATTTTTTTACAGAGTTAGAATCTGTTGATTTGCTACAAAATGAGTTGAGTAAACTGAAACTTTCTAAGAAGAGTTCAGATCTTCTACAATGCCAACAGTCGAAGGATTTGTCACATCCTAAATCTCCTTTCCTGAAATCTTTTGTCAATTGTCTCCTCACGGATATAATTCCATTCCTCTCCAAGTCAACGCAGTTGGATTTGAATCCTGAAAATATTTCTCTAAGTTTCGCCAAATATTCATCTGGAGATCACCTGCTATGTCATGATGACCAACTTGAAGACCGGAAATTAGCTTTTATTTTCTACCTCGTTCCAGAATCCTGGACTCTCTCAGACGGAGGTACCTTGGACTTATTTAGTTCCGGAAGTATGGTTCCCTTAGAAATCGCTAGATCGGTTTTACCACAGAGAAATTCACTCATCTTT
Organism: Aphrocallistes beatrix; assembly: GCA_963281255.1. Lineage (NCBI taxonomy): Eukaryota > Metazoa > Porifera > Hexactinellida > Sceptrulophora > Aphrocallistidae > Aphrocallistes > Aphrocallistes beatrix. The sequence continues at coordinate 471,874 of OY725506.1, read as the reverse complement.
TTCGAAGTTAGTGAGATTTCTTTTCATCAGGTAGCGGAAATATTGACTTCTAAAAAAGCAAGATTGTCCCTCACCGGCTGGTTTCACTCAAAATCCAAACTCCCCATCTCTCTTCCTCCTTCCCCTGTCCCCACGCCAACTCCACTCGTTGCATCCGATATTTCCATCCTTGAACCATGGATAAGTCCCAACTACCTTAACTTAAACTGTCAACATGACATTAGGGAAATATTCTCAGTGCAATCCGAGATAAAGTTAGGTAACTTCCTGCGAGAAGAGAAGTTCTCTCAGTTAGCTGATGCTCTCGCTAGTCCAAGCCTAGAGTGGGAATGGAATGGAATTTGGAATAATGAACGATACCAAACGATTAAACCTGGTTTTGAATCTATAATTTTAACGCGATTTATTTCATTGCTAAAATCCGATTCGTTTGCTATTCTCCTATCTCACCTGACTGGATTGAAACTGTGTGAAAAGGTCCAAGATTTGGAGTCTTCAGGGTCAGATACAGAGTCAGAAAGTGAGGAATCTACGAATATTGGCTACGGGACTTGTAATACAATTTCCAAATGGATTCCTGGCGCTTATTCACTTTTGAATTTCAACGATTTCATTACATCCAAAACGAATCGATTAGAATCGACAATATTCTTCAACTTCGGGGGAAAGCGGGGTAGATTGGATTCGGGAGGCTTTTGGAGTTACGCAGCCTGTGAGGGAGCAGAGGGTGAACTCCTGAGGATCGAGAATCAGGACAACTCCCTCTGTCTCGTCTACCTAGAGAAGGGGACAGGGAAATTTGTGAAATACATCAGCCAGTCTTCTTCCCAATCCTATGTCAGTTTCTCTAACCTCCATTTTCAAGATTAGAGTTTTGTGATCTAGATTGCTTGTTTTATTGTTTGAGAAGAGATCTTAGAAAATGTGACTAATTATATTTGTATGTTTGTTTGTTTATATCGTGATAAGACAGTCGTAGATTTTTAGTCACTTAAAATTTCAACTAACCAACTACTTTCCATTATTTCAACCAATTCTGAATAAATAAACAAACAAACAACATATAAATACAAAAAATTGAGTAACAGTAATATATATTCTCCAATTAATCAGCTAGTTTTAAATATTCTTACAGAGATGAAACATTTGGGCTACAAAGGAATACGAAAATAGTAGATACATTTATCAGTTCTAAATCTTGTCATCAGTTACATCTCCATTAGTTATATTTGGTTGTGTTGTGTGTTATTCACTAACTGAATTCCATTCTAGGTATCATGGTCAAGGTGTACCACGTGGATTTGGACTCAAAATGTGTCAAAGATGCACAGGTACTGCGAGCTCACCAAACAATGAGTGTCGGAGAATTCAAACAACTCGTCGAAGAGGTAATGCCTCTCTCCACACACTTACATTATACATTCTATCGTACATTTATCTTCATCGGCTAGTGCATTTTATAGGACAGTGGTTTTCAACCTTTTTGGGCTGTGGACCCTATAAAAATGTTCCTATATTATGTGGACCCCTCTTATTAACCATTACACAAAATTTCGAAACCTGTGAGACCCTTGATATATCCTGTGGACCACTAAGGCAGTGGTTCCCAACCCTTTTACCTCGTGCACCCCCTGACACCTAAAAATTAGTTGGTGCACCCCAGGACCCACCTAAGTCTGAAAAACTCTATTGATCCGACTTGTCATTGCAATAAGGACGAATCCTTGTCCCGTGCACCCCCGACTAAGGACCCGTGCACCCCTAGGGGGTCCATGGACCCCAGGTTGGGAACCACTGTTCTGGGATGCGAGAACATGGTAGTAGGTTTATAACTGAGTTTACTACAGGAGATGGGCATACCTGCAGAGAACATGAGGATTCTGCTAGAGAGGTATTACTACGAACTCAGACTGCTCGAATACGATTCACATCTCCTCAAACAAGAAGGATTCTACCGAGTCAACAAGGTGAGACCTTAGCTCATTATGAGTTTAAACAGGATCCTTATATATGGGAGATTTGAATTGAACTTGTGTGTTCATATACAAGCATTCGATTGGCTGGGGAGAGTCTTGAAAACAGATTAATTTTAATCAATAATGTTTGTTTATTTGTTTGTTTTTTATTTTTTTATCACATTGGCTTTCAAGGTGTTAATGAAAGCCAATGTGAAAAAAAACAAAAAACAAACAAACAAACATTATTGATTAAATTTTATTAGTTCAAACAATTTTTTCGACGAAAATTACATTACTAAATGCATAATTTTGCACTAGAACAAACATTCTTACTAAATTTGTAATCATCATTACTCTACCATGTTACCATTCACATTCCAATTACGCTGAGTCGTAGTTAACATTCTATTTCTTGGAATCAGGTGTTCATTGAAGGAGGAAAGTTTGACGATCATCTGAATCCGATTGAAAGCTCCCAGATGTATAAAATGGTTGATGGCCACATAAACGCTGTGACTTTAATCGTGACACTCCCAAGCTTGGAAGAAATTGAGAAAGACAAACTAGAGAAAAAGGAGATAGAAGAAGGGAAAGATCCCTCCCAAGTAGAGGAGAAGCCAAGTGAAGGTGAGTTGTAACTTAAAACAGAGAGATTATCTCTTTCAAGTGTTTGTACAAGCAGGGCTGGGGCTGGTTAACCGATTTTAGGGTTCAGTTATTTTGGTTTTATCCAGTGCGGTTAACCGGTTAACCGATGGCAATATAAATTAGAGTAAAAATATGGATTTTTGGACTAATCTTTGACCTGATATCAAAAGTTTTATAATTTTCAGTGGTCTCGAAATATATCATATGATTATAAAATAGGAATTATACTGTATTATCAATTTTTTTAGAAGTAATATTCATGGATCTCCGTAGAAAAGCAATGAAATTAGTGTAAATATTTATAAAATAAAGCCGATCGGTTAACCGATCGAGGATTTCCTTAACCGTTAACCGAGATTGACAGCGGTTAGCCGATTAACTGGTTAACCGAATCCAGCCTTGGTACAAGTAGTTAAATATATGACACTGGAGTCTACAAGAAGGAAATGTATAGAGGTTAATAGGAAGGATTTAATGTGAATTAAAATTTGAGAGCTCTTGTATTTGAGGAAATAATTTTAGGATTTCAAAGTTGAAAACAGGTATTTGTACAGATATTGAATTGTTCAAATAATTTTAACACCTTGAAGTGAAATTATAACCACAAACGTATACAGACTCAAAATAACTAAACATACTCACATACACTTGTTATTTACGTCATAGAAAGTACAGAAATACAATCAAAGGAAACGGATTCCAGTCAGGAATCATCTCCCACTGAAACGGATCTCGATTCTGCTCGAAACAAGCCTAAGCCCAGAGTTATTCGCATCCGAATAGACAAGCGACTGACCATCGCAGACCTGAAGGCTAGACTGGAGCCAGATGTCGGGGTGTCATCTGACTACTTCAAGATTATCCGAGTCTACTCTAACCTTCAAGAGTTCGAGTATACTCGTCTCGGAGATATGCTCTCTTCGTTTGTAGACGATGTGAAGGTTTGTGAAGTCAGCTTTGTACTCTGATGTCTGTTGTATCAATTTATTCTAGCGAATGTGAACTCTCTCGTTTTGTTATTGAAGTTTAGAGTTATTTGAATCTCAGAAATCTTTTCATTTTGAGATTTTTTAATTTACAGAAAATTTCAATTTTCAATTTCAGCAGTTTTTAAAGAGTTATATTTATAGATAGTAGTTCGATTGGGTCGAGCATTGAAGCCAGGCGAGTACAGAGCTAAGGTATACTATCTAGATGTGCGAACTCCTGAAGAGGTAAGGTTTATTCACACATTTGTGTATATGCATGTCACAGCTTTACATTAATAATCTCTCCTAGCCTTCCAAATTCCTGATGGACTTCATCGTTTCCAGAGATTTGACAGTTAAAGATGCGAAAGTAGAAATTCTTAAGGAAATAGAGCGAAAGAAGACACAGTTTGAGCCTGAAGGACTCAACTTCGATAAGTAATACAGTTTCCTATTACCAGTTTTTACCTTTTAAGATTCAGTTTCTTATTTCTCAATAAAAACTTTTTTTTATAAGTAAACAAATCCTTTTTATATATAAACAAAATTAACATTCAAAGAGAAGTTTCCTTAGTAAAGAGCCCTTTTAGGCCCAAGTAATCATTAATAACTAGCTTCACCTCTTGAGGCAAAGTAGGATTTTCTCGGAATAAATTAGGCCAAAATTCTAACTAAAAAGTATATTTGAACATTCTCACTCCTATGCACTAACTCAGCCATATATTAATTATTGCGACATCTCTATGGTATAAAGAATACTAAAATAATAGCAATCTTTTAATAATATAGTTGCATATGTATCTAACTTATTGCTTGATATCTCTATGCCCTATTCTCACTAATGTAATCCATCGAATGCCATTCATATTAGTTTCCGCTTACGGAAAAAGACCTGGAAGAACCCTGGCTCTATCTATTTCGACGATCAATACTTTGACAAAGACATCAACGTGTTTAATGGGAGTGAAATGTTTGTTGAGAAGTTGGATGGAGAGGAGCCTATGTCTCGACCTTCTGACCTACAAGTCTATATAAGGAGGTGGAGACCCTCGCTATACATCCTGGAACCTTTCCAGGAAATAATACTCACCAATCCTTCAGTAGACTTTCTCAAACAAGTGGTTAGTACGTACGAACCATGGATGTGTATGCCAACATCGTATTTGATTTTAATGCACTTTTAGTATGTATTTTCTTGTGTTGAGTTATCAAAATGTCTAGATTGCCCAGGCTGCATCTCTACCCACAAGTGACGTTGAGTTTGCTAAGGTGAGTCTCCATTGTACATAGACAGTCGACTCCGCTTAATCGGGTCACTGTTTAATCGGGCCACTTTTGGCAGGACCGGAATAGCTCTGACACATAGAATATCTATAGCAACGAATTGAGATGCAAGAGTATAGAGGGTTTTAACAGTTACATAGTATACCAACATAATGATATGGACCAATATACTAATTGTTAATTAAACCCTCTATAGTCCTGATAAATCCACAGAATGCTTTTACGTTCCTCGCTGAATCCGTTATGTAGTATCACTGTTGATTGCAACTGATCTCTAACTATAAACTGGGACCTTTTAGGGTCAGGGTAGCTTTCCTTGTGACGTATCACTGCTCGAGATTCAAGAAGAACTAACCTGGAATCCATCTGCGATGTATCTCAACACCTGGCCTCTTTACATGCACGATGATGGAGCCATCATCTACTACAGGTATAGTACTTAGTGATTGTCCCGCCTAATCTTGGTGTGAAATTGATGCTGAATATTAATATATTTTCTATAATCATTACATGATGATTCAATGTATTTTACTTATTTTGCTTTTATAAGTATAATTTTAGTTGTTACATTGCTTCCATATAGGTTTCTAATGTCAGTTCTTGCTACGGCCATGGTGGTGTGACCGTAACAAGAACTGACAGATTTGTGGCCCACTTAAGGATTAAGGTTGCCCGCCACTCCATTAGTGGAACTAAAATGAATGGGGCACCTAATAGCAAGTTTTGTTTTTCCAAATTCTAATACAAGTATGGCTGGTTTTAGAGTGAAATAATTTAGCAATTTCGATTCCACCAATTTAGTTAATTCTACCGTTTTAGAGACAAGACAGAAGCTCTAGTGAAACTAAGCGATGAAAAACGGAAGGCCTTACAGAAACAGGAAACTGCTCGGTTAGTTATTTGTTTGCCTAGTGATAACTTTTCGCGTCCGGAATGGAAATTTAAAACGGTTGATTATAACAGTCGCACATATAATTTCTTTTTTGTATTAACATTCAATTCTTATTTATACAATACGAGATGTCCATGGTTTGAGTAGCCAATCATTTCATAGAATGCAGAAGCTTACAAACAGTACATACGTGAGTTGGGTGAAACCTAAAGAAAGAGCTTTGAAAATCTACGTTAACGACACATCTGAAACTAAAACCACAGAAGCGACAGAAAAGGGAGTTGAGATAGACACCAAGGTTTAAACCTACCCCACAGAACTACAAAGTGGCTGTAGTGTCAGCATGGATTTAGGTAGAAATGCTTTTTAGAGATTATGTTTATATTTGTCTCTTCTTTCAGATCGATAATAAACCCCCGATTGATTAAGTTTCGGTTGTTTTATTTTTAGTGTATATTTAATGTTGAGGATTTGATTCCTCCCCCATTCACTCAAAATTTTATTTTTGAGGTAGATCTAACTCTAAAACATAAATATATTGAGGGAGAGAAAATTCTATTAATAAGGTTGGTTCTCATATTATCGGGACGAAATGAATCTAATATTTTAACACTTTTTATAACCATGGATTAATCAATTTTAACAATATACCCCTTAAATGGCGCTAGATTTTTGCTAACTCATTTCCGGTTAAGTCATTTTGGGCGGGGAAACCTTAGAAGTGTGGGGTATTTGCTATAAATAGAAATGACCCCAGGTGATTTAAGGGATACATACTTATATATATGGGAAGGAATTAAGGAAACCACTTGAGTGTAGCTGTTTATTTGAAAAATCCTGAAACTTCGGTCATAAAATAATCCAGTTTTTTTCAGGACATTTTTGCCGTAGACTCGTACATTCTGTTCAATGGATTCCCTCCCATTAACCTTAATACTTAAATTTAAATCCTACAACCACTGAATCAATTAATAAATCAAATCAACTTAGAAACAGCTTAGTTGTAAATCGATGTGGTATGAATATCCATTACAACTAGCTACACCAATCTAACTCCTTCAACGTAGTGAATCGTATGCATTATTCTTTAAACTTATTCTGTAAAGATCACTGTTGTGTCTTCATTATAATTAACTGGATATACTCATCCCTTACCTCCAACACCATTGGAAGTTCAATACTGTGCCATAAATATATAAATAATGAACTTACACCTAGTCCATAGATACGTTTCAGGTGTCAATGGTTCTTTTGATCTGTATACGCAATACTAATGGAATAATGGGCCTTATGAAGAGATCCAAGAACCAATCATTTCGTTTGTAATATATAGGCATATTATGTCCAATTTATGACAGCAATAGCCAATAGAAAGGCAGAGGGTAGACAGGGGGGGGGGGAGATTTTTTGCTACGGGGGTCTCTATCCTCTTTCTCAGGGAAGAAGGGTTTTAAGAGAAGTATCGTTTCGTAGCGAATCGACCTTCAAATTAAGTAATCAAATATAATAATAAGTATCGAAAACATGAACTAGAATATAAAATAAGAAAGAGAGGTGTGTGAATCAAATGAAGACCTTCTTCAGTCCGATTCTGTTCTTCAGTCCGTCATAGAACTCGCTATAATCGATATTCTTATCTCCGCTCAGATCAAACATCTTGTACATCCGGAGAATGTGATCGTCACTGATCGGGATTTGGAGAATCTTCAAAGTTTCTCTGAATTGTTGTTCCTCTACGCCTCCTCTCTTCTCTCTGTCAAATGTCTTATAGATATCCTTCAGCATCTTGTCTGCATCATTTTCTTTCTTTAGAAATTCTTCTAAAATTAAATTCGAAAAAACATTGGGAATACACTTACTATTTGCCATATATATACGCAGGGGCGCCGAACTTTTCGAAATCTATGAGTAATTTTGGAGTTCCAGGGGTGCTCAGCCTTTTGTATTGCGTCTATGGGCCATCTTCCAATCCAGGGGGGGGGCTTGAGCCCCCCCGGGTTCGGCGCCTATGTGCATACGTGCCAACTTGAGCCATGATAAAAGCGGGACATTGCGGGTAGCTATAGAAAAGTATTTACATTTAATTTAAAAAATGGGACAAAATGGGGAAAATTCATGTAAAAACGGGAAAATTGGCTCAATAGAAGAATGAAAAACGGGACAGTTGGTATGTAAGCTATTGGCAACACAATTTGTGGAAATTAAAATAAATAAGTGAGAAAAAGTATTAAATAAGTGTCAGATTATTAACCTTGAGATAATTCACCATTACTATCCATGAGTGCGTTCATCAGTCCCTTGGCATCAATAGTCCCATCTGAGTTCTGATACTTCACCATGTAACTATTGAAAACCTCCTCTGTGATTCTCATGTTGAGATCTGACATCATTTTGTATAGAGTGCTGCATTCCAATCCTTCACCACTCTGATCGAACATGTAGACGAAGTTCTTGTACTTTTCAAGGGTCATCGCCGCTAACTTCCCAGCTTTCTTCAAGCTTGGCCTAATAACATCACTTTCTGCCATTTCATAAAATATTTATCGACAAATGTTTGTTGTTGTGTTTATAAGAATGTTGTATCTGAGTTTTCTAGTTTATGGTTATTTTGTGAATTTGGTTTGATTGAAAAGAGATTGGCTATCAACTAATGATAATATTTTGCATCATATCTGGATAATGTATGACGGATTTTCCAATTTCCTAATTTACATTAATTATCACGGGAAATATACTAAATTCCTCCAACTCGAGATATCGCATTGTAATATTCTACCACTAAAGTAATGGTGTGTATTGTGTCACGATGATATTTGATGCCTTCACACCTCATTTGACGAGGATTGTATTATCCACCTAGGACACACAACCACCAGCTCAACTCATTTCTGCCCAATATCCACTTACGGATTTCCAAAATTAGCCACCAACTTTTTCATTAGTTTCATATTATCCAGTAGGCCTACTGTTGCCTGAGTATAATAAGTCATTTACGGGAGAGTAGTTAGTTCTTTCTCTTCACTTCGTTTTAGCCTTTCTAAACGATTCAGTTAGCTTCTCTGTTTGGTGTTTGTTGATATTTTGAAGTAAATAATCGTGAGTTTTAGTTTCAGCTCATCCAAAACTTAGATAGTATTTTCACAATAATTATTTTTTATCACTTTATATTGAAGTTATCATCCGAAATTTTGAATTTAGGGAATAATAACAAAATGTACATTTTGTTTTCTTGTTCTGAATGTTTACACTTTTTCCAATGAATCTACAAAATACAACAAAGGTAGATACAACAGGAAGAAATTGACTTTATGCTCCACCATAATTTGAGGCACCACTATTACCCAACTGTTGATTTTATACCACATATATGCCAATCTAAGTCATGGCAAAAACGAGACACAACGTTAAATTTTGCGGGAAATGGCGGGACATAAAAGAAAATATTGCTGGAATGTAATCCGAATGTAAAAGTAATAGAGAAATATCATCAAAAAACTATTTATTTTCCAAGCGTGTTTGAAATTAATGTAATAAACTCCATTGAACGAAATGTACTACAGTAAAAAACTACTTCGTCTGTACTTATTTTTATACACTATGAAGCTAATTATAGGCACCATTTTTTAAGAACGTAAGCATTGTGTGCCCATTAGTCCCAGCCACAGTGGCAGTAGGGGCACATGGGAGACGATCCTAAACACCATGAGGTCCACCCAGTCCTATTACCTGCTCTGAGTTCCATAAGAACCTGGTCTAGCCTCTTTGCCTTAAAGTGTATAGCATAGAATCTTAAATATAGATTTCTAACAGTTCCTACGTAGATTATTCGTATTGTATCACAGACAAGTCAAATATATTATAAATTCATGCTTAGACTGAATTCATTGTATGAAGTGTAGAATGGTCTTTAGTTTTCGAAGTTATTCATGCAATCACCTTAAATGTATGAATAATCGCGACTTATCCAAAGCAGTCTAAAAATCGATGTGTGTATAAAATCAAGAATGAAGTTTAATCAACCTAAAACTCCGGTGATTAACTGTGATAACAAAGTATAAAGAAATATTAACACGGACTTTTAGATCATTACGGGCTAGCTAGTAGCAATCGATTGCTATTTTTAAGCATTTAAGTCAATTAAATAATCCCAAAATAATGTGAAATCATTTTTCCCAGTTCTATATTTAGTATTAGGTACATGGATCAGTACAAATTTCGCAGCCGTAGATGTATGTATAATTTCTGAAATTTATACTTCTTTGTTCCGGCGCCATCCTTGTATCAGGGTTCGATCTAGCCGCATGTGGCGCGTAAATTTACATTAAAATAGATGTCTTTGTTTAGGCGCGCGAAATTAAAGTATAGCTCGTAATAGCCATTGTAAGAGCTAGGCGCGTGAATTTACGCCGATCTACGTTTTAGCGCGCAAAATATAAGCAATATCCTTAGAATAATATTATAATTTGTGCGCCTAAGAAATTGATTAGAAAATCTGAGTAAAACTTTACTTGCAGTAAGGCAGTTTTGCCGCTACCCTCACACACATCTCCATTCTGATATAAGCAAACGTCAGTCTCCATCATGAAAGTATATATTACCATCATATGTAATACAACTTATCTCGTTTTTGATTTATCTTAAAAAAAGTGACATGTCAGCAAATTGTTGAATATTTTCTCAGAAAATAAGTTGCCTTATCTTGTGACAAGTTTCATAAACAGCAGGAATTCATTACTATGATAAAACAACAGGGAAACATGGATGGCGTAACTTCCAATGCTTTGCTGGATTTTGAACTTTAATAGTAGATTACACACGCACTCTCTGTACAGGATGTGCTCAATGCTTTCGATACACTGACCTTCTACGAAGCATCAAAGATTTGGATGCAAATTTTTATAATAATCATACTTAACCACTTGGTTTCTGCGCACTTTCGAATGGGGAAAATTGCAAAGCAATTTTTGAATCAGAATTTGCTATTATTCGAATCCCTATTTACATATTTTACAATGTCCCTGAAATCCGCTGGTTTATATGTCTATTCTGAAGTTTAGTTAGGAAGATGATATTAGGGTTGATGACTCTGTTGGCATTAGCCACTATCGCCAACTGCCAAACAGTACGCTGTCCCAACCCTCCAGCTGATTGGTCGGTATTCTGCCAGGGACCTCTGGTAGCTGCTCCCCCCGATGGGTACATTTTCACGATAATATTAGAAATGCCTGTGACGTTTTTCATGGACCGTTCCATCCAGTATTGTGTCATGGTTGGAAACGGGGCCGTGCCCAGTCCATTGAGAAATGCCGCAGCTGGACGATTGTGCTTGAACCGTTATGATCCCGTGAGGATTCGGCAGCTGAGTGAGAGCATCAGATTACAGTTCTATGAGGTCAACACAAACATGTAAGCGATGATACATATAAACCAATCATTTGTATCCTTTTTGAAATTTTAATGTTTGAAGTTAAATTTTTGTTCTCTAGACTTGGGTCGAATCTTGTAAGTGGATTCTCTTCTGCTCTAACTCCAGGCCAAACCTTCCCTTACGCCCTGCTGCCGTATGATATGGAATTTGAAACGAGGTTTAGGAGGAATTACACAGACAACTTCTACTTCCCGTGAGTTATTAATATATTGACGAATAAATTATATTAACTCTTCTTCCATTCAACAAATGCTTTTAAAGAAATTTCCAATTTTATTTCCAAATCTAATTACTGTAAATAAAAAACACATTTTTGTTGCTCTCCTTACCTGGGAGTCACGAATCCTGTATTACGGTTTAAGTGATGGAGGTAGACAGAATGTTAAAAAATGTTTTAAAACCACTGTTCAGTATTTTATTTTGTCATACTTCTTTTAGAGTAACTTATTTCGGCGCCGGCGTCACTGTTGATGGAGATGAGGTGTTTGACCCCAGAGGGGACCGACCGAGGGTAGGGTACAGTCCATTCGATGTTGGAGACTACTTCTACGCCATACTCGGTACAATAGCTGTGGGAATTGTAGTCGCATTGTTCCTTTACGGATTCTTCATTCAGCCCTACTTTTCCTAGTTTCAGCTGCAGTGTGCTCTATAGTGGACAGTTAATATGAATATTTACTTGTAGTTCTATGATACGTTGTGAGATTAGCTGTTTATTGTCCTTGGAACCTTGTGGCTTTAGTGTAAATATTTTTGTTAGTTTTTAGAGGAGATCAATTGTCCAATTACATATTTTACATTGTATGTGTTTGAAATGATTTGTTCGAGGTGAGTGTGAAATTTATCAGATCCTGAGACCTAAATAACTAATGGTAAAAGTTGTAACTAAGGGAGGATAGCAGATTATTTAGAGGAGCTGAAGTATTCTACCTTTCGGGCTTATAAATGTTTGTTTGTTTGTGTGATATTATTAACGTGTTGTTGTTGTTGTTGTTGTTTTAATAGATATAGCCAGTCTATTCTCTCCAAAATTCTTGTTGTAGATAGTCTAAACTTAGGTTTATCACCGAATAATTCTTCTCTCTTCCCCATGCTATCAGAAATTCCTGAAAATTCATTCCCCAAAAGCAACCGAATAAACCTTCGAAAATTTCAAATTAACAAACTTTCCAATAATCCTAAGGTTAATATTGATATTACTATCCACAGTTAAGAATACAGAGCAAGGGATAAGATAGAAGTGATTAATTAATTTTAAATAAGTTTCAGAATAGATCCGTGTTTTTGTTACTATAAAGAATCTCTGAACAGTTGTAACGAGAGAAAATGATACTAAACATGGGATTCATGAACTTGTATTTAAGAAAAATGGAGTTGATGAGCAAATTTTGTAGAGATTTAACTAATATTGCTGTGATATTCTGGTTGACAACCCCACCAAGCCTAGGAATTTTGCTTACTCATTTCCAGTTAAGTCAATTTAAGCCAGAAGTCATTTAAATAAGAAGTTGGGGTTACTATAAATAGAAAATATACCTCTGATGCAACTCGTCATGCTAGATTGTTAACATTGGGGTACATACGTATTTAGATCTGCCACTCCGTACTTTATAATGGAATATATAGTCAGTAATATGACTCCTTACTTTCATGATATATTTCCACAACCATAACTTTCCAATATGGAACTAGAACCATAACAGTGTTTATTATTATTTATCTACAATAATACTTGCAATGGCATCTAAACAACCTGTTGATACTGCACCTGACACCATGGATGACCTCCTGTACGTGAAGAGGTCTGTAGGAGGTAAGACTAAGTACTGTGGGTATAGGAGGGAGTATCTAGCTCAGAACCTGACTGAATTCGAAAAGGAAATTTCCATTTGTAACGTTTGCGAAGGAATAATGAGGAAAGCTAGTATCGTGAAAGGAGAAACAACTTGTCAGTTGTGTAGTGAGACTCCAAATGAGTTAAATGCTGTTAAGTTGGTTGAAAATTGTGTAAATAAACTAGAAATAAAATGTCCTCTTCTCAGAGACTGCAAATGGAAAGGAAAACTATCAGAAGCTGAAAATCATTTGAAAGAATGTAAACGCTTCCTTGTTGAATGTATTTATTGTGAACAAGTTCTTATAAGAGGTGACATGGAGATACACGAACAGAATGTGTGTCCATTTCGAGAGATTGGGTGTGAATTTTGTGAGAAAAAAGGGTGTGCCATGTATTACACTCTACATTTGAAATATTGTTATAATTATCCAGTTACATGTTCTAATGGTTGTGGAAAAGAGTTTCCTCGACGACTACTATCAGATCATAACGCTGAATGTCCATTGGCTGAGATAGAGTGTCCTTATACTAAATACGGATGTAAAGCTAAACCAATGAGAAGAGATCTCTTATCTCACAAGAAGGAGTTCATAATAGAACATGTGGACATGGTTGAAACCAAGAATCAAGAATTGGAAGTTGTGATAAGTGCATTGAAAGTTGAAGTGCAAAGTTTGAAATCTGAGTTAAATACGGTGAAAAGACTTGATGGAGTAGAGTGGAAGCTACGTGATGTAAATAAACTGATTGATGGGAAAACTCTGGAAAGTGTTTGTTTCTATGTAAACAAATACAAACTGAAATGTATTAGTAAGTTTGTTTGCTATGGCATTGGTAGTCGTCTTGATTTCTCAATTCAGAGAGTTGTAGGAGACTTTGATGCTATATTGGGAGTAGCTTATATCACAGAATGTCGTATCATACTTCAGAAGAGTGATGGTACACAGTCATGCTATAATCGCGATATTACTAATTATCAACTGAAGATTGCAACAACTAGTGATGTCTTTTATTCTTTATATAAATGGGATTACTCTTCCTTTCTAACTCCGGATAATTCGTTAACTTTCCTACTCTATTTTGATGTTAACTCAGATGCTTTAAGAAGGTTACCTAGAAGTTTACCTCAGTGTTACGCTACAGAAGTAGAAAATCCGGATCCATTCCGTGTCCCCTTGTCAAGCCTAGATGGAGCAGATGAAATCGTATATTCTTCCAATGACGAAACCTAATTGTTATCTTAGTATTTTTTGTGAAACTCTACTACCTCTATGCTATACTATGCTGTTATACAAGTATTGTGTCATATCCTACTTTTTATGTATACGAATACAATATTGAAATATACTCCGAAATGGAAGGAAAATTTAATAATTCTGTCTAGAATTAGTTTCTGCGCGAATTAGAAACAGCAACCGTCTTTCAAAAATTTTAAAGTCGAATTCTGAGATTTTTAGAATTTGCCTATAATTTAGAAACAGTAGAATCGACATATTTAGAACACATTTAGAAACATTCTAAATATATTCACAAAGTTATTAGAGCAGAATTCTTAGAGTTGACCGCTTTAAAATGCAACAAAAATCATTTCTTGTGATCGCTGCATCTGACGAATGTTACTTGAATTCTTTGAAGTTGAGTAATATATGGAGATGTGCAGTTAAGTTAGGATTTTCTATATCTGTGGATTCATCACCTAAGAACTCAGCTGGAACTGTATTTTGCAAGGCGAGTTTTTTAAAGAAAATAACACATTTTTTCCTTTCAAAACTCACTATACAGGATATATTCAATATCAACAATTTACGAATAAAACTTAAATTAGATTGGTTGACAAGGAGAAAATTAATTACAACGCAATTTTATCTGAATAAATGAATCAAGCGAGCGAGATTTCAATGAGTGCTACGTATATAGTATTCCATTATACAGATTTTAAATTCACATTCAGAAAGCTCTAAAATGAATATTTCCAGAAATACAGTCGACTCCGCTTAATAGGGTCACATTGGTCAGGGGTCATTTTGGCCCGATTAAGCGGTTAACCCTATTAACCGAAAATATTTTGTATTAACTTATATGTGTGAGTGCTATTTCGGTCCTGCCAAAAGTGACCCTATTAAGCGGAGTCGACTGTATTTTGATATTCACATTTCGTGCCCTACGAGCCACTTAATGGAGCTCCACTCACTCTGTTGACTGAAATTTACTCACTCCTTTAAGAGTATGTTTGGACCTACCATCGATTTACGGATAATTCGATAAAATACTGTTAGCCTCAACTACTTGTAATTGTCCATTGTTCTTAGTTCTAATCTGTTCTATGATTGATTTCCTTAGACTACAGTAATCATGTTATGATGCAAATTCTTGTTGTGATATATTTCTACAAAACCATAAGCTTCTAATGTGGGATTAAAAACATTTTCTGCTATTCAACTATTTATATTATATTTTTGTTTTATTCTTTTTTCTATTTTATTATTGCAATGGCATCTAAACAACCTGTTGATACTGCACCTGACACCATGGATGATCTCCTGTACGTGAAGAGGTCTGTAGGAGGTAAGGCTAAGTACTGTGGGTATAGGAGGGAGTATGTAGCTCAAAACCTGACTGAATTCGAAAAGGAAATTTTGATTTGTAAGGTTTGTGAAGGAATAATGAAGAAAGCTAGTCTCGTGAAAGGAAAAACAACTTGTCAGTTGTGTAGTGAGACTCCAAATGAGTTGAATGCTGTTAAGTTGGTTGAGAATTCCGTAAATAAACTAGAAATAAAATGTCCTCTTCTCAGAGACTGCAGTTGGAAAGGGAAACTCTCAGAAGCTGAAGATCATTTGAAAGAATGCAAACACTTCCTTGTTGTGTGTAGCGATTGTGAACAAGTTGTTACAAGAGGTGACATGGAGATACACAAACAGAATATCTGTCCAATGCGAGAGATTAGCTGTGGATTTTGTGAAAAAGAAGGGAAAGTCAAGGATTACACTGATCACTTGGAATATTGTTTGGATTATCCAGTTACATGTTCTAATGGATGTGGTGAAGGGTTTCCTAGAAGGCTGCTATCTGCTCATAACGCTGAATGTCCATTGGCTGATATAGAGTGTCCTTATACTAAATACGGATGTAAAGCTAAACCAATGAAGAGAAGAGATCTCTTATCTCACAAGAAAGAGTTCATAGTAGAACATGTGGACATGGTTGAAACAGAGAATCTTACTTTGAAAGTTAAAGTGACTAGGTTGGAATCTGAGCTAAATACGATGAAGCGACTTGATGGATTAAAGTGGGAATTATGTGATGTAGATAAACTGACTAATGGGCAAACTCTGGAAAGTGATTGTTTCTATGTAAACAAATACAAACTAAAATGTATTTGTGAGATTGTAAAAAATTGGCGTGGTGTTTGTTTTGAATTCTCAGTTCAGAGAGTTGCAGGAGAGTTTGATGCTATCTTGGGAGTAGCTTATATCACAGAATGTCGTATCATACTTCAGAAGAGTGATGGAAAACAATCATGTAATAAAAACAATATAAATTATCAACTAAAATTTGAAAACATTAGTGATGTCTTCTGTCATTTATATCAACAGGAATACTCTTCCTTTATAACTCCTTATAATTGTCTAACTATTCTACTCTGTTTTGATGTTAACTCGAATGCTTTAATAAGTTTGCCTAGTAGAGGTCTAGCTAAGTATTACGATACATTAGTAAAAGATCCAGATCCATTCTGTCCCCTTCCCGAGCCGCCAATGCCAGAGGATGACATAATATAATTGTTATCATAGAATTGTGTGTGAAACTCTATTACCTCTATGCTATATGCTATGCTGTTATGTTATGTTATGTTCTATCCTATTATATGTATATGTTACAGGGTATCTGTAAAATCAGGGTAATTGTAATTTTTTTTAGGTAAATTATAGTGACCACTCATTGTATAGTGGATCATTTGTATAGGCGCAACTTGGGCCATTTTCACATGTCCATCCAGATTTGCTCAGCCTGTAATACACAAGTACGGGAAACACAATTTAGCTCACCTAAGAGCAATTGTCCTATTAATAGGATTCCTCAATTGACAGTTGCATTGTAACAGGTAACATTGCCCACCCTGAATTTCCCCCCCTGAATTCGCCCCCTTCCATACTATAAGTTAACAATTATACCACCTAAGTACCATATTAGGAAGTGGAGTTTTCTAAATGTAATTGTGTAACTTATAAAACTCAACTGGTACATTAATGGGTGTGTTATATGTACTATGTACTATGTATTTTCTGAAATTCTACAAGTTTCAAATAGGCTGTTAGATGTTCTCATCTAGAAAATTATAATTGAATTTTAACCGGGGAATGGGGGATAAACCAGTTTTATCCCGTCCCATGCTCCCCCACTTATGGAGGTTATACTGTAATTACAATTACCCTGAAAAAGTCAGGGTAATTACAATTACCCTGATTTTACAGATACCCTGTAACATATATACATATACATTTATCAAAATTTTAAAGCCGAATTCTGAGATATTTAGAATTTGCTTATATTCTAGAAACATTAGAATCGACATGTTTAGAACATATCTAGAAACATTCCAAATATACGAGGGTCACTACGAAAGTTCAGGACTAGCACAGTTATGGAACAGATATCATTCCAATAATCAGTAATTATTTAGCGCCACAAATTATATACGTAGCTACAGATCATATTTCAAATTTCTGTTTATAGTTTTACGGATTTTGTGCAACCTCAATTCTGAATAGTTTCGACATATTTCATATGTTGCCATGGAGACTGATAGAAGAGGTTTTGGAAGGTTAATTTTGTATGACTACAAGAGGTTATCTGCATGAGAATCCCATCAATTTTTGTTTAGAACATTTTAGTATGTTATTTTCTCAAGATGAGTAGTTTTCAGTTTGTTTCTTAGTTTAGACGTGACAGAGCTCACTTCTAGTCGAACCGCGGCCTGGACCTCCTTCATCGGCGGTCTACGAAGAGTTTAAGGCAGTGAAGAAATTAGTGAGTGCAGACCCACGATTAATCTACACCGAGGTAGAGGAGGAACTTGGCATTTCATCGACTGCATTGAATTAGATCTACCACGAGTATTTAGGCTTGAGTAAGTTTGCAGGTCGCTGAGTCCTGCATCAACGAATATTTTCTCAAAAGGAGAAATGGGTAGACTTTTGCGAATATCTGCTTAAGGAGTAAGAGGAAGGATGTTCGAAACGTGTTTATGGCATCTGCACTGGTCATGAATCATGAATCTATTGCTATGATCCTGAGACTAAACGCGATCTAGTATATGGGATCACCTGGTGAAGTCGATAAGTAAATAGTGGCTAGTTTAGTTCTAAGTAGGGTCCCATTGCTTCTATTCAACTTCAGGAACAAAGGACAGTGACTGCTAATTGGTATTTCAATATTCGTACACCCAGTGTACTTATTCTTAAGAGACTGGGCGTCCAAGAACAGGATTGAGGGTGCTATTCTGGCGTCATGATGACGCAATCAGCAATATATCGCCGCCAAGACTTTCGGCCTTTTTGACGGAAATAGAGTCACTCTGCTCTCCAATCCGACTTGTTTTTCCTACTTTGTCCCTTACGACATTTTTCTGTTTCCTGTAGCCCAGGAAAAGTTAAGACTGAAAGATTTTTCAACTCCTGAATAGGTCGGCCAGACATATCAAGCGTATTTCTGGACACACCTCACGAAATAGGGTGAGAATACTTTAATACACAGTATAGAGGGATGAAACGGTGCCTAGAATGTTATGGATAATACAACTATAATGGAATATAGTCAGTAATATGACTCCATACTTTCATGATATATTTCCACAACCATAACTTTCCAATATGGAACTAGAACCATAACAGTGTTTATTATTATTTATCTACAATAATACTTTGCAATGGCATCTAAACAACCTGTTGATACTGCACCTGACACCATGGATGATCTCCTCTACGTGAAGAGGTCTGTAGGAGGTAAGGCTAAGTACTGTGGATATAGGAAGGAGTATCTAGCTCAGAACTTGACTGAACTTGAGAGAGAAATGTTGATTTGTAAGGTTTGTGAAGGAATAATGAAGAAAGCTAGTATCGTGAAAGGAGAAACAACTTGTCAGGTGTGTAGTCAGACTCCAAATGAGTTGAATGCTGTTAATTCAGTTGAGAATTCCGTGAAAATAAAATGTCCTCTTCTCAGAGACTGCGAATGGAAAGGAAAACTATCAGAAGCTGAAAAGCATTTGAAAGAATGCAAACACTTCCTTGTTGTGTGTAGTGATTGTGTACAAGTTGTTGTAAGAGGTGACATGGAGATACACAAACAGAATATCTGCCCAATGCGACAGATTGGGTGTGAATTTTGTAAGAAAATGGGGAAAGTAAAGGATTACCCTCTACATTTGAAATATTGTTCTAATTATCCAGTTACATGTTCTAATGGATGTGGAGAAGAGTTTCGTCAACAGCTGCTATCTGATCATAACGCTGAATGTCCATTGGCTGAGATAGAGTGTCCTTATACTAAATACGGATGTAAAGCTAAACCAATGAAGAGAAGACCTTGAAATCTGAATTGAACATGATGAACCGACTTGATGGATTAAAGTGGAAGCTATGTGATGTAGATAAACTGACTAATGGGCAAACTCTGGAAAGTAATTATTTCTATGTAAACAAATACAAACTAAAATGTATTTGTAAGTTTGGTTCAAGTAGGTTTCGAAGTGGACTTGATTTCTCAGTTCAGAGAGTTGCAGGAGAGTTTGATACTATCTTGGGAGTAGCTTATATCACAGAATGTCGTATCATACTTCAGAAGAGTGATGGAACACAATCATGTAATAATCGCAATATGAATTTATCAACTGAAGATTGCAACAACTAGTGATGTCTTTTGTACTTTAAATAATGGGATTACTCTCCCTTTCTAACTCCAGATAATTATCTAACTATCCTACTCTGCTTTGATGTTAACTCGGATAACTCTCTCTTAAAGGAACCGAGAAGTTTAGCTGAACAATTCGATAGAACAGTTAACAATCCGGATCCATTCCATCACAATTATTCCCATTTTCTTCAATCCTTCTGAGGCAAACATTGATTTTAGTTTTTCAAGCTTACCAAACTTGTTATCTTAGTATTTTGTGTGAAACTCGACAACCTCTATGCTATGTATGTTAGGCTGTATGTTATATCCTACTTTTACGTATACATTTATTGAAATATACCCCGAAATTTACGGAAATTTAATAATTATGTCTTGAATTTGTTTATGAATTAGAAACAGCGGCCGTCAACAAGTCGAATTCTGAGATTTTTAGAATTTGCCTATATTATAGAAACATTAGAATCGACACATTTAGAAACATTCCAAATATATTCACAAAGTTATTAAAGTAGAATTCTTAGAGTTGGCCGCTTTAGAATGCAATAAAAATCATTTTTTGTGATCACTGCATCTGACGAATTTAATTCTTTGAAGTTGAGTAATATATGGAGATGTGCAGTTAAGTTAGGACTTTCTGTATCTATGGATTCATCACAATCAAATCAAAACTTTCTTTTTTCTCTGAACTGAGATATCTGGGTTGAAAATAGACTGGATTTAACTTTTTAATTGGACAGGATCTTTTATATTGTCTTTTATATCATTGTGTTATTCTGCTGGTGTTCATTCCAGTTGTTATTCCCTTGTACCACTAACATACGCATACAATGTTAGGATTGATTTCTTAGAGTTGCTCCTGACGAGATGTATCATGAATAAGTCAGTGAACAACAATACACAACTAGAATGTAGATACTAAAGTGAACCTATTGCATTGCACAAAAATTAGACCAAGTTTAACTAGAGACTAGGTAGTAAATCGGAAATGAGATCATAGTTGCCAACTCCCTTTAAAATTCTTACTTAATTTTACAGTTGAAACTATAATACTACAGTAGAACCTCCACAATCCAACATTGTCACTTTGTACCATTCAATTGTATAAGTTTAAATCAGTGTGTTACCTTAATTTTTCAATTCAGAGTTTTCAGAGAGCAGTTGCTGATTGGGAAGTGGCTTCTATTACAGAATGTATCTTACTTCAAAAAGAGATGAAATACAATATTCTAATCTTAATGGATAATATTAATATTGTGGTATATGGTGAGAGTTACGTAAATGGTAATGGAATTCTTGAACTTGTCTCGGTAATTAAAGCTCAATCTACATTCTTTTTACTCAAACGTATCTCCAGATGGATTAATGAATATTCCACCTCGAAGCAATTAGCGGTCGTAATAATAACTAATCAGTACTTATGTAACTAAGGAATTTTAATATACAAATATGCAAACCATAATTATCCTTGGAACGACTTGGGGTCAAAGGTATAAATAGAAATGACCTCACTTTAATTTTCACTTTCAGTTTACTTTCAATTCACTTTCACTTTCACTTCAACATTCCAGGACGTATCATAGTTAATTAATTCCTAATCCGGTTTACTACTTCTTTTCGAGAGGCAATTTCACGTAACTTTTCCTTATCTAAACACGCAAACACAATTTACCTATCATCTTCAAATTTGACAGATTTGGATACAATACAAGTAAGTTCAGTCCTTTCTATAATTCTGATGCAATCTTTATTTATAGATTTACTTGTATATTTATTTTTGTTAAGAAGAATAGCGACAGCCTATTTTTAATTTTCTGAGTATACTCTGTATAATGGTGTGATTCTGAAATACTGAGTTTCCAACATTTAGCTCCACAACGAATTTAGGGAAAAACTTATGAGTTTAATAACCATTATTATATCCAAATATAACTGTTTAAGTTTTACGATTTCCAATCCGACACCGTGACACAATAGAGATCCATAAGTCGTTTAAAAATAGAAAAATATCCCATTTTAAACAATCGACTATCGAGTAGAATAAATGATTTTGAACAAATTTGCCACAGGATTTCTAGGTTAATTTTAATGATGAAGGAGTGTTCGCCTAAAATGCTCCATTTTCCACTTACAGAGGTATGTTTCTATGTTAGATGTCTCTAACACCCTTATTATAGAAGTTGCACTGTAATTATGACGCAATTCTTTTATTTGCTCAAACACCTTTGACCAGACAGTGTATCTTTTTCTCAATTTAAATCTTATTGTTCAGGACCCGATCTGTCAGGTTACAGTCCTTTATTAAATCGTGTACAGGGGCGTAGGAAGCTAATTTCTATTGGTCCGGCGGAGATTTTGACATTGTTGGACTTGATAAATAAAATTGTAAAGTAGAGTATTATAAAAATTGGTCAACTATATTGAGATTTCTCATTAACACTTCGAGATGGAATGTTCTCATGCAAATTTCAATTGCAATAATCAGCCTAATAGAAGTTAAGTCACCAAATATTGTAGGTTGAACATATAATACGTATTCACACACAACTTTGCTCTGAGTAACTGACTTACCACAGTCAAGAAACCTGAAATTTAGATTTTGGATAAGAGAACAGAATGCAATGAGTAAAGAAGAATTTTGTGCTGAAACAATAAAGCTTCTAATAATATTTATCAAACTGAGAAAGTCGATGCTCGCTCCATGAACAAACTCATTGGCATTCGATTCGATCCTTTTATGTGAGTGAGTTTCTGCAAACACAAATACAACTGAAGTGCAAAGTTCCATTTACGTAAGTATTCCTTTTGATGGATACCTCGTGACAATTGAAAATAGTCAGTGTCAGGTGTAATGTAAGTTATACTTGTAGAGCTAAACTTTAGCAATATCTTAGTTAAGAATTTATTCGAGACACTTTCCTTTAGGTTTAATGTATGGTGATAGAAAACGACAGATTAAAGTATTTACAGAACTCGGAAAACTGTTAACACCAGAAATTCTCCAAAAGTTACAGAATGCTATCGAATTACCCGCCAAAATTCAACAGGACACAGGGAAGGATCCAATTCTGTTTTTGAATTCACTGAAGAATTGGAAACATTTCGATCCTAGCAGGTTTGACTTAGCTTTACAGTCCATTGGCCATCACAGCATTCTCCACCAAGCTAGGCAGTTAGAATGGCTAAGCTCGCCTCAATTTAAACCTAGAACGAGCGACCAACCGAAATCCGCGAAAACGCTAGTCGATTTACTGACGAGCGAAATAACCACACAACAATGGGTCGTACTAACCAGCTGTAGTGCAGAAGTGAGTGTTAAGGGAGATGAAGGGTCGCACGAAATGTTGAAACTCTGCGTTGAGAAAAAGATCATAACCACTGACATGAATGACCTCTGCGAATCCCTAGACCTAATGGAGCGACAGGACATGGCGAAGCAAGTTCGTAAATACGTTTCAGTGTTCCGAGATATGTCTCAAGAACGTTTTCAAAGTGAAATGCTTCTCGAATTAAATATTGGCGATGATGACGATGAAGATCTTGAATTTTGGGAATTCAAATTAACCAAATACATGAAAACACACCACAAGAATGTTAGTGTCGTTCTCGATGAGGCCAGTGTCCCCATAGAATCTGTCTTCACACCCCTCACTGTCATAAAGGTTGAAACTCCTGAAAAGAGAATGGAGGAAGAAAGTGGCATAAACGAGATTGATTTCTTGCGACACATCCATGAGAAGGTCGAGTTCGAAAAGGTGGATGTGGTCGATTTCGAGTCCATTGTCACCACTATCGACTCTTCAGAAAGTAAAGTATGGTGCCTAATAGGGAACCCTGGCAGTGGTAAGAGCTTCCTCTGCACACACTTTGCCTTCCTGTATGGCACTCACCAGCTGACCAATTTCCGCTACACCATCTCCATACCGTGTCGCAATCCGAAGTGGCATCAACTCGAGCAGGCGAGACACGAGAAACGAAATAAGATCGACGAGGAATTCATTCTGAAATGGCTACCCCTTTCCATGTCTTTTGGCGCCAAATGGAGTCGATCCCTCTCCCAGCACTTGCTGAGATCAGACGGAGAGGGACTGCTCATCATCATGGACGGTGCCGATGAGTTTATTAAGAGCATTCCGTTCGACTCCACTTTACTCTGTCAAATTCTCGAGAGACGCTTCCTCACTCTCTCTACCATCCTAGTGACAAGTCGTCCCAGCCAATGGACTGAACTCCATCTCGATTATGGCAAGGATCTCAAGATCGATGATAACTTCCAGGTCCTCGGATTCTCTCCTCAAAACCGAGACCTTTATTTCTCGAAAAGAATCGAGAGTGTTGAAAAGTTGAATGCCGTCCGTGAGATGTTCGTTCGTCACGACGAGATAAAACAGCTCGCACTCGTGCCAGTGAACGCGAGTCTGTTCAGCTCTCTATTCAACCAATCAAATTCCATCTTAAGTCACACTATGTCCCACCTGTACCTCCAGCTGATCGTATACATCATCAGGCGCCAATTGTCCAGAATGGGCCTGAAAGAACACAGCAAAGTTCTCCAATTGTCAAATTTCGACCCGGCCATCCGAGAATGCATCCATGAAATCGGCCTGGAAGCGAATCAAGGCATTTTCGAAAGAGAACTAACTTCTGACAGACACATTCCACTGAAACTTGAAGGCGAATCCCTGAACAGTGAACGTCTCGGCCTGATGCAGGCTCATGTTAAAGTGACGAATTTTGGTGTTCGAGTGAAGCTGTGGACATTCCAACACCTCACAATTCAAGAGTTCATGGCGGCAGTTTCCATATGCGACAATGCGTGGAGAAATCAGTGCTACATCATCCGCTACTTCACGACTTCCACCCAGTACCTGTCCATGTACAAGATGGTGATCCGCTTTGTTAGTGGCATCTTGAAGCAGGACGCAGGTTTCATGACGCCCATTATCTGCCGACATGTAATGCCTAAACCACTGTCTTTCTCAGAAGTACCGACGATTTATCAACTGAGTTATTTTACTGAACTTGTAAACGTTTCAGGCTGGACAGAATTCACAATTTCATTCCTGTTACTATCCACTCTAATTATCGAAATGAATTGTGATTCTATTTGTGAACATTTCGCCTATTTTAATAAACTGTTTCCTTATCCTCTCTGTTTGAATTTCAACTTCACTGTGTCACCAAATGATTGGCATTGTTTCATACAGTCATTGCGATTTGTTCATGACTTTAATGTCATTACTATAAATACCAGTTTTGTTCCCGCTACGCAGTTCAAATCTCTACTCGCACAACTCTCCTCTTGCCATCTGAATTATTTAGCACTCGTGTTTGTTGAGGAAGATTTTGAAACGATCCTTTCCTTCACAGATCCGCTCTCCTCTGCCACTCTACCTACTGACACCAGAATTAGTATTGACTTAATATCTTGCGACCTGACAGCTTGTAACAGTTCTCACCTGCTGTTTCCTTCAAACAACCAATTCACTGGAAGTTTGAAGTTATCTCTAACCTCCTTGAACTACTCAATGTTACTGAACTTGACCCATCAATTCACGTCATTGCACAATTTGTTCTATGAGCCCAAATGGAATGATTCCGATTGGTCAGTCATCCATCAATTAATAACAGGCAATCCGCTCAATGGACTGTACATTAGGGACTACGACGATTATCTCCCAGTGACAGCTGACATCCTATCAGCGCTCTCCTCGCTGAAAGAGTTGTATTGGGAAATGAAGCAAGATTGCTACGAAGCATTGCAATACTTGCATCAACTCAGTTCTATCACATACCTCAGTCTACACTCTGCTTCCTCCCCATCTCCTAATCCATCCTACCGAGACTCTATCTCACGACTAATATCTGAGAATTCCACTTCACTGAGAGTGATCAGCTTAATCGCCCTAAATAGAATTGGGTTCGACAGCTGGGGTAGTTGCTTAGATCTATTTTCAACATTTTCCAACTTGATATCGTTACAACTGCTATTTTGCGAATTCACACCTGATGATATAAACTGCTGGTACAGAGCTTTAACAGATATGAAGTCACTCGTTTACTTGAAACTCTTTGATACTCCTTTACAAGACTCTGGAATGCTGGTCCTTTGTCACAGTCTTAACTACCATCCAGCCATTAGGTATTTATGGATTCAACGTTGCGGACTCAGTTCTAACTCTTGTCTCCCGATCAAGCACTTTATCCTGACACCTCCACATATCAAAATTCTGGAACTTTCTAAATCCGAACTTTCGTATCCTGATCCCGAACAGCGGAAACTTCTCGAACAGGTAGCTGAACAATGTTCTATTCAGATTGAATGGAAAGACAAACTCATTGAAGTACTTTCAGCAAATTAGCTAAATTGAGTGTATCTGTTGCTAATTGAATGCTATTGGCTCCCTATAAACAACTACCTGTATGGGAATATTGTGATGTATGAATTGTGATGTATGAATGGCTACTTTAGTAGGTCAGTATATATACCATATAGTACTGAGTATCAATGGCATGATATCATAGGCGCCAAGTTTTGGAAAAATAAAATAAAAGCTGGGGGGGGGGGTTGCCCCCTAGAAAATCATTTTAATCTTAGACGCTCAAATATCGATCTACAGCCATTGTTGTCACTTAGGGAAAATAAAATCTCGGATTATAGTGGAATAAAAATGTAATTGAGATATATACAGGTTGTTTCATAAATCATACACGAAACTAAATTGCTTCCACTTCACTTGTGATTGAGATACTATGATGATTTTAGTCACATTTAAAAGGAAAGCCTCCATAATTTATGAAAAACAATGGAATAAGCATTTGGATTAAGAATTAATTTATTTTGATCCGTGTTCAATATGATAATCGCCTAGGCGTTTATTTTTTCGTCCGCATTAAACCCTTGAGATTATTCAAGTTTGTCATTAATAAAGCTTGGATTCATAGAGCAAATAATAGAATAGTGACACAGTTAGACAGACTAAATTAGTTAATACAACATAAGGCCTAGAATATAAGTTATTTATTCCAAAGTATTTCATAATTTACCAAGCTAGTACTACTAGCAGCTAATTACTCGCTAGTTAGAGCATGATACTTCTGAATACTGGTCTGAGAGCAAAATAGATGGCTTTGAATGTTAGTTAATGATAGATCAGCTCTGGACTGACATATACTCTCTTAATATAAGAGTTTTCAATGTCATCAACTTCATTACACGTTAACTTCTTCACTATCTCGGATTGGGACATAGCAGGGTTTGCTGTCTTCATCAGAGCAGCTATTCCAACCACGTGAGCAGAAGCCTCCGAGGGTAAGTCCCACTCTTAAAACTATAACCTGGAATATACAAGAGAAAAAATAATTTTATATTTAACAACAGTCAAGACTAGCACATATGCCAAGTGCTAATTATAGAATTCTCTTGTGCTTACTGGCGCCTAAGATAATCCGGAGAAATATATTTGAGCGCCACTTCCCATTTTCCACTTAATAAGTGATGATGAGACTTATTACATAGAGACTAATGGACATATATACTCAGTTTCTTGGCCGTTGTTGTGAATGGCGGTATAAAATATTGCATTATGCAGCTATTTAATAGTGACTGTATAAAACAGGATAACCTTGATTACCTGAACTACTTAGGATCGGGTAATTATCGAAGGTTCGGGTGATGATGATTAGCTGAATGGGATCGGCTCCAAATATTGATGAAGTAATGCATTCTGTTAAATGTTTACAAAAACGAATTGGTATTGGCATGTTTAGTTTATATCTTAAATTGTTCACTCACTATTATTAGATTCATAATTAGCGCTTAAGATGGCCTCTCCAGGTGCCATAAAGTCGATACATGGTCGATTGCCGAAATATCTCCACTTCATTTTTTTGCAGGTGCACTCATCATAGCGAAATGGTGCTACGCATATATATTTTGAGCCACATAAGGAACCCGTGAATTCGTTTTCTGATAATCCTCCACTGGGAACAACTACGACTATTCCTAGAGCCACAAATTCCCTACCCGCCTTGTCAGCTAAATCCTTCCATCCAGCTATTGCAATAATTGCAATGGATCCTACGAAATCCGACCTGTTTGAGAAAAAAATAGAAAATAACAAATAGTAAACAGAAAAAAATGTTTTTGCTAGCTTACTAGTGTGTATTTACACAGCATAAGATGTATCTAACCAAACTTTGAGATTGAGCGCTTCAAGAATCAACAAACACACAAAGTGATGAGTCGTTTACACTAGAATATATACCTCTTTGAGTTTTCATCATGTAATCTAGAAACTGCATCTAATCCTGAGATTACGTTTGCCCAGTATTGTAATTCGACTGCCACGATCTGATTCGTACAGAGTACAGATTTGCATCCTTTGCTACTCCGCTGTCCACACCTCCTGCTATTCCAGCAAGGTGGGTTCCTCCACCCTGTACATCTCTTCCTTGCTCATTAGTTCCATGTATATCGTCTACAGCGTCAAACCCTAGCTTTGCCCTCGTTCCACTCGTCCCATTTCTCCATCTACAAATTATTAAGTGCAGAGAATTAATCGTATTAAACTTGATGGAGAGTTCATTCAGTATTCACGCATCAATGCTAACCTGAAGTCTATATGATCATAATTGATTCCTGAATCGACGACATATATGTCTACTCCTAATCCATAGTTAAATGGTGTGAAATAGTCATCAGTACAATCCACATTATGGTTGTAGCGATGGAAGCCAGAACTATCCATCATGGGATTGTACCGATATTCATCCTCGACCGTTTCCATAACTTGATCCTTCTCAATTAATTTAACGTTTGGTAGTTTTGAAACCTGGAGATGAGAAACATTATTTCTCACTCTCTAAATTCATGAAGCAATGAAAGCATACGTTTTTGACAATTTGAATTTTTTTGAAAAATTAAGAAATATGGATCAATTGCGAACGATAAATGTGTGGTCCGGCGCCATCAGGGTTTTATCATTCTATTAATAGATTTGTCTGATTTAAATGAAAACAGCTATTTTTGATTCTTTAGGTTTTTAAATACAAGTACAATTTAATTTTTAATGTCGCTTTTATTTTCGATACGATGCACATTTTAATCACTCACCATCTCAGCTGTAGCCTCACTGTATTCTATTGATGATCGTCAATAAGTTTATCTCAAAACTTTCATACTTTAAATAAAGATGGATTGATTGAGTTTCTACACTGTTCCTTCCTCTGATACAGGTTCATGGCAATAGAGCACTAATACCAGCTCAGGTCATCCCTGGTATTATTGATGAACGTCCATATTTGTTGTATATATTATTTAAATGATTCTTAACTATCTAGAAAGGTTCATTCGAAGATTAGGAGTCGACAACTTACACATTTTTATTGACCCCGAGATTTAGGCTGTGTTACTATCATCATAGTATAGGCAGCAGATTAAAGGTTTCAGTCAACATACTGATATTGCAGCTTCATAATTACAACCAGAATAGAGAATATAACAATTCTCAACGGTTTATTATCTAGATTAGTTAACAAGTGTATTCAATTCACTATTGTCCAAATTGCCAGAGGAGAAAAAGTATTCTCATCTAATATAACACTCCTACAAGTTGATATGCGAATCTCATTGGATTGCTAAAAAAATTATAATTTAATAAAAATATAATGATAAATTCAAAACAAAGAATTTCCATTCAAACTCATGATCAGCATTGATTGGGCTTTCAAAATACATGTGGTGGAATTTAAATTCTCTATATACAACATGTGAGTATGAGAGAATACACTTAAAAGTAATTCTGTATAAAGGTAATGTTGTAAATGCTCGGACGATTCACCATCAATATTATCCAATTACATTTTCGCATCTGCTGGTGGATGCTTCTAGTATAAATACAAGCAATGGATTGAATAATCTACTTTAATCGAGAAATTCCATAGAAGAAACATCAAACAACCAAACTTCAGTTACTAAGAAAAAAAATTTATAATTAAAATCGATTTTGTTTTTAATTGATTAGTTTATTTATAGGACATTTTAGGAATACAAATGTTTGTATACGTCTGTGCATTCCTTCTGGCCACTATGGTAGCTGGGGGACAATTTCCTGATCACGAGAGGTACATCATCCTCCTGAATGAGGGATCAGATGCTGGAGACATCGAAGAGCTGATTCAGAGAATGGAAGTGCACGCCTCTTCTACTCGTGAAGAGATGCAAGTAGGCTCCTTAACTTCAATACTGCCTTTCGTGTACGGAAACATGAGTGAGGCTACAGCTGAGATGGTGAGTTAACATTAAGTTTGCCTCACGAATCATTGTGCCATTATTCCAAGAATTATAAAATTGGAATCAAAACTTTTCATAGACCTCTTCAAATCAGATATTCGAAATCTATACATTCAAACTCCGTTAATCATTTATAGGATGCTGTTCTTAGATCAATCTTATCAGGCTGTCAATTAATTAACCCATTAATCTTAAGTTTTAAAATTATCGATTTATATCTAGGTTTTGCAGAATCATATTTACATACATAATTACTGAGAATTTTTGGAATTTTATCTCAAAGAAATCCTTCCAAACCTGTAAATAAGTGCTGCCATCTGAATATTATATTCTATATTTAAATTCTATCAATTCATGAATCAATAAGAATAAAATATTATAATAATTGAAAATATTTAATATCCCTCAACTGTAGGTATCAAAACTACCAAATGTTGATGACATCATACCAGACCAAGCTGTAGACCCCTACGTGTCCTTCGAGCGAGACAATTCTATCATTATTGATCATCCTTCCATTTATCGCTATAACTTGGACATTATCAATGATCTGGGTTGTGCTGATGACAAAGGTTACACTCCAGATAACCTTGGATCAGGCGTTGACATCTATATTCTCGACTCAGGGATCTACTATGATCATTCCGATTTCTGGTAGCACTAATGTATAGATATTATAATGACGGTACATACTGAATTGTACCAATTTGGGTCAAATATTCCGTGTATGGTGGATATTTGATCCTTGGATCAACCTTTGAAAAAATCTAACACCTTTCAAGAAAATATGTCGGATTGTATTAGCCAATCAAATCCATGAATTTAGCATTGAAGGTACGGAAAAATGGTCATTTTTTTCTGCCCTCCACCTTCAACTGTAAAGTTGAAATTATTCAATATCAATGGTCACCACATTTTGTCACGTTTTTAGGAAATGTGTGAAAATATGAATAATAGTTACATCAGGTGAAAACCTATCCCATATATGGAATGTCTGTTCAAGTTTGGTAAAATCGGTCCCGTATCTTTCTCAAAGACGAACTGAAGGACATACGTCGTACTCCGTCGATACCAATAAAACATTACTATAATAGGAGCTGCACTAAAAGTCCCATAATAAATGATTACAATGTGTAGGTTTACGGATATTTGGCAGAGTGGAACAAGAGCAAAACTAGGCTTCGATGCTATCGACGCTCATTACAATACAAATGAGCAGGGAAGAGACCCTATCGGTACAGGCACACACTATGCTGGAATAGCAGGAGGTGTAAAAAGTGGATTTGCGAAGGATGCAAATCTGTACTCTGTGAGAGTCAAAGGGCCTGCACCCTTTTTTGGCAATTGGGTAACAGTCCTCAGCGGAATGGAAGCAGTCTTCAGAATGCATAACACGAATTCACTGAGGTACATACTTGTAATTTTAACTTAACTCTTCACTATGAACTCTCTTAAGAGGTGAGATGCGAACTTTGTAGTTTCAGATTGACTATTCTAGGATAAGTTAGCTCAATGTGGAGTAAATTCCTTTACCATGAACCTAATCTTTCTTTTCCATTGAATTCATGAGTATAACCGTAGATAAATGACAATTTTTTTAGGAGAATTAGAAACAATGAACCATTTCTTTATATCACCAGGCGCTTGTTAAATAATATTACTACTAGTATTGCCACTGTAACGAATTGATTGAAGAAACTGCCAGGTACTTCAAGCTGATCTTTTGCATATTAGAGTGTTTTGGCTATGGCTCCACTAATTTCTGACCTCAGACGAAAATGTCGACTCATCGTGGAATTATGACGTCATTATCACCTTCTTTGTAATTAGAAATTATAGGAATTAGAAAAACAGTTTTTCGATTATAACTCAGCCATTTTAGGTGATAGAATAATATAGAATAATATAGTGATAGCCGAGATTGGTGACAAATTGTGCTGACCAATGAAATTCGTTATATATTTTATATATTGAATTAATTTATTGAATTAATAGGCCAGATTTTGTGGCATCGATTGCAAGTATCACAATCTCAGGTGATAACAAGTTGGTATACAGAGCTTCCACCGCATTAACGGCTGTGGGAATTATCACAGTTTTTCCCAGTGGAGACTCTCCTGTCGAATGTCACGAGAAAACATTATGTCGAGGATCTTTGTGCGTAGGTGCACATGAGTATGAGCAGTGTAGCTGTAAGAAGAAGATATGGCCGAACTCTGGCTATGGAACCTGTGTTGAAACAATAGCACCTGGGGTGAACATTTTAAGCGCTAGTAACACAGATTATTCTGGTAAGTGAAACAAACATTGATTCTTCTTTATTAGCATTGATATGCAGGGACGTAGCTATTGGTTACAGTTGGACTATGATATCTCCATTGTTTCTCCATTATATCCTCCAAAAGGACCATTTTACGGTTGGACCGACTTCAACCACTTTTTGATTCAAACAGGACCACTTCCACCTGATGCATACGCCTTTGATATGTTGTGTTTAAATAAAATCGCTGATTTCTAATCTATTTGTAATATGAAACAGGTTTCACATTAAAGAGTGGAACATCTACTGCTTCTTCACTCGTTGCTGGAGTGGTTGCATGCATGAAGGGAAGTAACCCTGATTTGACCATTTCTGACATAGTAAAAAGGTTCACTTCTACGAATGCTAAGGACATTGACAAATCTGAAATGCCTTCCTGCATAAGAGGGGATGCTATTGGAAAGAGACTTCAAGTAACCTCTAAGCTCTTCGAATGAATAATATACTCAGCTATCTATTTTGCTCTCAGACCAGTATTCAGAAGTATTCACGCTCTAACTAGCGAGTAATTAGCTGCTAGTAGTACTAACTTGGTAACTTTATGGAATACTTTGAAATAAATAACTTATATTCTAGGCCTTATGTTGTATTAACTAATTTAGTCTGTCTAACTGTGTCACTATTCTATTATTTTGCTCTATGAATCTATGCTTTATTAAAAACAAACTTGAATAATGAGCAAGGAAGATATCTTTGGGATAATTATGGGACCCATTTTGCTGGAATAGCAGGAGGTGTGGGCAGCGGAGTAGCGAAGGATGCAAATCTGTACTCAGTACGAATTCTAGCAGATTCACCCCATTACTGTACTTGGGAAGTAGCAATCAAAGGATTAAATGCAGTTGCAAGAAATATTCTAATGTGAACAACTCGTCACTTTATGAAATTCCAAAGCTTGATTGGATACATCTTATGCTGTATAAATACACACTACTAATAGGCTACCAATAACATTTATTCCTGCCTACTATTAGTTATTTTATATTTTTCCCAAAGAGGTCGGATTTCGTAGGATCGATTGCAAGTATTCCAACACCTGGATGGAGCATTGCGGCTGACTATGAATATATATATATATATATATATAGGTACTAGTTTTTATATATCTGTGAGAGGTATGTAGGTATGTAGATAATCGCCTAGACTTAGATTCAACATAAGGCCTAGAATATAAGTTATTTATTTCAAAATATTTTATTAATTCCAAGTTAGTATTACTAGCAGCTAATTCTCACGCGCCTGAATATTCGGGGTCAGGGATTCCAACCACGGAGATCCAATGGAATTTCCCAGAAATCATGTAGGATGATGCGAATGGAAATTCCACCCATGGCACTCTCACAGAATACTTCTGAATGCTAGCCAGAGGAGAATAGATAGCTGCGTATATTATTAATTCGAAGGTTTAGATTTTACATAAAATCTCTTGCCACAAGAATTATTTCCTGTGCAGGAAGGCATTTCAGATTTATCTGCTGTTAATATTATTAACCATAAACCTGCATTATTGGATAATTTTGATGGTAGAATCATTGAAGCATTTCAATAACAGAGAATTCCACTTGAATGCATCTTTTTCTCACATGTGTGAATTTTTCACATACTATTGAGTACAGTAAGTATGCACATTCAAATCTAAAAGCAAATAATTATATTGATTATATTTCGACGACACGTGTGTTGAGAGGCCTACAAATGTTGATCAGATGCAAAAAGGAATTACTTTGTGTGGAGCTTTTTTAAAATTTGTTTTCAACTCAAAACGAACAATAGCATCTTTGGAATATTTCAATTAAATTCTCATTGCAACTTCTAAGAGTGTTAATCAGATGGTAGACTTGGGAAATTCCAAACATTCTGAATAATATCTCGTGTATTACGCAATTGTATTCTATTGAATATTGTCAATGAGTTTATAACTAACATTAATTAAATAAAGATGATGCGTTTCAGATTTATGTAAATCATATAATTCTTTATCCTAGGTGTGTAGGAAGTATTAACACTCGCTTAAAAGAGTTATTTATGTCATATACGCCATATATGCAAGTACAGTCAACTCCGCTTAATAGGGCCACTGTTTAATCGGGTCAGTCGCTTAATCGGGCCACTTTTGGAAGGACCGGAATAGCTCTCACACATAGAAGCTAATACAAAATATTTTCGGTTAATAGGGTCCTCCGCTTAATCAGGGCAAAATATCCTCTGACCGATGTGGCCCTATTAAGCGGAGTCAACTGTATATCATCTCTTAAGGGAGTTAAAATGTAATATAGTGAAGGTTTGAGCTGTAGCAAGTATTTACCTCAGTGAATTCGTGTTATGCATTCTGGAGACTTCCATTCCGCTGAGGACTGTTACCCAACTGCCGAAAAGGGTGCAGGTCCTTTGACTCTCACAGAGTACAGATTTGCATCCTTCGCAAATCCACTGTCTACACCTCCTGCTATTCCAGCATAGTGTGTGCCTGTACCGATAGGGTCTCTTCCCTGCTCATTTGTATTGTAATGAGCGTCGATAGCATCGAAGCCTAGTTTTGCTCTTGTTCCACTCTGCCAAATATCCGTAAACCTACACATTGTAATCATTTATTATGGGACTTTTAGTGCAGCTCCTATTATAGTAATGTTTTATTGGTATCGACGGAGTACGACGTATGTCCTTCAGTCCGTCTTTGAGAAAGATACGGGACCGATTTTACCAAACTTGAACAGACATTCCATATATGGGATAGGTTTTCACCTGATGTAACTATTATTCATATTTTCACACATTTCCTAAAAACGTGACAAAATGTGGTGACCATTGATATTGATAACTTAACAGCTGAAAGTAGATGTTGTTGAAGATAAAATAAATATATTCCATATCTTCAATGTTAAATTAATGGATTCTGATTAGTTGATACAATTCGACACCTTTTCTGTATTAATGCTCTGGTAAAGGCTCTTTCAATCCATCTTTAGTTAAGTTTTGAGATAAATTCATTGACAATCATCAATACAATTGTATAATACACGAGATAATAATCGGAATGTTTGGAATTTCCGAAGTCTACCATCTGATTAACACTCTTAGAAGTTGCTATGAGAATTTAATTGAAATATTCCAAAGATGCTATTGTTTGTTTAGAGTTCAAAACAAATTTGAAAAAAGCTCTACACAAAATAATTCCATTTTGCAGCTGATCAACATTTATAGGTCTCTCAACACACGTGTCTTCGAAATATAGAATAACCAATAAAAATAATTGCTTTTAGATCTGAATGTGCATTCTTTCTGCACTCAATAGTATGTGAAAAATTCACACATGTGAGTAGAAGATGTATTCAAGTGGAATTCTCTGTTATTAAAATGCTTCAATGATTTACCATCAAAATTATCCAATTACATATTTCGCATCATCAAATATATATGCAACAGTATAAATGCAGATATCTATGAGATAAATAATTAAGTCAAAAACTTAAACCCGAAAAAGATAGAACTAAAGACTCAGGTATTAAAATATATATATTTTTTGAACTTTGTCAATCTTTAATATACAAGTATATTGGTAAAATTTAATAGTACATCTCGGGAATATCAATGCTTTTCTACGTTTGTGCATTCCTTGTGGCTACTATGGTAGCTGGGAGACAATTTCCTGGTAACGAAAGGTACATCATCCTCCTGGAAAAGGGATCAGATGCTGGAGACATCGAAGAGCTGATTCAGAGTATGGAAGTGCACGCCTCTTCTACTCGTGAAGAGATGCAAGTGCGCTCCTTAACTTCACTACTGCCTTTCGTGATCGGAAACATGAGTGAGGCTACAGCTGAGATGGTGAGTGATTAAAGTGAACATTGTGTCGAAAATATAGCAACATTAAAAATCAGTCGTATTTAAAAATCTGACCATTTTATAACTACAAGCGGGCTTCATTTGCTTTCCCTGCGCTGCTTGCGGACAATATGTGTCAGCAGAGTCGCCCCTGGAGGTCCCTGGGGACATCAAAGAAACTAATCTTGAATGTAATGTCAATTTGAATCAATTTGAATTTAAACGACTTAAGCAGCTTAAGTCGAGTAACGTCAACAGCAATCGAAGTATGTGTTATGTACTATAATCAATAAATTTGATCATAAAATAACTTTTAACAGTAAAATAATAGACTCAAATAACTGTATTCAGTTATTCATATAAAATAGAATCGTGTGAATCGCATTATAAAAGTCTAATAATTGATTGGTTCTCACATGAACAATCACAAATAGTCCTTTTAATTGTATCTCCTAAATCACTACTGTTTGATCTTAATGTATTTGCATTATAAAATAATCGATTTGATTGGTCTGCACTCTGTCACCTCGGCAAGGTGTGGAGATATCTTTTAGATCTTTGTACTCCCTTCTAGACTAATTATTATTTACCTGCATGCCAAATTTCACAATTCTAGCACCTCAGTTCCTCATCAACTTTACACAAACAAATAAAAAAAACTCATTGAATATATAAGATAGTCCCTTCGATTGTATGCAGTATACAGTGAAAGAGATTACTGTTTTAATATTTAAGATGTTCTCACCTCTAGGTTTCAAAACTACCAAACGTTAAATTAATTGAGAAAGATCAAGTTTTGGATACGGTCTTGGGTAACAAAAAACTTTCTCCCAAGATGGATAGTTCTGGCTTCCATCGCTACAACCTAGACATTCTCGATAATGTGGACTGTACTGATGACTATTTCACACCATTTAACTATGGATTAGGAGTAGACATATATGTCATCGATTCAGGAATCAATTATGATCATATAGACTTCAGGTTAGCATTGATGCGTGAATACTGAATGAACTCTCCATCAAGTTTAATACGATTAATTCTCTGCACTTAATAATTTGTAGATGGAGAAATGGGACGAGTGGAACGAGGGCAAAGCTAGGGTTTGACGCTATAGACGATCTATATGGAACTAATGAGCAAGGAAGAGATACCTCCGGTACAGGGAGCCTCCTTGCTGGAATAGCAGGAGGTGTGGACAGCGGAGTAGCGAAGGATGCCAATCTGTACTCAGTCCGAATTAATGATAGTTGGAAACACAGGAGTTTGGAATTAATACTATCAGGAATGAATGCAGTTGCCAGATTGCATGATATCAATTCAAATAGGTATACTATATTTGAATGTAAATCACTCATAATATCATGTTTGTGGATTCTTGTAAACCCAAGTCCCAAAGCTTGATTGGATACATCTTATTCTGTGTAAATATACAGTACTAAGCTACGTACCAATAAAATATTTTCCTGTTTACTATAATATATTATTATTTTCTATTTTCCCCCAAACAGGCCGGATTTCGTAGGATCTATTGCAAGTCTTGCACCGGATTATATATTACCCCCAAGTCACTCTGTATATGAAGAGGCGGCGATGGAATTAGTGGCTAAAGGAATAGTTGTAGTTACTGATAGTGGAGAAGAAGAAATAGATGTCTGCGAGACAACTATCTGTAGATCAGCCGTTATATGCGTAGATGCACATGTCTATGATGACTGTACCTGTAAGAAGAATGTGTGGTGGGGATCTGGCTATGGAGAATGTATCGATTTGTGGGCACCTGGAGATGCCATCTTAAGTGCAAATTTTATATCTAATTATAGTGAGTGACTTTTTAAGATAGAAACCTACCATGCCAAAGTCCGTTTGTTTATTTAGGCATTTAACAAAACGCATTATTTCATCAAAATTTGAAACTCGAAAATAGCGCGACACATGCATCAGGTCGAATTCTGATGTTGTCGAATTTATTTTAGCTATGTTGTAGATAGATCGAATTTATTTTGAATAAGATTGTGCCAAAATGGTTCATTCTTCTATGCGGAAAGATTGATACTCAAATCATCACGCCAAAAATCTTAAAATGGCCAGTCATTTGATTGCCATTTCTCATCCGAAATGCTTCTCGAAATCCCTTTTAGAAAGAAATGCTACTTTCACTTTCAGATTCACAATAATCTAAACAAAAAGTGCATACTTTCTTTATATTCTTAGAAAATAGCTTGCCTTAAAATGGAGTCGATCTATGTCAACAGTCACGAATTATGAGCCAATTTACCGACACCATAAATGAATTTCGATCTATCGACATTGCATTGTTAATGTTAAAATTAATTTTCTCTTGTATGTTTCAGGTTATGCCGTTTTGAATGGGCCTATGGCGGCTTCCCCCCATGTGGCTGGGATTGCTGCTCTGATGAAGGCAGCAAACCCTGCTCTGTCCCATTACGACATACTGATCAGGTTATCTTGTGGTGCTGTAAAGGACGTGGGTAAATCTCATAAGAAGAGAGTCTATATTAGTAGAGAGCTGATCGAATAATTAACAATCAAAGCTATCTACTTTGCTCTCAGACCAGTATTCAGAAGTATTCACGCTCTAACTAGCGAGTAATTAGCTGCTAGTAGTACTAGTTTGGTAACTTTATGAAATACCTTGGAATAAATAACCTTGGAATAAATAACATGTTCTAGGCCTTATGTTGTATTAACTAATTTAGTCTGTTTAACTGTGTCATTATTTCTATTATTTGCTTTATGAATCTATACTATTAAAATGGGATTACGCGTAATATATATATATATTGTGATGCAACTATCATAAAAAAAAGATGACTCATCACTGTGTTATGACGTCATCATTTTGCATCAAAAATTACTCAGTCCATGCCACAAGGACATCTCCCTATAGGAGCTGCAATAAAAATTAGCAAATTGGTGGTTTCTCTAGGGATATCGATTGTGACAGTAAGACAGACGTATTTAGAGATGTTATCTACCTAATAATTAATCATTGAGTACTAAACCGAAGAACGTATTATCCGAGTACATGCTAACCGAGTTCTACTGTGAATTGTTTTTGAAATAATAAATTGCCACTTTTGTCCCATTTTAAGGGGGAAAATTTGGAAA
This sequence comes from Aphrocallistes beatrix, assembly GCA_963281255.1. Classification (NCBI taxonomy): domain Eukaryota; kingdom Metazoa; phylum Porifera; class Hexactinellida; order Sceptrulophora; family Aphrocallistidae; genus Aphrocallistes; species Aphrocallistes beatrix. The sequence goes on along the minus strand of OY725506.1, from coordinate 432,379 downwards.
ATCCACTATATGTGGCTTAATTACTTTTTATCAGGTTATTCTACTGAACAACCTCCACGTCCGAAATTCGTGTCCTGACCAGAGTTTAAGAGATATCGTCTTGAAATTTTTACAGGAGGTGCAAAGTGATATGGAGATGTGCACCTCGGTGTTCACATCTCGTCGAGTTCACACCTCGCCGAGATAGGTGACAAAATGTGCTAGCCAATCAAATTCGATTATTTAATAATGCAAATACATTGGAATAAAATAGTAGTGACTTATGCATACAATCAAAAGAACTAATTGTGATTGAAATTCATTGGTTTATGTGAACCAATCAATTATCAGCCTTTTATAATGCCATTCACACGATTCTATTTCGTATAAATGATCGAATACTGCTATTTTGAGTCTATAATTTGATTGTTAACAACAATTAAAGTGTCTTATATGCTACGATCAATCAATTCGATCATAAAATAACTTTTAACGACATGGACTGGAATTGATTATTTAAGTATAATAAAGGTGACTTCTGGTGACTTATGAGATTTGGAAGCACACTTCCATCCCGTCTGTGGGGGGTTTTTTTTAATTAGTTTCTAAACTCTAAACAAACAATAGCATCTTTGGAATATTTCAATTAAATTCTCATTGCAACCTCTAAGAGTGTTAATCAGATGGTAGACTTTGGAAGTTTCCAACATTCCGATTAATATCTCGTGTATTATACAATTGTATTCTATTGATGATCGTCAATAAGTTTATCTCAAAACTGTCATACATTAAATAAAGATGGATTGATTGAGTTTCTACACTGTTCCTTCCTCTGATACAGGTTCATGGCAATAGAGCACTAATACCAGCTCAGGTCATCCTTGATATTATTGATGTACAGTACTCTTCACTAATATTCGCAATTAACTATCATTACAGAACCAAAGTAGCTGTTACTTGACAATCTCACTTGAAAGCATTCTTTCATAACCTCTATAACCTCTATGTTGGCGTGAGTGAGGCTATTGACACCGATCGAGTTCAAGAGGACCTTTACAAAGCTGTTAACTACAGTACTCTAAAAATTTGATGTCGATAAACCACCAAAATTATCGATAAACCACCAGATTCTATGAGGTACTGGTATCTAGCATAGGCTATTAACCACCAACACCAAATTTGGATTTTGTCGTAGACTGGTTAACTCTCAAACTCTTGCAAATTGCTCAGAGAGGATTACGGATGGATAGATCCACCCACAACAGTCATTTAGTGCTGTGACCTATACCATTATTATCGTATAAGAAACTGACTAAAATGTCGGTCAACATACTGATAGTGCAGCTTCAAAATTACAACCAGAGTAGATAGTATAACAATCTTGAAGATGAGTTTTATTGTGTATAATAGTGCAGTGCTTCTCAACCTTTTTCGTAGCACAGAACCCTTTCAAAATTGTAAACGTTTTGAGGAACCCTTCATATTTTTGAAAACGATTGGTAAAATTGCACTAACATATAAAACTAAATAATACGTTTAACTAAATAATAATTTCCTGAAATATGACATTTTTAAATCAGTAGAGTAGATCTAGTGTATTTCTATTTTCGAATGATTTCGAGTTTTTGACATCTGGTTTCGAGTTCCATTCCTCCTTTCAAATGCATTCGGCCTTTGGCCCCCATCATATTCCCACACCTAAAAGCATCAACTTCTTACACATTGTACATACAACTTAGGTTTCCGTGAAGAATCTCCCCAATTTTCCATTAACGGATTAAAATTATGTTCCGCAGTGATATTTTGACATACTGGTAACAAATATCTAAACATCATAGATGTAATCCCTAAAGCGGAGTCCGACAATTCGCAAACCGACAACTCGAAACACCGATAATTCGCAATATATTTAAGCTTTGAAGAGGGAGCAAACAGATTACAATCAATACATTGAATCACTAAGTGATGTTTTGGTCGCTATGTGCTAATAATTTTCAATACACATGTAGGTATGAATACAATTAGTATACACGTATCCAACTACCAATGTCGTGATATAATCTCTCATCCTATGTTGAGCCATCTGCTAATTTTGTGAAATGAAAAGTCATGAAAAGTTAAACAATAGTGAAAACCTAAAAGAATGCTGAGTCATGATGATGAAACAAAATGCTATGACAAGAGAATGTAATATTTTTAGGATTCCAGTAAAAATATACCAGGTGTAAATATTCTCTTTCAATGATATTTATTCACAGTAATGATTATCTCATCCTTAAGAATTGAATTGGTAGGTTATCAAATATACCTCAAAATTCTCAATAATTATGAGACAAACTGTATTTTATTAAAATTACTATTATGTGACAAAGTCACCTCTTAGGGCCAAAGTTACCCCAGTTTACGGTAATGCAAATGGACTAGCTTATGTTTAGTCCAAAGTGCTATAATTTTCTGTCAGAATAGGTATCGACAACCTAAGTCTCGGAACCCCTATGGAACTTCCGAGTTTCAGGGAACCCTTAAATCACTTTGGCGGAACCCCGGTTGAGAAGCACTGTATTAGTGAATAAACAAAATATCTTCATAATATAACACCCCTAGAGGATATTATGAGAACGAAATTGGATGATTAAAAAATTAAGTTAGTTTAATAAAATGTCTGAGATACAATGATACATTCATCACAAAGAAATTCCACATTCACTCATGATCAGCATTGATTGGCTTCTCAAAATACATGTGGTGGAATTTAAATTCTCTATATACAACATGTGAGAATGAGAGAATGCACTTAAGAGTAATTCTGTATAAAGGTAATGTTAGTAAATGCTCTGACGATTCACCATCAATATTATCCAATTACATTTTTCGCATCTGCTGGTGGATGCTTCTAGTATAAATACAAGCAATGGATTGAATAATCTACTTTAATCGAGAAATTGCAAAGAAGAAACATCAAACAACTAAACTTCAGGTACTAAGAAAAATATTTTAAAATTAAAATCGATTCTGTCCTTAATTGATTAGTTTATTTATAGGACATTTTAGGAATATAAATGTTTGTATACGTCTGTGCATTCCTTCTGGCCACTATGGTAGCTGGGGGACAATTTCCTGGTCACGAGAGGTACATCATCCTCCTGAAAGAGGGATCAGATGCTGGAGACATCGAAGAGCTGATTCAGAGAATGGAAGTGCACGCCTCTTCTACTCGTGAAGAGATGCAAGTAGGCTCCTTAACTTCACTACTGCCTTTCGTGTAGGAAACATGAGTGAAGCTACAGCTGAGATGGTGAGTGATTGACATTAAAATTGCCTCATGACTAATTGTGCCATTATTCCAAGAATTATAAAATTGGAATCAAAACTTTTCATAGACCTCTTCAAATCAGATATTCGAAATCTATACATTCAAACTCCGTTAATCATTTATAGGATGCTGTTCTTAGATCAATCTTATCAGGCTGTCAATTAATTAACCCATTAATCTTAAGTTTTAAAATTATCGATTTATATCTAGGTTTTGCAGAATCATATTTACATACATAATTACTGAGAATTTTGGGAATTTTATCTCAAAGAAATCCTTCCAAACCTGTAAATAAGTGCTGCCATCTGAATATTATATTCTATATTTAAATTCTATCAATTCATGAATCAATAAGAATAAAATATTATAATAATTGAAAATATTTAATATCCCTCAACTGTAGGTATCAAAACTACCAAATGTTGATGACATCATACCAGACCAAGCTGTAGACCCCTACGTGTCCTTCGAGCGAGACAATTCTCTCCTTTTGGATAGTCCTCATTTATATCGCTATCACTTGGATATTACCAATGATGTGGGTTGTGCTAATGACAGACGTTACTATCCAAAAAACCGTGGATCAGGCGTTGACATCTATATTCTCGACTCAGGAATCAACTATGATCATGAAGATTTCAGGTAGCACTGATGTATAGATATTAGAATGACGGTACATACTGAATTGTACCAATTTGGGTCATATATTCCGTGTATGGTGGATATTTGATCCTTGGTTCAACTTTTGAAAAATTTAACGCCTTTTCAAAAAAGGTGTCGAATTGTATTAGCCAATCAGAATCCATTAATTTAGCATTGAAGGTATGAAAATATGTTCATTTTTTCTGCAACAACATCCACCTTCAGCTGTAAGATTAAAATTCTTCAATCTCAATGGTCAACACGTTTTGCCACGTTTAGGAAATGTGTGAAAATATGAATAATAGTTACATCAGGTGAAAAACTATCCCATACAGGGGCGGATACAGGGGGGTCCAGGGGGGCCATGCCCCCCCCTGAAAATTTTACGAATTGATCTACGGGGGAGCTATTTGGGCCTAGCCCCCCAGATTTGTGAACTTTAGCCCTCAATTATATGAGTTTATTTTCTCAATTCCAATGATATCTACTAAGATACTGAAGATAGGATTAACCCTTCCTGTTTCATCATGTACTTCAGAGCGATCCTTCAGTGAACTCAGGCTTGTTAAAACGTACTTGAGGTCTACTATGGTTGAAGAGCGACTTTATAGTCTTGCTCTCATTTTTTGTAATAAGGACATCCGTGTAAACATTGAAAACGTCATCTCAAAGTTTGCCCATAGTAGTCCAAGAAGGTTAGAATTTTTGTTTTAGTCGTGTTCTTTTTATATTTCTAGTTGTATTTCAGTGCTTTCTTCACTACTAAAATGAGTAGTGAAATCCGGTTTAACGCTTGTGATGAATTGGCGCGAAGCACAAAGTGGTAATCAGGTTACAGGAAGGAAATTCAAATCCCGCATGAGATTTGATAAGAATTGCTGTACATTGATATTTGACCACCTAAAGTTAAAAAATTTTTCTGGGGGGTTACCCACCAGATCCCCCATTACCTTTGCTCGCTCCGCTCGCTTTTGGCCCCCCTGAGTCCTACCCCGAAATTATTCAAGTTTGTTATTAATGAAGCATAGATTCATAGAGCAAATAATAGAAATAGTGACACAGTTAGACAGACAAATTAGTTAATACAACATAAGGCCTAGAATATAAGTTATTTATTTCAAAATATTTCATTAATTCCAAGTTAGTACTACTAGCAGCTAATTCTCGCGCGCCTGAATATTCGGGGTCAGGGATTCCAACCAAGGAGATCCAATGGGATTTCCATAGAAATCTTGTAGGATGATGCGAATGGAAATTCCACCCATGGCACTCTCACTGAATACTTCTGAATACTAGCGAGAGAAGAATAGATAGCTGCGTATATTATTCATTCGAAGGTTTAGATTTTACATAAAATATCTTACCATAAGAATTATTTAGGAAAGAAATGCAGATTTTTATTGGATTATTGGATAATTTTGATGGTAAATCATTGCAGCATATTAATAACAGAGAACTCCACTTGAATACACCTTCTTCTCACATGTGTGAATTTTTCACATACTATTGAGTGCAGTAAGAATGCACATTCAGATCTAAAAGCAAATAATTGCATTTATTATTCTATATTTCTAGGACACGTGTGTTGAGAGGCCTACAAATGTTGATCAGCTGCAAAAAGGAATTATTTTGTGTGGAGCTTTTTTCAAATTTGTTTTAAACTCAATACAAACAATAACATCTTTGGAATATTTTAATTAAATTCTCATTTCAACTTCTAAGAGTGTTGATCAGATGGTAGACTTTGTAAATTCCCAACATTCTGATTAATATCTCGTGTATTGCACAATTGTATTCTATTGATGATCAAATTTTTCCAGCGCCCCCTTCTCGTAATACTGACTAAACATACTGTAACAAATTTAGACCACACACGTATTACTTTGTATATGCATCAATTCTAATAGTACAAGCGAGCTTCGCTTGCTTGCGCTGCGCGGCTTGCGGACACTTTGTGTCCGCAGAGACTCCCTGCGCGTGCCCTGGATCTAGCCTATTTGGGAATTTGTTTACTTTATATATTTAATGTATACAAAAGTAAACAAATAATTTATCATATTGATCTGAAAATATGATATTCGAAATCTACACCCCTAAAAACCCCATGTCAACCGTTGGAAGCTAGTCTCTAGCCTATTTTTGTAATTTGTTTACTTTATGTAAATATTGTGAACAAAAGTAAACAAATAATTTATCATATAGATCTGAAAATATAATATTCGAATTCTACACCTCCCTGAAAACCCCATATCAACCGTTGGAAGCTAGTCTCTAGCCTATTTTTGTAATTCGTTTACTTTATGTATCTATTATAAACAAAAGTAAACAAATAATTTATCAGATAGATCTGAAAATATAATATTCGAAATCTACACCCCTAAAAACCCCATGTCAACCGTTGGAAGCTAGTCTCTAGCCTATTTTTGTAATTTGTTTACTTTATGTAAATATTGTGAACAAAAGTAAACAAATAATTTATCATATAGATCTGAAAATATAATATTCGAAATCTACACCCCTGAAAACCCCATGTCAACCGTTGGAAGCTAGTCTCTAGCCTATTTTTGTAATTCGTTTACTTTATGTATCTATTATAAACAAAAGTAAACAAATAATTTATCATATAGATCTGAAAATATAATATTCGAAATCTACATCCCTAAAAACCCCATGTCAACCGTTGGAAGCTAGTTTTTAGCCTATTTTTCAAATTCGTCAAATGGTGTTAAAATATGTATATAAAGGTGTGAAAATATGCACAAACCTTTTTATTGCTATACACTATAATATAATTGAGACATCTATATAACTTATTGATTTGAAGTATTAATAACAATGACAGCCTACAATAGTGCCGTACAATGATTTCTATTGTGAGAGTGAAGCCATGCATAGCATTGTATAGAAAAGGTGTGAAATTTTTTTTTCCATTTTTTTTCAGAGGTGTGAAAATTTTGCTTAGATCTTCGAACTTAATCGTAGATTTATCATTTGACATCTACATGCCAATTTTCGTATCTCTAAGACTTGCCAATTCCTCAATCAATTCGGACAAACAAACAAACCAAAATCCTAGCATTTTAATGTATAAAAAATCCTAGCATTTTAATATATAAGATACAAGTGCGCTTCGCTTGCTTGCGCTCCGCGGCTGGCGGACACTTTGTGTCCGCCAGAGGCTCCCTTCGGTCGCCTGGGGTCACATTGATTAATTATAAGGGAGAAAACATCTCTAAATATGTCTGTCTTACTGTTAAAATCGATATCACTCAAAAAATCATCAAATTTGTCAATTTTGAAATTTTTGATGCATAATGATGACGTCATAACAGAGTGATGAGTCATCATTTTTTGGTGAAAGTTTTATCATATTTGAGATATATTAATATACACATTCTATTAAAATTTCAGCCTTTTATCACCTAAAATGGCTGAGTTATGGTCGAATAACTGTATTGCTTAACTTTTTAAAATGTGACAATGATGTCATAATTCCATGATGAGTCGATATTTTGTTCTGAGCTCAGAACTTAGTGGAGCCATAGCCAAAAGACTCTCACATGCCAAAAATCAGCTTTCTGCGCCTGGCAGTTTCTTCAATCAATTCGTTACATATATATATATATATATATATATATATATATATATATATATATATATATACACATAGATACACATTAATCGAGTTTTAATAGTAAGGATAGAGGACCAAAATTTCATCATATCAAAAAGTTATCTTTAATTCTGATGTTTGTTACTAATGGGATCCCTGACACTGGTGCTCATCTGCAGGTTTTGGTTCAAATTTTGTTAACATTAAACGTAGATTCCTTGATTTCGTTATTTGCAATCGATTCCACTGTTTGGTATGTAGTCTCATTACTGCGCTAATTCCTTTCTCAAGTAAGTAGAAGGTAACGCAAAAATGAGAAGCTTCGTCATCTGCCATAATAAGGGCATACGTAAAATACGCTTTGTTTGCATCCAGAAACTCGAATAGCCAAGTTGATTAAATTCTATTCGCGCTTCAATATCTGCTTTCAGCTCAGCTAGTTGATCTTGAATTTCTAACTCCATCTGTAGGTCTGTATAAAATGGGTTCACTGCCCAACCTGATACGATCAGCTGGGTTAAATCCTTAATACGGAATTGCATACCTTCATTCTTGATTCGAGATGCGAAGCATATGTGAGTGGTTGTACGTACATCAGTTATATCAGGAAATGCTTTCAGGTAAGGAAACTGGCAAAAGTCTCTACGACAGATATTCTGTTTATACAAACTAGTTTGCTAATGAAAGATTCAACTACAGACTTTGTTTTGATCAACTCAAGTTAACATCTTGGCCTTGAAGTTGTAGATTTAATGAATTCAACTCATCAAAAATATCACTAAGATAATGGGCATGCTTTCTTATTTTGATTTCGCCGGACAGTACGGGATTAAAGCCATCCAGGAACAGGCAGGACTATGGTATTAAATAATGCATTAAACCGTTTTAAGCAGTTTCCCTCCGAATGCCATCTCACTTCTGTGTGAAGGAGAAGTCGTTCGAAATGTTCATCATTCTCATGGCAAAGCTGTCGAAAAAGACGATATTTTAATGCACGAGTTTTGATGCTGTTAATTGCAGTTGTGACTACTTCTAGTGATGAATTTAGTTGAGTACTAAGCTTCTTGGCTACCAAGTGTTGACGATGTATGCACGATTTTCATGTCATTGCTATAAATTCCAGTTTTATTCCCTCTACGCAATTCAATTCTCTACTCGCACCACTCTCTTCTTGCCATCTGAATTACTTAGCACTCGTGTTTGTTGAGGAAGATTTTCTTCATAGTTCCGCTCTCCTCTGCCACTTTACATGCTAGCACCATAATTAGCATTGACTTATTATCGTGCGACCTGATAGCTTGTAACCATTCTCAACTGCTGTTTCCCTCAAACAACCAATTCATTGGAAGTTTGAAGTTATCTTTAACTTCAATGAACTACCCAATGCTACTGAACTTGACCAATCAATTCAGGTCATTACACAATTTGTTCTAGAGCCCAAGTCGAATGATTCCGAGTGGTCAGTCATCCATCAATTAATAACAGACAATCCACTCAATGGACTGTACATTAACGACTTCTATGATTATCTCCCAGTGACAGCTGACAACTTTTCAGCGCTCTACTCGCTGAAAGAGTTGTATTGGGAAATGAAACAAGATTGCTACGAAGCACTGAAATACCTGCATCAACTCAGTTCCATCACATACCTCTGTCTACACTCTGCTTCCTACCCATCTCCTAATCCATCCTACCGAGACTCTATCTCACTACTAATATCTGAGAATTCCACTTCATTGAGAGTGATCAGCTTAATCTCCCAAGAAACACCCTGTATCTAGACTCGATTAACATATTTTGGGTTTAGTTGTAACCTATGAGTTTGTGTGAAGTCTTGTCGTACCACAGCTAATCCACACTGATAATGCCGAAAATCTCTATTTTGGCTATGATTATTCACCATACAATGCTACTGGACCCCTCATCTCATAAAATGTGACAGAAACAGAATATATAATTAGGAACATATTAGTAGGAAATAGAGAGATGAGCAGTTAATACAGATAAATCCTAATCTAATTCAATCATTTCGATGAAGGTTATAATAAAGTTACCAAGTTAGTACTAGCAGCTAATTACTTGCTAGTTAGAGCGTGAATATACTGGAATACTGAACTAAGAGCAAAATAGATAGCTTCAAATGTTGGTTAGGTCATCCCAAAGGTTTTTGTTGATGCAGAGTCTCCATGCATAAAAATACTTTCTTATGTCCACAGGCATATCAGAGTAATCTATGTCATCAACAGTATGAAATAATTGTAGCATATACTCGATGCCGAGTTCGGATAGTTCATAAGGGCCTGTGCTCATCATTGCAATTATCCCAGCGATATGGGCAGAAGCTGCGTAAGTCCCACTCATAAATGCATAACCTGAAACATACAAAAGAGAATTAATGTTATCACATTACCAATAGTCAAGACTTGTATACATGCCAATTACTAATTATAAAATTCTTCCGTTTGGAACAATGTGCTCACTGGGGCTCAAGATCGGCCAGGGAAATTTAATTGAACAGCCACTTCCCATTTTGCACCCTTCCCCGGCCGATCGGGAAATTTTCCGATCTTCCGATGGACGAGTCCATCACTCGTTTAGAGATCATTTGGATGCCAATAAGTGATGATGAGATTTTTAGTTTACAAATTATGATGAAATATTGCACCAATTCAATGCTTTGCTAAACAAACAGGTATTGACATGTTTAATTCTATCTTAAATAGTTCACTCACCATTGTTAGATTTATGACTAGCACTTAAGATGGTATCTCCAGGTGCCATAATATTGATACATCTTCCATAGTCAGAATTCTCCAACACCTTCTTTTTACAGGTACACTCATCATAGCTATGTGCACCAACGGTAATACGGTTATAATTACCTAGTGGTTGCTTGCAGCTATCACTCCGAGTATTTCCACTGGGAACAACTGTAAATACTCCTTTATTCCATAATTCATGAGTTGCTAGGCTGGCTGCATTGCTTTCTGTACTTTCTGGTCCAAATTTTGTGATACTTGCAATCGATTGTTTGAAATCCGACCTGTTTGGGGGAAATAAAAATTACCAATAACATAGCCTACTACATATATGGCCTCACAGTAATTTGCGGATTTTGGACTAGGGATGCGGTAGAAGATGGTTGAATTAATGCATGAGCTGCCTTAAAATCATTACCCACGCAGAATAGAGGAAGTAGGAATGTATTCCCAGCATATATAAATATGGTATCAAAGTACCCATATTCGTTACTGAAATTTTGATTGGTCACCATACAATTGCTCAATTGCTTATATTTGTGAGGAATTTAGTCATTTTCAGAGTCCGTTTGAGGGCACTTCTAAGTTTTTTATTATAAACTTTTTTTTGAATAGAACTGAACTGTGAATTTTTTCATGGAATGTTAAGACATTCCATTGTTGCTATGGAAACATATTTTGGTCGGTTGGGGATCATATCTTGAAAAGCGAAAGAGCTAAGCATTCAAATTTAATCCTCTTTGATAACCAATAAATTACTTCCTATTAACGTCTAAATTCAATGGTTTAGGCTTTAGGAGTTATTGGACGAATTACCATACGTGATCAATATGATAAATTGTCTAATAACTCATAAACCATTGAATTTAGACGTAAAAATTATATACTCGCTTATTAACCTTATTGGACTTTGGAATGTTAAAGTGAAAATGAAAGTTAATTGAAAGTGAACTGAAAGTGAAAGTGAAATTGGGATTTTTCTATTTATACCTTTGACCCCAGATGCAAAGGAGGATTAATAGGAAATATTCCATTGGCTATCAAAGAGGATCAAATTTGAATGACTAGCTTTCAAGATATGACTCCAACTCACCAAAATACGTTTCCATAGCAACGATGGAATGTATTAACATTCCATGAAAAATCCAAATTTTCGCATCAATCCATTCACAGCTCAGTTCTATTCGAAAAAAAGTTTATATTAAACACTTAGAAGTGCCCTTAACCTCCTCTAAAATGACTAAATTCCTCACAAATATAAGCAATTTCGCAATTATATGATGACCAATCAAAATGTTAGTAACGGATATGGGTACTTTGACACCATATTTATATATGCTGGTAATACATTCCTACATCCTCTATTCTGCGTGGGTAATGACTTTAAGGCAGCTCAAGCATTAATTCAACCATCTTCTACCGCATCCTTAGTCCAAAATCCGTAAGTTACTGTGAGGTGTTATATGTAGTAGGCAAAGGCGTAGCTAGCCCAATGTTTGGGGTGCGGCAATTCGGTGAGTGGGTTGCGGCACCCAATGCTGATTTGTGAAATGGGTACAGCCTTTGAGGTTGCGGCCTAGACCGCATGTGCTGCACCCTGGCTATGCCAATAGTAAACAGGAATACATTTTATTGGTAGCTTATAGTGTGTATTTAGTTATTACAGAGTTGCCGTGGGTTTGGGAATATCCATGGGGAACCCCACAGGATTCCCATGGAGATTTCCATAGGATTCCAATGGGTATTCCCATGGGGATCCCTCAGGATTCCTATAGGTATTCCCAAAAGATTCCAATGGGATTCCCACAGGATTCATATGAGAATGGTTGGGAATGGGAACTTCCACTCCCACGGCAACCGTGGTATTTACACAGCAAAGTGTATCCAATCAAACTTTGGAATATGGATACTTACAAAATACAAAGTTATGGGTTGTTTACATTATAAAACGTACTTCCATGAATTTATATCATGCAATCTGGCTACTGCATCCATTCCTGAGATAACTGTTGCCCAAGTACGGGAACAGGGCGGCTCCCCTTCAATTCGTACTGAGTACAGATTTGCATCCTTGGCTACTCCGCTGTCCACACCTCCTGCTATTCCAGCAAAGTGGGTTCCTGTACCGATACTATCTCTTCCTTGCTCATTAGTGCCATATAGTTCGTCTACAACGTCAAACGCTAGCTTCGCCCTCGTTCCACTCGTCCCATTTCTCCATCTACGAATTATTTAGTGCAGGAAATTTAATCGTATTAATCAGTTCATTCAGTATTCACGCATCAATGCTAACCTGAAGTCTACATGATCATAATTGATTCCTGAGCTGAGGACGTAGATGTCTACTCCTAACCCATAGTTAAATGGTATGAAATAATCATCAGTACAATTCACACTATCGATAATGTCTAGGTTGTAGCGATGGAAGCCAGAACTATCCATCTTGGGAGAATCCCTATTGACATCTCCGACTGTATCTATAACTTGATCTTTCTCAATTAGTTTGACGTTGGGTAGGGTTGAAACCTAGAGATGAGAATATATTATTATAGGAAATTATTAATAATTATCACTCAATTGGTTGCAAATAAGCGAACTCCACTGTATTATAAAACACGATGGTTGTTTTCTTTGTTCGTTTGTTCGTTCGTTTCTTTGTTTGTTTGTTTGTTTGTTTGTTTGTTTGTTTGTTTGTTTGTTTGTTTGTTTGTTTGTTTGTTTGTTTGTTTGTTTGTTTGTTTGTTTGTTTGTGCAAGTTGATTGGAGAACTGGGAGGTGCTAGAAACTTGAAATTCTGGATACAGGTGAATAATAATTAGTCAACAATTGATGATTATATGATGGTTGATTTTTAATAATAATGTTGCTTTACTTTTAATGCAATGCTCATTTAATCACTCACCATCTCAGCTGTAGCCTCACTCATGTTTCCGATCACGAAAGGTAGTAGTGAAGTTAAGGAGCGTACTTGCATTTCTTCACGAGTAGAAGAGGCGTGCACTTCCATACTCTGAATCAGCTCTTCGATGTCTCCAGCATCTGATCCCTTTTCCAGGAGGATGATGTACCTCTCGTTACCAGGAAATTGTCTCCCAGCTACCATAGTAGCCACAAAGAATGCACAGACGTATAGAAGCATTTATCTTTGCGAGATCTAATAGTTGATTTTATTAATAATTATGAATTAAGATAACAGAATTTTAAATATATATTATTTAATTTCTGTGGCTTTAGTTGTTCGATATTTCTTGCGTTGAAGTTTTTCATTTAAGTAGATTATTTATCTCACACATATTTGTATTTATACTGTTGCATATACATTTGGTGATGCGAAATATGTAATTGGATAATTTTGATGGTAGAATCATTGAAGCATTTTAATAACAGAGAGAATCCCACTTGAATACACCTTTTTCTCACATGTGTGAATTTTTCACATACTATTGAGTCCAGTAAGAATGCACATTCAAATCTATAAGCAAATAATTTTATTGGTTATTCTATATTTCGAAGACACGTGTGTTGAGAGGCCTACAAATGTTGATCAGCTGCAAAAAGGAATTATTTTGTGTGGAGCATTTTTAAAATTTGATTTAAACTCAAAACAAACAATAGCATCTTTGGAATATTTTAATTAAATTCTCATTTCAACTTCTAAGAGTGTTGATCAGATGGTAGACTTTGTAACTTCCCAACATTCCGATTAATATCTCGTGTATTGCACAATTGTATTCTATTGATGATCGTCAATGGGTTTCTCAAAACTTTAATACGTTAAATCAGTGTTTCTCAACCTTTTTCGCTTACCGCCCACTTTAGACGTTCAAATTTTCCAGCAGTTTCCCTCCGAAAGCCATCTCACTTCTGTGTGAAGGAAAGTCGTTTGAAATGTTCATCATTCTCATGGCAAAGCTGTCGAAAAAGACGATATTTTAATGCACGAGTTTTGATGCTGTTAATTGCAGTTGTGACTACTTCTAGTGATGAATTTAGTTGAGCACTAAGCTTCTTGGCTACCAAGTGTTGACGATGTATGCACGACTTTCATGTCATTGCTATAAATTCCAGTTTTATTCCCTCTACGCAATTCAATTCTCTACTCGCACCACTCTCTTCTTGCCATCTGAATTACTTAGCACTCGTGTTTGTTGAGGAAGATTTTCTTCATAGTTCCGCTCTCCTCTACCACTCTACATGCTAGCACCATAATTAGCATTGACTTATTATCGTGCGACCTGATAGCTTGTAACCATTCTCAACTGCTGTTCCCTTCAAACAACCAATTCATTGGAAGTTTGAAGTTATCTTTAACTTTTATGAACTACCCAATGCTACTGAACTTGACCAATCAATTCAGGTCATTACACAATTTGTTCTAGAGCCCAAGTCGAATGATTCCGAGTGGTCAGTCATCCATCAATTAATAACAGATAATCCACTCAATGGACTGTACATTAGAGTGTGTCAAAAAATTCAAAAGTTTGAATCTTTAGATGATTACCCTTCAAATAGTTTACTTTGATTACCAAATGTTCACCATAAAACATTCAAGCAATTTGGGGATGGTTTAGTGGTCGCGCTAGGCAGGCTTCTCAAAGTGCAGATTTATAATGGGATTTTCTGGTTTAGGGATAAAATTGCAAAAAGAGTACTACTAATATAGGCAATGGATCTAACAACCTTGTATTGAGATATTTGGATATGGTTTTATATCAGCCAATAATACATTTTGATGGCCTAAAATCTACTGGTTCGGAGATATTGGTTAAACCAGTTGGGGCCATTGATAATTACAAGTAAGAAGGCTGGTCCCAACTTATTTCTCCAATATCTCCGAACCGGTAGATTTTAGGCCATCAAAATGTATTATTGGCTGATATAAAACCATATCCAAATATCTCAATACAAGGTTGTTAGATCCATTGCCTATATTAGTAGTACTCTTTTTGCAATTTTATCCCTAAACCAGAAAATCCCATTATAAATCTGCACTTTGAGAAGCCTGCCTAGCGCGACCACTAAACCATCCCCAAATTGCTTGAATGTTTTATGGTGAACATTTGGTAATCAAAGTAAACTATTTGAAGGGTAATCATCTAAAGATTCAAACTTTTGAATTTTTTGACACACTCTACTGTACATTAACGACTTCTATGATTATCTCCCAGTGACAGCTGACAACTTTTCAGCGCTCTACTCGCTGAAAGAGTTGTATTGGGAAATGAAACAAGATTGCTACGAAGCACTGAAATACCTGCATCAACTCAGTTCTATCACATACCTCTGTCTACACTCTGCTTCCTACCCATCTCCTAATCCAGTGTTTCTCAAACTAATTTAGCACACCGCCCCCTAATCAGGATTTTAGTGTCGACACCGCCCCCTCCCCTTACTCATGATCCGTAAGCCATCAACAGTGTAATTATTGTATTAATTAGTCACGGGAAACCATTGACAGTGTGATTATTGTACTTTCTAGCTCTAACAACTACAGTGAATGTTGAAATTTGTTTCAAAGATTGACCATCAATATTCTGGAATACACATTTTTTTGAGGTTCAAATATCGTAGATGTATTGCTAACAAAACAGATTAGCGCCCCCCCAGCGCCCCCTTACATTATAGCGCCCCCCAACAACCTTTCAGCGCCCCCTGGGGGCTCTACGGCCCACTTTGAGAATCACTGTCCTAATCCATCCTACCGAGACTCTATCTCACTACTAATATCTGAGAATTCTACTTCATTGAGAGTGATCAACTTAATCTCCCAAGAAACACCCTGTATCTAGACTCGATTAACATATTTTGGGTTTAGTTGTAACCTATGAGTTTGTGTGAAGTCTTGCCGTACCACAGCTAATCCACACTGATAATGCCGAAAATCTCTATTTTGGCTATGATTATTCACCATACAATGCTACTGGACCCCTCATCTCATAAAATGTGACAGAAACAGAATATATAATTAGGAACATATTAGTAGGAAATAGAGAGATGAGCAGTTAATACAGATAAATCATAATCTAATTCAATCATTTCGATGAGAGATTATGATAAAGTTACCAAGTTAGTACTAGCAGCTAATTACTTGCTAGTTAGAGCGTGAATATACTGGAATACTGAACTAAGAGCAAAATAGATAGCTTTGAATGTTGGTTACTGGTTAGGTCATCAGTAAGGGTTCTTTGTTGATGCAGAGTCTCTTGGCATAAAAATAGTTTTTTATGTTATCAGGCATATGAGAGTAATCTATGTCATCAACAGTATTACTTTGTATCGTATACTCGATGCCTGATTCGGATAGACTATAAGGGCCTGTGCTCATCATTGCAACTATCCCAGCGACATGAGCAGTAGCTGTGTAAGTTCCACTCTTAAATGCATAACCTGAAACATTGAAGAGAAAATTAATGTTATCACATTAACAATAGTCAAGACTTGTATACATGCCGATTACTAATTATAAAATTCTTTCGTTTGGAACAATGTGCTCACTGGGGCTCAAGATCGTCCAGAGAAATTTAATTGAACAGCCACTTCCCATTTTGCACCCTTCCCCGGCCGATCGGGAAATTTTCCGATCTTCCGATGGACGAGTCCATCACTCGTTTAGAGATCATTTGGTGCCAATAAGTGATGATGAGACTTTTAGTTTACAAATTATGATGAAATAATGCGTCAGTTCAATGCTAGCCTAAACAAACAGGTATATGTTTAATTCTATCTTAAATAGTTCACTCACCATTGTTAGATTTATGACTAGCACTTAAGATGGTCTCTCCAGGTGCCATAATATCGATACATATTCCATAGTCAGAATTCTCCAACACCTTCTTGTTGCAGGTACACTCATCATAGCTATGTGCACCTACGCTAATAAATGTAGCACCACCTAATGATTGGCTGCAGCTATCACTCCGAGTATTTCCACTGGGAATAACTGTAACTATTCCTTTATTCCATAATCCCCAAGCTGCCTCGCTGGCTGCTCTGTTTTTTGGTCCAAATTTTGTAATACTTGCA
This sequence comes from Aphrocallistes beatrix, assembly GCA_963281255.1. Lineage (NCBI taxonomy): Eukaryota > Metazoa > Porifera > Hexactinellida > Sceptrulophora > Aphrocallistidae > Aphrocallistes > Aphrocallistes beatrix. Next base: position 415,050 of record OY725506.1, on the reverse strand, counting down.
ATCGATCGTATGAAATCCGACCTGTTTGGGGGAAATAAAAATGACCAATA